>HG995322.1:1949080-2597940 GCA_905333045.1 Lysandra bellargus | reverse complement strand
CATAAACGCGTAGAGGTATTAAATTGAAATTCATACCAAATACTCAGGTCTATAATACCTTTAAGCTGTAACAAAATCAAACTTCTATGTCAACGCAATCAAAAGAAACAGCAATTTAAGCTGTATATTTCGAAACTCGCAAGTACTCGCAAGGGAATCAAAACCTAAAGGGTACTTCCAGTCGACCTAGAATCTTGAAATTTGGCATGAAGCAACGTTTTATAGCACACATAAAGGAAAAATTCCGAAAACCTTAAATTTTTAGTTACATTACAAAATATATATTTTTTAATAAATATAAACTTATTACTTTTTTCCTCATGAACAGATATTGTAATGTTATGAATTTCATTTTGCAATAAAAATACCATAGTTATGACTCGATTGTCGTAATGAACGAACTTTGTAAACCTTGCAGGTTTGTACGGAACCCTCGGTGCGCGAGTCCGACTCGCACTTGGCCGGTTTTTGTAAACCAAACATGTTGACTAGGTTCCGAAAGAAAACCCAGTCTGCTGACGACGTCAAAATACGGCGCTGTATTGTACTGGTATTCCACTAGTAAGATAAGTATGACGTATTTTAATTACGTTACAACAAATACATATTCGACAACTCACTGGCAAACATTTTAAAATGAATCAACAGTATGGGACCACGGCGATTCTAGACGTAAAGAGCTCTAGCCAGTATACTGGGATATATTTGTGAACATACTCTAGGTTTTCTATGATAGACAATTAGCCTCTGACATACAGATTTGACTGATGTCATTCAATTATTATACATCGAAGTGCCTATGGATTTTTTGTACCAAATATTCGAGCGAGGCGTTGCTTTCACATATCAACAGATGTTAAAATTTTTAAGGAAAGCGATTTATCTTTATAATTGGTATATTATATATAAAAAAAAAGCTGAGGTGTGCCTTCGGAATCATAATTTAAACATTTTGGTGTAAAAATATTTTCTCCTGTATTGGGTTCCGCTGAATTCTAGAAGAAATAAAAATTTGAAAGTATTATTTTTAAAACACATTTTTTTAGTGTTAAATGGATTTAAATCAAAATTTTAAGCTGCCCCTAACCTTGGCAAGGAACGTAAGAAACCTACAAAAAAATGTTTGAATGCTCCTCTGGTTAAAGTTCTAGTGAAAATAAAAACACGAAATTTCACTAATCCTCGTTGCATACGGCCTTAAATCTTTATTTTCTTTTAATATTATTATAAATTATTAAAGTGGTATTAACCGTGGGAGAACCATGCTTCGGCACGAATAAGCCGGCTCGACCAGAGAAATACCACGGACTCACAGAAAACCGGCGTGAAACGGTTGCGCTGTGTTTCGCCGACTGAGTGAGTTTATCGGAGGCCCAATCCCCCTACCCTATTCCCTACCCTCCCCTACCCCTATTTCCTCTTAAAGGCCGACAGACATGCAGCTCTTCTGAAGTTGCGAGTGTCCATGAGTACCGGAAGTTGCTTTCCATCAAGTGAAATATTTTGTTTTAGGTAAATACCTTACCTATTGATTAATCACATATTTTGATTGCCTTTTTACTTTTTTTAAAACCAAATATAAGAAGAATACTGATTGAATTATAGTAGCTTAGGTAAGCATTATGTTAACTATATTATGTACCTACCTGTTTTGTCTTATAGTTTATTAAGGCATTGTTTTATTCCTATTATTATTTTTAACAAAAAATTAAAACCGACTTCCAAGGTAAAAACAATAACATCCTTATAATATGAACTAAAAAGTATTAAATAATTTTTCCTATCGAATAGTGCCTTTTTCCGAATTCGGCAAAAACTCAACTATTTCTGTACTCAATCCTTCATCATTTTGAAGTCGGTACCAGATATAGCTGAATCTTCAGTCTGCCAAAATATTTGAAACATTTGTAACTGGCACCGACTTCAAAATTATGAAGGATTGAGTACAGAAATAGTTGAGTTTTTGCCGAATTCGGAAAAAGGCACTATTCGATAGGAAAAATTATTTAATACTTTTTAGTTCATATTATAAGGATGTTATTGTTTTTACCTTGGAAGTCGGTTTTAATTTTTTGTTAAAAATAATAATTTCACTCTTTTTAGTTTTTAGTTACCTAGTAAGTAGTAAACTATCGCGTACTATGTACTATCAAAGAAGTTGATTCCTATGCAGATCGGGGAGCAGTTTGGTTGCGTTACGTCAAACCCAGCCGACAGATCACAATTAACATTGAATTGACATATTCGACCAAATAACGTTGGTCTATCAATTATTGCATAGGAATCAATTTCCTCGATGGTACGTAGAATAATACACCTGTATTATATTATTTTACGTATCTTATTACAAGCTCACCGGTGAGCGAGACACAATAGAATAACAATATATTTCCAAGAATCCACGATCGAAGGATACAAACTATTAGCAACAAATCATAAGTATCGTGCAGAGACCGGTCTCGAACGCTTCAACTCCCAAGCGGCCACATTGTGGTGTTATACGAATTCGGACTTTTTGAAAAATTTTGAGTGTGAAGTTTTGAAAATAGACAAACTGTGTTACGCTCGTAAAAATCTCATTATTCGGTATTTTATTCGAAGATGAACTTTTCTCATGTTCTGGGAATTGGATCCCAGGTGCGCGAGGTCTACCGTCTATGGCGGTTGCATACTAAGGTATAATATTAATATATTATCTATCTCGATGGCCGTCGCCGCGCGCCGCTGCGGCTCGGCCGCTAGTGCGCGCCCGGTCGCGAATTTACAAAGGCTATATCATTAGAGTGAAAGCGCAAACTGAACTGGCTTAGCTTTTGTTAGACAAAAACTTGACAAAACCCATATCTGTTTTAGTACAGAAAATGACCGAAATCGCCTAGAAAGAGATTAGCTAAATTGTTTCTAACGTTGCAGCAACATAATATTATGCTATTCAATTTGATACCGATATGGTAAATATACATCGTCATTGTTAACTTTAAAAATATGTAGGTGGATAGTTATATGAAAATTGTTATTACTTATTATTTTAATGTTACAGTAATGAAATTACTTACTCGTTTCTATTCTGTATTTAGGTAAGGGTCCGTATACGAAATTTGTCGATTTCGCTGATTTTACAGACGTGATTTAACAGTTAAAATACAGTATTTCTATAAGTTTTAATGCACAACATGTAAGATCATTTCAATTATAATATAGTGTTGGAGCTAGATTTTTTATTTTTTTTAAGTATCTTTAAATAATCCAACTCAAACCCGCGACAGTTTTGTGATTTTTGCTGTAAAAGGTTTAGAATATCACCTTTTTATGAATTGTATTGACGTCTTAACGGTATGAAAAAAATACAATGCACTGTTAAGAAAGTCGTCTATAAAATGTTGGAATTACTTTTTACCACTTTAATATAAAAAACCGTTTAAAACAGAAAACCTCTATCTGCCCGCTAACTTGGCGATCGTCCTTTTTCACCTGGCATATGAAAGACGGGCGTGAGTGTGAAGAGAGCAGTAGAAAAGAGAATACGGGCTCTTAAGTGACAAAAAATACTACTTAATTAACTAACAAACTTTAATTAATAGGTAAGAAACAGGTATGTACATAACTACACACTTGTTGAGAGTACAAAATATAATTATAAAACTATCTTAGATAAATAAACAAAAGCTCATCTATTAGAGTCTGGCTCGTGACTCAAACGGTATAAGCCTTTGTAAATACGCCGCCCGGTCTGGTACCTGGCCGTCAGATTATAGCAAGCGAGACGCCAGACAGTTAATGTACTATGAACGCTAAGCGCAATGCAAAAGGTTGAAATTAGGTTGTTTCATGTGTTGTTGTGAGACATGCATGTTATTTATATTAATTATCGAAGCAGCTTACTTCTCAGAAGTAATGTCAAATGTGTGCCTTATGCTCTGGACTTAAGGATGAATTTGTTTTGTTCAATTTTGGTGACATCGGTGACCCTAATGTGGTAATGATGATGATGATGATGATGAATGTAATTTGCATAGTAGCATATGCTTTCAGTTCTTAAAACAGCGCCTAAACCCCCAAACTTGTATCTATAAGGAATCCGGAGTTCTCTTAGTATCTTCGGAACCATGGTATACCTCGGTGCAAAATCTTGCGTTTTGGTAGCATATGCTTAGGATGCTTCTCATAAAACCAAAATCACCATATGTTTCCATATAAATTTCGAGGAGTTCCCTCGATTACTCGTGGATCCCATCATCAAGTCACCACTTTTGTGAACATGGTACCAAATTGGAGTGAAACCTAATACAACAAAACAAAAATTTCAAAAATCGGTTCACAAACGGCGGAGTAATCGTTGAACATACAAAAATAAAAAAAAAAAAAAAAAAAAAAAAAAAAAATATCCACAGCCGAACATATAACCTCCTCGTTTTTTGGAAGTCGGTTAAAAACCAACATTTACCAGTTGACACTAGTAAAACCTAGCATATACCGAATTTTAATGGTAAATGTTCAAAAAAACCGTCGTATTGTAAGAAATACTTACATTTACCAACTCGTGTCGGTAAATCCTAAGATTGATACTTAAATCTTAAGATTTACCGAAGTTCGAGCTTTTACAGTAACATATATATTTTAGGATTAATTACAATGTTGTGAGAAACAGTTTTTTTTTTTTTATTGTTTTTCCAGGGAGTTCGATTCTTGTGGCTCTATGCTACGCTTAGGTGTATCAAAAACGGCATCTTAGTTTTACTGCCCTGCTATTACGGTACTTTGACAATAAGACGAGCGAGAAGTATTCGGTACGCACTCAAAACGGGACTTTCTACGATGAAATCTGGTAAAGGCTAAAGTATTTTAACAACACTGTAGGCACAGGCTATGCACAACTTAAAGATCGGGATGGAGAGGTTAAGATTTTTTTATTTTTTTTATGAAATAAGGGGTCAAACGAGCAAACGGGTCGCCTGATGGAAAGCAACTTCCGTCGCCCATGGACACACACAGCATCAGAAGAGCTGCAGGTGCGTTGCCGGCCTTTTAAGAAGGAATAGGGTAATAGGGGAGGGTAAGGATGGGAAGGGAAGGGAATAGGGGAGGGAAGGGAAGGGAATATGGTAGGGGATTGGGCCTCCGGTAAACTCACTCACTCGGCGAAACACAGCGCAACCGTTTCACGCCGGTTTTCTGTGAGAACGTGGTATGTCTCTGTCCTTATCTTCTTTACTTCCTCTGCATCCTCCACAATGATCAATTTTTATGGGCGATGTTATTGGTCAATGATATTTTACATTATGCGTCTATTGCCACCTCCAGTTTCGCCAAGCGATCTTAAATGTGTGACTTTATTGTACGTCAACAAAATACGGCTGACGTGAAATTAATTAATTGTAAAGTAAATATGTTAGGGCAACTTTATTCAGCTTCCTACATCTGAATAATTAGTTATGCATAAATTTTGTATTCAAAATCAAATTACGGAAGGATAATTAACTTACCGAGAGCGTATGACGTTAATTTTCATTTGCCTGCAGATGACAAATCAAAAATTACATTAAGTCGAATAATTTTCTTCCAGATGTAAGAAGGCGTCGGCAATTAAAGGCTTTTTACCAGCTAACCCGTGATAATGAGTTCGCTTACACGCTGTGGGGCAACATCCGTCTCAACATGGCTCTACCGCTCAACTACTTCTACATGTGCCTTACTTACTTCATCATCGTCGTGCAATTTGCTAAGTTTTTTGATTAAGGTGACGCCGCGTTAAAGTAAAAAACCGTGTTAGATATGTTTTAGATTGCTTGTTTTCTATGAGCGGCCGGGCCGGCCTCTCATAGAAAACAAGCAATGGAACAGCAAAAAATGGAAAGGGCGTAAGCGACAAAATGGTTTTTGTCGCGTAATTTAAAAACCATAAATACATTTCATATAAGCTATGCACATATTAAAGTGTATGCTTCAACCAATTTATGTACAAATTTTGGAACCTTAAATCACTCTCCTCTGTTGGAAAAATAGGAATCCCTTTTTTTACAGAGGTCTTTTCGATTGATAATTCTGTGTTATAAAAGTTGTCCAATCGTGTTATGCTATGGGCAATTCAAAGACAAAGACATGATGAATACTGACAATGAACTTTAGTTTCTTAGCTTTAGTCATTGCTGAGAAAAATCTGCATCGCTACAGCCAAATTATCAAGGCGTCGCCTTAATTCATAATTTGTGCCTCTAATGGCAGAGATCTCCTCTAGAGATAGGCACACCTATATACTTTACTAATGTGTTGTGTACTTTAAGCTAGCTTAAAAAATGTACTTAAAATAAATAAGCAAGTAAATTGTCATCAGTTTTGTTTCGTATTATATATCCAATCCATTTTGGATATAAATTTTACACAAAGATACCTACTTTACGAAACTTTTTTCATCACTAATTTAGCTTAATATACCGATTATGCAAAAAGAAAGAAGTAGGCAAAAATTTAGTTTTTTGTATGGATACTCCCCCTTAATTAAATTATTTATTTTATTCTATTAATAATTATTTAAGTTTAAATACAAATGTGTATTTTGTGAATATTTCGAGTGCCTGCCTGTGGTCACTATTGATGGGCGAATGGGGATGTGCAAAAAATGGCAAAAAAAAAATCACGTCTGTTGTAGGAGAACCCCCTAAAATATTTTTAAGTATTTATTGTTATAGCGGCACCAGAAATATAATATTTATTCTGTAAAAAATTCAATTCTCTATTTATACCGTTCTAGAGATCTGGACACAGACTCTGGACTCTGGACACAGGCAGACTTATTGACGGAAAAACATTTTTTTACTTTTGGGTACGGAACCCTAAAAAGCAGGAATTTTTAAAAATTTAAGCTCTAGAAAACCTTCAAATACTGTAATACTGTAAAACATGACAAAGTCTAATCTAATCACTCCTAATCACGTTTCACTCTGATTTTAAATCTTTTTCGTGTTTTATTAATAATCCCGTGTATCGTTATGCTAATTTTCCGGGGAGTTGTTACGACGAATTATCTTCATGGGGACTCCAATGAACGCGTAATTTGAATTTTGAGTCGCAATTTTTTTGTTGGCCAGGTTTAATTTATTGATTATTATTTATATTTTTTAAATATTGGATTTCTTTAAGAAATCAGTTATATTTATTTAGTCCCAACAACTTAAATCTACAGGAGACCTTATTCGATAGATCAGTTCCATTATGTGTTTTACATTAATGTAAAACACATAATGGATTATTAGACAACTAATTCATTTTTAATTAATTTTTTTATATTAATTTATAAGGCTAATAGTTAATTTTTAGTCTGTTTTAAATTACTAATTTCCTTTTCATCCTCACTCAATCCTAGGTACCTACATAAGAACTTTTAAAATTTAATGCTGAAGAGTCTTAATATACGAGCTTACTTTCTATAGTGATTATACATCCTAATCTATTTACTTACTATAAAAGTACCGGGGTGTCTTAACATACGAAAATGTACTCTAATAGTTTTTCCATTTACGTGTTTTCCTACAATTTCTGCAATTTGTTCAGGATGACAATCGTATAGGGTCCTAGGTATTTAGGTTCTAATTTATTACTACAAGCTGATTTAGCTACTTGTTTATATACTTTAATTAATAGGTCAGTCACATCGAAACAAAACGAGGCACGATTTGGCGATGGCGATAAAAGATGACCGCACAGATACCATAATGGTAACTTCACACCGTAGACGAGACGAGACGAAGCCCGCCTAATCATAACAAAACAAAATTATTGATACTTCAATCGGCGTTCGATGTATGACGTCACACGCAATTGAAGTCTGTCAAATCAATACAAAAGAAATGCATTTGCGCGTAGCGTTGCGGTCTGAATTGACCCTAAAATTATTAAAATGTCAAATAGCATGGTCATGCTAAGCAAAATTGATACTTCAAGCGGCGTTCGAGGTCTCGAATACCGCTAGAAGTACGGTATCAATTTTGTTTTGCTATTAAGCGCGCTTCGTCTCGTCTCGTCTGCGGTGTGAAGTTACCATTATGGTATCAGTGCAGTCAATGTTTTCGACAAAAAATGAGTTAGTAAAATGTAGTGGCATTTAGTGGTTTCTTATTTTGTTTTCAGTTTATGTCACAAACACTAACAAAGCATGGATACCAAAGCTCCAGTCAAAAACATCTCGTAAACATGCTTTATCAAGATCGGATATAGTCAAAACTGCCTCAGATTTCTACAAGGATTTATATGCCTACCAGAACTTGAGCAATGACATCACAAGCTTACCACAAACTCATACCTCAAATACTCTACCACCAATACCAGTCGAACCCTTCCAAGAGGCAGAAATAATCAGACAAATAGACAGACTAAAACAAGAAAAATCCCCCGGACATGACAATATACCCAATGAAGCGATCAAAATTGGAAAGTTGAGACTGATTGGTCACATTACAAACCTTTTCAACAAAATACTACTAGAACAAAGAGTTCCTGAAAAATGGACGGAATCAAGAATCACACTTATATGCAAAAAAGGCGACCCCACAGATATGAACAACTACCGACCCATTAGTCTACTACCTACTCTATATAAACTGTTCGCAGCTTGCTTGAATAAAATAAATTGAAAGAGTGATAGAGCAGCACCAACCTATAGAACAAGCAGGCTTTAGAAGAGGCTTCTGCACAATAGACCATATCCATACTCTGGAACAAGTGATAGAAAAACATCAGGAAAATCAACACCCTTTATACCTAGCATTTATTGACTACGCGAAGGCATTCGACTCTATCTCACATAACAGCCTATGGAGAGCGCTAGAAGATCAAAATGTTCCAGAAACTTACATAAATATTCTGAAAGACATCTACAGCAAAAGTGTAAGCCGAGTAAAGCTGGATAGACTTGGGCCAAAAATAGATATATGTAAAGGTGTAAGACAGGGCGATCCGCTCTCTCCCACCATATTTATAGCGGTCTTACAATTTATAATGAAACAGCTTCAGTGGAACCGCAAAGGTATATGCATAAACGGAAAAAACCTGACAAACCTCAGATTTGCCGACGATATAGTCCTATTTTCACAATCACCAAAACACTTAGAGTATATGATATCATAACTATGTACAGTTAGCAATAAAATTGGATTATATCTAAACACGGAAAAAACTAAGGTAATGACCAATAACCAACCAACGCCTATCTGTGTCAACAATACACACGAATTAGAGTATGTAGAAAACTACATAATATATTTGGGTAAGTCCATCTCATTTAAAAGCTCTAGAAACCAAGATGAAATCGACAGGAGAGTAAACTTGACATGGAATAAGTTCTGGAGCTTAAAAGAAATATTAATATCAACACTACCTCTGAAACTCAAAAAAATAATCATAGATGGATGTTTGCTGCCTTGTTTGGCGTATGGATCACAAACCTGGATCTACAACAAAAAGGCAATAGAGAAAATACAAAAAACCCAACGTGCAATGGAGAGAAGTATTTTAAATATAAGATTAATAGACAAAATAAGAGCAAAAGACATCAGACAAAAAACAAATATTATAGATGCTTTGCAACACATGAAGAGACAAAAATGGAAGTGGGCTGGACACATCGCGAGAATGACAGATGAGAGATGGACAATTCTAACCACAAATTGGCCAGGCCCGGGCGGCAAAAGACCTAGAGGCCGCCCGAAAGAACGTTGGGTAGACGAAATTAAAAAATACACTGGGAACAACTGGACAAAGAAAGCTGCATCAAGGAAAACTTGGAAAATTTTGGAGGAGGCCTATACCCGACAGGGGCCTTAACTTTAATTACTTTTTCTGTTAAATAAAATAAGTATGTTTATCAAATATTATATAATTTTTTTTGTAAAGTTAAGGATAATAAAGAGGCTTATTATTATTATTATGTCACAAATCTGAACCAGATTAATCAACAATAAGTGGCCGCCCTAAGATACATATTTATTAGATACTTATACATACTTATTAGATAACTATATACTTATTGTAGTCTTGTCACGTGGAAAAAAAGAAACTGTATTTTGCGATAAGGAAAACTAAAACTGAAATTTAATTTACTCGGAAAGGCTCCGTCTTCATCCATCTAAATACGTTATGCTCTCGCCTCTCGTATAATCTGGGGACTGTCAAAGTGACAGTGACGGCTGAAATGCTTATCTCATCGCCTCTATGCTAGTAGGAGAGCTGGCTTAAAAATATTATATTATAATAATATCTAAAAGATGATAGTAAGAGCAGTTCTGTGGCAAATAACACAAAAATTGTTCCAGTAGTTCGTGAGAAATTAATAACGGGGAAAGGAATGTTGATGTACTGAAGATTATTGCTCTATCTTTATTATAACTTCGTAGCTTTGTTTTGCCTTTCCAATAGTTTTCCCTTTCAAATAGTTTTGCCGGTTTTTTTCCACATTTTCCTCTGTATCTTTGCTCCTATTAGTCTTAGCGTGATAATAAGGAGCTTTTTCGGTAAATAAGCTATAATAATTTTTCAAATCGGACTAGTACTTTCTGAGATTAGCGCGTTTAAACAAACAAACACCTCCGCTTTATTATAATATTACTAGACAGTAGACGTTCCGCGCTGCTTCTCCCGCGTAAATTAGATATTTCACAGACAAATTAGTCCATAAAAAAACCTATGATCCTTCTTATCTGACCCAAATAACAGAAAAATTGCTCTAGTAGTTCGTAAGACAAGCCCTTTCAAATAGTTCCCCCCGTTTTTTCCAGATTTTCCTCTATTTTTTCGCTCCTATTAGTATCCTAATAGCTCAGCTATTAGTTAGCGTGATAAAATATATCTTATAGCCTTTCTCAATAAATGGGCTATCTAACACTGAAAGGATTTTTCAAGTCGGTCCAGTAGTATCTGAGATTAGCGCGTTCAAATAAGCTCTTTCAAATAATTTCCCCCTGTTTTTTCACTTTTTCCTCTATTTCTTCGCTCTTATTAATCTTAGCGTGATAAAATATAGCCCATAGCCTTTCTCGATGAATGGACTATTTAACACAGAAATAATTTTTGAAATCGTAGCAGTAGTTCCCGAGATTAGTGCGTTCAAACAAACAAACAAACTAACAAACTCTTCCGCTTTATCATATAAAAATATGAAATTCTCGTGTCACAATGTTAGCGAACTCCTCCGAAACGGCTTTACTGATTTTTACCAAATTTTATATGCATATTCAATAAGTCTGAGAATCGGCTACTGGGTACTTTAATATGTACTAGCTGTTGCCCGCAACTTCATCTGCGTGAATGTATGTTATAATTATAATCGAGATTTAGAAAATTGAACACCCATCTACTATAATTTTATTTCAATCTATATTACACACGAAATTTTTAATTTACATCAAAGACCCAGGAAGCTTGAACCACAGATACTTATCGTTTTGAAAAATCCTTTCTTCCAAGACCGCTTGGCGTGGACAGGGGATGGGAGCCATAGGATAGGGGAAAGGAACGTGTGACGGAGATAGAGTATAGACTACAGAAGACGGTATTTAATGTAGGCATCTATCCCTCTTTAACCTACTCCTACTCTCAGATTCCTAACCTACACTTAAACCAGAATAAAATAACGCTTGAAGTTGTTTACTTACTTACCCAAAGGGGAATTTCTTTATGGGCGTTGGCCCACCGGCCACCACATATTTCCACTACTGTATCTCCTGTGTCACCAGGATCGATAGCGGTATCCTATCACGAAAACCCTTTGATATGATCTCAGGGAGCCCGAAGGACATGCTCAAACAAAACAAAAAAAAAAAAAACCCGCAACGAAATGAATCAGAAGAAAAAAAAAGAAGTATGAAGAATTGTAATTCATCTTTCTATTCAAAGCGGAGACAGCAAAAACTTGCAGTGACTGACTTAGGGGAAGCACCACGAAAATAAACTATAATAATAATAATAATAATAATAGGGGTGAGGCCGATTCTTCCTAGTTAGTGTCCCCGGGCAACACATGGCTGCGCCACCCTGTCCACTGCAGGGTGGCGCAACCATGTGGCAGATCGTCGGTTCTATCCTTATCTTTACTATCCTTTCATCGTCTTTTTATTATTCGATCTTTATTTTGCAACGTTTTCATTTGTGTTTTGCCTATCTTTCACCACCTTTGTTTCATCTCGTACTATTTTTCCTTTTTGGTTAACTCTTATTTTGTGTTTACATATAAAAACCTATGACATGCGACTACGTAATAGAAATATACCCCAGGCGGGTACCGGCGCGAAATGCAATGGAGAATCCCGCCCCGGGCCCTCGGGCCCGGGCAGTCCCTCGTATTCTGGGGGGGACAACGTATCGCCTCATTCTGCCCAGTCTGGTACTGCTGCAGAAAACATCGTTTCAACAACGAGCAACACACTCTCGTACCCTACATCACCCACTTCATCTGTCAGCTTGTTTCCATCACCTCGCTCTTCGCCGAGATCTTACATGTTTGATAAATCATCGTCATCATCACGATCCACTTCACATTCCCCAATGTCAGACGTTGTTGCACAGGAAGCATCTGCTACTTACCCTATGCCCATCTCTGACACCATTTCGTCTACGAGTACCTCACAAAATATTGAAATACACCCCGTAGACCACCATACTCTACAATCACACCTCATCAACACGCCAGTAACAAGTGTTTTGCAGGACATGCTTCCTCCAACCACTCTTTCTGGTAAACGTAGGCAACGGATGAAATGGACCGATCAAATAAATAGAGAACTTCTCCGTTGTTACTACACAGTCACATCATGCGAAACTAATCTCACAGCATTCAGACCATTACTTCATCAAAAATTCATTGAACATTTTCCGGAATTAAGACACATATCGGAACAAAGACTAGCAGATCAAATTAGAGTTATCCATAGGAATAATAGAATTGCTCCCCATGAAAGAGAATTAATAAAACAATATGTAGCTAACTTAACTCAAACATCGGACATTTTTAGCGTTCAAAGTAGCTCACAAAGCACAGATATAATATGTTTAAGCCCTGCTAATCCATATACAGAATCTACCCAATCAAACACAAACGCCACAGCTCCTCACCATCCCCCTGCTCAAACTTCATATCAGTTAAATACGTTAGACTCTTATGATATCGTAGAAGATACAACTACACAAGAGATAAACATCTCGAACACACCACCGACCGTTTCCAACCTAATAGATAATGAAAAAATTGAAAATGTTTTTAAAGAAATGGTAATCAAATACTCTGGTAGTGATCCCTCTCTAAGGCCCATAATCCCAAAACTGCAAATCTCGCGTAGTGTAATTAAAACAATAACGGTATTGAATAATGCCATCGGAAAATATCTCGAAGAAAAGGTTACAACTGATATAGAAGAAATCCAAAGCGCAATATATTGCGCGGCTATTACTGCTACGACTCTACATGTCAAGTTAAGAAAAACAAACACGAACAAATCAACCAATAAAACAATAGACTATAACAATCCAAAATGGCAGATACGGATTGAACACCGAATAAAACAACTACGTAAAGAAATAGGGCAACTAACACAATATCTTAAAGGTAATCTTAATACAAGAAATCAACAAAAAGTCAATCCCAATAATTACCCCATAGACCAATTTGCAGATAAACTAGATAATTTGAAACAAAAATTACAAGCCAACTCAAAACGACTACGAAGACTTAAAATAAGTAATGAAAGAAGAAGACATAATATGTTATTTACTAAAAATCAAAAAATCTTTTACCAGAATCTTAGTGTAGAAAATATAAAGATTACAGAACCACCAGATTTAGAGAAGGTTAAAAGCTATTGGGAGAACCTATGGTCAAATCCAGCCCTACATGAAGAACAATCTCCTTGGATTGATGCAGAAACTGAAGAATGGCAAAATATTGACAACATGCCAGACATAATAATACACAGAGAAGATGTTACTCACGCTATAAAGAAAAGTTTAAATTGGAAGACCCCAGGACCTGACAAAATACATAATTATTGGATTAAATATTTCACTTCAACACATAGCTATATTGCCAATTCATTTAATTTATTTATACAAGATCCACAATCAATACCTCCGTTCCTTACGCAAGGAATTACATATTTAAAGCCGAAGGATAATGACACAACTAATCCTATAAAATACCGCCCAATCACCTGTCTCCCAACAATGTATATACTATAAATACAAACCCCGCAATGTCCTTGAAAATAGCACTGTTAAACTCTACTGGGATCGCGACATAGTCACCGACCGTACCGTCCTAAGCAATAGACCAGACATAACCCTTACAATAAAACCAGAAAAAACAACTTACCTCATAGATATCGCCGTCCCCAACACCAACAATCTAAAACAGAAACACAATGAGAAAATACAAAAATATATCCCGCTTGCAGATGAAATCAAACAGATGTGGCATCAAGACGTTGTCAAAATTATCCCGATCATCATCTCATCAACCGGAGTAATACCGAAAACACTCGCTGCTGCACTGAAAGTTCTGGACCTACATAAAAACACTTACATCCAAATTCAAAAATCCATTATCATAGATACATGTTCATTAGTTCGCCGTTTCTTAAACCCATCCTCATCTTTCCCTACACTCCAATCATAACACATCATTAACATGAATCAGGATACTTGGTTTATGCCCGTACCTGAGTCATTTCTCCGGCAAACAGCCGAGACTACTATTTCTTTATATAATAATAATAATAATAATATGTATTGATAAGTGCATATTATGTTAAATAAATAATAGTAAAATAAGTAAATTATTACAACCTGAGATTGACGGCGACCATTGTTTGTGCGACGGGATAGCGATCGACGTTGCCATTGCGACATACTTATTTAGTCACTTCAATAAAATAATATGGGCGAAATCTATACTTATAAAATTACATGTCCTGACTGACACTGACAGATTTATCATCGCTGAGCAAACACTGTTAAAGTTACAGCCACGAAATTTGGTAAGTAGGGTTGTTTTATTAAGTATACACCTACTAAGGAAGGAATTCTCAAAATTTTACCCCGAAGGGGGTGAAATAGGGGTTGAAAGTTTGAATGTAAGTCCGTCATTTCTTAAGTTAATAACATGAAACCCATTTCCGTTGTTATACTAATGCTAACGCGGACGAAGTCGTGGACAACAGCTAGTACTTTATATTATGGCAAAGCAACGTTTGCTGGAACAGCTAGTAATATTATAAAGTATAGATTATTGGGCACCACTGAACACATAATAATTATAAGGTTTTGATAAAAAAAAATACATCACTCAACTGCTCGTTGGTTTTTATCTACATGCCAGCGTAATTAAATTATTTTAATTACAATGTGAAATATTTAACGTAGGTCTCCCGAAATTAAAAGTCATTTTGCAAAATTTGGAACGGAGTGATCAAAGACCCTTACAGACTCAAACTCATTACTCGTAGTATTTTTAATTAAGCGGCTCAATTATTTTCAGCTTAAAGAGATTGTCTCATTACTTTTCTTTGTTATATTTCAATTTATTTACATAATAATATTATGTAATGGACTTGCATTATTTGACAAAAAGCGAGAATACAAAATACTTTTTTATATAAAATTAGGGGATAAATAAGCAAATGGGTCACCTGATGGAAAGCAAATATGGTCGCCGATGAACATTCGCATTGTAGCTTGTACTAGGTGCGTTGCCGACGTACGCTCTCTTCTCAAAAGTTTGCACTTTGCAGGTCGTATTGGTGCATTCAAAAGAATGAATGACTACTTGATTTTTTATTCTTTTCTAAAATATCCTTAGCATTTTATAAAATAACCCCCTTACTTATAAATATATTTATAAAATGCATACGCTATAATATTATAATGATTAATTATTGTCTGATAACATTCACAAAGACAGAATATTGTATATTATAGCATCAATGTTTTTTTTTTTTTTTTTGTAAGTAAGTGTGAATGTTTTCATAAGTGTTCATTGTAGTCGTTTATTTCTTTATAAGATTTTTTAAAATGAAATCAGAACTATTCGTACAAAAAATTATTATCCGTGTTTATTAAATCCGTGTATATTATCCGTGTATATTAAATCCGTGAAACGTCAGTGGGCGCGTGTGGAGCATTTTGCCGCCCCTTTTCTTTAGCTATTTTTAGTAGGAATTAAGCAATATCATTAATTTATTTTAACATTATTTAAATAACACACAAATAACAATTGAAAATTCACCACATTTATTAAAATCTGTTTTAAGGATTTTGGCTCACAAAACATTTTAGAAAATTTAATATTTTACTGACTTGTTTTTACTTTGTCTTAAATAATACCCTATCATACTGAAAATTTTAAGAAAAAAAGGATCAAAATTATATGTTTCCTTATCTTTAGGATATATTTTATCTAAACAGTCTTCACAAAAGTATAAGCAATGTTCATTGCACAGCAACTTTGGCCATGTGTAACACTTTTTTTAGTACACATATTTTATTTTCAAAGAAAATTAAGCTGTGTAAGATCCATCTACCTTCTTGGAAGATGGTGCTAGGTCCACTTGTACAAATCGAGTAATTTGGTTCCTCAAAGAAACATGAAATGTGTTTATAGAAGACCTTGTAGTCATATATTATGACTTGACTGGCACCGTAGTAAATAATTTAGTATTTGAAAGAAATCTTTCAAATACTCCGTTGCTATTACTTAATACTTTTAAATTGTATAATTAAAATTGTTTTTACAACATATCAACCATAAAATAAAGCCAGTATTGCAAATTTGGAAAACAATAATGTCATAATTTTTACCTACGTCAGTGGGCGCGCGGTGAGCAATTAGCCGCCCCGCGACACCTGATGGTAAGAAACTTAACTTTAGGCGGGCCTCCATGATCTGACGGCGTCCAGCTTTTCAGCACGCATAACTAACGAGATAAGGGGCAACTACTATAAAATGCAAGAATAACGAGCTATTGTTTTACGAATTATTAACGTTTGTTTCAGCACGAGCAGCAAAATGCTTATAGCGCGCCCACTCTAGGGTTAAGTAAATCGGAAATTATCAAATGAAGCCTAATAATATGATAACCGACCGCAAAGATAAAATTAAACTTTGACTTCGAGCCAACTCAATCTGATTTCTCTTCAGATAAATTATCTTTCTTTCTATATTAACGAGATGTTCCGCGCGGCTTCGCCCGCGTAAATTAGATATTTCACGTGGTCTACTTCTTATCTGATCCAAATAACAGAAAAATTGCTCTAGTAGTTCGTCAGATAATCCCATTCAAATAATTTCCTCCAGTTTTTCCACATTTTCCTCTATTTCTTCGCTCCTATTAGTCTTAGCATGGTAAAATATAGCTTATAGCCTTTCTCGATAACTGGGTTATCTAACACCGAAAGAATTTTTTAAATCGAACCAGTAGTTCCTGAGATTAGCGCGTTCAATTAAGCCCTTTCAAATAATTTCCCCCCGTTTTTTCCACATTTTCCTCTATTTCTTCGCTCTTATTTGTCTTAGCGTAATAGAATATAGCCTATAGCCTTTCTCGATAAATGGACTATCTAACACTAAAAGAATTTTTCAAATCGGACCAGTAATTCCTGAGATTATCGCGTTCAAACAAACAAACTAACAAACTCTTCCTCTTTATAATATTAGTATAGATTTCCACATTTTCCTCTATTTCTCCGCTCTTATTAGTCTTAGCGTGATAAAATATAGCCCATAGCCTTCCTCGATAAATAGACTATCTAACACTAAAATAATTTTTCAAATCAGACCTAACTAACTCTTCCGCTTTATAATTAATATTATAAAGCGGAAGAGTTAGTTAGTTTGTTTGTTTGTTTGTTTGAACGCGCTAATCTCAGGAACTACTGGTCTGATTTGAAAAATTATTTTAGTGTTAGATAGCCTATTTATCGAGGAAGGCGTTTTAAGATGATATGGGTGACACATTATAATTGACAATAGTAGGGAAGTTACCCAAAAATTTTAATCGATAATTTAAAAATATCGAATCACTTCGTAAAGGAATTGCAATCGAAACTATCGATTTCGTACTGACGTTTCAGAGTGGCGCCTTCGATTTAAGATGGCCGCCCTTTTTATCGATTTGATTTCGATTCAACAGTGTCAATCTCTATCGGCATAAGTTCCGTTTCATGCATCTGACATTTTTCAAATATTTTCGTATCATTAATTTCATACTCCAATTTCAATGTTAATATTTATAATTTTATATTAATAAGTTAGCATTTAGCAACTTTTCAATTTTATTCATTTACAGTTATAGGAAACATTTGTTTTTGTAGATGGAATATAATTTATAACATTTTTTTGATTTTTTGTTTTCTTGTAAAAAAATCAATAGCAAGGAATATGAGAAGTGTCACCCATATCATCTTATAACGCACAAACTATACCTTTTAAAATTTAACCTATCAAGCCCCATAAGCTCACCGGTGAACGAGACACAATAGAATAATAAAAAATAATAAAATAATAAAAAGGTTTATTTTTCACACAACTTACAGATAGTGGTACAGATAATTACAAAGACATTTAAACGTGTGAACTGGAGCCTAAGCTAGGATACCCTGTATTTCAGGACTATGAGATATTTTTTTAAATATAAGAATTGTGTGTGTGTGTGTGTGTGTGTGTGTGTGCGTGTGTGTGTGTGTGTGAGTGAGTGAGTGTGCGTGTGTGCATGTTTAAACGAATAACGATAGATTTCCAAGAATCCACGAACAAAGCATTAATATCATGATTAATAAGCTGAAAATAGAAATTAACTTTCAAATATACATCATATAGATTACTATATCGTTTATAGTCTATTTATAGTAGAGGAGGGGAAGAGGGGATTTTAGGAGTAGCTCGAGCGTGTCAGATTAAGCTTGTATAGACTTCCGACATGTGTCTAGTTATCATGGTATAGAAATCAGATTTCTCACGTGGTGGGTTAAAAAAATTTTTTTTGAATATTGAAATGTCGTCGTATCTATCAGATTAAGATAGAGGATGCTTAGTGTACCCCAAAGAAGCTTCCATAAAAAGCACAGACGATTCAAAGATAAGGTAAGCCTGTAGGAACATTTTAAAATATAAAAAAATAAACCTTTATATTTTCCTAACTAAACTTCGCAGATATTTTATTTTGCACTGAACTAAATGATTTAGTCCTTGTTGTCTAAAATATAATAATAACTGACCGAAATAAGCAATTTTCTGAATATATTTTCTTTTTCAAAACTTGAAAATGGCCGCAGTTTCTGAACCCACCGCTAAAATAAAAAAACGCTCTTATTATTTTTTTATCAGTTTTACCTAATGTAAAAAACCTACTAGGTCTCCATGACGCTCGAGTGACTACAAAATTAGCATCTTCTCCTCCCCTACTATTACCAATTTCTAACCTTCATAACATAATAAAAAAACCTGTTCTTAAAAACATATTTCGATACTTGTAATAAAGAAGATTTAAAAATATAAATAAAAGCCATAATGGAATGAAATTTTAATAAAAACGCGAAAGTAATCCCGAACATCTGCTTCCTAAAGGCAATTGGGCTATTGTGTAGATTTTCGAACATAGCCCTTATACACGGTCAGTTCTGACCATCCGACTACGTTCGAAACTGTAGTGGATCTTGTGATGTTTGAAGTTTGAACGACTGTTCGAACTGTCATGTTGATTATCATTTGCGACCAACTAATAGGTGTTCTGTTTAGACTTCTAGCGTAACACGTGATTTAATCCAAGTGTGTGGTAAAAATTTTTAAAAATGCTTTTGTATCCACTTTGTCGTTATCATCTACCATTCTGATAAAAGCTGGCTTTGGACCGATAATGCATTTAATAACAATACAATGAAACCACTTACTGCGGCCAGCGATCCAATCTGTGGGTGTGGTAGGTTCTATTCCGAGAATCGAGCTTTGTTGTCTTACAATTTTGATTAAGTCTGATCATGAAGTTGTCTATATTTCAGAATTCACTCTAAGCTCATATTTTATGCTATCAAATAATAGTTAATTTTTTACTACAATTATATTATAAATATATTATACCCAGAGATGTCGTATAAAATCCCAATAAAAAATTTAATATGTTAGCTTTAAAAATCACTTACCTACGTATTAGATAGCGAAGCTCTTTTCTTATTCCCAGCTGCTTTCCAGCGGTCGTGGTCACGGCCCACGGATGGACTGCGGTGACAGACGACTTATTATATTTTAAGTTCGGATTTACGCAGAACGCACCCACAATGTCTAGAAGCCGTGGCTTTTTTTAGCTTGATTCATGATACATAAAAGTCTATAACTACTTGATATTATCTTAACTTGTTTTCGTTATGATTTTTATCGCCTCGTCTCATTTCATATAGTTCGTTAGATATGTAAAAGCCGTGTACATGATAACGTGAGTTGTGTCCGAATTTACATAATTACAGCTCGTTTTCCCGCGATTATTTATTTATTATTTGCATGCGGTTCCTGAAAACAATGGTATTGACGGAAAATGGCACGCCTTTTATTCGGAATTTTAAAAATGTTTCCGAATATTTCGTCTTCGTTATGTCTACAGCTGATAATATGACGTATTCGATGAAATCTTTTCACAATCGTCTTTGCAAATGAATAACTGTGACTTGTGAGAATTACATATTAACTTTCATTGAGAAATTTTTGACAAAAATAATATATCATAATACAATACCTATATAATACAAAAATTATACTGAATAATACATTTACTAATCGTAATTGTTATGAATGCTTTAGTAATAAAATCTTTTATTTTTAGTTATTTTTTTAAATTCAGTAAAAATTTAAGTATAATAATTGAACAAAATGTTGTAGCAACAAAAATCAACGAGTCAGTATGTTACATAACATCTTTAGCGCCGACTTATTTAATCTTTGTTTGCACAAACCGCACGCACAGGTGTGGGTATAAAGGGCCAGATTTTATCTTACTACGGAACCAAAATCATTAAAGGAAAAGTTATTTGCAAAAGGGCATTTAAATCAGACTAGGGGAAATTCAGATGTTGTTTTGGGTAACATTTTATTCCCTTTATTGTATTGGAATTTTATTTAATCTAAGGGCAGCTTAAGGGAACGAGAAATAAAAGAAATGAAGCAGTTTATTTTTATTTTCCGTTACTTTAGTACTGTGGTTGAAATAATGCTATATTTAATATAGAGGTAATACTAGAGAAGTTAATTCGTAGGCAGATGGCCTATGAATTAACTCTATGTTATTTGGTCGCATTATGTCAAACCCAGCCTATAAATCACGACTAACATTGAATTGACATAACCCTACCAAATGACGTAGTTTTAGAAAGAAAATAATAGTGAAATGATACATTCATTGTTTTATTTCTCGTTTCCTTCCGTATGAAGAGCCTAAAGTACAGGCATAGGTAATATAATTTACATTATACTTACGTGAGTTTATTCACTTGTTGAATCATATCGGATCAGGGCCGGATCTATATTTTTATGATAGGCCACATTAATTTTGGCGCCCCTATGTACGAACTCTACCCCCATTTTAGGACGTTGCCGCCCCCCTAGGACGCCATAGGAAACTGCCGCCCATAGGCCATGACCTATGCTGCCTTTACAATATACATTATAAATCCAGAGCTGGATTGGATAGATCAGAAACGGTCGAAACTCTAATGCTGCGTTTCTATGCTTGCCAAGGCTTGACCAGCGTCCACAAGCATGAAGCACAGGCGTGTAAAGAGAGTATCTAGCTTGGCTTGCGTGAGCTTGTGAACGCTTGTATCCGATCCGGTGTAGTATCGGTTTTTGGACATATAACAAGCGTGAGTCGGTTCACCTGCAAACCTTAGAGTCCACTTCCGATTGTCCTAGCGTTATGAAATTTGGCACGCATGTCGTGTGTTATAAGCAGATTTTAAAAAAATGAGAAATTTGAGAAATTGGTCAAGCGTGAGTCGGTTTATCTACGAATTTTAGATACCACTTCCAATTTTCCTAACGTAATGAAATTTGACACTCAGGTCGTGTGTTATAATATGTAGATTAATAGAAAATCGGTCAAGCGTGAGTCGGCTCCTCTACGATCTATAGGTAAAAATCCTTATACGCCAGTGATACAATGAGAATACGATGAGGAGGGTGGGAGGATAGGGGGGGGGGGGGGGAAGATTGGTTTAAAATATTGTCATCATATAGGTATAATGCATACTTTATAGCTTATTAATCCTTCGATTGTGGATTCTTGGAAATCTGTTGTTTACGCGGTCGAATTCGACCGCTTTGGAGTTGATATAGGTTATAATAGCGCCATAATATATCGAAGGTATTGTTTAAGTCGGGTGTGGCACAAAAAGAAAAAAATAGACCGTATAATTTCTTGAAAAAAAAGTATTGAAATCCCACCAAATCGTCTAAAAAAAGAGTTGAAATCCAATCCAATGCCAAGTTTAGATACACTTCATCGATCGTTATCATTTTCATCAATAGCCTGATCCATAATACTTCTAATTTGAGCGTGGCAGGTTAATTTAATTATATTATTATCTAATTATACAATTAATCTTGAGTTACTATAGCACGAAAACCTGCCAAGTTCAAATTTAGAAGTATTATAGATCAGGCTGTTGATGAAAATGATAACAATCGATGAAGTGCATCTAAACTTGGCATTGGATTGGATTTCAACTCTTTTTTTAGACCAACAATTTGCCGATAGGAACTAAGCCCTATTTTAACAGGTATTAAAATAGGGCTTAGTTCCTATCGGCAAATTGGTATTGGTAAATATTTTTGGTGGGATTATATTCATCAGATGCATGACTTACCAGATGCCACGTTAAAGGCGAAAAGTGACCTTTCTATCTTTACTCACCAAAAAATATCAATAACGGCTAACTCAGCGATCAGATATCTGCATACAAACGCGCCAGTCACTGTATATTTTACGGGGAACATATTTTATTCCGTTACGTGCGCAGCTAACGTGAAACCTAATTTCATTTTAATGACCACGAACCGGCGGGACCGCTGATACGATCTCGCCATTTACCCCCTAACTTGGCAGCTATCTTCAAGATAAACCATGTTCGGTAAATTGTATTTTCGCTCGCTTTTTTGCGGTCAATTTATAAAGCGGCAAAGTTAAATCGTTTGTTTATACGTACGATGTATATCGTCTACGATGCTGTAAAGTTTGTTAACACTCGGTTGTTTCTTTACAATGTAGAGCAATAAATAAGCTCTATTAATCCTTCGGTCGTGGTTTCTTGGAAATCTATAGTTATTCTATTGTGTCTCGCTCACCGGTGAGCTTATGGGGCTTGATGGGTTAATTCTGTATAGCCATATACAATTTAATTATTATTCGATAGCTGCTAGAAAAACTTTATTAATTTCTTTAGATTTCATATGCGATGCCTTCTATGATTAAATAAGTTAGATCGTAAACTATTCTAATAATAGTAGTAACGTCACATTCTCAGAATAAACGTTGTATATTATTTCGTTACCTACTCATTCGAAATATAATTACATTGCGTGTTTTATGATCAACAAGACGTATTTGAATGAACCATTGTAACAATACGTGTAACTGTGATATAAACAACAACTGGAATTGTCCTTCATTGTAATTCCAATTTTAGGCATCCCAAATAATTAGCTTCATAATTAAAGGCAAAATGATAACCCAATTTTCCGCTAGCGACGTTCCACGATACCGATTGTTGTTAAAAATTAAATTTAGTAGGGTCAGGCTAACCTAACCTAACCTATCCTTACTAAACTTAATTTTTACTACAAATATGTATTATTAGTAGCTTAAAAACTTTGATTCTTAATTCTACTTAAAAGAATCAATGATTTGTTATTTATTAAAATATGCAGGAGCTCAAGTCAAACTATAACTTATACCTACTTTATTTTATGACTAAAGACTAGTATTAAGATGGTAAAGACTTAAAATATTAACTTGCTGAGTACTTGCTGTATTACGTCAGTAAATTAAGGAGACGGCGGCGATATTGCCGCCCGCCTTGTTCAGGCGGCTCACCGTATCTCGGTCCTCGTAGCAGAAGCGATGTACAAACACTGAATTATTTGTGTCTACCTAAAATCTGTGCGACAAAGGATTATTGCAGAATAACCGAAATCGGCCCGCTCACCGTTATTAGTGCTCCAGATAAGGCGCTTTGTACCGAATTGCCCCAAGAAGTGAACCAGGCAATAAACTAGACGTAAACTTTGAGCTAGCATAATAAAATTTCGCTCCTCACGAAACGTGTTTCGCTATATAATAACTGGGGTATGAAAATATTTTTCTATTTTAAGAAGCAATATTAGGACTCAAAGTGAATTCTGCAAAATATTGAGATTCTTTGGATCTTTACCTTCGAATTCCGGGATGCTTTTTTCTTTTTTCAGTTGAACTCGATATATTAAAAAAATACAATATGAATATGTATTCAAACTACAGTTGGATATCCACAGTTACACAAGCGATAAAAGTAACAAAACAAGGTTAAAAACTACGAAATTCGGTAAAACGTCACAGTGAACAGTACTGTCGTCAATTCGGATTAATTGGCTATTAATTTTTATTCATACTCAGGTCGACCGCGTAACGGCGTCGGCATTCGCTAAAATGAATGAGCATGTGGACTCTGGGCTCGACCTTAATATCGTTAAGCGATAACCGTTATTTTTCATACAAATACCGGAGGCATAAAGCGGGGGTCAATTTAGATTATCGCCTATCAAATAATATGCGAACGAAAATATGAAAATGATGTGTAGAATCCGATCACCATTTTAGGACACATTGCTTCGTTGGTTTGCATAATCATAGGTTCGAAGATCCGAAATTTGAATTAGATTTTATTTATTTATTGTTCTCTACACACAATATTATTACAAAATTACAATCTTGCCGCAAAAACTACAATGAGTTTATCTGGATAAGATGTGGCCGCATCATTAGTTAATCAATAGAAATATTTTATAATATCTGGGACAATATTTTAAGCGTTGCTTCTTTGGACGCGAGGTTTCTTTCGAGACTGGATGCATTAATGCGTGAGAGAAAGACGCGCTGTGCTGCTATAGTTTGTTCGTTCTAAGATGATATGGGTGACAGTTCTCATATTCCTTGCTACGAATTTTTTTTTATAAGAAAACAAAAAAAATCTGAATGTAATAAATTATATTCCATCTACAAAAATAAACGTTGTAGTAATTGTAAATGAATAAAAATGAAAAGTTGCTTAATGCTAAGTTATTGATATAAAATTATAAATATTAACTTTGAAATAGGAGTATAAAATTATTGTTACGAAAATATTTGAAAAATGACAGATGCATGAAACGGAACTTATGTCAATAGAGACTGACACAGTTGAATCGAAATCAAATCGATAAAAAAGGGCGGCCATCTTAAATCGCCGGCGTCACTCTGAAACATCAGTACGAAATCGATAATTTCGATTGCAATTCCTTTACGAGGTGATTCGATATTTTTAAATTATTCGATTAATTTTTTTAGGTAACTTCCCTACTATTGTCAATTATAATGTGTCACGCATATCATCATAAAACGAACAAACTATAGTCCAGTGACGGCCTTACCCATTGCGAGGCTCCGAGGGGCAGCTGTCATTGTGAGGCCATGGTCAGCAGATCTTTGACAGGTCCTTAATTAGCCGTCTGTCCAACGCCGCTGACACCGGCACCCCACCGCCAAAAATTTAAATAAAATGCCAATTTATGACTCTTTGCTCGACGCGAGGCCCCTAGCGATTGCCCTGTTCGCGACACCAACTTTGCTAATTGTAGGGCGTCTACGCACCGCAGTTCGCGATGTATCCTCTTGCTCTCTAGCTAGAGAGCTCTCGACTTAGATCTTAAATGTTCGCCTATAGCCTTGTCACCAGTATAAAATAATCTAGTGTGGGAATAATGTGTGGAGGCCAAAGGAAGATCTTCCGACCGAGCGAGGTGGTATGCCCGGTCAGGCCGAAGCCCACGTGATACATTTCAGCTGTCGTATATATACCGACGCGCTCAGAAAACTTCGATAGCGCGATGCAGGAATGTTAGGCGAATTGTGAGTATCGCTACATCACTCCCCCCCGAAGACCGGAGGTCGAATCTTCAAGTCTTGTCGCTTGAGTCGCCAGTGCCAGTGAGTTCCAGTGAGTCGGAACTGTTGCAGTGAGTCCCAGTGAGTCGGAACTGTAAGCTGCTGCACGGGATCCAGTGAGTCGGATAAGCTGCCGTGCGGGGCCGATGCTACGTGCTGACCAGGAGAGATGTGCTCTGCTTGCTGACCGGTCGGTGTAGTGAGAAAGCCCGATGATGCCGATGCGGAGTCGCCCAGGCCGCGGTACATTGCGGCTAGTGGACGATGTACCCGATGAGGCGATGCTGGCTGGCGCGGTGCGGAGGGGCGGGGAGTGATGATGATGAAGGAGGCGTGTTCTGTCGAGGGTCACCAATGTGGGATATAAGTGTGGTGGCCAAAGGAAGATCTTCCGACCGAGCGAGGTGGTATGCTCAGTCAGGCCGAAGCCCACGTGATACATTTCAGCTGTCGTATATATACCGACGCGCTCAGAAAACTTCGATAGCGCGATGCAGGAATGTTAGGCGAATTGTGAGTATCGCTACACTAGCAACGGAAAATTCCGATTTTGTGCATTTTTTACCATAGCTGATGGCGCTTATTATTAATTATTTAAATATTATACTCACTGTAAAAGTAATAGGCTGTAGTTCGAGTTCCATGTATTACATCATGTTCTATTTTAAAGTATCACGTTAAATAAGGTTCATAAATAGACGATTGAAATAAATAGGCTCGTTAGGTGATTGTGATACAGTCAATAGGAGCATAATGTTGGTTGCGCGGAGTTTTTACGAGCTCATATAAAACCTGATATGACAATCAAATGTGACGGCTGCGCTTATCACGATGCTATATATTATGTTGAATCCGGCTTTCTTCTTTTTTACAAACATTACAGAGCTAGTGTTTACCTTTAGTGTTTAAATTTAATGCAAATTAGTTGAGAGTCGAGACAAGATAATAATCACATATTAGAAGCGGAGCGTGCCCATTGAATGAGGAAAATATGCAGTAGGATACCTACATGCATGTGAATTCCTTACATCCTACATAATATTTCGGCATTCACTTACCTCTATATTTAAATTGCCCTGTAAATTTCTTTTCCTTACCTGTCCTCATTCACAATAAATCATTTTAAGCCGTTTTAGCAGATTGTTTATTAAAACTCTTGTTTGTACGCAACCCATATCCATACTAATATTATAAATACGAAAGCGTGTCTGTCTGTTATCTCTTCACGCCCAAACCACTGAACCGATTTTGCACTTTAATGAGTCCGGGAAAGGACATATAAGACACTTTTTATTCCGGAAAAATGTACGGTTACGGGCCGCGCGATAAACGAATTTTGGCGCAACGGAGTCAATAAATTATTTCAAGCTTTTTTCGAGAGTTAAACTTTTGTTTTCATGTATAATATTCTTTATGAAGAAAATAAAAAACCTTTCTTTAACTTATTTTAATTTTACAATAAATATGTGCACAGTTAACAAGTAGCCTTTAATATATTATGTCTATTTATACAAGTTACAACTATTTGATTACTATAAGCATTATCGTTATTTATAACTCGAGATACATAGGTAGGTGTTATTGTTATATGTTAAATAGCTTTAAAATAATAAACAAAAGTTTAATAACTTAATTTTACCGAACTAAATATATTATATTATTTTAACAAAAAAAATAATTAAATCTACATTTTGTAGATTTTTTTGTAAGTATTCTATTCCATTAAAGAATTTTCTTAAGGTTCTTCAAGTAGTCGTAATTTACACGCAAAGTACTCGTAACCTAAACAAAATAATTGTTACAGTAATTTGCAAGATTTATGAAGAATTATAAACTATATTTCACTAATTTTAATAACATAATTAATAATATACAGTAGGTAGACCGTAATATAACCATACCTGTTGAGTTGATGCTGCGTTTTTTGCTACTTGGGGTAAGTAGCAAAAAAACGCAGCATCAACTCGCACACGCGCAATACTTACCCCTGCGTTTAGTGAGTTATATTTCAATCTGAGTTACTCTACTGTACGATATAATTAATATTCTGTTAATGTTTAAAAACAAAACCAAAATTAACTCTACTCTTTTAAAATACACTCACTTTAGGGCCAACCCACACGTACCATAACCACACGACATCGCAACGACAAAATGTCGTCGAGCAGTGGTTACGTGTGAATGGTGTCGCTGCAGCATTTTGTGGTTGCGTTGTGGTACCGACAAAATGACGACGGCCAGTGGTTGCGATGTGGTTGTGACGTGGTTGCGCTGTGGTTGCGACGTGGTTGCGTCGTGTGCAAGTCGAACTATTGAGGATATAGAAAACACGTCTTGCCCAAAGTCATGGATTTCGAAGAGGACACTTTATTGTTGCTATCCTTGCTATATGTATTATTGATAAGAAGACGACGGCGATGTCAGCGTAATCGTCGAAATAGAATTTATTGGGTACATCTTTTATTGGTAAGCAAAAGTCAAAGCCAATTTCGTACTGATTATCTCATACTGAGAAGGTTCAAGATAAAGTTTTTCAAAAAATTTAGAATGAGCACAAACACATTTGACTACTTGTTAAAGGAACTGAATAGTGATTTACAAAAAAAAAGCGAGATTTTTTGCAAATAAAAATGTTGTTCGTTTTATCAAAATGAAGCTACTCACAAAAAATTAGCTTGATGGTAATCAAATAAAATTCTTCTAGGGCTCCCGGACTATATTATTTCCACGCCTCGTTTAAATTTCTAAATTTAAACGAGGGGTGGAAATTTTTCTTTCTTTCTCGTTAAAGTTTCGACCCCCTGAAGAAATGAATGAAGGGGGGGGGGGGGGAGCGCGGGCGGCGTGTCGTTGCATCGACGCAACGTTGTGGTTGCGATGTGGTTGCGACGTGGTTGCGATGTAGTCGGTATTTTACAAGTGGTCGACAACAACTGTAAAATGTGGTACGTGTGAATGAAATTCATTTACAATTATACGAAACTAGCGACCCGCCCCGGCGTCGCACGGGTATAAAATATTGTACCTATAGCCACTGGAAAAATGATCAAAATCGATAGCCTATGCTATGATCCTTCACGTGGTCTACTTCTTATCTGTGCCAAATAACATAAAAATTGCTCCAGTAGTTCGCGAGATCCCTTTCAAATAATTTCCCACGTTTTTTCCACATTCTCCTATTTGTTTTGGCGTGATAAAATATAGCCTATAGCCTTTCTCAATAAATGGGCTATCTAACACTGAAAGAATTTTTCAAATTGGACCAGTAGTTCCTGAGATAAGCGCGTTCAAGTTAGCCCTTTCAAATAATTTTCCCCGTTTTTTCCACATTTTCCTCTATTTCTTCGCTCCTATTAGTCTTAGCGTGATAAAATATAGCCTATAACCATCCTCGATAAATGGGCTATCTAGCACCGAAAGAATCATCAAAGTCTGTTGCGTAGTTTTAAAGATTAAAGGGAACAAAGGGACATGAGGGAAAAAAAAGCGAATTTGTTTTATAATAAGTATAGATATACGCCCGACCACGTCGTGTGTTTGTCGTGTGGTTGCGGTTGTCGTGTAGTTGTGGTACGTGTGGGTTGGCCCTTAATGTACAGTATTAAATTAGATACAAGTTTTTATCCTACAACATACTTACGTGGAAGCACACAGAAAATCTTATTTATTTTATTTTTATCTTTTTAAGCTTGTTAAATTTTAGTAGCATACATTCACTTAGAGCAGCGTACCAGTGTAGTAAAATTTATTATTAACTATGTACAAATTACATCCCGAAACATTTTATGATTGTTTAACCAAAGGTTGATAACATATTAAATAACTATTTTTAAATAAAAAATATAAGAAAGGACTTGTTTCTAATATTTTACGATAAAATTACAAAAATTTCCGAATAATTTTCATAGTAGGAAACATGAACGTAGAAAAAAAGGCGGACGGAGTCTTGTTATATGCAAAACTGTGTCTTCACTTTTCTTCGGAGTCGGCCACGCACACATTTTGACGCCTGTCAAATGGTATGGACTAGCGCAAGAATGTGTGCGTGCGGACTGTGTACATACAGCCAGCTGGCCGACTCTGAACGACACAGTTTTGTGTATGGTGGGACTCTGTCCGCCTTTTTTTATACGTCCATGGTAGGAAAGAATAAAACCTAATTTTTATTTTAAAGTTTGTTGTTCCGTATACAATATGTTTCTCTGATTGCGTAATAAAATATACGAATATACGTAATCATTATCTTATATAACCTAACAAGTTAGCATACAAAAACCTTAAAATTTAGACTTAAGTCCTAATATCTATACACTTATAAACTATTTACAAGTATAAATATTGAGATACATTTTAATATTATATACATTTAGGAAATTTTAAAATTATCGACACCGGAAATATCACTTAATGTAAGGGACAAAGCACGACTTTTCAGGAGAGCGAAAAACAACTAAAATTCGTCTGTAACTTTTTATCATTTAGTCTGATCTTAAAGGTGTTTATTGCAAAGTTTCTTAGAATTTTGGCTGCTATATAACTATAAACAAAATATTTTCGTAAATTCACGCGTTTAGAAAATAATCCCTTACATCAAAAAAATTGCTTCTTTGTCCCTTACAACACTGAACTTTTCAATGTCAACTATGCTATTTTAAAGTAAGCACCAAGTTTAATATGAAACTGCGACACAAATCTACTGTAAAGGACATAAAAAACTATGCTTTGGAGGAAGTTTGATGTAATATATTAATTTCTAACACAATAAGCCCACCACGACTAGCTGGTCTATCACATAAGGGATAGGATTTTCAGCAAAATAAGGAAACTTCGGCAGACTGAAGCATTTCCCTTGGCACCGGGACTGTTCCCATCTACACCCAGAGCCCCTTTAGACAAGGTGGAACTTTTCAAAACCACGTCTCTGCTCTTTTGTCTTACCGAAATCTATATGCTGAGCCGAATGGAAGATGAATCTTTTTTCTTGTTCCGCTCTGCGGCCTTTTTCTGTGAACTTGACCTAGCGATCGCACACCACAAGTCTAAATGTTCGTTCTTGACCTGGCATTAAGCTTCTCATTTCACCTTATCAGGAGCTACTGCTCTCTTTTATCGCACCTGTCAGAGCTGCTTCGCCAGTGCCCAGTCATGACCTTCCCCTTCTATGACCTTCCTTTTTATGGTGTTACGCCAGCTATTTCTACTATCGGCCACTCGAAAGTCGTCGCAGACGTTGACCCAAGTGTGGTACGGATTTGATCAGACCAACGCATGAGACAGCGGCTCCGCGGTCTTTTTCCCCTCAATCTTGCCAATTATCATGAGTTTTGCATACCATGGTTTCAAGGTTTCCTCCTTTTTTCTGGTAATGTGTCTGAAATATAAGATGCGTTATTAGACAGATGGTAGAGAGCCTTGTTTTTTATGTTTAGTTTATCCAGAATGGATGAGTTGGTTCTGAAAGCAGTTTATGGAATTCAGAGCATTTTCCTCCAGCACTCTCGACGGCGTCGATACGTCTGCGGTCTGCAGACTTCAGTGTCCATATCTCGGATCCTTAAAGACAGATGAAGAATATGAGCATGTGCACAAGTTTCCTCCTGGTTTTTAACGAAATCTTCCTGTCAAGCCAGGTTTTATGCATTTGAGACATGGCGCTCTTAGCAATCCCAATTTTTCCACGTATAATTGGTTAACAGGAGCCGTTGTTCGTGAAGATCAATGACAGAGTAGAGTGTTGCTTCTGTCTATGACCATGTTTTTGATATTCCCTTTATTAATTATTGAGAGGCCCAAGGTATTGATCATTTGCTTTATTCTCTAAAATAGTTCTTGCATCTCGATTGCATTTGCAGCCAGGAGAGTATTAATGTCATCCTTAATAGCTGTATACAATTGTCCGCATTACATGTTACCTAAAGGCTAAAGGTTTATCTAAAACACTAAAACTTTATAGAAAACCTTAAACTTTTACGGATAATAATTTTAAGTAAGTGCCAAAAAATATCTTTTTACTTGAAAAATAATATTTAAGATTAAGGTAAGGGACAAATTTTAGCGAAGCTATGACAATTATTATGTATCAATTCTTAACGTAAAGGACATGTTAAGAGAATATAATAGAATGGTACTAAGCTAAAGGTTAACGTAAGACTGAATTGTATTTTAAAAGCATTTACGTTATTTTTTTTAACAAGTAAAAATATATTTTACATCCGTTAAATAAATTTTTTTAGGAAAAAACCCGTCTTGACTTTAAAAAATGTGTACTGTAAGGGACATTTTTTTAACTATAGAAGAATTTCAAGTATGCCAAACGATAGAGCTCGAAATTCTGAATCCAATGATATATAAAACTCATTTTCGCCAAAATGTCCCTTACATTAAGTGATATTTCCGGTGTCGTTATATTAGAAAAGTAGCAAGAGTGTAAATCAGTACAAAGAAACCGAGAAAGATTTTTTGATATTTTTATCGCTGTTCAATACTTTTATTACAGTAAATTTTAATTGGAATTTCACGAGTAATCTAAATTTATTGTCAAACCTTGATTAATTAACAAATATTTTTCGATAAAATATCGACATTGCTAAAATCCGTGTAGCTGCGATAGCTTTTAGCTTTTGCAAAGCTATGAATGTTTTATTTTGCTCGCATCTCGTTTCGTTGATTATGTTTTTATAACATTTCCATTTTAAAGTACCTAACGAATATTCGATGCAATACCTCGTATAGGAGAGATAGGAATTTTTAATACTCGCCAATAGGAGTACAAGTTTTATTTGTGTTACATTTTCGCACTACAATTTGCCTGAAGTAATTAAAAACTGTATGCTTGCACAGAAAAACTATGATTTTAATCTCCAATCACAGATATTATGTGTAAAATTTATCAACAAAATACTCAACGAAGTGAGAGCAATTACATAATTCAGAAAAAAAACATGGCGTCGCTGAATGTACCTCCGTAGCTGGTCCGGTCTGTTGTCTACGATATGTTTTGTTCCTAACGTTCTTTCACACACTCGTATTCACGTGAAGGGCGAGCACGAGCCCTCGTAACACTTAAGGCCCGGCTCGCACGTTCCCCTGAACCCGCCACAGTCCTCGCCCAATGTTCGCGCACACACTTTACAGCATCTGCAACACGAAAATGGTCAAAATCGAAATCATTTTTTTCTCTGATTTTATTTGCAATCAGTCTTTTGTCTGTTAGCACATGACGTGTCTAACACCCGTATTCACAAACAATACTTCCCTAAGTTAGCTTACCATTGCTATGCGAAGTAAGGGATTTCTCAGTGCGTTCCTTTTGACAAGCCTTTCAATTCATAAACAATAATATTCAAACGATACTTCGCTATGCGTACGCATAGCGTCGTATAGAGCTTTATGATTGGTCCGTTTTTGTTGCGTAGTTCACTTCGTTGAAATGACACTTCAATTGACATCTGTTATTCCATTGTTATTTTTTTTCGAAACCCTTTTAACAATACCCATGTACCTGACCATCTGTGAAAGAAACAATTAATATTGTATAATATGGGACCTAATTTGTTTATATTTACTAAATAAATAAAATTAATAGCTAAGATAATATCATCATTGATCATTATCAATGGGCTATACCGTGTACGCAATAAACATTCGAATATAAAAATTAATTCTTCCTACCCATTAATAAATACCTTACCTGAAAACTACCAGAAGAATAAAATCTTAAAGCCACGACTCACGAGCAATTGGTAAATTAATGACACTGGAAGACCTGTGCAGTTAATTTGTCCATGATACCATTGATATAATTATCAAATTCCTCTTCGCTGCTATAATCCATAACTTTTTGACGTGAGCTCGACACTATGCAGTGCGTAATATAGCTAGCTGGCTACTTTATCTGTGCGTTCCTTGAAAAGGACGCATAGTGATGAACGCCACTCAAGTATTGTCTATGAATAGGCTTTTGGGATACTATACGTCCGCTCGTACTGTGAGACCTCATAGTAATGTTTGTGAATACGGGTGTAAGTAAGCTAAGCGGGCCTCTAGGGGATCAATTCTAATGTGCAATATCACGTATTGTGGTAATATTATTGACCGTCTAGGGTTGACATTGAACGCGCCCGCCTTTCAATCTAATTGTTCAATAATATGGTTTAATGATATTGCACAATAATGTTGATCGTCTAAGGGCCCAATATAATATTTTTATTTAGCGGTATTGCAAACCTACAAGGAATATCCAGTCCCTAATGAAGCTAATGCCGCCATATTATTATAAAACATCACTTGAGATTCAATTGTTTAAGCCTCGGCCGCCAGTGAAGTCTATAGTTGTGCTTTACACTTATGTTTATACTAAATTTAATAAACAGACTTATATTTTTCATATAATATTAGTAATTATACGTGGGAGAGCCATGCTTCGGCATGAATGGGCCGGCTCGACCGGAGAAATACCACGTTCTCATAGAAAACCGACGTGAAACAGCGCTTGCGCTGTGTTTCACCGAGTGAGTGAGTTTACCGGAGGCCCAATCCCCTACACTATTCCCTTCCCTTCCCTCCCCTATTCCCTTCCCTTCCCATCCCTACCCTCCCCTATTACCTTATTCCCTCTTAAAAGGCCGGCAACGCGCCTGCAGCTCTTCTGATGCTGCGAGTGTCCATGGGCGACGGAAGTTGCTTTCCATCAGGTGACCCGTTTGCTCGTTTGCCCCCTTATTTCATTTTAAAAAGAATGCTTCCTGATACTTAGATTTTTTCAAGATATAAATTTATTAAAGGTAAATGAAAAGTAGTCTACCATTAATCATTACATTACCATTGCAGTAAATTATTATAATAACGAAATTATTATAATTATTCTAGTTATTCAATTTTCTTTGCTATGAAATAAAAAGTTCAAAACAAATAATATCTAATAATCAATCAGAGTTCAAAACAAAAGCACATCCTCAGTATTATTACTTTGAATTAAATAATAAAAATATTAAGACCGCTTTACCACAAAGTAATAAATGTTCTTACAACTGAAAATAGCATTTATTCGCCACTTAAACCGAATAAAAGAAATCTAAAGGATACAAAACAACCCTGATAGGGTCGTGTCGAATACTCCTGAAATAAATTACTCGCATCCTCCTCATGTGATATCTCCGAACCCTAAAATGCCAAATAAGAGACGTTGATTGAATTGAACCAATATGTGTCAATTCAGAATAGTATATTTGGTTTGTTGTACTTGTTCACCCAGGTGTGTAGTTATATGAGTAGGCTATATTATTATGATTAAATTATATAGACTGCTTTATTTGAATTTTATTATGTAATTTATACTGCTATGTTTGCTGCTCTCTTTCTGCTTGTATACGAAATATAATAATATAAGGTTGGGGAAAAAGTTTCTTCACATTTTATATAAAAATTCAAAAAGTTTTTTTATAAAGTCTATTTACAATTGACTAAAGCATAAAGGTGCCATTTTGTTCGATAGCTTTTTGCCATCTTGTTGGTAGGAACATGATCCAATTGCTACAAAAATTTTGGGGCTTCTGACGAAAAAACTGTGACAAGTGGTTTTGGCAGTCCTCTTGTGATGTTAACCTGACACTGCCTAAGGAAAACTGCAGCGACCGAAACAGGTGGAAATCTGAAGGTGCAAGGTCAGGCTATACGACGGATGCATTAACACTTCCTAGCCAAACTCCCGTAATTTTTGCTGAGTAGCTAAAGATGTGTGAGGTCAAGCGTTATCATGGTGAAAAACCACACCCCCTCTGTTGATTGATTCCGGCCGCTTTCTCTCAACTTCTTACTTTAATCTCAGCAGTTGTTCGCAGTACAGTTCAGAATCGATCGTCCTGCCTGGCGGTAATAGCTCATAATGAATAATGCCCGTCCAAGCCCACCGCACACACAGCATCACCTTGTTGCAAGTTAACCCAGGTTTTGCCACAGTTTGTGAAGCCTGACCGGCCTTCACAGACTCATAATGAAAACACTTAAACAAAATTTGCGCTACTCTCACAGATACTGCATTATTAAAAAAATACAATTTGATTCAAATTTAGTACGAAATAAAACATTTTTTTTTTATTAGGTCCATAAACATCACACATTTTTTTCGTGGCTTGTGTTGCATTTTATGCAATAACATTTTAATTAAAATGTATCTATCGAAATTCTCCATTAGGATCACTCATTTTAACAATAAAAAAAACAAACGAAAATCTCACATTTACATAATTTGAATTTGGAATTGTCTGCTGTATAATTAAAACTTTTTAATGATACCAAAATGAGCCAGATACAATAATTATTATTGGTATAGCCCAAGAGATTTTATGACAAGTTCATATACTATAATGCGAAAAGACTTTTTCCCCAACCTATTATTATAATGTAACACAAACCTTTGCTTCTTTTTCGGCATATATTGTAAACTAGATGATGCCCGCAACTCCGTTGCGCCAAAATTCGGCTATCGCGCGGGAACCGTACATTTTTCCGGGATAAAAAGTATCCTATGTCCTTTCCCGGGACTCAAAGTATGTCCACACCAAATCTCCACGCCAAATTTCAGCAAATTCGGTTCAGTGGTTCGAGCGTGAAGAGGTAACAGACAGACAGAGAGACATACAGACAGACAGACAGACAGACAGACGGACAGACAGACAGACACACTTTCGCATTTATAATATTAGTATGGATATTGTAATCCATTCATTTACATCAAAAATTGCTACTAAAAGAATTGCTGCTATTAGAGCAAGTACTTAATAATTAAAAAAAACTAATGATAGAAACGTATTGTTCTAGCATTATTTGAACCGAACGACGTAAAAGCTTGCAGCTTTTTCGTTTCGATCGGGTTCTCCAATTATTTCTTCGAACTAAATCTCATGTTTCTTAATAAACCTGCTTGTTTAAACTACAATTTGTAAATGGTCTCTTAATTTCAGTATATTGTGAACATACTCATTATTTTAAATATAACATAGAAACTAAGGAGATCAAAGTTTTTATTAACATTCAAATTAATATTAATAGAACAATTGAAAAGATGTGAGGTATAACTAGTATACAAATAATATTTTTTCCTAGTGCAAATGAAGCCAAGGCATTTAGCTGGCTAATTTTTTTACAATGACTGCGACATAATTGCTAATAATATTTTACGAAACCCACACCTACACCTAACGCACACACTCAGTCACAATAATATAAAAAGACCCATCTATAAATAGCTCTATTACAATATTACAAGCAGTTTCTGGTCCGGTTGTACCTAATGTGAGTAAAGATTCAAGGTTAGACCTCGTTAAGAATAAGCTAAACATAGCCTAGAAAATAAAAATGGTTGTGTTTCATAAAAGAGTTTATCAAATATTATCCGAGAGTAAGATAAATAGGCTTAAATAAGAGAAGGCTATGCAGAACATTCGCAGTGCCGCAGTGCTAATATAATATATTATCTGCATTCGCTTAAATCTTTATCTTGTTTATTTCAGCTCATTTTACAGGTTATATTAACAAACAGTGCAGTTTGTTTAAGTTATAAGATTTAAACGACGCTTTTTGCGTGATGTCGTTTTGTACTAGGTTTCTATTTATTCAGTACAATATAATTATTATCATTGAACTGATTAGTAATCTAAATGTTGCATATATTATTATATCTATTTTACATAATTTGTGCAGTAAAAGTTAGAACATGATGTTCCTCTTTCCCTCTTGACCATCCTCATTTAGCAAAAGACATTATAATGAAGCGCCCGTACACACAATTTTTTTTTTTATAAAATAAAGGGGCACACGACCAAACGGGTCACCTGATGAAAAACACATGGACACTCACAGCATCAGAAGAGCTGCAGGTGCGTTGCCAGCCTTTTAAGAGGGAATAGGGTAATAGGGGAGGGTAGGAAAGGTAATAGGGGAGGGCAGGGAAGGAAATAGGGGAGGGTAGGGAAGGAAAAAGGGTAGGGGATTGGGTCTCTGATAAACTCACTCGGCGAAACAGCGCAAGCGCTGTTTCACGCCGGTTTTCTGTGAGCCCGTGGTATTTCTCCGGTCGAGCCGGCCCATTCGTGTCAAAGCATGGCTCTCCCACGTTAACTTATTTGAGTCGAAGAATCGCTGGCCCACATAATATTCGGACGATTACTTCGTAATCCACATTGTTTCACGTTATAGCTAATGGTATCATTACCGCGTAAATGATATCAGCTGACTAATGTCGTAAGGGGCCCCATTCACACACGATATATCGTTACGATAAAAAGAAAATGAGCGAGGTTCCACTTTATCGACAAATTGGCTCTCAAATTTTTTCTCTCTCACGGTTGTAAAATGGCAGCCATTTCAGATTTCTCGGACTTTCATATTAATCCCACCAAAACATGAAATGTAAAAGGAGCCAACTACAGCCAACTACAGAAATAATCAGCTACTATTTGGATTTATCCAATTAGTAGCTGATTATTTCTGTAATTAATATGAAAGTCCGAGAAATCTGAAATGGCTGCCATTTTACCATCAGCCACATGCGTCGTAACATATTAAAACACTTTACGCTTGCCGTCTGTGTAAGTATGAACTCCTCCTAATATGCAGTTTTATATTTGTTTCTATTGTGCTCATTGCCAAGCCACTATAATAATTATAAAATAAAGAAATTTATTGATACATTTACTGAATGTTGATTTAAATTACAAAATAAGTTGAAGACTTGGCTTGAATGTGATCTGAAAACTTTTTACGACAGAGGTATTGAATAGCTATGCAATATTTTGCTTGGCTCCTTTTACATTTCATGTTTTGGTGGGATTTCATTTCTTTTTGAAGGTTTTTTTTTCTTTTCTTTTCAGGTCACGTTATAACTTTTCTGTACTTAGCTTAGCAACCATTCCCTATCTCCTTTAATATATTTTTTCTTTGAGGCTTCGTTTAAGTTCTATAGGTAAATACTTCTGAGTCGATTATTATGGTCATAATATATAATTGACTCTTAAGCTAATAGGTACTTGAAGATGGTCATTTTTAGCATTACCGTTGAATACATAGCAGCACTGTTGTAAGCGTCTCGACGTTCTTCGCAGGAAAGGAGCACACCTTATTTCATGCGATAACTTAAAACTCCCACATTATATCGAGCAAGTAAGAAGTGTATATGTCAGTACTGATTAGTGATTAGTGATTACATTTATAATATTGAAATCGAATTTAATTATTGTTTCATTATTAACATTGTTCATATTATTTTTTATATAATTAATACCATTTCATTAAGTTCATAACTAACTTGAAGCCTTTTGTACGTCAAACAAATATGCAGTCGAAACTCATACTGTTCTTGCAAAGTTACAAACATAAAAATCTTTTATTTTATTTAATACCTAAATTATTAAATTATTATTTTTCCATTTCAGTTTTTAGGTTTCTCTGCCCAAAGGATGAAAACAGGGCCCTATTATTAATAAGTCTTCGCTGTCTGTCCGTCGTACATTCGTATGTCACTAGGCTGGATCTCGAGAACCGCAATAGCTAGATAGTTGCGATTTTCACAAATTATGTATTTTTACTGTCGTTATCAAAGCTAACAGTCTAATCAAAATAAAATAAATTATTAAAGGGGGCCTCATACAACAAACACGATTTTTTCCCTATTTTTGCTCTATGTCCATAATGGTAAGATTAAGGTTTTTGAAAATTTCAGGAAACGCTCAATTTTATGTTATATTTAATAATTAACAATAAAAATTAAATAAACTTATTATTAAAGGGGGGCTCCCATACAAATTTACGGTACGGAACCCTATGTACGCCAGTCCGACTCGCACTTGGCCAGTTTCATAATTTTTCCTTTTATTGTGAATAAAGACCTACCCGGGTACCAAATTTCAAGGTTCTAAGTCTGCTAGAAGTACCTTAGAATTTTGATGATCTGTCAGTCGATGACAAAATGTAGTAACTTTGACCATCCGTAACTACTAAACTATTTGTCGAAATTTCATGTAATTTTGAGGTTAAGCTAGTTTTAATACTTGCTCCTAGTAGCCGAAATTTTAAATCCCTAGCTTTGTTAACATCGAAGATAAAGAGGGTGTGAAATAGCCGCGAACCGCTTCGAGAAAAGTATGGTACGGCCGTGCCTATGCTAAAAAGCTTGGCTGGGGCACTACCGTGCCCCCAGATCTGTTATCTGACCAATACTTCTCATGTAAATGTCAATGAACATAAATTAGGTCTGATTTGATAGCTAAACTTGAGGAATATGCTTATACATATAGTATACAGTTATAAATTACGTGGAATATAAAAACCTCAGACCAATAAAAAAGAAAGACGGAGTATTTACAGGTAATGGGATGAAGTCGCTGTCGATCAATATGTGCGTCACGCCTAGCATAAATACGCTAGGCGTGCGCTTGTGTGCAAAAAAATAATGTTGCCAACTCAGGGTTTCAGATTGTCAAACTCCCATCCTGTTGCAGTCTTATTAAACTACTAAGTAATGACTACAAAAGTTGCTATCAAACTAGATTGTTAATCATCATTCATTAGTAATTGCTGAAAAAAGTAAATACTTAAATATCTATATCTAATAAATTATGTGTTTCAACTAAGAACAGACAGACAGACAGACATACATACATACAGACAAAAATTGTAAAGAATGTTGTTTGGTGTATGCAGTATGTATCGTATACAGATTAATATGCAAATAGTAAAAAAATATTTTTAAACACTCCAATTTTATTTATATTAATAGATTTTAAATGAATAACGAATTTTAGGTTAAAAATAAACATTTGTCAGGATAATACAGCACGTAATAATATTTTTCCCCTATTATGGGGAAAAATATCTTGCGACCAGCAGGCAGCACTGGTTGAGGTTCTGTGTTCCGAGACTCCCGAGACAATTTTTAAAACTAATAAATTAAATTCATTGTTTCGGTGGTAATACATAAATATTCAACTAATTACTTGTGAAACGTAATCCCACAAGGTTTCTTTTGAGCACAAGAATTATTTTTGCACCATTTAACGATGCAGGACGGCATATTTTGATATTTCTTGACACAGATGAAAACGACATGCCCCGTTACTCGTTGAAACCGGAATGGCGGGCGGCCGGCTTCCTATGGCCGTATCGGCTTCCTATTGCCTGCCTCACCGCGTAGCATGGATGGCTCTGTCTATCTTTTTTTATTGGTCTGAGATAAAAACATAGAAAAACAAAAGTTTAACGAAAAAAAATGTGTATTTTTAATTAATGGCCTATTGTATTAAGCTTGTTATTTTTTTTATTTTGAAAAGATAAGGGTCAGGTTTTTACCTAAAATAAATTCCTTTCCGTCTATGCTCTAAGTCAGATAGTTTAGAAGTTATAACGATTTTCTTATGAAGTATTAGTCAGATTCTAGTCAGGTTAGCTGATAAGAGACAGAGAAAAAAAAATCAAAAGATAGAGAAAAAATAATTAAAAGCCAATTTATCAATAAACAATACACCATTTCATTAAATGATCGGACACCGGTGTTGAGACACATTGTATATTTGACATAGGATCGAGAAGCGAATTGCGATTGCTATTTGAGATGTTTCCAATTATTGGAGTATGGATACTGACAACCAACCATATTGATTTCGGGCAAGATGCAGTCATTAAATGGATGCTGCGAATGAATATGATATTATAATATACAAATTGCGCCTCGACCTGTAATAGTTTAGCATCTATAGGTCGATTTCATTAGATTTTAAGCTTAAATTTTTTGATATTATGGTTTTTGATGCAGTCTCGTAATAACAAAACTAAAAAAAATATTATAGTCGTCATGTATTAATTTTAAACGTCTCGTTCAACGTTGCAAACATAATATTCTGGATTGACAATTCTTTGTCAATCCAGAATATTGATTTTCATTACGAATTCTTGAAATTCTTTTTAATTAATGATATCAAATAAACTACTGAACGAAAGACGTAAATATTTGTGGAAATTTCCTTCTAAGAAAACTCTTTATGATATATATATTAACACCTGAAAATTCAAGACCAAATAGGATAAGACACTTTAAATTTATATCATTTGATCTCGACGAGTCCTTGATGTTCTCAGAAAACAAAGGTCACGGTCAAGGCTCCGAACTTTGTGGGTCGCATGGGTGAGTAGGTGGCGATGGCGTATGATTTCCACCCGCATAAACTTCAGTATCATCATTCATTGTAGGTATCAACTTAGCGACAAAATAATTAAAGACGTAAATGGAAGAATCGAACAAGTAACATTTTGTAACATACAGACAATAACTCATTTTTTCCCTTATTATTTTCATAAAACTTGTTACTTATCTTCTTCATAACCTAGCTAATATATCTGGCTACACATATAATCCACAGTTTTCTATTTCAAATAATTTTTCTGGCCCTAAAACCTCCATTTAAGAAAAAAAACGGGATGTTTTTTCATGTTACTTACCTAATTCTTCCACTCACGTCTTGAATTATCAGGCCTTTTAACAGCGTGCAGCGCGGCGTGACGACTCATTCCCGTTCGATATGGATTCAAAACAGTTGCTGTTTGTCAACGCCGGGCGCAACATGCGTTTGTGCAGTGTGTCATACGAAAATTAAGAGTCAAAACACATACAACCCATGAGCCAGTGACATTCAGACTTTCGTCGTTTTATAAAAGCTGAAAGTTTTCCTGTATATGACCCCTATAGAGGTAAGACTTGAACCACCAGCAACTACGGAGTTTCGATCGTGCCTACTTTAAAGTTTAGGAGGTCTGATATCTGATAGTCTGCCTGACCTTCGCTAAAGTATAAGCTCAATTTTTTCCTTCTTTTCTCTTGGGTTACTACTAGGTATATTCATAGAAATTTAAACTTACTTTAATACGCACATTATCCGAATTCCTGATTAGAAAAATTGGGACGCCCCGCCGGAAGGCACCCTGTTCATACATTTTGCGTGGACGCATAGGTACTATCATAATAATTCTAACGTGTCAAAATGTATGAGCTTCAGAATTTTTCTGATCATAAATTCGGATAATTCGGCCGGGCTTATTATGTATCTATAACAGACAAAATTAAAACATAAAAAATAAAAAAAAATAAAAAAAAAATTTGTGTCTATTTCTATCATAACGTCTGCAGGCGTAGCATGGTCACTATTATAAAAAACTGTTTCTTTCTACGGAAGAATAGACAAAGTGGCTAACTGTCACGACAAAGTGACAGTTAGACAATGGAAATCCGCCATTTTGTCGATAAAATCTGTCAGTATGTCGATTCTTTCCCATGTCTACTGTTGTTATGCTAGCCCTGCTTGCTGATGATGAATACAACAATCAAGAACCCATTATTCAAATTAATCTGCTCGCTTTCTAACTGACAAATGGGATCCACTAAATCAAATCGAACTCTCGCTGGGAATTGCACAGGCCATTCTGACCTTTAATCGCCAAGGAAATCATTAAATACTGTACAGGCAAAATCTAAGTACAACTGTAGGCTGCATTTTATATTTAATTTCCAGAATATAATTTGTTACCACCTTCTCCAGAAGCTTAGGCAAGTGGATATTCTTGATAATAATCACGGAGTTTGAAAAACATAGTATACAGTGTGTAACAAAACTAAGCGATAATACTTTAGGGTGTGTATGTATCCCTTGTAGAGAGTTCACTGTAAAAGTAGCAGCGCTAGAAGAGCAACTTTTTTAATGTTATTTGTATGGGTAAGCGCCTCCGCGTCATGAATTTTACAAAGGTGAAAAAAAGTTACTCTTTCAGCGCTGTTACTTTCACAGCGAATTTTATATATTATAGGATACTCATAATAGAGTATAGACACCCTAAAGTATTATCACTTAGTTTTGTTACATCCTGTATAAGAAGTTCAAGTTTAGCATTGCATTGTACGTACATGTTAATATGTTATATTATGATGTCATTTACCAAGACTTAACTTTTCAAACTTAGGTCTTAATCGGCAATGGGTATTTAACTCACGGCCAACGGTCAGCTAACGACAAGGTCAGATTTTTTCAATAATAATAATAAAATCTATGGACACTTTACACGTGGTAAGTACCTGAAGGACATGTGTTACAGGTACAAGACAAAGGAAATATATTTAATACTTTTATACTATACATATATTTAAGATTTTTATTATATGATACACATATTTAATACACATCCATGACCCAGGAACTTTTTGAAACTTTTTGTTCCGTCGGCGGGATTCGAACCCGCGACATCCGGCTTGAGCTACCAACGCGCTCACCACTGAGCCACAGAGGTCGTCAATGTATGTTACCAACCTGCAAGGGTCCCACACCACGATGCCCAGGCCCGGGCACCCGCTGGGCTCGAGCGCCTCGCACTCCCGGGGGTTGCACACGCAGTCCCACCCGCGCACCAGCGCCACCGCCGCCACCAGCGTCATCATCACCCACCGTCGCATGCTGCTCACATCACGCACGAGCTCGCGTTTTCGCTGTACTGGGGCTCTACGCTGCTGACGCTGCTCATTCTTGTAGCTGCCCTGAAACAAGGATTGGAACTTCTGTTATTTTTTACCGACTTCAAAAAAGGAGGTTATCAATTATACAATTACACACACAAGTACAATTTACAGAAAAACTATCACGTCTATTGATTTGTGCTTTAACACAGTAATTTTTATTTATATTATTGTTACGGATACGGGCAGTTGTTTACCTGCGCGCGACAGTTGCGTGTACTTTCTAGAAAAGTTCAACCCTTGTTTATGTGAATTGCGTGTTTACGTAAACAATCCAGAATAAAACGTTCCAGAAAGTATGGCGGGCCATATAAAAGGTAAACAAGCCGGCAATCAGCGCAGTTTGATACAAGCGATCATCAAGGCGACTTCGAAGTGAGAACAAGTGATCAATAGTGAGTGACAGTGATAGTGCTCAGTGATTTGGATCTAGTGCTTGGACTTAGTGATTTGTGTGAGCTAGTGTTTGTGAATAAAGTCTTCAAGAGAGTAACCAGGTCTTTCTCTCCGAATCCTCGAACCCTAGCACGTAACATTATGTAGATATTGTGTTATCATCGGTCAGTCAAGGTGTGACGACGCGACGCGAGCCCTCACAAAGGTCGGCTTGTAGCTAGTATTTCCACTGCCCAGTTTTTGTATATATATATTAGTCTATATCAGAGTCTAAATAACTGTGCTAAATTTCAAAAGTGTATGTACGTATTTGTATGTATGTAGGTAGGTATGTATGTATGTTTTTATGTTTGAGTTCGCATATCTCTGGAACTACAAGTCCGATTTAAGTGACTATTTTTGTTGTACTAGGTATTGCTCAACTTAGGGAATGCTGCGGGGCTAAAATGGTCACTTTGTTGAATCATGATATGAATCATAATATGATTCAATTCTTTAAAATCGCAAAATGCAACTCTGCTTGCAATTCATTTCTGTATTTTTGTACTGATTTGACATAAATTGTCAGTTTGACAGTTTTGACAATTCATTTGCTGAATTGATTGAGAGAAATTGCTAAATGTTACCATTTTATCACCGCTGTAAGTTTCATCAAAATCTGTTCCGTAGTTTTATCTTTTTAAAATACTATTATTTTTAAATCCTATACAGTCTATTTTGTACTGATAAACAAAGGCCTATCCCAAAGATTTCCATTCCTCTCGCTCTAACGCAGAGGCAGGCCAAGTTGGGTTCAATGTATGTATTAGTCCATAAACTAACATATTATATCTCATGCTACAGTTATATCTATTGCATACGTATTTACGACGTAAGTAAGCTTTTAGTAATGAAGACTACACTGTAGAGCTCTACATAAAAGACGTTCTATACTTATCATTAGTTAAATAGGAATAATTTTATCTACGCTAATTCCTTTAGACCTTCCCGTTCTATATTTTTTGAGCTACGAGATCGCTTTCAAGTTGAGTGTTACGAGTTTCTAATGGAAACGTTAGATAAAACTGTAATATGGCGTCAAACGTGGCCACTGGCCAATTAGCAGCATCAGCCTTTGATACAATCAGTCACCCCGAAGCCACACACTCCCAATTGCTTGGGGCGTCGAGATTAACTCAATTGCTCACAATCAGCAGGGGCATTACTGCTGCAAACATTAATAATATGCAGGCCCTGAGCTCGCAGCCAACTTGAATAATAATCAGCCCCTGCGTAATGACGCGATAGATCGCGGTTAGCTAATCATTTACATTTAGATCATGAAAGTCTAATTCGATTACTCACGGTGAGACGGTGTATGTAAGGGCCAACCCACACGTACCACAACCACACGACAACCACAACCAAACCACAACTACACCACGTTGTCGGGCGTATATTTCGTATTGTAAATTAACTGGACCGTTCACACGTACCACATTTTGCAGTCGTTGTCGACCACTTGTCAGATAACTTGTCAGACGCAACCACGGCCGACCACATCGCAACCACATCACAACCACGTCGCAACCACATCGCAACCACAACGTTGCGTCGATGCAATGACAGTGCGCGCACACCGCCCGCAATCTTCCCCCCTCCGTTTCATTGACTATCGTACATAACCACATCGCAACCACATCGCAACCACAACGCAACCACGTCGGCATTTTGTCGGTACCACAACGCAACTACGAAAAGCTGCAGCGACACCATTCACACGTAACCACTGCTGGACGACATTTTGTCGTTGCGATGTCGTGTGGTTGTGGTACGTGCGGGTTGGCCCTTAGGGTCAATTCAGACCGCAACGCGACGAGCATAAATTTTTATGGATTTGACAGATTTCAATTGCGTGAGACGTCTTGCGAATCTGTCAAATCTATATTATAAATTTAGAAATGCATCCAAGCGTCGCGTTGCGGTCTGAATCAACCCTCAGACGTCAACATTTTGTTTATGCTGCGAGCAGCGAGTGCATAATTGGATTCCTATTCTTTCGACTATCAAAATGTATACTTTAAATATGCAGATTCCAGACAGAGTGAATAATAACAGGTAATTTGGCATAATAACATTTCAAAATGTTATTATGCCAAGTTTCCTAAAAATAGTATTTTTATTTTAGAAACGACAATTTTCTCCACAAAATTTTTGTTTCATCTAGTACCTACCTCAAAGGAATTTATAATTACAAACCCTTTAAAGGTATTTCACTCGGAAAATTTGTTATTTTAATTTACCATGAGTCTGAGTGAACTAATATTAAGGCCGTATACAACGAGGATTAGTGAAATTTCATGTTTTTATTTTCACTAGAACTTTGACCAGAAGTAATTAAAAGCATTTAAACATTTAATGTAGATTTGTTACGTTCCTTACCAAGGTTTCAGTCAGCTTAGAATTTTGATTTAAATCAATTTACCATTAAGAGTCCGTATACGATATTTTGCCGATTCCGCTCATTTAACAGACGTGATTTAACAGTTAAAATACAGTATTTCTATAAGTTTTAATGCACATCATGTAAGATCATTTCAATTATAATATAGTGTTGGAGCTAGATTTTTTATTTTTTTAAGTATCTTTAAATAATCCAACTCAAACCCGCGACAGTTTTGTGATTTTTGCTGTAAAAGGTTTAGAATATCGCCTTTTTATGGATTGTATTGACGTCTTAACGGTAAGAAAAAATACAATGTACTGTTGAGAAAGTCGTCTATAAAGTGTTGGAACTACTTTTTACTACTTCAATATAAAAAAAAACCCTTTAAAAACAGAAAACCTCTATCTGCCCGCTAACTTGGCGATCGTCCTTTTTCACCTGGCATATGCAAGACGGGCGTGAGTGTGAAGAGAGCAGTAGAAAATAGAGGACGGGCTCTTAAAAGAAGAGTAATAAAGAATGATACTTTCAAAATTTTATTTCGTCTAGAATTCAGAAAAAATATTTTTACACAAAAATGTTTCAATTATGATTTCGAAGGTTAAGAGTCAGCTTCGTTTTTGATAAATAGTAACAGTAATAAAGATAAATCATTCTGATCACAAATTAGAACGATTTGTTGATTTGCAATAGCAATTTGCTTTTAAATATTTGCCACAATAATTCCACAGGCGTTTTAATGGATAATAATTCAATGACATTAGTCAAATCTGTCTTTCAGAGACTGACGATTATCTATTATAGAGAACCTAGAGTACGTTCACATATAAATCTCAGTATACTGGCCAGAGCTCCATAGGCCTAGAATCGCCGTAGTCCCATACCGTTGATTCGTTTCGAAATATTTGCCAGTGCATTTTCGAATATATATTTGTTGTAATGTGACTATAATACGTTACACTTGTCTTACTAGTGGAATACCAGTACAATACAGCGTCGTAAGATGACGTCTTGATCACTGGTCAGTAAACTGGGTTTTATTTCGGAACATAGGCAATATGTTTGATTTACAAATATTACAATATTGTTTTGTAACCTAATTTTTGGTAAGAGACTACCTTATTAGTATTTTATTAATATATATTTAATAATTTACATTCGCCAAACGATCATTTATACGTTTTTGGTAGGTTTGAAAGTCATAAATACAAATATTACAGCTATAGTCGGGGCATTTTAATAGGCCACATTTGACAGTTCATCAAAATTGTACAAGGTAACCTTGTAGCGACGTGCATAAAAAATAAATATTTTTGTTTTGTTATAACTACACAATTGATTAACTTTTTTCAATTAAGATTACATATTTATTATAAATATGACCGATACGAATTATTTAACGATTCGCTTTTACTGATAAACAATTCTAAACGTAATAAACAAATTCAGATCTCAATAATTGCACGTCGTTACAATGTTACGTCAGCTGACCTTTTTTCTTTTTAAACTCTAGGGTGTTACCCTAAAAATCGAAAGCGAATAAATAGTATCGATGCATTGATTACTTGTAACGAAATATCCCCATAAATTAATAACCACGTTGTGAAAAGTAACACATATTTCAGCCCTCTTAAATATTTACTTTATTTTGTTACTATTTGTTGTTATGGTGACAACAAAAATACATAATTTCTGAAAATTTTAGCTCTCTAGCTACCGTGTTACTTGATATACAGCCTGGAGACAGACAGACGGATAGACAGCGAAGCTAAGACTTCCCGGACCAAGGGTCTCTTTTGGGAACAGATTCCTAAAAACGACAAAGAAAATATAAATATGATCTGCATAACTATAATGAATATAATCTACTATTCATTAAAAACTTGTCCAGCAGGTCAAAAACGTTACCTCTATTGCAAGTAGAATTATCGTTATTGAACTTGTGGAGGTTGTTATATATAAATATAGATTCTAGGTGATGCTGCAGCGTCAGGTTCAACTGATCGTCATGGGTCTACATCCTATTTATTAAAGGTATTGCAAATAGGCACCAACAATAAAAAATATTTGAACCCTTCTCATTGAGGTAATAAAATAACCTCCATATCTACCAGCAGTGAGCGATCTGACGATGATGAATTATTATTGCACTTTTGAATCTACCTTACAGAATTTTAAATTTATGTACTTCGGTTTAATACTTTGGGGCATGTATGTGTCCCTTAATATGAGTAATACTTTATTTTGTTAAACATTGTATAATCAATTATATCATGTATTATTATGAGGAAATACTTTTTTTTCATATTGGTGAGTACAGAACAAGCATATTAGAATAATACAGAATTTCATTATAATACAAAATTAATTACATATCCCGTTTATTAGGTTGTGAACATGGCCTCTCTGTTAATCATTAGTCTGTATATCGAGCTTACCACGTGGTCACATTATTTCTGAAAATTAATGAAATCGACGACGGCTTGAAAAGTAAATATGTACCCATCGAGCGCCATCTATTGAGCTAGTTTTTCACAAATTCTAAAATGTCAGTTGCCTATAATCCCGCCTTAATTGGAAATCACAAAATCGCTAAGCCAAGCGCCCAGAACTTCGATCGACAATCACGTTTATTTCCTTTGCGTGGTGGCACCGCCTAATTACAAATTGGCTTTAATGTACGATATTAGTTCCTAAATATTTATTAATAGTAAATAATAAGCAGCCGTCGATCATTGAAGTTGATCCATTGCTTATTTATTTACCTCTATATCGTCAAAACAAGGAGAACATTACACTACTGAGTACTGCTTTGTCGCTTTTTAACCCTAGAAAGATAACCTACGTCGCAGAGGCGCCCGCGCAGAAAACAAAATGCTGTATTTTTTTAATTAGCGGGCGAATCTGCGTGTGCGTTCCAGCCAACTAAGTCGCCGATCTATCCTTTCGCAGAACAGCTGTTACATAGTGGTAAATAACATAGTTTCTTAATAATGAGTTTGACGTGCGCTCGCGAGGCGTATGGTTATCTTTTGCGTAACTTTTGACGATGTATTTTGTTATTTTATTTTTTTATGTATAAAGCGTATTGTTGTTTTGTTTTAGGCAAAACATAAAGGGAATATCATGACTAGTAGAGGGCCTTTAAAAACAACTAAATGAGACAAATATTGGACAGGTAAGAGGAAAATGAAGACGATGTATGCTGAGAAAGTGATAGTGAGACGGAGGATCACCTGTCGGAAGATGAGACCCAGAAAGATTATGAAGAGGGCTTTATAGAAGAACCTCCATCTAAAAAAGGCGTTTCAGCAACTTCTGCACGTATTAAAAGAAAATAATGTCCAACATATCTTGCGCGAAATGCAAAAGTGCAACACAAAGTTGACGTTTGCCACAAATATCTTTAAATTTTGCAAATTCTTTTTTTTTTTTTTTGCCTACTTTATTGTAGAAATATATGATATATAAATTGCCTACTTAATTGTAGAAAAAAAAACTATGATTTTTGTGAAAATTCATAAGATTTGTTCCTTTAAACAGAAGACAGTCATTTTTGTGAGGTAATTGAATTTTGTAATTTCAGTTTAATAATATTAAAAATTTTCATAAGTATAAAAACAATTCATTTTATTTATACACTTATTATATACTTTTTAAATATCTAAATAAATTGTAGATATTTTAACTGTAAAGTAATAAAAATCGCATTGGGAATTTGTGCGCTTCTTAAGCGTATGGTTATCTTTCGTGTAAGGTAAAATATGGTTATCTTTCTAGGGTTAAGCAATTTAAAAAGATGTTTCCAAATATAATAATTATTATTATTATTATTATGGTTAATTAATTAATTAATTATGGTGTGCTTCAAAGATAGAGTCTAAATGCAAATGAACATAATTTTATCGCATTGATTATAATTATTATGTATCACCATCCACCGAAGTTGTCAAGAGATTGCGGACAGACAGACGGACAGGGCGACATTATACGAATTTCTTGTCTCACTACGGAACCCATAAAAGTTTGATTATTAATAACATACGGCAGTCAATGTACCGTCTACCGCATAGATCTACCGTACATAATTTACTTTTGATCACGATATTGGTAGGCCACTACTTCCACATCATAAATCCGCCTCGACCTCCTAGATTTTTGCCTCCAATATTTCATGCCTCGGGTCATGGCGTTTTATGACGCTTATGAAACGTACGCATCATAGCAACATCGGAACCCGACGAACTTCGTCGGTTATATTTACGTAGGCTCGACAAATCGCCGATAGACGAACTTGTTTTATATTAAATAGACACAATTTGTTAGGCGTGCCTCCAATTTAACCTCGGAAAACTCGATCAAGCCCCAAAGTAAAATATACATTTATTATTATTTACCGCTCCACTTGTTTATTTATGTCCATTTTAGATTGAGAATTTTAATTGCTTTCGCCATTCATTTTGAATGTGAATATTTTACAGGTAGGCCAAATCAATAGAAAGTAGTGGCTAAAATGTAGAAGGTTTACTTTTTGACGGTAAACGATTCTGTATTTTCTAAGAGCCACTAAGATATATAATAGTAATGTGGTAGTCTCATAACTACGGAAGCCGCAAGACTACGGAAGGCTGTGAAGCTACGAAGAGTCGCAAGGCCAAGTCTTCTCGACCTGGCAAGGACGAGAGCAGGGGGTGCGATGAGGAGGGCTTCATACTGGTGGAAAAGAGGGAGAAGAAGCCCGCCGCCCGCAACCATCGCGGCACCGCGCCCTATGTACCTGAGTTGCGTCTGCGGAGCGAGGTCCCCGCGACGCCCCTGTACATATCCCGCCTGCACTGGTCCATGGAGGTCGAGGACGTCGTGGACTACATCAGTAAGAAGACATCCCTCCGCCTGAGGGTCGAACGTCTGCAGTCTCGCCACAAGGTCAACTTCAGTTCCTTTGTGGTGAGAGTACCGACGCATCTTCTGACGACCTTTGAAGCGGAGGAATTCTGGCCGACTGATGTGGTTTACCGAAGGTTCCGGGGAAGACTCCGGAATAAAGCGCGCGTCACGTCGCCGTTAATTCGTGATAAAGTGTAGTTATTAAGATTATAATTGATATAGTATATTAGACATTAAGGTATATATTGTATGGGCCTACGTAGCCTGATTTAAATAAATAAATAAAATAATTATACTTATAAAATATGTATTTGGATTATGTGACTCACAGCGTGATATGAACGTACCTATTCTCGTTTTTTAAATGAAAATAAGTAATTTAGGCCTCTTACCCAGAAAAACTATTACTTTTATCATTTTGTTTCGTTACACCCTGCATAATATGTATTTAGTAGGACGATGATGATGAACTTCCACACCCGCGTAATATTATTTTTTTAACCAGCACTCGCCAATGACAGGTTATCGTTTTACGTGCGGTTGGTCAAGTGACATATAATTTTTAACGTATTAAAATATTTTATTGAAAAAGAAATTCTATGAAAACATTAAAAAACTTTTATTACTACAAAACCTTGTTAATATTAATTATTGAAGTGAAAACTTATTTAGCGGCGTTGAGCACTTTTGTGGGATGGGTAAAAACTGTGAAACTCGCGCCAGATTCTCGTGCTGATCGAAAAACCGTAAGACGGTTGGAGAGTAGTGTTGTATCATCGAAATCGATTAATCGAACAGTCGATTGTTTTTTTTTTTCGATTGTCGATATTTTTTAACCGATTGTAAGGGTTTCGATTAATTAAAAAATCGATTTTTTAAAAATCGATTTTCATAAAAAATGGGATAAAAATTTAATCAATTGTAAGGGTTTCGATTAATAAAAAAAATCATTTTTTTAAAAATCGATTTTCATAAAAAATGGGTTAAAAAATTGTAAGGGTTTCGATTAATTAAAAAAAATCGATTTTTAAAATCGATTTTCATAAAAATGGGTTAAAAATTTAATCGATTGTAAGGGTTTCGATTAATAAAAAAAATCGATTTTTTTAAAAATCGATTTTCATAAAAAATGGGTTAAAAAAATAATGCACAACGTTAATAATCAAGTTTTCACTTCTGCCGGCACTCCCGGAGTGCAACCCGTCTTTTTTTTAATTTAAATAAGCCGCCGTACTCAGAGACATTTAATTATGATTAACCTTCAATTTAATTAAGAGTTTGACAGATAATTTATAAGGCTCAAGTAAAATTTTTAAATTAATTACATTTAAGTAAATTTAACGTTCCACTCTGAGTGCGGAAGTATGTCAGTTAAAAAAACTTCTCCATTTCAAATTTTATTACAATCTGTTTAGTAATTGCAGTGTATTTAGAATTAATTTGTTAATTCTTAAAAGTTGTTAATTCTTAAAAGACACTATGGGGATATAGGGAACGAATGGTAATATTTAAATGAATATCGGTGGAAACACCAAGCAAAAATCAATGAAGCGAACACTGTATTATAAAAGTTACACGGATTTTCCGAATTCGTGGTTACTAAAACGACCATCCATTGTTTTACCCAAATGTCTAATATCGACTGAAACTTTTAACATTGCTTAACAGTTCAAAGTTCAACTAGAGCCGCGGTAGCATTTTGTTTATCTTCGCCACTTCCTACATATTGTATATTATTGGGAAAGTTTGATTCGAGCTGTTGCAAATTTTGGATGGAAGCCTTATACAAGCTACATTGAAACAAAATGTTTGTGGTTAGTGGTTACTAAAATTTTTATTTACGCTCTAAAAATCTAAGGAATTTCGTATCTCTTGAGGCTCTTCTCCATTTTTAGCGTTGATGGGTAACCAGTAGCGGGGTTAGGGGTGGAGGCGACGCTGGGGGACAAAGGGACACTGAAGGCAAACAAAAGGGCCGCCAAGTTTTTTAGCATTTCGAGCATCTTGTACGTCGAATAATTTTCTCCTAGGGCGCTGGTAGTGCTAAAACCAGCACTGTGGGTAATCATATTGTGTGTTATTACTATTACGAGGCTGTCCTTAATATGCACAATTTATGTCGATAATAATTGGCAATCAATGACGATACACGTTCGTGATCGCCTGTTTGTTCATTGTGGCTCAAAATTAAAATCCCGCGTCCTCCCTGTCAAATGTAAAAAAAACTCAACCACTAAAGTCCTCAATAATTTATTTAAACTAAAGCATAGATTTCTTAAAAGAAATCTATCTAACAAAGATATTCCACTCCAATATTGGCTGTATAAGATACGAATATTTACATCACAATAATATGTGAGGAGAATATCAGAATTCCCGCGAACGAAGCCATGAAATCGTATCGTGAGATATAACGCAATATGTCGGTCTTCATGTGACATGTAACAAACGATGCTGCGGAAAAGGTCATCAGGGTATTATAATAATATTACAGTGAGTAGGCATACAAATTAGGATTAGGCTATTTCTATCCGATGTAGCTTATTGCGTCTTACTAAATAGCCTTTATAAACATTAAACTCCTTTTACACAAATCTCTGAGTTAAAAAAATTCAATAAATAGAAGAGCGATGAAGCTGTATTTGTATAATTTAATTATAAATGACTAAACTGAAACGCTGTAGCTGCTGAACCGATTCGAACGAAGTTTGTAATAGAAAAAATCTAGGTAGTCAGTTTGGTAGGTTTCGGATAAGGAGAGAGCTTAATTCCTAAAAATGTATTGTTGCCGCGTTAAGTAATTTCGGCTCAAACTTACTTACCATCTAAAAATTTTATGTAAAAAAACATCCAATATTATCCTACAAAAATGTTATATTTACAAGAATCTGGGCTTATTATGTAAATTCAAATTCTATCTTCACGAGGTTATTGAATAAAGTTTTTCTGAACATGCATTAGCGATTTTACTGGAAATCCTCCATATGAATATCGTCTTATCGATTTTATCTTACGCTCACTTCAGCCCGGATTATTCCCCTTGACCCTTTCGACTTCTTTCTATTGATAACGAAACCATTTTCTGTCGCAGTTATAGCAGACAAGTCAACAGTTGGTTACACAATCAATCTACATTTCTACAACTTCAACATTAAATGGCAACATTTCAACGGCTCCTATTTGTATAAAAGCCAAATTGGTGAAACAAATAATGGAAGTTACCAAAAACATTAACAATTAGGACAGCCGTTACGTACCTTTCGTGATTTGGGCTCGCACGCAACGTTCTGTATAATTACAAAACAAACTTTTATTGGGGTTCCAAAATGCTATAGTAAAGGTAAACTTAACGACTAGATAATAGAATTTCTAAAGTAACATTAAAAACATTTATTCAATACATACACAATACATCACGTTACAACAGACATTTGTACACAAAAAACACAAAGTATAATGAAAAAAATACATCAAAAAACACAGAAGATCATAACAAAAAAATAAAAAAAATGCAATGATATATGATATAATTAACAACATATAAAATAGCACATATAAAATGCAGTGTAAGAGCCAGTCCACACGGCGCGTTGAGTTGCGTTGAGTCGTCGTCGCAACGCAAATATTTTGACGCATAACCATTAACCATAGCCACACTGCGCTGCGCCCGCGCCATCGCAGCGTTATTACGAATTACGAAGCAGTTTTAACTTTTAGCGGCAGCGCTGCGTCGACGCAACGCTGGTATTCTGTGAGGCCTTGTAGTCAATCACTCGGCAGAATATGCACACTGGCGTCAGTACAAAGTAATCAGTAAAATAATATATTTTTCGAATCGTAAAAACAACGAGATGTCATAATTAATAATAGTATTTTTAAAAAGATAAAACCGACTTCAAATTTTTGTACGTAATTAAGAATTAAAATTCCCTATCTCAAAAACTACTTAACCGATTTTGATGAAACTTGCAGTATTCCCTAAGTTGAACGATACCTAGTACAATAAAAAAAGAATTGCTTAAATCGGACTTGTGGTTCCGGGGATATGCGTGCACTAAACATAAAAACATACATACATACATATATATATACATACACTTTTGAAATTTGGCACATTGGTTCAGAAGCTATCATAGATTAACATATACAAAAACTGGGCAGTTCTGGAAATATTACATACATACGCATCGAATTGATTACCTCCTTTTTTTTTGAAGTCGGTTAAAAATATTATAAAAAGTTATTTTATCCAAAAAAAGGACTAATTGAAGTTGATTGTAAAGTTAAAGAGTCTTGAAACAATGGTAATTTTACAAAGAAACCTCAATTATTATTATTCTAGATTTTATTGACTATACTTTATTGAAAACGAGTTCAGAGTTAATTAGCTTTAACGTGGTTGGCCGAACATTTCCAGCTGTTTCTGAATCCCTTCCGGCCAAAAAAATTGGTTTGCGTAATTTTTTCTTGAAAGGTAAAGAAATTTTCTATTGAATACACTTTAGGCAAACCAGTGCACATCATGTTATTCATGGGGGCAAAACATTTACTCGCTTTTTTTTCTTAATTTTTTTATTGTACTTCTGGTTTGCAATTCCACGCTAACCCGCGAGCGTTTTGAGTTCCTATAGTTTTAAACTATCTATTTTCATCAAAAAAATCCATACACGCTATGAGGACACTTTTGAGATTGACAGCTCCCGGACATAGAACTTACTCTTTAATTTGTCTTTAATGTTAAACATTACGGTAATCATTAAAACAATTAATAATCACGTAATAAATCATAAAAATATTATCATATTATAATTTTTTTCTTCTTTCAGACTACGTGCTGACCTTGAGGCATGTTAATTCTAGACAAATTGCTATAACAAGACGTCAGACATTATAGCTAGACAATTTTCTAATTTGCCGACGCAATTTCTCTTTTACAACTTCTAATTGGCGAAAAATCCTCGATTATGGGCCATTTGGAAAGCAAAAAGTGGCCTGACTTTCCAAAAAAGGCGCCGTATAATAATTAATGTTTGTTACACCGTTGGAATACATAATTTGTATGTTTAGGGTCTACGAAAAAGTAGTCTGCTCGCAATACAAATATAATATTACTAGATGACGCCCGCAACTTCGTTGAGCCAAAATTCGTTTATCGTGAAGTACTTACTTACTACTTAGAACTATACATTTTTCCGGGATAAAAAGTATCCTATGTCCTTTTCCGGGACTCAAAGTATCTCTATACCCAGCGTAATCGGTTCAGCGGTTTTGGCGTGAAGAGGTAACACACAGACAAGCAGACAGACAGATTCATGAAATTTAGTATATAGGGGGTTTCGGGGGCGATAAATCGATCTAGCTAGGAATCATTTTTATAAAATATCATTTTATGTGTGTTTTTTGAATTTTTAAATACCGAGCAAAGCTCGGTCATATATTAGCTAGTGTATTATTCCTGTCCTGGGGTTTTTCCCTAGTTAACATAGTCTAACTACCGCTTCTCGACATTTTCAAGACAGAGCGAGCTCTCGTCTAAGGGTCTAAACACACTAGGCTGAATTACGCCAACGTAAATTCCGCCGCGTTTACGCCGCGTTTCCAATCCATACAAAATATGGGCGGAACGCGACAGAATTCCGTCGTGAGCCGAATTTCCGTTGAGCCGAGTCGAGCGTAAAGTTCGGTAGCGATTCGGCGGTAATGTTTTGTATAGCAACACACTATACACGACGGAACTATCAAAACCGAACATAGCATACATTAAATCTGAGAATTTTAAATACTTACGCTCGCGTTCGGCAACGGAAATTACGCCGCGAAATTTCGGCTCTTCGCGTAATTTATAGTGTGTCGCATCAGAGGTAAGCGGCTGAAAGTAATTTCGGTGTAACTATTAAGCTACCAATATACAAAAAATCAGCTGGTTGCACTCAAGGAAATTTAACAATAACTTAACGTTAACGTAATTAAGATTTTGACAGACAATGCGTGGAGCTATGCCAAATAAATAAGAATCGATAATTTGTAAAGTCCCTCTGAAAACTGATTCTTTATTTTAATAACCCCTGAAAATATACCCTAACAATATTATCTAGGTACATAACTTTACCCAGGTAAATAGGTTAAGGACCATTCCGCTACAGACGGCCCTTAACGAGAATTTTTAAAATGTGGCATTAGTTACATTTTTCAATTGGAATATATGTAAAAAATGTTTATTTACTAAGAAAACCACTTTTACCGGTAAAAAATGGAATTCGAATAATTTAGAGCGTTTTTAAGCAATATCAACTAAGGGACGCGACGTTTTTTCCCATATTTTTAAATTAAAATAGCATATATTTCAAATTAATGTTTAGTTGCAGTATAGTTATACAGCAATACGTCGAAATCTTTTGTATAAATTACACTATTCAATTGTTTTTAGTGATTTAGACGATTAATTTTGTCAGGCCAATAAACAACTGAAAATTAAAAAAAAACTATAATTTGGTGCAGTTTTATTACAAACTTACTAGTATAATTATATATTCCATATCGAAAATTTTAAAATTTGTTAGAGAATTACAATTTAATTCACCTTCAAGAGATTTGAAAATTTTTATGTTGCACCCGCGATCGTAGAAATGTTAATAATTTCTAGTACTTATTACTATAATTATTTTATCTAGTTAAATAATTTCTTTGTTTTATGCTATTTTTAAATGTAGGCAAGTTATTTTGTAAAAGTTTCGCAATAACCAGTATTCACATATGAACTCATCACAGTTCTTAATGGAGGGTCAAATTGGTTGCACCCGCGATGGCACTTTTGCCTGTTTTGTGGCCCTTCATACATTTGATGAAGGTTTTTATTTATAAATCACTAGCGACCCGCCCCGGCGTCGCGGGGGTATAAAATATATAGCCACTGAAAAAATTATGCCTATAACCTTCCTCAATAAAGGGGCTATCTAACACTGAAAGATTTTTCAAATCGGACCAGTAGTTCCTGAGATTAGCGCATTTAAGTTAGCTCTTTCAAATAATTTCCCCCGTTTTTTCCACATTTTCCTCTATTTCTTCGCTTCTATTAGTCTTAGCGTGATAAAATATAGCCTATAACCTTCCTCGATAAATGGGCTATCTAACACTGAAAGAATCATCAAAATCCGTTGCGTAGTTTTAAAGATTAAAGGGAAGAAAGGGACATGAGGGAAAAAAAAGCGACTTTGTTTTATAATAAGTATAGATTGTTAAACTAGTTAAAATGTATCCCTTCAAGGAATATTTTATTAATAAATATGCTTCATTTTGCCTGTAGGAAGCTTTAAGTGTGTCAAACTGTTGCACCCGCGATAATGGAATCGCCCTCAAGTGAAGCTTGTAATGCATTAAGGTAAGTTATTCGTATTTTGTAGGTTAAGCATCAGCAAAGGTCAAAAGGGTTGTTGAATAATTTCACACTTTTGCTAATCGCATGGGAGTTGACAAAAAAGGAATTATTTAAGACTTATTCATAAACTAAGTACAGCATTTTCCATCATATCCATAATTCCATAATAATATTATAAATGTGAAAGTATGTCTGTCTGTCTGTTACATCTTCACACCCAAACCGCTAAACCAAAATTTGCTGAAATTCGGTATGGAGATACTTTGAGTCCCGGGTAAGATGTAGAATTCCCGCGCTATAAACGAATTTTGAAGCAACCTAAAGTTGTGGACGTCATCTAGTTCTTTATAAAACTTTAGAATTAAGTGCTATACTATACTCGGCGAAACATGGCAGCAGCGGTCATTGACTCCCTGTCAAAAACTTGTCATTTTCTATACAAATCCACGATTGACAACATCTGACACTTCATTGTCAATCGCGGTTTTTATAGAAAATGACAAGTTTTTGACAGGGAGTCAATGACCACTACCGCCATGTTTCGCCGAGTACAGTATAGTATTTAAATACTTAATAAGATATTATATTATAAAGTTGCATATTATTTACATAATTTTGTGTTGACTATGAGGTACTAAGTTTTTAACCATGTCATAATAATATTATAGCTGAGCTAATCTCAGATTAACCCACTTTATGTGGCCACAAATGGAACTAATGACACTTTGATACTAAATGACAAATGATGATGAGTGATGACATAAATAAAAGTGAATCAGGTTAGGTGTTTACACCACGTTTATACGTTGCACCAAACATATAAACGATCTACGTGTATTTATATTTTAGATTATGGTGCCTTGCCACATTTTACAGGTTTCGTTCAGGTCTTTACACAAAAAAAAAACATTTTTTTAAGAATAAGAATACATTTATTTTGTCAACAAACAACATACACAAAACAGAAGAAAAAATAATAATGAAAAAAGCTACATATTTTGTACATCTGGGTGCATGGTAGTGCACCAGCCGAGACGAGCCAAGCGAAGCGCAAGGGCACTATATGTACCTACCTTTTCTCGAAGTGTTTCGCCGTTTTTCTGAACCTTCATAAAATTGGTTTCCGTTGTAGCAGATAGTTCATATTTTCAGGATATAATGCCATCAATAGACTTATTAAGCATACAAAGTCTCAATCGAATAGCTTTTATACTTTAGATTTTATTGATATCTAAAATACACCGATTTCGTCACTGACACACTGATGGTCATCAAAATGTTTGGCTACTTCCTGAAGTGCTAGAAACCTGATATTTGGTATGCAATCTTAGTTTAGTATACAACCAACAAAAAAAAATCATAAACTTGTAATTTTCGTCCCTAAAATGGGGGTGAGTGGAAGTTGACCCTCATAGAGTTGGTTTCCGATGTGCCAGATAGTTTATATTCTCAGGATATAATGTCAATAATAGACTTATTGAATAAACAAAGTAGCAATTGAATAGGTCTAATACTTTATATTTTATTGATATATGAAATACGCCGAAATTTGGTTATACGCCGTAAAATAAGTTTAGTAGGGGGTAATGGAAGTTTAAATGAGACTTTTACCAATTTTATGAATAAGGACATGAAAGTTTATACGGGATTGACATTAACTAAAAACTTCTTAATAAAAAATAATAATAAAAAAAATCATTAAAAAGACTAAAAAGACTGCCTATCAAGTAGAAACTTACAAAAAGGACTGAAATCCCACCAAAAACATTTCATGTAAAAGTTTCCTCGACGACCTCAAAAGGTTTGCCCTGTGAAAAAGACATTAGATCTAATGTAGAGCCAAGCTTTTGAATCGACGCGGCCTAACTGTATCGATCCTAACTCCAACAAATTCTACATATCAGTATCAGGCTTGGCTGTTTCGTTACTATTACTTCAGATCAGAAACTAAATATTCGCCTCATCTCTACGACGACGGTAGCGAAATAGCGAAGCAATGCATACTTACTGATAGTATTATGTAGCATTTGTTGTAGTTAGGATCGATAGAGTTAGGCCGCGTCGATTCAAAAGCTTGGCTCTACATTAGATCTGATGTCTTTTTCACAGGGCAAAACTTTTGAGGTCATCAAGGAAACTTTTACATAAAATGTTTTTGGTGGGATATTATATTATGTGATGTCAAAATTGGCCCCAGCTCAGCTATACGCAGCAAGCAAGCCCGCTGCACTGGTATTCTGCAAGGGCCAAAGAGTGACTTCACCAAATAACACACACACTTTTTCAACACAATAGGAGGGATTTTGTCAGGCCCACTCGACTTTTGGATATCAAGGGAACGGAGGGCTTTTCGCACAGAGCGCTGATGAAACCGAATATCCGACATGACGCTCGTGCATCGCGGTATGGTCGGCGGTTTAACTTCTTTTTTTTTGAGTCTTAAGCAGGTTAATCTTTAAATAGTGACGACTGAACAAATTTTTTGATTTCAGCGCCCTAATAGGAGGTGGACACATTTTGACGAAGTTACCTATACAGCAGAGTTTTTCAACCTATTTTATGATGCGATCTCGACCTCTGGCGACCCCCCTGCAGAAGCTTGACCCCCCAGGAAAGACAAAGATTACTACTATCGAGTGAAAATGCAAGGTGTATGTGATTTAACGCATAAGAAATCACGGTTAACTGCTACTCAATAATAATTAGAATGTTTATGCATTCATACTAATCTTATGAATGCGAAAGTGTGTTTGTCTGTCTGTTACCCTTTCACGACTAAACCGCTGAACTGATTTTGCTGAAATTCAGAATGGAAATACTTTGAGTCCCGAGAAAGGATAATATACTTAGGATAGTTTTTATCCCAGAAAGTGTACCGCTTCCGCGTGATAAACGAATTTAGGTGCAACGGAGTTGCGGGCGTCATCTAGTATTGTTTAAGTACGATGACCGACAGGCATTATAACACCCCTGCGAGCTACGTATGACTAATAATAAATTGCTGACGTAACAAGGCAAAGGCACGTCCCTACGCGTCTCGCTCGGCCCCAAACTCATTTGTAAATGTACGAAATCCCTTTGCCTTTAAATTTTGATGGGATCTTATTAATGATGTTTACCATATCGAGTTTCATTCTGGGAAATAACAATGACCTACTGTTAATATTATCTATATATATCCATACTAATATTATAAATGCGAAAGTGTGTCTGTCTGTCTGTCCGTCTGTCTGTCCGTTTGTCTGTCTGTCTGTCTGTTACCTCTTCACGCCCAAACCGCTGAACCGATTTTGCTAAAAATTGGCATGGAGATACTTCGAGTTCCGGGAAAGGACATAGGAAGTATCCTATGTATAAAAAGTATTTTATCCCGGAAAAATGTACGGTTCCTACGCGATAAACGATTATTGGCGCAACGAAGTTGCGGGCGTCATCTAGTACATATTATAAAACAAAGTCGCTTTTTAGTGTTCCGTACCCAAAGGGTAAAAACGGGACCCTATTCATGAGACTTCGATGTCTGTCCGTCTGTCTGTCCGTCTGTCTGTCCGTCTGTCTGTCCGTCTGTCTGTCCGTCTGTCTGTCCGTCTGTCTGTCCGTCTGTCTGTCCGCCTGCCTGTCCGTCTGTCTGACCGTCTGTCTGTCTGTCTCCAGGCTGTATCTCAAGAACCGCTATAGTTAGAGTTCTGAAATTTTCACAGATTGTGTATTTCCGGTGCCGCTATAACAACAAGTACTGAAATAAAAATAAAATTAATATTTAAGAGGGGCTCCCATACAACAAACGTGATTTTTTTGGCCTTATTTACTCGTAATCAATAATGATAAGAGGTAGGCACTTGAAACTTTCACGAAGGCCTTAAATATATGAGTTATTTAATAATTCATAATAATATTTAAATATAATAAAATATTAAGGTGGGCTCCCATACAAAAAACACAATTTTTAGTCTATGTTTGCTCTATAACGGTACGGAACCCTTCGTGCGCGAGTCCGACTCACACTTGGCCGATTATTTTTCCCTCATGTCCCTTTGTTCCCTTTAGTCTTTAAGACTACGCAACGGATTTTAATGATTCTTTCAATGCTAGATAGGCCATTTATTGCGGAAGGCTATAATTTATCACGCTAAGACTAATAGGAGCGAAGAAATAGAGGAAAATGTGGAAAAAACGACAAAAATTATTTGAAAGAGATAACGCGCTAATCTCAGGAACTACAGGGCCGATTTGAAAAATTATTTCAGTGTTAGATAGCCCATTTATTAAGGAAGGCTGGGTATATTTTATCACGCTACGACTAATAGGGGAATGTGGAAAAAACGGGGGAAATTATTTGAAAGGGCTTATTTCGCGAACTACTGGAGCAATTTTTATGTTATTTGGCACAGATAAGTAGTTAGACCACGTGAAGGATCATAGGCTATCGATTTTAATCATTTTTTCAGTGGCTATATATTTTATACCCGTGCGACACCGGGGCGGGTCGCTAGTTCTGTATAAATAAATACGCTAAGATATTATGGGTATCGCGGATTCACTTTGTTGATGTGAAGAACTACACTTTGCGTGTATTTTTTCTGAATAATAAGGATCAGGACGAGACTATGTATTAACATAGTATTGTTCTAAAATAACTAATAAACACACTGATTCAGAATAAAAATCGTTTTGTGGAAACAGAAAAAATATTAAGTGTGACCAATGAAATTTACCAGTTAAACGACCAATAAGTTAAACGACAAAATCTCATTACGATTCACGTTCGTTAGGCTTTCACTAGCCGAGGTGTTGTTACAGTCTACAAAGCTTTCATCCTCGACCGATTTACAAATACAAAATACATTTTACTATAATTTTCGATTCACTGTAATTGAGGAATAATTGATCGTTCTTTAATCGGGATGTTACCGTTCCGTGTTGTATTAGGCTTAACGTTCATTCGTTAATTACTTTTCTTCGAGTATCAAATGGTAGAGAAATGGTTGGAATAGATTAAGGTAGCTCTTGTGAATCGGTGAGCTATTATTAAATCGGTCAAGGCTAGAAAATGCTGTTTAGGAAGGTAATTTTAAGGTCTTAATCCAAATCTGTTTTCAGTCGACAATTTACTTACAATTTGAAACGCAAACAGTAGTTTCAATCCCAGAACTGCTAGTCGATTATTTACTTTGATTTTGAAACGCAAACAATACAAGTTTAAATAGAAAACGATCTTCAGAAACACTATCCTTTTACCTAATTTCATCGAGCAAACAACAAATTCATCGAGCGAAATTCGAAATCGTCAAAAAGGAAGTATAAATAAGCTCGCGCGTTCCGTAATTTGATGAATATTTTACGTAAAGCAAATACGTAATTCGGGGGACCGGCATACGTTACGGACTTGTTAATATTAAAATATGTAAATCTTAACCACCATGTTCTTTCACCGAACCCTACATGTTAATGCACTCACATATTAAACCGAACACTTTTATTAGCGGAATTGGCAGCTCGCATCGTCGAAAAGATCGCAAAAACATTTTGTTACAGTATTGTTTTCGGGATTGTACAATGTACACGTTTCACATTGTTATTTTTGTAGATTTGCAAATTGTATCGTTTTCACGTCATCCTTTGTTACGGTTGCTATAAAATTCAATGATATAACTCAGTTTAAAAATAACTATCTAGTAACATTGTAATTGCTTTTAAGTACATTATTAGAATAATATTATTATTTTATGTTTCCATATTGTAAGACAGAAAAGCTTTTTAAGTACTACTTACATGTAAGCCGCTTATTAGCGTTGCACTAATGAGCTTGTTTACTAAGGTCACAAATTTGTTGACGTTGTTTTAATTGAACAATAAAACAAGGACGATTTGTGTTTCTGAATAATGGAGTGAACCAAGAGCAAGCTTATTATTCAAAAGCCACGCCAACCAATGCTAGACTATAAAAGGAATAGTAAGGATAATAAATAAAATAATAATTCTGCGAAGGACGTACTTAGGTTACTGAATTAATGTGTACTAGACGTTGTCCGCAATCTCGTTTGCATAGAAATTATTATGTTGTGAGAATCGTCAAAGAACAATCGGGCAAAATATATGGACTCCGTCCCCACTGTTGTAGCATCACAGAATGCGATGGAATGAATGATTGTATGTATGAATGTCATGATATGAATAAAAAAATTAATGAAATCAATTTAAAACCCAAGAAAAACTTAATATCATTTTGTTTGGTGTTGCTGTTTGGTGAACGTCAATAGACCGTGTTCGTGCAATGTCGAGATAAAATGCGACCTCTTATTAGTATGGAAACAGACGAGACCATACTACTCGACATCGCACGAACACGGTCTATTACACTTCTATATTCTTTATCTATACATATTATAAAACAAAGTCGCTTTTTTTCCCTCATATCCCTTTGTTCTCTTTAATATTTAAAACTACGCAACGGATTTTGATTATTCTTTCAGTATTAGATAATCCATTTATCGAGGATGGCTATAGGATATATTTTATCACGCTAAGACCAATAGGAGCAAAGAAATAGAGGAAAATGTGGAAAAAACGGGGGAAATTATATGAAAGGGCTAACTTGGACGCGCGAATCTCAGGAACTGCTGCTCCGATTTAAAAAGTTCTTTCAGTGTTAGATATAGCCCATTTATTGAGGAAGACTTAGGCTATTTTATCACGCTAAGACTAATAGGAGAATGTGGAAAAAAAGGGAGAAATTATTTGGAAGGGCTTATCTCGTGAACTACTCGAGCAATTTTTATGTTATTTGGCACAGATAAGAAGTAGACCACGTGAAAGATCATAGGCTATCGATTTTAATCATTTTTTCAGTGGCTATATATTTTATACCCGTGCGGGTCGCTAGTATATATCAAAGGGAAATGAGGAGGACATAAGCGCCATTAAAGGATACTATCGTTCATGTTTGACTGGGATGAGGACAGTAGGTGCATGCGCACATATTGTAAGCATCATACGGTACTTCGGCATAGGAAGGCATTTGCAGAATTTTGTTGGGCCAGCAAGTGGATGGGACGACGTAAGAATAGATGGCTCTAATGTGGAATAATTAAATAACCTTTCAATAACTACATGTACATCATGTACATCACAAGTACATCAATTCGCTGCATTATGTATTCCGTGAAGCCAGGGCGGTTCTCTGTTCTCCATATATTCCCTTGTTAAAAAATACGTCGATTTCGATCTTGGACAACAGATCGTGAACATGTAATACACCGTTCACGTTGGTGTCGTTCCATTTTTCAACAAGAAAAATCATAAAAATCCGTTATCAAGTCCAAAAGTCGTCAAATTAACAAAAAAATTAAAACCGACTTCCAAGGTAATTATTATTTTAACAAAAAATTAAAACCGACTTCCAAGGTAAAAACAATAATAACATTAATATGAACTAAAAAGTATTAAATAATTTTTACTATCTAATAGTGCCTTTTTCCGAATTCGGCTAAACCTCAACTATTTCTGTACTCAATCTTCATAATTTTGAAGTCGGTGCCAGTTCCAAAAGTTTCAAATATTCTGTCCGAGGCTGTCAGAGGACTGAAGATTCGGCTATCTGGTACCGACTTCAAAATTATGAAGATTGAGTACAGAAATAGTTGAGGTTTAGCCGAATTCGGAAAAAGGCACTATTAGATAGTAAAAATTATTTAATACTTTTTAGTTCATATTAATGTTATTATTGTTTTTACCTTGGAAGTCGGTTTTAATTTTTTTGTTAAAAATAATAATTTCACTCTTTTTAGCTATCCTACAAAATAAGGCTTTATGTGTAAATAACCAATACGAATGTTAACTATTCACACTATGTTACTGTAAACGGAATAGTGATAAATGCTTGCATCTAAGCGATGCTGTAATTTCCAAACTTTTATCTTTAAAGGATCAGGAGTTCTGTTCAGTGCCTTTGGACCAACAGACACCTTCATATGAAATTTCTCTTATTGGTAACGTACGTTTAAGTTTCTAGAAACAACATTTTAACCACTATGAGTGTTTTGATAAATTTCAAGGATTTCCCTCGATTGCTTTCTAAATCGCTAAAGCTAAAGCGAAGACGCACTACAAAAGTTAAATTACGTTGAAAATATGTATTGTAATTGCTAATGCCTCAAAATCTTTCTGTCAAACTAAAATAAGGATTATTTTAATTAACGTGATAGTAATACACGACATTTTATATTATAACGTACATAATTTTTAAATATTATGTGGGTACATTTTAATACCTACATCAGAAAAAACATTATAAATATCAATATATACGTATTGTAGTAGGTCCGTTTTTTATTTACCTATATCCCGCATAAGGCGCGTTTTTGGTTGAGTCCCTGTGAAATCGTCATAAACGGGTTTTACTGTACTTAACTATATTTGAATAGAAGCATTTTATAAAACTTCTTTCTAGTATAACTTTCCTCCTAGACTAGTTACATTTGAGCTGTCATACAATAAAATGATGACATTATTATGATCCTTCATATAAGGTAGGTAAAAAATTGGTAGAGCACTGGGAACGTTTTGTCCTATTGTTCTTTCAGTGACAAATAATCCTGATATTATTTAACGATAATAATTGACATTTTAATTTTTCCTTTTTAGGTAATAAAATAAGCAAACTAAAATTAATACTGGGTAGTTTATATGTTCGTGAAGTGAATAAAATATATCTGTATTATTATCTGTATATTATAATAACTTTGATACAATATTAATAGTGGGTATCGTAGAAAGATTGTTGTGTCACTCTCACGACTGACCTGTTTTCATGCTTCAACTGATGTGATGAAATTGGTACTTCTATCATCTGTGTTTGTATTGCGTATATTTTTGTAATGAGTATATTATAATCAAAATAATAGATACCGTTTTCTTTTTGTTAATCAAAGTTACATTTGAGAAATTATTTGATATTTTCATGAATGAAGTATTTGAATTTGATTCACTAAAATCTAAAGGTCACCTATTCCGATCAAAGAGGCAAGCGACCACGACCGACAAAATATAATTTTTTTTCTACCGACATTGGTCTAGCGACCCATGTCGCCGCTGCTTTGTAGTGGCGTGGAGCAAAATAAAACCCATTATCATACCATCCCCGACCGATCGTTACCAAGGGTAACGTTTCAAATAACGACTTGTTTGTTTCTTCACCTTGAGTGGGCTCCGATATTAGTGACTAGAACTAGCTAAAAGCTGAGATTTGTGAGGGCTCGCGTCGTCACACCTTAACTGACTGATGATAACACATAAATAAAATTACTACGTTAAAGCACAAATGAATAGGCGTTTTTTCATAAGGTATACCACAAAATGTTCAGGTTATGGGATATACCTACTAGGGCTCGCTTCGCTCGCACTGATTAGAGATTCCGGAACAGTAGACTAACTGCATGTTTATCGCAGAAAAAAAGTACGATTAGCATGGGAATTCTGTTAGCGTGTACTGTAAGTGAATACAGTAAGTGACAAATATCAGCTTGCAACAGTATATTGATATAATGAACGACTAGAACTAGCAAAACTAGGGTTATCCAAATAATGTGTAAGTCCAAAAACTTTGGATGATTGAAAATTGTCACTTAATAACATTTTTTTTAAAAAAGCTCACTGAATCTTTAAATACGTTTAGTGCGATGCCTATTATTATATATTGTTGTTTTGATATGAAACCTATTTAAGTGGTGATGAACACATTATTATCTATTTTACAACTAAAACATAATATGCTTATTATGTAATGTTCACTTTTTTGTTTCAGGTAAAAGAAAGTCTGCCAAAACACCTAAAAGACGAGATAGCTGTAAGATAACTAACATAATATACTTATGGTAATTTTATTCTGCCGTCAGTAGTTGTTGTTATAGCTACGATTATCGAAATATCTAGGATCATTTTAATCTTTTCGATATCATGGCAAACAATCACACAGCTACTGCTTATTCTTAATCTCACAGGGTTCTACAAAAATGTTAATCATCAAAGAAACCTTTTTTTCTAAATATTTTTTCCGTTTTATTTAAAAGCTAAAAGGTAAAATTTTTGGAATAAAAAAATATTTTTTTAAATTTATAGTGGGAATAGGATAATTTATATCCAGCATAATTTATATTGATACTTGGAAGTCAACAAAACAAAAGCGATCAACAAAACAAAAGCTGCCAACAATATTTTGTAGTAAGGATAAAAAGAAGAATGTTATAAATAAGGAGACACTCTGTTGATGGATTCATAAAAACACCCTTTCATATTTTATCACAACCCTCTTCCGTCCGTATTGATGATCTTGATGGCAGTTGATGGGTTGAGTCTTTAGGGACACGTGACTGTCCTAAATCTTATATCTGTCATTCCTCTAAACGTCACTACAAAAAACGGGTCCCGATACGGAAATATTATTCAAACTCGCTTCTTTGTAAGTGTTAACAAGGAGAAGTGTATAAATATTTTATTGGCCGAGCTAAAGTTTTAATGGCTTTTCATAAAAACCTAAAAATACCACCTGCGGTCTTGTCGCGTTGAATTTCAACAAAGGTTTAACTGGAGGGTTTAATGTTTTGCTGGAAAATACCTGGAGATTCTTGTCGTCGAAAACAAAACCTCAAATACGTCACTAAAAGAAAACTCTTCGGAATACCGTCGTCATTTTTAATCGGAGCTGAAATGAAACCGACGCAAGTTATTATGCCACCGAGGTAAAGCCTGAGTAGTTTTTAATAACTAAGCTCAGCTAAAAGGGTTTGTATGTATTTGAATATAGAGGTTAATCTAAGCGGATAGATTTTTAAATGTATCGCAAGTTTTTGTAATTTTGTATTGTCTCTGGTTTTATTTTGGTACAATAATTCAGATTGACATGATCTATGTTATATAACATATATTTTTTTATAAAACGAGCATATAGGGTTATTAGCTATTAGTAAGTTTTTTTTAATTATATATATTTAAAATAGGTACTTGAATAGGTAATAGATACCTTGAGAGAGGCCTATGTCCAGCAGTGGACGAATATAGGCTGATATGATGATGATGATGATGAAAATAGGTATATTTCTCAAAATACATTTTTATATAAGGATGTATCATTCATATTAACATGACGGAGGTTAAATGTTTTAATAGTAGAAACTAACTTTAATTAGTACCCAAGTTCAAGCTTTAAACTACTACCTAAATTAATGATTCAATGTTAGGTCGTAAGTTATGGCGACGTGAACTTGAACGTGAATATAAATGTAAAAATATGTCTGTTTGACTATCTGTCTGTCTGTCTCTAACCTGTTCACGCTTAAACCGTTGAACCGATTATGGTGCGTTTTGGTCTACACCAAATGTCCTTTCCCGGTACTCAAAGCATCTCTATAGATTCTTTGAGTCCCGGGAAAGGACATAGGGTAATTTTATCTTGGAAGAATGTTCGGTTCCCGCGCGATAAACGAATATCTGTGCATTGAAATTGCGAGCATTAACTTGTAGAACTAATAAGCTCCGTAGCGATTTAAACAGTGAGACGAGAGAAAATTTTAAAAATTTCTTGTCTGATACGTAGTTACCTATGCTTCATAAAAAAGACAGCAACTTTTTATCACTCTTTTAACGTCTGATAATAGCTGATGCTGTAAAAAAATCAGCCAAGTGCGAGTTGAACTCGCGCACGAAGGGTTCCGTACCATTATAGAGCAAAAATAGCCAAATAGGTTTTTTTTTGTATGGGAGCCCCCATTAATTATTTATTTTACTTAAATTTTATTGTTAATTATTAAACTAAGGCACTTGAAATATTTTTCAAGTACCTACCTGTTGCCATTATTGATATCGAGCAAAAAATTGCAAAATTACGTTTGCTGTATGGGAGCCCTGCATAAATATTTAATTATTATTTTTTTGCTATTTGTTGTTATAGCAGCAACAGAAAGCTTTACCATTCTTGAGTTACAGCCTGAAAACAGACGGACAGACATAGAAGTCTTAGTAATAGGGTCCCGTTTTTTCCTTTGGGTACGGAACCTTTAACACTACAGTACACACGCCCCATTTTTTTACACGAGTACTCGCGTTATTATTATTTTATTAAAATGACAAATAAAATCAAAAATATAATTAATTAACTTACTTTTGAAACCAAAAGCTATTTAATAAATTATTATATTACAGAAAAATCAATACATTTGTGAATTTCTACGAAATTGTGACAAAAATCGTACTGATGAAATCAAAGATGTGTATTCCTTTCGTGAAACTAAAATACGTAAAATTTTTGTTTGTTTTATATTATTCGAGATTTAATTCTACTTACGAGTCAGAATAAAACCAGGAATGACAAATCTAGCACCACTTTTTTGGCGATCAGATTTGGGCTAACGCAGCGTTGACAATTTCCATACCTACGTCTCATCGGCGGGGCTAAATCGTGGATTCTTAAAAAATCTTGAACAATACTAGATAAAATACTTAAATTATTTCTTCTATTTACAAATTTAATTATTTTTATATTTTGATTATGTTTTTCTAAGAGTAAACGACTCTAAGCTTCAGAAGTCACCGGACAAGCTCATTTTCATACAAGTGTGATTCCTAGACTAGGGTTTATAAGACTGGTCAATATTTGTCACTTGTATTACTCTTGATCAGCTATTTAGTTGCAGCAGTCAACTTGGATCACAATTTTCCATCACAAAACTTACATCAAAAGCCTGATGAGGAAATTAGAAAACCGATACTGATGGCGCTAAGTTTTCAATGTAAAAACTATAAAATATTTTATTTATTGATTGATTAAATACTTAACACTAGTTAAATATGTAAGTTCTTATTATTATTTTTTTTTTTTTTATTTGGTGAGATTTCCTATGTTTCTGGTTAGTCATAATATGGTTACGACGCCAATCTATATAGGTCGCAATATCTTGTTAAAAAATTAAATCTTAGTATTTGTAATCAAATTATCATAAATTTATTTTAGTATAAATACATAAAATATAAAATCATAAACAATAAAAACGTTATAAATCGATGATTTAAAAAAAAACATATACGGTTGAATTCAGTACATCAATACTCGCGCGGACTACTATGGTAGTCCAGCGTTTTTGATGCTAAATAACTATTATTTCGATCGACTATGAGGTCACAGGAGGAACTGAAGTTATGTCAAATTTATCAAACGAGGATTATCTGGAATTTCAAGTTTCTAGCGCGCTTTACTGAAAAAATATTGCTGAAAAAGTGACCCTGGTTTACCATGGTAGTCCACGCGCGTACGTGTGTGTTAAAAGGATATTGTGTGAAAAGAGTGAACAAATGTGCAGAGCGACCTCAAGTCTAGAGGATGTATGAACTCTCTCGGAGGCTTTAGTGTTTCAGCGAGATAAAGCCGTGAAGCGAGCGCCATCCACAGCGACTCCATTTATGTGGTATAAAATGAATATACCGCATTTTGCACATCAACATATGCAAAAGGTATTTTAAAATGTACAACTCGCGGTATAACACACCTAATATGTTTAAAAATTTAACTAAATTTACTTTTAAGATAAAATTTTACTTTTGTGCTACGAATAATAAATAGCTTTTATGTAAGAAGGTTTCGTCAGTCGTCACTCGTCACATAACATGCGTTTTTAACTTTTTATATTTTGTGCAATAATTATAAGAGTTTTGTATAATTGTTGTTTTATTTTACTTTTACACCGATACCCAATCAAATATTACTCTAAAGCATTCAGATTAAAGTACCTCCTAAAAGAAGACGTAGCAGCTGTCTAGTTAATTCCACCAACCAATTTTGCGCCTTGGCTGTCCATGACCCGCCGATATGCAATGATCTGGACTCATAATAGCCAGCCAATTTGATGAGTCAAATAGAAGAATGTCGTGTTGTTATTTAGTTGAATACTCTTTGGTTCTGTTTTTTAGGGTTCCGTACCCAAAGGGTAAAAACGGGACCCTATTACTAAGACTTCGATGTCTGTCCGTCTGTCCATCCGTCCGTCCGTCGTCTGTCTGTCTCCAGGCTGTAACTCAAGAACCGCTATAGCTAGACTTGAAATTTTCACAGATTATGTATTTAGGTTGCGCTATAACAACAAATACTAAAACGTGATTTTTTCGGCCTTTTTTGCTCTATATCAGTAATGGCAACAGGTAGGCACATGATATTTTCACAAAGGCCTCGATTGTATGTCTACGTCAGTAAATAATAATAATATTTTTTAAAATAAAAATTTAAGGGGGCTCCCATACAAAAAACACAATTTTGGCCTATTTTTGCTCTCTAACGGTACGGAACCCTTCGTGAGCGAGTCCAACTCGCACTTGACCAATTTATTACAAAATAACATTTAAAAACGCGAAGAATAATATATTTTATGTTTGAAAATAAAAAATAAAAATTATTTCTCTCCGGATTTATAAGAGACCGTCTAAAAATGTTTTTGGCCGTTATGAAAAAATCGTATAATATACCCTTACCCATGAGCTATATTAATGCAGGCCGGTAATTTGCAAGGCCGCTATTGCCGCCCAATACCACCTATTTAAAGCTGTTTACCCGCTGATATCAAAATCAAAATATTTATTTCTAAATAGGTTAAAAAAGTTAATACTATTTGAACGTCTATATGAGGCCTACCACGGTGATACAATATATTATAATCTTACATTTTTATTCGAAGTACTAACATAAAAATTTATAATAGTATTTTAACTAAAACAACTTTAATCTTAATATGTTTATATTATTTTAATAAATAAAAGAAAGAAATATCGAAACGAATTCTTCGAAAAATAGCCTGTCTCAAGGTTCAAATTTTTTTAGAGTCATATTAAGATATAATAAATTTTATAAGTAACAAACCATTTATAATACAAAATATCCCTGAAATAGTAATGTGAGGGATAATTTGCTTTTGTTTCGGCAATATAATAGGTCTACAGTACAACTCATATAAATTCAGAATAACTTCTGAAAACTACGAAACCGTAATAACAATCCCTCGCGTGTATATTTAATTACGGAAAGCCGCAGAAATGAAAGTCATCAAAAATTTATTCACTCACCTTTATCGTCAGTATTTCTCTCGGCGGTCGCACAGTAAAAACTCCACAGTTGGGTTATATAATAAAAAATCGCGTGCGAACACGTATAGTAGCGATCCACAGGAGCACAGGACCGTCCTCGGCCGAGTACACAGCGATACTGTTACTCCAACTCGGCCCGCCGCGATGCGCAAGTCAAGCGGTAACTTATCCCCGTACTTCTGAATTTCAAATTATTCTTCATTCGTTTTCATGTGTTCGCGAAAAAACAGATTTGAAGCTTATACGACTGCGATCGATAACACTTTCGTTGTGCTCATTTGATTTGTGGGGGTTCGGTGGTGAATGAGAAGCTTCGAAAATAGACGCCATTCTTTAAGGGAAAGTTGGAAAACTATTAACATAATAGTGCACTGTATATATGTAATATGAATGTCTAGCTATGTCCACACTTTGCGCTTTCGTCTTCAATTTTCGTCATCTTCTTTCATTTAACTTGAATGCCGCAAAGAACGCAACGCCAACATTATCATTTTTGAAGTTTTGGATACGGTCAGAGGGCATACGTCGCGGGCATGCCTCACGTTCGCTGTTGACTGAGCTATACCGCATGCTCTTGATGAACAGAAAAAGCACAGTGTAGACAAAGCTATTATGAGTCCTTCCTCTATTCCGTGATGCTTAATAATCAATACTATTCATATCATTTTTATATAATTTTTTAGCCTAAAATAACGTGAATACTAATAATATAATTTTAATAATAAAATAAAGACACTGACCCGCTACGCAAATAACTTTATAACAGTTTTTGTTATAAGGCCATCTAAGTCTGAACATATGCGAAATTCCCAAAATATATTTACTTTACCGATTCCTTCGGTACTAATATTCAGAATTTCCCATTCGTCTAAAGTCTAAATAGAAAAGTTGAACACTGAAATTACGGGTGTACGTGCATATTGGGTGCGGTGGAGCATTTGCATGACGAATTCGACTAAAATGGTATTAACCTATTACCGTATTAAATTTTATGAACCTAAATTATAGAATTGTAGTCCAACTAACTCAATTTCATTTTATATTGTACAAAAATTTATTTCGTTCATGACAAATAAATATATTTTGTAAAACGTTGCTTCATAATAATTTTATAAGTAAGCTATAGCCAGTTTTTTTTTTTTTTTGCTTTTCGCTGTTAGTTTAAAGCATAAATGTAACGATCCTACAAACTATTATTATTTGTCATGTCCTGAATCAAAATAGGCATGACGACATTTTTTTTTCTTATCGGTAATTGAAAGACCCTTAAAAATTAGAAACATCGCTGAAAGAATGACTCTGATAGCTTAAAAATTCACCAAGATATGACAATTTCAAATATCTTATAAAATAGACCTGCCCGAAACGCTCCATACAAAGTGCTACGAAAGACTGACGTCACTCTTTCGTAGTTTGTATGGATCGGGAGAGAATTTTGTTCGGTAGGTATATTAAATATTGCGTTTATGAAAGTAGTTTTATTACAAAAGTTGCTTTTAATTGCATAAGTTATCGAATAGTATACAAATATTAAGAAATTTAATTGAATAAAAAATCGACTTGATTATCCAACTTTGAAGGCGCATAACAAAAAAAATACAAATGCTATCAAGCTGAAATTTTGGGAACACTTATTTTTTACCGTGATTTCTTCATTTTATTAACAAAATTCGCTAATCTTGACCTTGTCATCATCCCTATTATTATAATAGGCACAAAAAATGTTAATATGAGCTGGCATGTTTGGATAGTTTTCAATCTTATGACTGTAATAATACAAAAGCATATTTTAATTTAATGCAGGCTTTATCAACTTTAACAATCAATGTTTTCTTCACATCAAGGCACTCACTATTTTAAAACGCCTCTTTACGGATTTTATTACAAGACGCTATTTTACAATGTTGACGTTTCACAAACTTTACAACTAACTCCCAAGAGTATTGTAAAGTATTCAAAATGTCAGGTTTGTAAAATATAGAACAAGCCGCGGCGGTGAAAGCCGTTTCATGGTTGTAGTAAAATTTTCAAATCCTGTGTTCTTTATTCGCCTATTCTAAATGTCTAAAGAATTTTGTAATACCTTATTTTAGGCTTCTAATAATAATTCAATAAATAGCTTAAACATTTTAGTTAAAAAAATATTATTCATTTTTATTAATAATATCTTTGAACACTTGAATGTATTCCAAGAATTATTTTCGAGTGAACTTTCCAATGAATTCCAAGCATGAATTAAGTCTCTGTAAATATCGAGTGGCTGAGACCAGGCCTAGCCAGGCCAAGCCCGAATAGATTAGGTCAGAAGAAAGAAATAATAATTATGTTCTTTGAGCTTCACCTCAAAGAACATACTTGTAATTATTATCTAATATATAAAATTCTCGTGTCACGGGGTGCGTAGTTGAATTCCTCCGAAACGGCTCAACCGATTTTCGTGAATCTTAACTAGCATATCAACTAGGGTTGAGAATCGGACGATATCTACTTTTTATTAGGGTTTTGTACCCAAAGGGAAAAAATGGGACCCTATTACTGAGACTTCGTTGTCTGTGCGTCTGTCTCTCTGTCTCCAGGCTGTATCTCAAGAACCACTATAGCTAGACTTCTGAAATTTTCACAGATTGTGTATATTTTGTATTGCCGCTATAACAACAAATACTAAAAATAAAATAAATATTAAAGGGGGACATACAACTTACAACATACATGATTTTTTGCCTTTTTTGCTCGATATCAATAATGGCAAGAGGTAGGCACTTGAAATTTTCAAATAATCCTGAATCATATGTGTACTTTAATAATTAATAATAAAATTTTAGTCAAATAAATATTTAAGGGGGGGCTACCATACAAAAAACACAATTTTTGGCATATTTTTGCTCTATAACGGTACAGAACACATCGTGCGAGAGTCCGACTCGCACTTAGCTGATTTTATTGATAAGTGCATTTGTTGAATAAATAATAGTAAATTATTACAACTTGACACTGACGGCGACTATGTTTGTGTGACTGACGGGATAGCGATGGATGTTGCCATTGTGAAATACTTATTTAGTCACTTCAATAAAATAATAATGTTATGGGCAAAACTGAAAATACTTTATACGGCAAAACAACCTTTGCCGGGACAGTTAGTTATATAATATTATTATTCATGATCTAAGTTATAAAGACAATTGATTCAAATCATTTAATATAATCATTTTTGAAACTTTTGTTTAACTTTAATTATTTTTTTCAATTTCGTGGTAAATAAAATATCATATTAAAATTATTAAAATATAAACTAAAACTATCTAAAATATAACAAGATATATCTCAAACATTTTTATCTATACTATATATAATATAATATTATAAAGAGGTAAACTTTGTGTAATTGTAATGAATAGGCTCAAAAACTACCGGACCGATTTTAAAAATTGACCATTCGAAAGCTACATTATCCACGAGTAACATAGGCAACATTTAATGTCGTTTTCGTAAGATATTTGAGTTTTTCGAAAAAAAATTTATTAAAAAGTTACTTATTTTGCGTACGCTGTCTAAAATATAAAAGATAGAACAATAAAATGTCCCAATTAGTTGTAGATCTTATAAATATCTACAAAAAAGTCCGCGACACACTATACCTATCTATGTCGAGTGAGGCACACCAACCATTTTTTTGTTTAAAAAATCTTGAATTTTTTCGGAGTACATTTAAACGCTTTTATTTTGCTCATGCTATTAATCCTTATCAAAATAAATTATTTTGTCAATAAGTACAGTTTATGCAGATAATATATTTTGGTCTTTGAATGACCAAAATTGGACGTTTGGTTTTGAAGTTATGGTGAAATTAAAACATTACGATTTCTACTGCACGGCCCGCGGTTGCGAAGTGGGCATCATCAAGGCGGGGGTGCGCGTGCGAGAGCCGAGAGGGGAGTTTAGATCTATATAGCTATGTCCAGTGTCCACACTCCAAACTGTACACTTTCATCTTCAATTTTCGTCATCTTCTTTATTGGCGCATTCAATTATTTTTTTAAATATTTGAAAATGCCTAAGAGAGCCAGGCCGGACGACTATGGACACCATACTTATATTTTAGTCAATTCAATAAAATAATATGGGCAAAACAACGTTTTCCAGGACAGCTAGTAGATTATAAATCTGATTTCCAAATATCTTAAGTGACAAATTCTTAGAACTCATTATAACGTTATGAATAAAATTTTTCTGAAATCAAATTAAAATGCTATGTTGACGACGTACTTTCATCATCCAATTTAGGGAGGCCGAAGACCTTTACGTTTTACGGGGTCACATATTCCTTGAAATATTGTTTCGACAAAATTTTTGTTCATTTAACATAATATTTTGTACAAAAAGAAAACGCTTAAATGTAACCATGCGAATTATTCTTATTCCTGATTAGAAAAAATTACGCGTATAAATAATCATTAATCACAGAAGAAAAGAAGTTTATTTATTTCTATTTATAGAGACATCGATTTCGTTAACGCATGTTTCGTAGCGCGTGTAGCATCTCCGTAGCAGGCTACGGTGAGTTACGACGTAGCGCTACGGAGCTACGGTTTATAATAATTATAATTATAATTATTATGATGCTACACCATTCTAAGGCTGCGTTTTCACTAGAGATGTGTTGCGACTTGCAAGGAATGTGTTTTTAAGATCCAATAGAATCGCTGAGCTAAGCGAGGTCACAGCAAGCTCACGTCAATGAAGTGAAACGCAGCCTTCAGACCGTAACGCGACGAGGCGAGGCGCGGCATAAATTTGTATGGATTTGACAGATTGCAATGGCGTGAGACGACTTGCAAATCTGTCAAATCCATATAAATTTAGAAATGCATCTACGCGTCTCAATCAACCCTAAGGGTCAATTCATACCGAAATGCGACGTGTGGATGCATTTGTCAATTTGTAGTGAATTGACAGATTTCAATTGCGTGAGACATCATGCAAATTTGTCAAATTCGTAATGCGGCCTCTACACTCGCGGCGCGAATTGCAGCCGCGATTCGCGCCGTGAACACGATTCGAGCAGCGAAGAAGCCGCGAAACCCTCTACACTCGCAGTTCGCGGCCTTCGCGGGCTTTCGCGCCGCGAGTGTAGAGCCCACATAAGAATTTAAAATTGCATGTACCTACACGTCGCGTTCCGGTCTGAAGCGCTACGCGAGGTGTTACGCTTTTCATACCACTCAGCTACGTAGCTGATTGCGTCACTCGCGATCAATCTTTTAAAAATGAATAGTGATTTAAATTTTTTGTTAAATATGTATTTCTCATTTTGATCGTTCGACAATCATTATTATTAACAATAATAAAATGAGAAAATTGACCGTATAATATTTTAATTATATCAAAACAGCGAAAAAATTTTTGGTTGGTCATTAGTTTTTTTACAACTTTAAAATTTAACCTTTGTTAGAATTTTTAAACTGATGCTTATTAAGATAAACCTAGGTAATAGGCAATTGTATCTCTAACAGCGAGCTGTAATTGGTAGCGAGGCTGTTAATATCCGCCATAAAACGTTACGGCCACTTGTGAGCTAACAAGTTGTAAGCTAGTTTTACTGACGGTTCAAGTTGAACTTCTGATCGCATTAAATTTTACACATTTAAAACGAGTACTGTTTTATATAAGTTTTGTGTGAACATTTTTGTGATTTCAAAAAATAACAGTTAACGTTTCGGATTCTGAATTTTAAATTATAAAAAATGTATTTTATTATTATGATAAAAACTTAAACGGTGAAGTGTTGCAAGGCTAAAATATTTGTTATACAAAACCTATCTTCAGTGTTTTCATTCAAATTCAAATCGTTTATTTCAGACAACGCATAATAGTTCATATTATAAACTGAAAATTACATAATATACATAAATGCACGAAAAAATATAAACTGTGTTTTGTTGTGTTTTTCAATTTTTTTATTTATTCCAAACTAATAATTTAGACTTTTCCAATATGACCGACAAAGGCAAGCAGATATTGTATTTGCTTCATATTTTTATTAGTAAAGGAGTACCAGTATAGTGTGAGATAGTTCACTCAATATAATATTATATTTACATTCTACAGAGGCAGTACTCATAAACACATCGAGAGTTCTCGATATTAGATATGACAATATTTTATATCGATAAGGCACGGCAATGCCTTTTGTTGACGACGGTCGGCCCCGCGGGAGGATCGGGTTTACTGACCCAAAATACACTGATCTCTCTCTCGTATATGATACATACGGCGTAATACAAATATACACAGTAGAAAACCTTTATACTAGCCTGAATTGGCATAAGCATAAAGTTGATCACTCACTGGGAGCGTTCGCTTGTAATTTAACGTTACAGAGTCGAGCATTACATCAGTGAGAGAGGAGAACCGAGTATTACAATGCGCGCCTTGTAATGATACAATGTGTAATATCTTGATACAACTTTAAAGGTGAACGCAGATTTGGCCGCACCGCACGAACCGCAGTCGCCGCATTCGGAATTCTTTATATGAAGTTATAGGCAAGCTCGCATACCTACCCGCGCCGCAGTCTTCGCAACTTCTACGTTCTCTATATGAAGAATTCCGAATGCGACGACTGTAGTGCGTGCGGTGCGACCAAATCTGCGTTCACCTTTAACATCAATGCTACATGACAGTAATGTCAACTTGCTATGGAATACTCAAAGTCGAATCTATAATGTTACACATACTGTTACACCCTTAAGTCGTTAGGTGTTTAGCTGACTTATAGACCTTAAGTCTTGTCAGCACTATTGAACTAGTATATTAGGTCCCCAGCGGTTGGATCTCCAGTCTTGAATTCGCCGTCTCACTGGAGGAACCTCTCCTCATTTATTATCATATCTTTTGTGAAGTGAAATCTCCTCGTTTGTATTCTATTTTCTAAATCGTTTTGAAGTTAAATAAAGGGTGTTAATAAAAACCTTTTTTTAAAAATTAAAATTGCAAGGCCTCGTGTAACAATACGAATGCTTGACAATCAGGGAGGTAGTATTGTAATGTAATGCTCAAAATCGAATTTAAAATGTTACAACGTGAATACTACTAGTCCTATGTTTAGTAGAACGTTCGTGTCACTTTCAAAAGTGTGCGGGTTCAATCTAAGGTGCTATCAATTATATTTTTTCAATCTTTAGTAAATTACGGATGCTCGTACGTTGAAGTGAAACATCGTCAGGAAACTTACCTTAAGGCCATCCCCCGAGCAAATGACCTTGACCATACATTTGCCGCGTCGCCGAGATCGCACCAAAACCTTATTTTTTTACTTATCTTATTTCAAAATTGACCTAAAAAAAATTTAAAACGTGGAATATGTAGTTTATGATATTGTCGATCTATTGGCGTGTGTTTCAAATAACAGTAATTTGTAAATACTAAGGAGATGCTGATGTATGCTTGAATTTTAATAAATCGGTTTTACTTTGAAAGCTAATATCATTTGTATAATAAACAAAAATAGAAAATTTAAAACGTGGAAAGGAATGTTGATATGCTGAAGATTATTGCTGTATTTTTATTATAAATTTGTAGCTTTCAAATTATGAGTTTATAAGCCCCTAAATACGGTAAATTACGGAATCTCCATTGGGAACGCCCTTAAGTGTAAAAGTATTCCTTCTTAAAAGGCCGGCAACGCGCCTGCAGCCCTTCTGATGTTGCGAGTGTCCATGGGCGACGGTAGTTGCTTACCATCAGGTGACCTGTTGGCTCGTTTGCCCCCTTATTTAATTGAAAAAAAAAAAAAGTATAATAAAGCTCAATTCAATTTGTTAGTATTTTACACCAGCTGTTTTCCTATCTACTGTAGACCATATTTACACTAGCAGCCTGGATCGGCACAAGAAGACATAATTGTTATTTAAAATTTAAATTTCTTACGACTGTTCTTCCCGACGGGCTGTTTTGCAAGCCAGTGGTAGAAATTACGTAGACTTAACGATCAAAAAGTTGTCAAAAAACCCTATTTTTAATAATCTCACTTAAGGTGGTTCGTTTCCCATACAAAACGTGACGTAAGCCACAAGCATCACTTTTTATAAAAAAAAATCAATAAAAAATGTGACTTCTGTGTGAAATAAAGTATTATAAATATATTTCGCGGGAATGGTATTGCAAAATAAATAGATGTGCATATTTTATGTAGTAACAGTATGAAATTAGCTAATTAATGTCGATTGTTTTTTTGTATAAGTAACAAACCACCTTAAAGTCTATGCCTCGCGTACGAGGAGGCAATCGGCTAGCTAGTTTGATTTGTAGACACAGTTTTGTTGTCTTACTGCATAAATCTATATTGTGCATACGGGCTTACATTACTTTTCTTGACAGTCCCCTTTACGATGTACGCGAAGCTCTGTATTTTATATCGCCTTATTTGTATTTGTCCACATCGAAAAGGGTTGTATTATGGTTATGTGGGTATGTAAATGTGGTTAATACTACTATTCCTATGTTTAGTAAAACATTCGTATGACATTCAAAAGTGTGCAGGTTCGATCTATGGCACTATCAATGAATTTTTTTCTGATCTTTAGTAAATTATGGATGCTCGTATGTTGAAGTGAAACATCGTCAGGAAACTCACTCATGGTTGGCTCGTGTTGACCAATTCACTTCTCTGGACAAGGTCGATACCAAAGCTATAAACCTTTAAAATATACGTATTTAAAATATAACTTTTACGAAAGTAAATTTACTTGTTATTATTTCTCAAAAATTTAATAGTGCAACATGAACAAAACATATTATATCACGTGTTGTTATATCTCTTGATAACATTAATTTAACACATAAAATTACTTTTCAGAACAACTTTACAGCGCATTTTAATATTACGTATATTTGTGACGTCATAATCTATTAGCAACTATTCACTCATATTTAAGTTTTCCGTTAGAAAGCTAGTTTGTGTTATTTTCAAGTCAACATAACAAGAGAAAATGTTTAATACGCAAGTTTGCTGAAAACTTTACACGTCTTATTTATTTTGTGAATATTAATAATTATTATTTATAAAGTTTTTTCAATGTTACATTTTCGTATTTTTTTTATTAAAGATGGGGGCAAACGAGCAAACGGGTCACCTGATGGTAAGCAACTACCGTCGCCCATGGAAACTCGCAACATCAGAAGAGCTGCAGGTGCGTTGCCGACCTTTTAAGAGGGAATACACTCTTTTCTTGAAGGTTTGCAGGTCGTATAGGTCCGGAAATACTGCTGATGACAGTTCGTTCCAGAGTTTAAATTCCAGTCCGTCGTGTTAAATATAGTAGATGTTTATTTTAACAATATTTACGTTGTAGTCATTAAGATCAAAATCTTACTATTGTGATTTGCAACTAGATAAGACATACCATACATACAGAAAAACACTTTTTTTTCTCTTATACTGCACAAAACGACGATCAATCCTTTTCTGCTATTCGTATCTGCGGATGGCGTGGATCCGGTCCGCATGAAATTCAAGGTGATTTACCAGCACACGCGCCGAACGTGGCGTATTTTAGAATTCGTTGTACGAAATGATGTGAATCCTCGCACATTCGTCCGCACCGTTCGCGCCGCATTTCGAGTAGGTACTATGCGGTGCGTACGGTGCGTACGACGTACAAATGTGAGATCAGCTTTACCCGCATCTTATCATCTCATAGATGTTTTTTCCTGTCGATCTGGCAACATGTGTGCGGCTAGGATCATATTGTCACCCGCATGCGGGCCAGATTCGCGTGCACCCTGACTACACGCATGACAGCAAAAGCGCCTTATGAATATTATCGACGACACGACAGCTCATTTGGAGTAGAGCTGAGTGGACTGTAACTTTTTGAGGGTTCAGTCCTGAAGAAGACAGGGTACAAGGTAGAAGAGAAACACCAGGTGAATTTTGGTACTGCAGCCGCGGTCGAGAGTCGGTCCGGCAGGGATTCGACTTGCTTCTGTGATATTGCGAGTGAGTTTGCACTGGGAAAGTGCGTGTTTTTATGTGAATTTTGTACTCTTAGAGCCTATGAGGTTCTATCAGTTGTTGTCGGGTATGCGCAGTCCGTTTATTGAAAAAATACAGATTTATACAAAGGATATTCTTATAAGCTAATACAATAGTAAACAGGCATTCTTATAAGACTAATTAACAATAAAAACGTAAATAAATGTATAAAACGAAAGAGACAACAACAACATTAGAGTGAGACACACTATACTTATGCTAGAAAGGGACAACAGTATCAATTGTGTGAAACACACTACATTTCTATGCGAAAGGGACAGCAATAACACAAAAATGAGACAACAGTATAACTTATTCTAATAGGAAATTATTCAAATGTAAAAGTGTATAATAAAAGGGAATAAAACCTAAGCTATTATTTACAGATATATTAAGCTTCTCAGCAAATTTCTAAAGTAAAGATACGTTTTATCTGCCAAGTGAGTAGAGAATCACCATATGAGTAATGTTGAAGGGAAATGAGTTTCCGGCCTAAACAGGCTTTCATCCTACGTGATAATTACTCACCAGATTGGTTCCGCTCGCAACTTCCCTTTACACTTTTGCTTCCTTCGTATCACGAAATGTGATTTGTAATCACATTGTATCCCATTATTTAATTATGTTAGATGTGAAAATTGTAAAGTAAATATTTGGATTATGAATACAAAGAACTAAAAATATTACAATCTTTATAAAGTATCCAATTCAATAGATTGAAACTTGATTAAAGATTTTGTAATCTTTTAGAGAGTATTATAAAAAATTAAATTGCTCTTTTTTACTGTGTACTCAATTTTAATATTTTATAAATGTCTGTGCATTTTTGTGGGCTTAGATGCTTACTGCAAAGTTTTAATTTGCAGTATTATTTTTCAAAGTCATTCAATATCAAGTCAAAATTAAAGTACAAAAAATATGCGTCTGGACTTTGTACCTTGAATATGTCACCCATGACTGGACCATTATAATATTATAATTTACTTTTTTAATAAAACTCTTTGTTGTTTGTAATAAAGTGGCATATTTATATTCATATTAAAACTAGACAATAGAGGTAAATGAAACGCAATTCCGACAACATGCAAAATTGACGAAACAATAATAACAGTAGTTTAAATTGTGTTGAAAACCGTCCCGTACAATTTGTATGCATTATACTGGGGGAAATAAAAACAAAATCGTGTTTTTAGTTGCAGTGATTTTCCAGTAGTTGATACTGTTTACATATTATATTGTAGCGTCGATATCGCTTTGTATTCAAAAAATTTTAACAAAAAAGGAAATTAAAATTTTGCATGTTCGTTTTGGCTGTAATGAGTTTCAATTATTAATGTTCTAAGTATCTTCTATCCCAACAATAAACTTAAGCAATTAAATAATATTATATGTTAGTTATGTTGATAGGTATTCATTTATTTATAGGTGCATTTATTTACATATAGGTGCATTTTCTACCGACATTGGTTCAGAGCGACCCATGCCACCGCTGTTTTTTAGTGGCGTAGAGCAAAATGAAGCTTATGGCTTATGTCATAAAGTGACATTTTATTTTAAATTTTGTAATCGCGCGGCAAAAAGTCGTAGTGTACCCTAAACTATAAAAGTTACTTTTATGGCTGGTTTACACGTATTAAGTAGATAAGTAGTAACTAAATTCTAATTGTCATCTAGCTTAGGACTTACTAAATTTTAACTTGCTACTTGCTACTAAATTTTGTGTTTACACGCAATTAACAACTTAAAACTAAGTTAAAATTTAGTTAATTACTTATCTAGTTAATACGTGTAAACCAGCCCTTAGAGCCAGCGCGCACTTTCAATGTTTGTACTCGTCTTGGCGGGGGCACTGTCGTGTCCCCAGATTTTCATTATGTAGATTAAAGTGCCTTTCTCTGTCTCTCCAGTAAAAAGCATGTAATTTTTTTAGTTTATTTAAAAATTAATGACTTATAAAACTATAATTCCACAAAGTGTTTATATACTAAAATTATCAATAATTTCACAAGACGTTTGCAAACTCAGAGTTTTTTAGGGAAAATATTAGCTCATTTAATATTTTTGTCTTTTTTTTTTTATTTTTGTGTTTCAAATAATCCTGAATCATATGTGTACTTTAATAATTAATAATAAAATTTTAGTCAAATAAATATTTAAGGGGGGGCTACCATACAAAAAACACAATTTTTGGCATATTTTTGCTCTATAACGGTACAGAACACATGGTGCGAGAGTCTGACTCGCACTTAGCTGATTTTATTGATAAGTGCATTTGTTGAATAAATAATAGTAAATTATTACAACTCGAGACTGACGGCGACTATGTTTGTGTGACTGACGGGATAGCGATGGACGTTGCCATGGTGAAATACTTATTTAGTCACTTCAATAAAATAATAATATTATGGGCAAAACTGAAAATACTTTATACGGCAAAACAACCTTTGCCGGGACAGTTAGTTATATAATATTATTATTCATGATCTAAGTTATAAAGACAATTGATTCAAATCAGTTAATACACTTTAATTATTTTTTTCAATTTCGTGGTAAATAAAATATCATATTAAAATTTTTAAAATATAAACTAAAACTATCTAAAATATAACAAGATATATCTCAAACATTTTTTATCTATATATATATACTATATACTATATATAATATAATATTATAAAGAGGTAAACTTTGTATAATTGTAATGAATAGGCTCAAAAACTACTGGACCGATTTTAAAAATTCCTTCACCATTCGAAAGCTACATTGTCCACGAGTAACATAGGCTACATTTAATTTTGGAAAAAACATGATGATTTTCGTAAGATATTTGAGTTTTTCGGAAATTTTTTTATTAAAAAGTTACTTATTTTGCGTAAGCTGTCTAAACTATAAAAGATAGAACAATAAAATGTCCCAATTAGTTGTAGATCTTATAAATATCTACAAAAAAGTCCGCGACACACTATACCTATCTATGTCGAGTGAGGCACACCAACCATTTTTTTGTTTAAAAAATCTTGAATTTTTTCGGAGTACATTTAAACGCTTTTATTTTGCTCATGCTATTAATCCTTATCAAAATAAATTATTTTGTCAATAAGTACAGTTTATGCAGATAATATATTTTGGTCTTTGAATGACCAAAATTGGACGTTTGGTTTTGAAGTTATGGTGAAATTAAAACATTACGATTTCTACTGCACGGCCCGCGGTTGCGAAGTGGGCATCATCAAGGCGGGGGTGCGCGTGCGAGAGCCGAGAGGGGAGTTTAGATCTATATAGCTATGTCCAGTGTCCACACTCCAAACTGTACACTTTCATCTTCAATTTTCGTCATCTTCTTTATTGGCGCATTCAATTATTTTTTTAAATATTTGAAAATGCCTAAGAGAGCCAGGCCGGACGACTATGGACACCATACTTATATTTTAGTCAATTCAATAAAATAATATGGGCAAAACAACGTTTGCCAGGACAGCTAGTAGATTATAAATCTGATTTCCAAATATCTTAAGTGACAAATTCTTAGAACTCATTATAACGTTATGAATAAAAATTTTCTGAAATCAAATTAAAATGCTATGTTGACGACGTACTTTCATCATCCAATTTAGGGAGGCCGAAGACCTTTACGTTATTACGGGGTCACATATTCCTTGAAATATTGTTTCGACAAAATTTTTGTTCATTTAACATAATATTTTGTACAAAAAGAAAACGCTTAAATGTAACCATGCGAATTATTCTTATTCCTGATTAGAAAAAATTACGCGTATAAATAATCATTAATCACAGAAGAAAAGAAGTTTATTTATTTCTATTTATAGAGACATCGATTTCGTTAACGCATGTTTCGTAGCGCGTGTAGCATCTCCGTAGCAGGCTACGGTGAGTTACGACGTAGCGCTACGGAGCTACGGTTTATAATAATTATAATTATAATTATTATGATGCTACACCATTCTAAGGCTGCGTTTTCACTAGAGATGTGTTGCGACTTGCGAGGAATGTGTTTTTAAGATCCAATAGAATCGCTGAGCTAAGCGAGGTCACAGCAAGCTCACGTCAATGAAGTGAAACGCAGCCTTCAGACCGTAACGCGACGAGGCGAGGCGAGGCGCGGCGCGGCATAAATTTGTATGGATTTAACAGATTGCAATGGCGTGAGACGACTTGCAAATCTGTCAAATCCATATAAATTTAGAAATGCATCTACGCGTCTCAATCAACCCTAAGGGTCAATTCATACCGAAATTCGACGCGTGGATGCATTTCTCAATTTGTACTGAATTGACAGATTTCAATTGCGTGAGACGTCATGCAAATTTGTCAAATCCGTAATGCGGGCTCTACACTCGCGGCGCGAATTGCGGCCGCGATTCGCGCCGTGAACACGATTCGAACAAATACGAAGTCGCGAAGAAGCCGCGAAGCCCTCCACACTCGCATTCGCGGCCTTCGCGGGCTTTCACGCCGCGAGTGTAGATCCCACATAAGAATTTAAAAATGCATGTACCTACACGTCGCGTTCCGGTCTGAAGCGCTACGCGAGGTGTTACGATTTTCATAGCACTCAGCTACGTAGCTGATTGCGTCACTCGCGATCAATCTTTTAAAAATGAATAGTGATTTAATTTTTTTGTTAAATATGTATTTCTCATTTTGATCGTTCGACAATCATTATTATTAACAATAATAAAATGAGAAAATTGACCGTATAATATTTTAATGATAATATTTTAATGATAAACAGCGAAAAAATTTTTGGTTGGTCATTAGTTTTTTTACAACTTTAAAATTTAACCTTTGTTAGAATTTTTAAACTGATGCTTATTAAGATAAACCTTGGTAGTAGGCAATTGTATCTCTAACAGCGAGCTGTAATTGGTAGCGAGGCTGTTAATATCCGCCATAAAACGTTACGGCCACTTGTGAGCTAACAAGTTGTAAGCTAGTTTTACTGACGGTTCAAGTTGAACTTCTGATCGCATTAAATTTTACACATTTAAAACGAGTACTGTTTTATATAAGTTTTGTGTGACCATTTTTGTGATTTCAAAAAATAACAGTTAACGTTTCGGATTCTGAATTTTAAATTACAAAAAATGTATTTTATTATTATGATAAAAACTTAAACGGTCAAGTGCTGCAAGGCTAAAATATTTGTTACACAAAACCTATCTTCAGTGTTCTCATTCAAATTCAAATCGTTTATTTCAGACAACGCATAATAGTTCATATTATAAACTGAAAATTACATAATATACATAAATGCACGAAAAAATATAAACTGTGTTTTGTTGTGTTTTTTAATTTTTTTATTTATTCCATGTATTTGCTTCATATTTTTATTAGTGAAGGAGTACCAGTATAGTGTGAGATAGTCCACTCAATATAATATTATATTTACATTCTACAGAGGCAGTATTCATAAACACATCGAGAGTTCTCGATATTAGATATGACAATATTTTATATCGGTAAGGCACGGCAATGCCGTTTGTTGACGACGGTCGGCCCCGCGGGAGGATCGGGTTTACTGACCCAAAATACACTGATCTCTCTCTCTCGTATATGATACATACGGTGTAATACAAATATACACAGTAGAAAACCTTTATACTAGCCTGAATTGGCATAAGCATAAAGTTGATCACTCACTGGGAGCGTTCGCTTGTAATGTAACGTTACAGAGTCGAGCATTACATCAGTGAGAGAGGAGAACCGAGTATTACAATGCGCGCCTTGTAATGATACAATGTGTAATATCTTGATACAACTTTAAAGGTGAACGCAGATTTGGCCGCACCGCACGAACCGCAGTCGCTGCATTCGGAATTCTTTATATGAAGTTATAGGCAAGCTCGCATACCTACCCGCGCCGCAGTCTTCGCAACTTCTACATTCTCTATATGAAGAATTCCGAATGCGACGACTGTAGTGCGTGCGGTGCGACCAAATCTGCGTTCACCTTTAACATCAATGCTACATGACAGTAATGTCAACTTGCTATGGAATACTCAAAGTCGAATCTATAATGTTACACATACTGTTACACCCTTAAGTCGTTAGGTGTTTAGCTGACTTATAGACCTTAAGTCTTGTCAGCACTATTGAACTAGTATATTAGGTCCCCAGCGGTTGGATCTCCAGTCTTGAATTCGCCGTCTCACTGGAGGAACCTCTCCTCATTTATTATCATATCTTTTGTGAAGTGAAATCTCCTCGTTTGTATTCTATTTTCTAAATCGTTGTGAAGTTAAATAAAGGGTGTTAATAAAAACCTTTTTTTTTTAAATTAAAATTGCAAGGCCTCGTGTAACAATACGAATGCTTGACAATCAGGGAGGTAGTATTGTAATGTAATGCTCAAAATCGAATTTAAAATGTTACAACGTGAATACTACTAGTCCTATGTTTAGTAGAACGTTCGTGTCACTTTCAAAAGTGTGCGGGTTCAATCTAAGGTGCTATCAATTATATTTTTTCAATCTTTAGTAAATTACGGATGCTCGTACGTTGAAGTGAAACATCGTCAGGAAACTTACCTTAAGGCCATCCCCCGAGCAAATGACCTTGACCATACATTTGCCGCGTCGCCGAGATCGCACCAAAACCTTATTTTTTTACTTATCTTATTTCAAAATTGACCTAAAAAAAAATTAAAACGTGGAATATGTAGTTTATGATATTGTCGATCTATTGGCGTGTGTTTCAAATAACAGTAATTTGTAAATACTAAGGAGATGCTGATGTATGCTTGAATTTTAATAAATCGGTTTTACTTTGAAAGCTAATATCATTTGTATAATAAACAAAAATAGAAAATTTAAAACGTGGAAAGGAATGTTGATATGCTGAAGATTATTGCTGTATTTTTATTATAAATTTGTAGCTTTCAAATTATGAGTTTATAAGCCCCTAAATACGGTAAATTACGGAATCTCCATTGGGAACGCCCTTAAGTGTAAAAGTATTCCTTCTTAAAAGGCCGGCAACGCGCCTGCAGCCCTTCTGATGTTGCGAGTGTCCATGGGCGACGGTAGTTGCTTACCATCAGGTGACCTGTTGGCTCGTTTGCCCCCTTATTTAATTGAAAAAAAAAGTATAATAAAGCTCAATTCAATTTGTTAGTATTTTACACCAGCTGTTTTCCTATCTACTGTAGACCATATTTACACTAGCAGCCTGGATCGGCACAAGAAGACATAATTGTTATTTAAAATTTAAATTTCTTACGACTGTTCTTCCCGACGGGCTGTTTTGCAAGCCAGTGGTAGAAATTACGTAGACTTAACGATCAAAAAGTTGTCAAAAAACCCTATTTTTAATAATCTCACTTAAGGTGGTTCGTTTCCCATACAAAACGTGACGTAAGCCACAAACATCACTTTTTATAAAAAAAATCAATAAAAATGTGACTTCTGTGTGAAATAAAGTATTATAAATATATTTCGCGGGAATGGTAATGCAAAATAAATAGATGTGCATATTTTATGTAGTAACAGTATGAAATTAGCTAATTAATATGTATTGTTTTTTTTTTTTTTTTTGTATAAGAAACAAACCACCTTGAAGTCTATGCCTCGCGTACGAGGAGGCAATCGGCTAGCTAGTTTGATTTGTAGACACAGTTTTGTTGTCTTACTGCATAAATCTATATTGTGCATACGGGCTTACATTACTTTTCTTGACAGTCCCCTTTACGATGTACGCGAAGCTCTGTATTGTATATCGCCTTATTTGTATTTGTCCACATCGAAAAGGGTTGTATTATGGTTATGTGGGTATGTAAATGTGGTTAATACTTCCTATGTTTAGTAAAACATTCGTATGACATTCAAAAGTGTGCAGGTTCGATCTATGGCACTATCAATGAATTTTTTTCTGATCTTTAGTAAATTATGGATGCTCGTATGTTGAAGTGAAACATCGTCAGGAAACTCACTCATGGTTGGCTCGTGTTGACCAATTCACTTCTCTGGACAAGGTCGATACCAAAGCTATAAACCTTTAAAATATACGTATTTAAAATATAACTTTTACGAAAGTAAATTTACTTGTCATTATTTCTCAAAAATTTAATAGTGCAACATGAACAAAACATATTATATCACGTGTTGTTATATCTCTTGATAACATTAATTTAATACATAAAATTACTTTTCAGAACAACTTTACAGCGCATTTTAATATTACGTATATTTGTGACGTCATAATCTATTAGCAACTATTCACTCATATTTAAGTTTTCCGTTAGAAAGCTAGTTTGTGTATCTTCAGCAACAAACTTAAGCATCACCTTGTGAAGCTTAGCATTTGCTCTGAGTTATTTTCAAGTCAACATAACAAGAGAAAATGTTTAATACGCAAGTTTGCTGAAAACTTTACACGTCTTATTTATTTTGTGAATATTAATAATTATTATTTATAAAGTTTTTTCAATGTTACATTTTCGTCTTTTTTTTTAAACAAGGGGGCAAACGAGCAAACGGGTCACCTGATGGTAAGCAACTACCGTCGCCCATGGAAACTTGCAACATCAAAAGAGCTGCAGGTGCGTTGCCGGCTTTTTAAGAGGGAATACACTCTTTTCTTGAAGGTTTGCAGGTCGTATAGGTCCGGAAATACTGCTGATGACAATTCGTTCCAGAGTTTAAAGTCCAGTCCGTCGTGTTAAATATAGTAGATGTTTATTTTAATAATATTTACGTTGTAGTCATTAAGATCAAAATCTTACAATTGTGATTTGCAACTAGATAAGACATACCATACATACAGAAAAAAACTTTCTTTTCTCTTATACTGCACAAAACGACGATCAATCATTTTCTGCTATTCGTATCTGCGGATGGCGTGGATCCGGTCCGCATGAAATTTAAGGTGATGGCACATTTATCAGCACACGCACCGAACGTGGCGTATTTTAGAATTCGTTGTACGAAATGATGTGAATCCTCGCACATTCGTCCGCACCGTTCGCGCCGCATTTCGAGTAGGTACTATGCGGTGCGTACGGTGCGTACGACGTACAAATGTGAGATCAGCTTTACCCGCATCTTATCATCTCATAGATGTTTTTTCCTGTCGATCTGGCAACATGTGTGCGGCTAGGATCATATTGTCACCCGCATGCGGGCCAGATCCGCGTGCGGGTGACTACACGCATGACAGCAAAAGCGCCTTATGGATATTATCGACGACACGACAACTCATTTGGAGTAGAGCTGAGTGGACTGTAACTTTTTGAGGGTTCAGTCCTGAAGGGTACAAGGTAGAAGAGAAACACCAGGTGAATTTTGGTACTGCAGCCGCGGTCGAGAGTCGGTCCGGCAGGGATTCGACTTGCTTCTGTGATGTTGCGAGTGAATTTGCACTGGGAAAGTGCGTGTTTTTATCTGAATTTTGTACTGTTAGAGCCTATGAGGTTCTATCAGTTGTTGTCGGGTATGCGCAGTCCGTTTATTGAAAAAATACAGATGTATACAAAGGATATTCTTATAAGCTAATACAATAGTAAACAGGCATTCTTATAAGACTAATTAACAATAAAAACGTAAATAAATGTATAAAACGAAAGAGACAACAACAACATTAGAGTGAGACACACTATACTTATGCTAGAAAGGGACAACAATATCATTTGTGTGAAACGCACTACATTTCTGTGCGAAAGGGACAGCAATAACACAAAAATGAGACAACAGTATAACTTATTCTAATAGGAAATTATTCAAATGTAAAAGTGTATAATAAAAGGGAATAAAACCTAAGCTATTATTTACAGATATATTAAGCTTCTCAGCAAATTTCTAAAGTAAAGATACGTTTTATCTGCCAAGTGAGTAGAGAATCACCATATGAGTAATGTTGAAGGGAAATGAGTTTCCGGCCTAAACAGGCTTTCATCCTACGTGATAATTACTCACCAGATTGGTTCCGCTCGCAACTTCCCTTTACACTTTTGCTTCCTTCGTATCACGAAATGTGATTTGTAATCACATTGTATCCCATTATTTAATTATGTTAGATGTGAAAATTGTAAAGTAAATATTTGGATTATGAATACAAAGAACTAAAAATATTACAATCTTTATAAAGTATCCAATTCAATAGATTGAAACTTGATTAAAGATTTTGTAATCTTTTAGAGAGGATTATAAAAAATTAAATTGCTCTTTTTTACTGTGTACTCAATTTTAATATTTTATAAATGTCCGTGCATTTTTGTGGGCTTAGATGCTTACTGCAAAGCTTTAATTTGCAGTATTATTTTTCGAAGTCATTCAATATCAAGTCAAAATTAAAGTACAAAAAATATGCGTCTGGACTTTGTACCTTAAATATGTCACCCATGACTGGACCATTATAATATTATAATTTACTTTTTTAATAAAACTCTTTGTTGTTTGTAATAAAGTGGCATATTTTTATTCATATTAAAACTAGACAATAGAGGTAAATGAAACGCAATTCCGACAACATGCAAAATTGACGAAACAATAATAACAGTAGTTTAAATTGTGTTGAAAACCGTCCCGTACAATTTGTATGCATTATACTGGGGGAAATAAAAACAAAACCGTGTTTTTAGTTGCAGTGATTTTCCAGTAGTTGATACTGTTTACATATTATATTATAGCGTCGATATCGCTTTGTGTTCAAAAAATTTTAACAAAAAAGGAAATTAAAATTTTGCATATTCGTTTTGGCTGTAATGAGTTTCAATTATTAATGTTCTAAGTATCTTCTATCCCAACAATAAACTTAAGCAATTAAATAATATTATATGTTAGTTATATTGATAGGTATTCATTTATTTATAGGTGCATTTATTTATATATAGGTGCATTTTCTACCGACATTGGTTCAGAGCGACCCATGCCACCGCTGTTTTTTAGTGGCGTAGAGCACAATGTAGCTTATAGCTTATGTCATAAAGTGACATTTTATTTTAAATTTTGTAATCGCGCGGCAAAAAGTCGTAGTGTACCCTAAACTATAAAAGTTACTTTTATGGCTGGTTTACACGTATTAAGTAGATAAGTAGTAACTAAATTCTAATTGTCATCTAGCTTAGGACTTACTAAATTTTAACTTGCTACTTGCTACTAAATTTTGTGTTTACACGCAATTAACAACTTAAAACTAAGTTAAAATTTAGTTAATTACTTATCTAGTTAATACGTGTAAACCAGCCCTTAGAGCCAGCGCGCACTTTCAATGTTTGTACTCGTCTTGGCGGGGGCACTGTCGTGTCCCCAGATTTTCATTATGTAGATTAAAGTGCCTTTCTCTGTCTCTCCAGTAAAAAGCATGTAATTTTTTTAGTTTATTTAAAAATTAATGACTTATAAAACTATAATTCCACAAAGTGTTTATATACTAAAATTATCAATAATTTCACAAGACGTTTGCAAACTCAGAGTTTTTTAGGGAAAATATTAGCTCATTTAATATTTTTGTCTTTACATAATAAATACAAAGTATGTAAATATAATGTAAAAGTCTCGTCTCTCGATATAAAAAACGGTAAACTTACAGCAGAAATTTATGAAAAGGCACGATTTCAATTCGAGCTTATAACACACGTTGTTACCACGATAAGTCATTATATTACACTGGGTACACTGGAAATCTACTCTCTGATAAAAGAAGCGAGGAAGCTAGGCTTACGTGTGAGGCGGTGATCTCAGCAATATCGCAAAATGTAGCAAAAATAATAATGCAGGTGCTAGTAAGTGAAAGTTTATCAAACTCTCTACTAGTACCTACATTATTAAGTTAGAAGCAATATTTAGACTAACATAAAATATCAAAAAAACGTTTCAAATTTACTCCGATAATCAATAAAAAAACAAGGCCTTTACTTCCGTTCAGTATGATTTATACAGTATTTTTGGAGCGAAGAACCACTCCTCAAATACTGTAGTGCCTGGGACAAGGTTTTTTAAATGTCCCTACGGTTGCCTAAACACAATATAATAATATTACGGCATTCTCGCAACACAGTCGGCCTAGTCCAGAAGAAAGAACTAGTCAATACGTCTGGGACCAACTATGTGCGGGTTTCGTCACGATGTTTTGCTTCACCGTATAAGTGTCCATATTATGTACTTGAGATCAGGAAATGTCTCATTGGTACACGCCTCCACCCGGAATCGAACCTGCACCCTCTACGAGTGCGAACCAAGGGTCTACTCATTAGGCCACGGACGCTCTTAATTAATAAAATAAATCTAATTATCATAATCTCTTTGTATCAGATCAAGTAGTTCAGAAACTCACAACAATGCAACGATAACTGTACAAAATTTTATATTTACAAAAAAAACATCATTATTTTAGTCCGTAAAAGCAATCAGATTAAAATACCAGGCAAATTATATTTATCTATATTAGGTATAACATCCTCAATTTATCCATACTAATATTATAATCTATACTTAATATTATAAATCGGAAGAGTTTGTTAGTTTGTTCGTTTGTTTGAACGCGCTAATCTCAGGAACTACTGGTCCAATTTGAAAAAATCTTCCAGTTTTAGAATAGCCTATTTATCGAGGAAGGCTATAGACTATATTAATTTATCACGTTAAGACGGGAACGCTAATTAATGGGAGCGAAGAAATAGGAAATAAGGAAATATTTTAAAATTGCTTATTATCTTAAGATACTACTGGTGCAATTTTTATGTTATTTGGCACACATGAAGAATAGACCACGTGAAAGGACATAGGTTTCTTTTTTTTGCGGAAAAATTTACGGTTTCCGTGACATTCCTAAATTACGCGGGTGAAGCCGCGCGGAACATCTAGTATACGATAATAGAATTATTATGGCATGTAGTCGAGAGAATATTATACCCAGTTAAGTTTCAACCACTTAAGAAGCTTAAAGTTTCAGAGACTGGAGTGCATTGATCTAATCGAGCCATATCCAACTAGAAAGCAAACTATGATAGAATCTGGGGGCACGGCAGTGCCACAGACAAGCCTAGAGCAAAGGCACTGTCGTACTATACTTTTATCGAAGCAGTAAGTTTGCGGCTATTACACACCCTCTATATTATTATGTTCGATGTTAACAAAGCTAGCGATTTGAAGTTTCAGCGACTAAGAGCAAGTATTAAAATTAGCTTAACCTCCAAATTACATAGCATTCTTGTGCTGTCCTCAACTACAGCTGCAGGAAAGTGTGCCGGTGTATAATATTATAGTGTACAGCATATTGTACAATGGCTGGGCGAGTAAATTAAACACAGATTACTGTATAACTGTACACTCCTACTCTGGCGGCGACTTGTGATGAAGTGATCAGTATCTCAGTATATATACTGTATTATCTATGGAAGTGATCGTCACTGTAGTCGGGCGACCACTTCAACTATCCCCACTACCTCGGTAGTAGGCGTGTCCAACTTTATTTATCAATACACTACAATTCTGAAAAATAGTTTCCTAGTTAATATGGATGATCAAAGACTGGGGTACGACTTCGTACCGTAAAGTATGGGAATGGGAACGCCCTTAAATAATTAGTTTATTTAATTTTTATTATTTACTATTAAATTCAAAATACTATTGAGTATTTTCTGAAGATTTCAAGGGCCTAACTGTTACCATTATTTGTATAGAGAAAAAAGGGCAAACAATTGTGTTTGTTGTATAACACTCCCCATAAATATTTTTTTTATTTAAATTTTACTTTTTGTTACAACAGAAATACATGATTTGTGAAAATTTAAACTATCCAGCTAATCGAACGCGAAATCGATGCATGAATATTTAATAACCTCCTAAAAGTTAAAAAGTTGTAGGCCTATCGTTATAAAATTTGTAGAAGTATCTGTTAACTATCGTAAAAAGTTTTCAGATTACATTCAAGCCAAGCCTTCAACTTATTTTGTCATTTTAAATCGACATCCAGTCACAGACTATATAATAGTACCTTACGGTACAGAAGTCTCACTCCCGAGTTTAGGTATGATAAACGCAAGCGTCCGGTCACCGGACTAGTCTGAATAGGCTGGCACTCGCTCGACTTGTCGCACACGCAACGCACGCATCCGCGATACAAAAGTAATAGTACCCGGCCGCCCGCGCCGCGCCGCGCCGCTCGCTTGACAGCCCTGGCAGATTGAGACGAGACAGCAGACAGTTATTGTACTATGAACGCTAAACGCAATGCAAAAAGTTGAAATTAGGTTGTTTTCCAGAATAGTAGGTAAATATCTCGGCGATTTCGCGCCGTTTGTATGGAAGTGAGACAGGCCTGATCCAGTGACTATATTAATAGTTTTCTAAGTTATACTAATATGTGATCTAAAAACGTTTTGCGATAGATTGCATAGATAGGCTTGGGTCTCCTTTTTACATTTCATGTTTTTGGTAGGAGTTAGTTGTCCTAGTATTATGTAGGATTACTGTCATAAGTTTCATGTCCTAAGGTTTGGTTCATGGTTTTTTATCTGCTAAAGAAGTAGGTATGAGTCAGCTAATAACTAAAAAAACGATTTTTACTTAAAGTATTTTCTATTTTCGAACACAATATCATTGGTAACAGCTAGTTAGCTTAAGCACCTTCTGTAGCCTTCAGCTTATCATAAGCATCTAGTCCGCTTAGTTCGGCGTAGGTAATTAGTAGTTAGTACTAATGCCAGGCAGATGTAATCGTTGTCAGTTGGTGCTGCAGGGAATTAGTGAGGTGGAAATGGGGCCTCGTTAGCACAACGTTAGTAGACCAAGGAATATTAGCTTAATCACCTTTGTTGTTTATAAAATTTGAGTTGTACTAGGGAGCCTAGTTGCACTCAGAACAAAACGGCTGTTTTGCTCATATTATTATGCTTCTACCGATTTTGAAAAGTTTTGGGAAGAATATTCCCGCACCATAAACGTATTTTGGGCCCAACTAATTTGTCGGTAAATTAAAAAAATATAAGAAGATGCTATAAGATATCAACTTATATTAATATCTAAGAACGAAAAAAGTAAAATGCAATACCTACATTGTATTTTCATTCGCTTAGTTGTAAGATAAGTTTTTAATATAAGTAAATATCTTAGATATCAATATAAGATTATAATAATAATCTTATGCAAATTTAAGGGGTTAACCTTTATGCATTTGTAAAAATCACAGCAGCAAAACTAAAACAAACTTTTAGACTGGGTTGCAATTTGCAAATAAAAAATATTAAAGAGATTAAAATAATTAACCTCCCAGACAGCGTTTAGTCGCTAAGTGATTTGCGAACTGGTAAAATTGGTTATTAATATATTAATAGATAGAGCGATAAGCTTCGCCGCCAACTGGGTCAAGCAATTAGCATGCGAGCCGTCATCGCTGCGATCTCTAAGGGCCAACCCACACGTACCACAACTACACGACAACCGCAACCACACGACAAACACACGACGTGGTCGGGCGTATATGTCGTATTGTAAATGAACTGGACCATTCACACGTACCACATTTTGCAGTCGTTGTAGACCACTTGTAAAATACCGACCACATCGCAACAACGTCGCAACCACGTCGCAACCACGTCGCAACGACGTCGCAACCACGTCACAACCACGTCACAACCACGTCGCAACCACGTCGCAACCACGTCGCAACCACATCGCAACCACAACGTTGCGTCGCTGCAATGACCCGCCGCCCGCGCTCCCCCCCCCCCCCCCCCTTCACTCATTTCTTCAGGGGGGCGAAACTTTAACGAGAAAGAAAGACAAAAATTCCATGCCCCGTTTAAATTTAGAAATTTAAACGAGGCGTGAAAATAATATAGTCCGGGAGCCCTATAATTTTTATTTCATTACCATCAAGCTAAGCTCGTGTGGTTGTGGTACGTGTGGGTTGGCCCTTATACATATAGCAAGGATAGCAACAATAAAGTGTCCTCTTCGAAAACCATGACTTTGGGCAAGACGTGTTTCCGCTATAAAAGCCGGAGTCGAACTACAATAGTTCGACTTGCACACGACACAACCACGTCGCAACCACATCGCAACCACTGGCCGTCGTCATTTTGTCGGTACCACAACGCAACCACAAAATGCTGCAGCGACACCATTCACACGTAACCACAGCTCGACGACATTTTGTCGTTGCGATGTCGTGTGGTTGTGGTACGTGTGAGTTGGCCCTAATTGAACACGTATCACGTGCATGAAGAAAAATATCCCCCATTTATCAACCGTAGGTATTCAAAATAACCCTTCCTCCAACGTTATAGAGACCACGCCTAGAAACTCCAAAGTAAAATAAGCATGAACGATATTCTGATGCACTAAATGAATTTCGCGCTTTCAAATCAAGATGCGAAATAATTCAAATACGTTCGCCGAACTAGCGGAAACTACTTAAATGAAATTGCATCGGGAAAGAATCAAGACTTTTCCAATTTCAACGAAGCCACTTAATTAATTATACATGATGCTCGCGACTTTGCGCAAACTCATAATATAAGGGGTGTTCTTTAAAAACTAGAAAAGTTAGTCCGTGCTCTTACAAATGCTTTAATCTTGTAACATTGTTACGTTGTTTCAAAAAGTTTTTCATTTAGTATAGTACAGTTGAAAACATATCAATCTTTTAGCTAACTTTTCGATCTTATCATGAAACCAATATCTTTTTCAACTTTACCTACATATTTTTGGCATTAGTAGATTCAATAATTGTTTATCGTTTAATAGTGGTTAATAAATGTAGTTATCAACCACTATATTTTACTCGAGCCGCATTATTCCACGAAACAAAGGATGTTTTAGTGAATACAATATAAAAACAAAATCGTTAATTATACTAAATTATAAACGCAATTAATCGAGATTAAAATTGCATTTAAATGTAAAAACATATCGTGTATTTGATTGCAAAGTCATTCAAAACTCATGAGTTAGCTTAATGAAATGTAAACTCAAACATTAAATTGTTTATATGTTCATAATATGGCTATCATAAGTAGCAATATAGTATAAATAATAATAATATACTATAACTATATAACTGGCATTAGTTTTCTCGTCAATTTTAAATGTTATTTTGAAGTATTTAATATCTTCCCTTTTCGTAAACACAAATTTCACAAAATCATTTGCTATAAAACAACAATCCCGAAACCGAATTTCAAATTATTTCATTTGTTTCGGGGAAATTTGCGAGTAAAATACGTAATCTTTTCAAGTTTGTTACTTTAAATATTTTTTCCACTGCTACATAACGGCCTTTGTGTACCTTTGTTAGGGTGAACGCGTATTTTTCCCTTCAGAGAGACACGAATTTCGTAACGAGGTACGTCTCGTACCCAAGGACCCGGAAAATTAATTAAATGAAATGCAAAGGATTATTCTGCACGAATTGCAGCTACGTGTTAACTCCAAACCCTATGTTTAAGGCTTGAGGTAAGAATGTTACAATGGCTGGGACGTGCCTCGCCCCGACCTTCTCCGTTTATTCTAGAACACCTTACTCATTTTAATATGCTTCGCGCAGTGTTAGCGCACGTTTCAACGAAATAAAACCTTTTGATACATATTGAAATTATAATAATACTAGATGACGCCCGCAACTCAGTTGCGTCAAAACTCGTTTATTGGGGGAACCGTACATTTTTGCGGGATAATTATTATTTTTAACAAAAAATTAAAACCGACTTCCAAGGTTAAAACAATATTAATAGCATCCTTATAATACGAACTAAAAAGTATTAAATAATTTTTCCTATATAATATATTGCCTTTTCCCAAATTCGGCTAAACCTCAACTATTTCTGTACTCAATCTTCATCATTTTGAAGTCGGTACCAGATATAGCTGAATCTTTATTTCTTTGACAGGTTTCTGGCACCGGCTTCAAAATTATGAAGATTGAGTATAAGAGAGTTGAGGTAAATAGTTGAGGTTTAGCCGAATTCGGGAAAAGGCACTACATATTAGATAGGAAAAATTATTTAATACTTTTTAGTTCGTATTATAATCCTTATAATACGAACTAAAAAGTATTGAATAATTTTATGCTATTAATGCTATTAAATTAAATGCTATTAATATTGTTTTTACCTTGGAAGTCGGTTTTAATTTTTTGTTAAAAATAATAATTTCACTCTTTTTAGTTACCTAGTAGGTAAACTGTTAGTGCCAATTCAAATTGTATAAAAAATAGTTTCATATTGTCTTCACTAGATGTCACTGAGGCGCTCCTGTGTCGCGCTATCGCTTGTGCGCATTTTCAAAAAAAATTGTACCCCTGGTTTTTACCTTGTCCCTTGACTTCGCTACAGATTATTTGTAAGAAATCACATACTAACATATTGTAATTTTAATGTAGGAGCGAAAACAAGTTTTCTTTTATTAAAACAAATTCACGTTTGTATAAAATTTTATTTAGTATGAGATTTATAAGGGTTTTTATGTACCGAAAACTATAAAATTGACCTGTCTCCTTCCCAGAAGTTGTAAAAAAATCTTTAATAACTAATTTTTTTCTGAAAGTAAGTTGCTTAAAAACATTGTTAAAGCAGTGCCATCTACAAATGAAGGAGAAGAAGTTCCTTCATGTGACAGTGACATTTGTGACAGTGACACTTGTGAACAATGACATAAGTGCAAGTGACGTTAGTGACACATTCTAGTTCCGGACGCCGGCTACCTGACCACGCTTCCTTCCTGGTGCGCCTCTGCAACTGGAAATAGGTCTTGTCTTCCGCGACCCAGCCGCTACAATTTGGTAACGTAATTCACACCTTTTAACACCAAAAACAAACATATTTTAGATTCCTAAATAGTTAATGTATCAATTGAATGTGTTGTTATTGAAAAATCTTACATAATTTAACTAAAAATTAATTAAATTATAATCATGAAAAAACGACCCGACCGGAATGTTCAGTTTAGTGACCGTTTTTTTTTTAGTTTTATAAACATACTACAAACATGTTTCGGCACTAAATGATAGCACTATATTTCATTGTAAATCGAGAAACTCCAATTTGAATTTAGTAGTTAAAAATTTGCTACAAGACGCGGACGCAGGTTGGACGGTTCTTCAGAAACGGTTTCCTTGTTAAGATAAGTGACCATATTTTTTAAGCATTAATATACTTTCTTCAACTGTTATTAGCATTATGTGACTTCCGATTTGTGACTTTTCGTATCGTCACCTATAATATAAGGCTATAATAAGGCTTAGTTCACATTTTTAAAAAAATATTTTTTTATTCACAGATTTTATTAAGTAAATTAGAGATTTTTAAACTGGTGCGATTGACGTACAAATATTTTTTTTATTACTTATGTGTTAAGGTGACGCCGCGCTTAAGTAAAAAACCGTGTAGGATATGTTTTAGATTGCTAATTTTCTTGTTTTTTAATTTTGTTGATCGCTAGTTTTACTTTAGGCCGGGCCGGCCAAGTCCTTTTTTTACAGAGGTATTTTTGATTGATTATTCTGTGTTTAAAAAGTTGACCAATCGTGCTATGTTATGGGTAATTCAAAGACAAAGACATGATGAATACTGACAATGAACTTTAATTTCTTAGCTGCAGTCATTGCTGAGAAAAATCGATATCGCTACAGCCAAATTATCAAGGCGTCGCCTTAACGTAACAATAACGAATATAGTATTTAAAATGTACCTAAAAGTTTTATTTCTTAAATAATTTTGATTTTATTTGTACTACTTTTCCATCAGTAAATTTGAAAGTCATTTTGTGTCATTGATATTTGCAGATTTATAATAACTTAGGAATTCGTAGACATGTGAACACATCTTTATGATTATGAGATGTTCGTCCCTCAAATTAATGAAGTTAAATTTGTGAAATCGAAGAATTTTCTACTTTTATAAGTAGTGCAACAATAAAAATGTTTAAATAAAAGGTTTTTGTGTTACAAAAACTTTTTTAAATATGTTAAATATTACTACTCGTGTAAAAAAATGAAAAATAATCAAGTGGGTAGGTCACAAAGTCACACTACGGATTAAAAATAATTGCTACTCTTGTTGATCCTTGAAATTATCTATATTTTCTTTGAATAAGCAATTAAATATGCATTTCACTAGATTAAATGAATGAAGAAATCCATTTATTGCTGTATTTTTTGTATTAAATTATATTTTACATTGAGTCACACAACGGAATCTGTTTCGGCGAAAATTCGATTTTATTTCAATAATATCAGAATAATATAACATTTTCGGCGTTTTTTTAACTTATTCCATTAGTTCAATATTTTTCCTTGTATATGACATTCAAATATAGGTAAATAAATGACGTTAAAAAATATAGACATATTTTTGCAATGGTACACGTTTTTTTTTGAAAATGCCCTTGTACGCAGAAGTTTTATATAGGTAGTTGTAACTTGTAACAGATTTCTATTGTGTTGTTGAAAGTTTGTAAGCAACTGACAACTCAACAGTGAGCTTGCTGTGAGCAGTGAGCATTGAATTGACAACATAAATCATAATATCGAGTGGTAATTGATCTCGTATAATAATAATTGTTATTAAGTTGACCTCCGTCATAGTCCGCGAATTTATAAGTGGTCGTCGGTGGTACTGCGTATATTCTACGTATCTTATTTCAATTTGTTAAGAGTCATACGGCATACCCCAAGGCCCAAATATCAGGTAGATAGATACATTTAAACAATACATTTAAAAAAATCTAAGTGAACACGTACTGAAAAATGCTCGCAGCGCGGCATGCCGCATGCCCTGACATTCCGGTTAGAACTTGAATACGATGTTTACGCTCGCGCCGCGCGGTGCGCGGCGACTCCGTTGCCTCTGCGGCGCCGACCGCCGTGTATATTAAACAGCCTATAATTGGTGTTGTTATGTATATAATTATTATTATTGTATCCATACCTATGCCTTGTACTATTATCTATTTTGTGCCATGAGACGTTGGTGATCTTAACACGACGTGGTAATGATGATGATGACGATGATGATGATGATGAATTTGAATTGCATGGTAGCATATGCTTTCTGTTCTTAAAACAACGCTGAAACTCCCAAACGTGTATCTATAAAGAGTCAGGAGTTCTCTCAGCATCTTCGAAACCATGGTATACCTTGACCCAATATTTGACTTTTTGGTAGCATATTCTTAGTACACTTTACTGTTTACATAAAACCAAAATCACCATATGTTTTCATATAAATTTCGAGGAGTCCCCTCGATTACTCCTGGATCCCATCATTAGGTCACCACTTTTGTGAACATGGTACCAAATTGGAGTGAAACCTAATAACAAAACTAAAATTTCGAAAATCGGTTCACAAACGGCGGAGTAATCGTTGAACATACAAAAAAAATATATATCCACAGCCGAACATATAACCTCCTCGTTTTTTGGAAGTCGGTTAAAAAGTATGCTACGTCCTTTCCCGGGACTTAAAGTATCCCCACACCAAATTTCAGCAAAGTCGGTTCAGCGGTTAGGGCGTGAAGAGGTAAGAGACAGACAGACAGACACACTTTCGCATTTATAATATTAGTATGAATAAATATTTTTTTCGGAATCGGATGGATTTAAAAAATGTTCATAAGCGCTCAGAATGACTGGGATCAAAGCCAAATAGCGTTGATCAATTGCCGGACATCATAGCGGCAACCGATGCATGAAACCGACGCGACTGAAACGGCTTCGGAAATTACTGACAACCCCTTTGTTACATCTAACTTTCGTTTTTTCCACCGGTTTGATTGATAAAGGTCCATTTTTCAAAAAAGAATATTGGGTGTATATTTTCATATCGGGGTTCCTCTTTTTCTCTTTGTGTCCCGTTCTTCTTTCGCTCCGTGTGCAGCTTATTCGAATGGCCACATAAAATTTTGGAGAATTATTGCTTAATACAAAAAGCTTAAAATGCGAGCTATTTTTATTGCGGCTCATTATAATGTAAATGAAGTTCGGGCTGACCGCGGCGACGGACGAGCTAGATTTAACCACTTTTTACACAAAGACCTCGAAAATATAAACAAAATGTATTTAAAACGCCCGTCTCTTTGATATAATTTAAGGGTTCCACACGCTCGCCGAAAGCGGGCTGACTAAACAGAGGGACATGTAGCTAAAACCTTTTTAAATATTATTATCCTCGGTTTTAAAACCTTTTAAAGCATTTTAAACAATGATAAAATGTGAGATTTTCGTTAAATATGACTTTATCTAACCTCCAACCTTTTAAACTTCTTAATTTATAACATTTTCGTGTTTCTTTTAAGCTTAAATTGTTTATATTTTACATAATCCTGCTTATTGTTTGGATACCCGTACACATTTAGCACCTTGACCTTATCAATATTATGCAAAGTAAACATCTATTGTAATAATTTTCCTCCTATCTGATATAATTAATGCATGTTTTGTTTTTGCTAACAAGGATAATATCGCCCATGACTATTAACAATGTCGGATGTGCAAAATCGACATTTTTTTTTACATGTTACATGTACAAGGTTACATGTCCTTGTAACCAAGGCTATCAATAGCTGAAAAGAAAAAATCTATATTATGCATAGTTTCGGAAATAGCCACATTAAAAATGTCGTATATTACTAAGATAGTCTGCTAACAATGTCGGATAATCACTACTTACGTTGTTAACGGGACGCGGGGGCGAGTGAGAGCGCTCGATGTGCCACTTCCAACTAAGCTAACGGAGGGAATGGACCTCGTACTGTCACTTGTTTTTTTGCAGCCTTCGTTATAGTTTTTGAATTTTCGACGCCATTTTTATTATCTACAAGAGCAGCACGGCTAATCAAACTAGGTACTCAACGAAATTAAGAAAAATATAGTAATAGGGAAAAAATGCTGATGGAAATATGATGACCGAAGCTAATGCTAGTGCGGAAAATGGTATTTACTATTCTTTATTATAATTTTCAAAGATTTTGAACAGTATAGCTTATGTTTTATTGCTTTAGATTTGATTATAAGATAAACACTTACCTTCATTAACATTTTATCGTAGGTCATTTAAAATTGTCGGATGTGCCACATCCAACGTTCTTAACCGGTTTTTCAAAAGTGTAAAATGTCGGTTGTACCACATACGACATTTTTAATCGGTTTTATAAATGGTTAAATTGTCGGTAGTACCACTTCCGACATTGTTATGGGGATTTATAAATTGGCAAAATGTCGGTAGTATTACATCATAATCATTTCACTTATTTTTCTAATTGGCTTAATGTCACTAGGAGTTTGTTTCATATCTGTCGTTGCTTACCGACTTTAAACAATTTTCAAAAGGCTTCAAAATGGGTCAATTTTGTACGAAAATAAAGTTTTTGTTGGCACTCATACACAAATAATGAATATAATTTTTATTTAATAATCGTATTTTGGCGATCTGATGTCTAATAGCTGCAATAAAGCCAGATTTTCTTGGTATTTTTCTAATACATAATAGTCATAAAAGACAAGCTTTACTGTTAAAAGTCGTAAAAAATGTATTAAAAGGTCCTTTTTCACACTAGGTTTAACTTCAGTCATAAGATTTCCATGATATTTTTTTCTTATACTATTATTATAATTTTCTCAAATTCGTTGAGTAGCTAGTTTGATTAGCCTTGCTTATCTTGTAGACATTGTAAATGCAGAGCTTGCAATATATTGTCTTAGCAAACAAATACATTTACTCAGATTATGTAAAAGTGAAATTATTCTCAAAAAATACCATAGAATAAATAGTGAATCTCGGATGAAGAAGACTGATTTTGATAAATTAATCTAATTAATATTAATCTAAGTATTTCATGAAAACGAAGGCTGTGGTAGTACGTAAGTGCCCTAAAAATGTAGTGATTTTTAAGAACTACCTGATTTCGCAAACTTCTTTTCGCTGACAAATTAATGGACCTGCAAAACAGTCAGTCCTTCGTCAGTATTTTCTGTGTTTTCCACATACTTGGGCAAATTCATCTCTACATCGTATTTGGCAGATGTCGATAAGATCCATAGCAAGTTGTTCAACTTGGGAAATATAATATTTTCCTTTACAAATTCGTGGTAGCCACCGCCGTTGCCGCGTCGGCGCCTTGTTTTGAGCTTTAATCAAACTGCCTTAACTTCTCAAATATTTGCCCCATGGTAATAATTTAAAAGACAATTCTATTCTTTACAGAATCACAATTAATCCTTCAGGCCCCGCGCGAGCACCAGTGATCGCGACAACAATAGAATACAATAGCAATTCCTGGAAATTCCGACTGAAGTATTAATATTTTGATATTTATAGGTACAGATCAATTGTTAATATGCATAAATAAGCCACGCTTGTTGGAGATGATTTGAAGGTAATTTTTTAATAAAGGAAATAGTTGTTATTCATTAACCATAAAAGATACATACATTCTGTCCTAGACTTTTTTGTAGATAATGATGAATACTATAAGTATTTGTTATATTATTTCTATGAATCATCTGTAATTTTCGCAGCGCAAGTGAAATAATGTAACTTATTGCAAATTTTTATCACTTTGGGTTATATTTTTGCGATTTTCCATATGATCCCTAATATTTTTTAACCGACTTCAAAAAAAGGAGGTTATCAATTCGACGCGTATGTATGTAATATTTCCAGAACTGCCCAGTTTTTGTATATGTAAATCTATAACAGCTTCTGAACAAATGTGCCAAATTTCAAAAGTGTATGTATGTATGTATGTATGTGTGTTTTTATGTTTGTGCACGCATATCTCCGGAACCAGATTCGATTTTAGTGATTCTTTTTTTATTGTACTAGGGATTGTTCAACTTAGGGAATACTGCAAGTTTCATCAAAATCGGTTCAGTAGTTTTTGAGATAGGAAATTTTAATTCTTAATTATGCACAAAAATTTTAAGTCGGCTTTATCTTTTTAAAATATTATTATTTGAATAAAACACTACCTATGTTCTTTGCAAATAATGTAGCTTTTCAAGGGTAAAAGAATTTTTAAAATTAGTTCAGTAGTTATTGAACCTATTCAATACAAACAAAGATACAAAGACTTTTCCAAACATGAAACAAATTTTTCCTCTTTATGATTGATACAAAAATATATATTATTTTGTTAAGTTAATTTAAGTTCTGCTATCAAAAGTCATCAAAATAGTGATGGCAATAATTTTTAATTTCAATGTTTTAAGTTAATTTACATTTCGGACGAAAATTTGATTTTATGAATTATTTAAGTCATAAAGAAATGTTTTGAATTTTCATACATACATTGTTTTACGTTTTATTTGACAGAAGTACATAAAAAGATATATTTTCTTTAAATTGCTGTCATTTTTGTTGGTAATTTCTACATGCGACTATAAAATTAAAAGTTATCACTTAACAATGGCGTAAATGCCACTTCCGACAAGCAATCATTGATTTTGTACAAGCAACAACGTCGGTTCTGGCACTTCCGACAAATCAGCATTACTCGTACTCCATTAAAAAGGTCAGAAGTGACTTTTTTCATATTTATTCATAAAATACGGGATACTCCTATTAATATACTAAACGTAAATAACTTATAGAGCACAACCCTGAAATTTCATGATTCTACTTGAAATAAGTAAAAAGTTATTCACAATATAGACTTTGAATCGCTCTCCTGTAAAGTTGCTGTTTTTCACATTCGACATTGTTAATAGTCATGGGCGATATTATATTTATCCTTAACTACATACCATCGCGGAATTCTTAATACTAAAATTCTTTTCCCGTTGTTTTCGTAAAATTCCAATTAGCAAAAAAACGAACTCGATTGGATGTCAATTAAGGAGTGCTCTAAGATAATTTGAATAGATGCCATCAATTTAAATGCTAATACTGAACGTCTGCGTCGGACAAGTGAGTGGCAAGGTCGAATCCTTACTGCCCTCCCGGGACTGCCTAAGCGAACCCCCGAGTATTTAGATATTTTTCTTCTCCCAGCAATTATATTACAGCCCTTCAAATCATTTGACCTTATTACAGGAATAATTGAATTAAGTTACGTCTTTCATTCGCTTTTTGATGGTCTTACATTATGCATATTTTACGCTTCAGCATTTTTATTTGAACGTGTTGTTAATATTTTAATGCAGTGTTTAGATGTTTTTATTCCAAAGTTTATTTTAACAGGAATTGCGGGGTGCTCTCGTAAAAATAGGTAAATAACAGGTAAGCACTGCATGTCTGAAATATGAATAGTTTGCTGTTCTTGCATTCTGGTAAGCAAAATATGGTGATTTATTTGTATATTATAATATTATAATAGTAAGCTACCAAGAGTTTACGCACTCGTAATCTACTAATCTAAAACTCGTAATCCCTTTTTTACATTCTGTAAAATAAAAACCAAATCAATCTAAATAAAAAAATAAAATATATATTACAAAAAAATTGTGATAGTGTTAATCTAATCACCTCTTACTATCGCTTAAATGGCTAAAAACGATTTTAAAAATTTTGTTTTTATAGGTCTACCAGAATCTGATGGCAATTTTTGACAGCAAATTTTCAAAAAATATCCTTGATCATTGGATAAATTTTTGCATGTTTAAAACATAAAATCAGCCGCTATAAGAAAAAAAATAGGATCAAAATGTTTTATTCCAATTACCGGGGTATTGCTAGAGTCAATTTATTTTCTCACTTTTTGTCATCAGATTCTGGTAGACCTATACATTCTGAGATTCTTGCATTTTGTAAATCAACTTTTTTAATAAAACAAATCCATTAATATAGATGTCCATTCCTATAAAGTCTAACCTTTCTATTCTACTTCATACTTATGCAATTTACAAGCGCAAGGAACAGAGTCAACTTGACATTGTTAACTTTGGGGAACACACAGCGTTATAGGAGAAGTTGGTCCCGATCCGACACATCAACACTTTGCTTAAGGGAATTTACATTTATATTACAAGAGTTGGTAAGGGCGGAATACACAGACTGTGCTTGTACGATGTTTGTTTTAGATATGCAATGATACCGAAGGTCTGAAAGTATTATGTTATTTTCAGTATTACTTTTTAGCTTAACTGCTTATATATCATTATTCTTCGTTCAACTGCTAGTTCACAAGTTTAATGTACATTTTGCGTATGTGACATTTTATCATGCTCTTAAATTTAATATGTATAATAATTTAAATTTTGCTAATAAGATTTCAATTACTATTCTCTATTAACACTCTTTTCACACATCCTTTTTCAGGTTCCTCACACAAAGGGTAAAAACGGGACCCTATTACTAAGATACATGTCTGTCCGTCTGTCTGTCTCCAGGCCGATATAGCTACACTAATGAAATTTTCACAGATTGTGTATATTTGTTGCGGCTATAACAACAATTATATATAGTATATTGCAAATTTAACGCACGTATTTTATTACGTACGCTCAAGTTTTTGTTTACTTTTAATATAATTATTTTACAGAGTATACACACGCCCTTAAAAAGCCGCGCTCACCTTTTCACAGTGCAAAACTTAAAACAATTTTGAGCACACAAAGTTTTATGGACAGGTATTAAAGATATTAATTCAGTATTATTTTAGGTTACGTTGGTACAAAAATGATATCATAAAAATATTATAATAATTAATATGTTTTAAAATTACAGTTAACTGTTTGAAACCCATGACAATCTATCTACTCACATATATTTCATAGGGTTCCGTAGTATCTCTAATTGTTTTAAATTTTTGTATGGTCAGTGAATGTACATTTATAACGTGTTTTACATTACTAACAACATCATCTCAGTCACTTTCAAAGGAATTAGAATGAAAAGTTCATTTATACATCGCCGAATACATTTTTTTTAGTTTATCGACTATTACCTACTCAATAACTTATGAAGTCTTGTTAACCGTGATAGTTTTTCTTTTAAATTCAGCATATTACCTACTCCTGTGAATTTTTTCACATTTCCAGAAGCCACCGTTTAGGTGGTAGAAGGGGGGGGACACTGGACTCTAAGGATTTTTTCCACTTTAAAAATTAATATTTCACAAACAGATCCCTAAATGGGAAAATAATAATATTAATCATCATAATATTTTTAAAAACCTATCCAACGACACCCCGCACGATAGAGTAGACGCGAAAAAAAAATTCATCCCCGCTTGATGTGTAGGGAAAGTACCATAAAAATATATTTTTTTTAAGATTTCATATACCATTTTATTGACATCATTAATATGTGCATTTATGCCAAATTACAGCTTTGTAGGTCCTATAGTCTCTGAGCAAAACCGCGGACAGACAGACAAACGGACAGACCGAAACTATAAGGGTTAATTGCTGACTACGGAACCCTAAAAACGCACGTCATATAATATATTTTTAGTTTCAGACGTAGAATTTATACGAGTACAAGCATTTTGCGAAACAATACAAGGTAAACAAAATGATAGAGGAAAAACAGATTACAGCGGAAAAGAAGTAATAAAATTTTGTGCCGGGAAAACATACAAGAACCGTTTTCATTACGAGCGTAAGAGATTTTTAATTTTACTCGAGGGGTTTAAAATAACCTAGATACACGTTAGCATTAAGGCAACCGTGACTTTACGTGATTATGTTAAAGTATTTCTTGATTAAAAATAAGTTTGTAATAGATTGAGCTAAAAGCTATATTATGTCTTGCTATTTAGTTTTTATTTAACGTCATTAAAAGTCAATTGCAAGATTATTTAAACAGCCCTAAACATAACACCTTCTCTTATTTTGTAAGTCGGTTAAAATTGAAAATACAAACATTCTGTATTATTTATAGAGTTATTATGTACTACGTACGTATTATTCAATATATTAGTATCATAATGTTATGAATACTTTGTTGTCAATACTCAATATGTGTTGAATCCTGAGCCTCAGTATTAATTCATAAAATTTAAAGAAATAATTACAACGAATATAATATTCTAAATAAATATATAACTAAAAGGTGACTGACTGACTGACATGGTGATCAACGCACAGCCCAAACCTCCGGAAGGATCGGGCTGGGCAATGGGCATACAAGTAGATGTTATGAGGTAGACATTCTCAAAGGAAGGATTTTGATAAATTCCACCTCTAAGGGGATAAAATAGGGGATGAAAAACTGTATTATAACCTACTTATATACTACCTAAGGCGAGCGAAGCCGCGTGCAAAAGCTAGTTATTATTATATCTTCTTAAAATGATATTTATTTTTTAATCTCTTCTTCTTTATTATATTTGATGAAAGGTTTTATTGACAGCGAAACGATATAAATTTTTGTCTGCAATATTATATGCAATAAACAGCCGAGTAATATCGGGCATTTTTCCTTTTTGTGTTCAATTAAGTTATGATTTTCTCACTACATGAAATTTCCATCACATCGCTTCTTTGGCATTCCCTTTTTAATAAATAATCAATATTTTAATTGAAATACTCAAACAGTGACGAATGGGAAGAAAATGTTGTGTAACTGCTTTATGTTATTATATTATGTCATAATATTATGTTATCATAATATTAATAGGTATTAAGTTGGTTTGTTTAATTTTTGTCACATATAAAATTTTTGAATTAAATTGCAAATCTGAAAATGCAAAACTTTATAATATTATATTGTACTGTGAAATTTATACAGTAAAAAAAATATCGTCAAGAATTCGACATCATCATGTGCGGGTTACATGGCTGGTCCCGGACGTATTGACTAACTATTATAATTATTATCTACACGGACCACGGTACGGCTGTTTTGTTACTGACTTCACAGAAACTAAATATTCGCATCACCTCCGCGACGGTAGCGAAACGACGAAGTCATACTGGTATGTAGAATTTGTTTAAGTTACGGTCAGTAGAGTTAGGCCGTGTAGATTCAAAGCTTTATTCTATTTGAGATATCATATCTTTTTCACAGGGTAAACCTTCTGTACTGTCGTCTCGGCGATATTTTACAAGAAATGTATTTGGTAGAATTATTTTGTTAATTGTTTAGACTAGGCCGACTATGTTGCAAAAAAGTCATATGTGCTTTAGCAGCTGTACGGACTTACAAGATACCGGGTACTTTGCGACGGATGTAAAGGACTTAATTTATAGACATCTTGTATTAATAAACTAAAAATTTCGTAGCACGTAAACAAAAATAAAACTATACGTCTCATAGCCTCGTTTATTTTTTACAACTTTTGAAAAGTTTTCTAATATGATAAATGTTAATCGACAGCGACAGCCGACAAGGTGCCCTTAGGAACAGTTTTCTTTTATTATCTATACCTACAACACTGAATATAATTTGACTAGCTGTTGCCCGCGACTTCGTCCGCGTTAGCATAGTAGATCACATCCCAAGTATTATTTATTGTACAAAAATATTTAATGTATAGAATTGACTTTCCTACGATTTTATTATATAAAGATGTTCCGCGCGGCTTCGCTTGCGTAATTTAGGAATTTCACGCAACCGTAAAATTTTCCGCAAAAAATAGCCTATGTCCCTTCACGTGGTATATTCTTCATGTTTGCCAAAAAACATTAAAATTGCTCCAGTAGCTCTTAAGATTATAAGCAATTTCGTATAATTTCCCCTGTTTTTCCACATTTTCCTCTATTTCTTCGCTTCTATTAGTCTAAGCTTGATAAAAAATAGCCTATAGCCTTCCTCGATAAATGGGCTATCTAACACTAAAAGAATTTTTCAAATCGGACCTGTAGTTCCTGAGATTAGCGCGTTCAAATAAGCCCTTTCATATAATTTCCCCCGTTTTTTTCCACAATTTCCTCTATTTCTTCGCTCCTATTAGTTTTAGCGTGATAAAAGAGCCTATAGCCTTTCTCGATAAATGGGCTATCTAACACTGAAATAATTTTTCAAATCGGACCAGTACTTTTTGAGATTAGCGCGTTCAAATAAGCCTTTTTAAATAATTTCCCCCCGTTTTTTCCACATTTTCCTCTATTTCTTCGCTCTTTTTAGTTTTAGCGTGATAAAATGTAGCCTATAGCCTTCCTCGATAAATGGGCTATCCAAAAGTAAAAGAATTTTTCAAATCGGACCAGTACTTCCTTAGATTAGCGCGTTCAAACAAACAAACAAACTTTGCAGAATTATAATATTAGTATAGATAATAGAAGCAGGTAGTAGACACTTACAGCAGTGACTAAAGCAGGCCATTTAGCCGAAACTTTTTCGTTTTCGCTTCGTTATAGAATCGCCAGTCAAAATGTATGGAATTGACATAAGACGAGTCGAACGTCAACGTCATTTATTAACGAACACTTATGTCAATTCCATACATTTTCATCGGCGATTTTGTAACGAAGCGAAAACGAAAACATTTTGGCACACCCCCAGGTTTTTCGGAAGGAACCCTTTATCTTTATCATTATATGTCTTTATCATTATAGATTCGGATGTGAATCCTTAAAATCTAAGCCGTTAGAGTTACAACAACCCAACACTACTGATTCAGCTTTGCGGGCTATTGATTTAGAGTAATCTATAGTTTTTGAATGACTTGAAACTGTTTTTTGAAACATAAAATATGCTGTATTAATATTAAATTGCCGTGTTTTCAATGTTCATAATAGAATACAAAATTAATTAATGTATAATTTTTTTTAAGCATATTTACTTTCCTGTAACGTGAAATCGTTAGATCCTCGTTTGGGCTTTTTGAAAGAAAATATCAGAATTTTAAAATATTAAACCTATACATTATACAGCTTGTAAAGAATATTACAAGCGAAAACCGCGTCGCAGCAAGCTGTTATTGTACACAACAAAGTTCCTGCCACAGCTGACTGAACAAAACTCATCTTTTATTTATAAAACATCGCTGGCATTTCATTCAATCCATCAATGTCTGTGTTCCGGCGTTTATGGGATAGATACGAGCTACCCGACCACAGATAATAATATTGTTCACGAACCTTTCCCGTCCCTTTGACAGCTGTCACCTTTCAGCTGTCACTCTATCCATGACTCTTGTAGATTTTCAAGCGCACAAGCAAGTTGAATATTAATCGATTGTAATCATTTTTCAATACAAGTTAATAAGTCACAAAAGGTTTTTTAATTGCAAATCCATGTTAGGACGACAAAGTTCTTAACATATTTTGGTCCTTCGAGCCGGATTCCTGCGACTTTCACAAAACGAAACCAGCGAACTTTGGAGACCGGTGTGGCTTCCCCATTCTTCAGGAAGGCGCGTTTGCAGAATAATCCCAAGGATATACTCAATTTACGCGAAAGAGGATCCAAAGGAATCAAGGATACAATCAAGAGGATCATCAGTTGTGTGCCGGCGCAAGCATAGACTGATATACAGAATACAGATACGTATTTGCATTCGCGTGAGTACTCTGGTTCTTTCTTTGATTTCCACTATGAGCGTAGAGGGTGCGAATAAACGAGATAAATCTCCTTACAGGTGTATAGAAAGCGAAAAAACCGAAATATTACTTCGCGAATTAATCAAAAAACGAGGCGTTTTGAAGGCGAGACTTACAAAGTTCGCCAACTATTTAACTACTTGCATTTCTGAAGCACCTGCTAATTTGAATATAGATATTAAGTTGCGCATCCAAGGCGCAGTTGCACTTTTTAACGAATTTAATTCTGTGCAGAGCCAAATTGAGGAAAATGTGCCTGATTCTTGTCTCGAAGAACAATTATTGCAGCGTGAACAATTCGAGGACAATTATTACAGTGCACAGGCTAGTGCCGAGTCCTTATTAGGTGCTAGGATAACTGCTACAAGCTCTCAGTGTCAAGGCCAACATAATAATCCATTACAAACTATAAGATTACCTACTATCACTTTGCCCGAGTTCGATGGTATGTATGAAAGTTGGCTCGAGTTTCGAGACACCTTTGTTTCATTAGTTCATGATTCATCAGAGCTTAGCAACATTCAAAAATTCCATTATCTTAGATCTTCATTGAAAAGTAGTGCATTATTAGTTATAAACTCATTAGAACTAACCTCCGATAATTACATTGTTGCAGGGAACTTTTACAAAGCAGATATAACAATAATAGATTATTAATTCAGAATCACATCAAAGCTATATTTAATATGCAACCAATAACGAAGGAATCTCATGTATTAATTAGGAATTTAATTGACAGCACATTAAGAAACTTACGAGCTTTAAAAACATTGGGCGAGCCCACGGGATCCTGGGATACCATTGTCATATTTATAGTTGTTTCAAAACTTGATAAAATAACCGAGCGTGAATGGGAACAGCACAAAGGTAATTGTTTTACAAATAACACAGATTTAAAATTAACTCTTAATTGTTTATTAGATTTCTTAAAGAGTCGAGCTGATATGTTAGAAACATTGCAAGCATCAGTCACTAAGAATACATCAAGTGATAATAAAAAACCAAACAATTTTAGTAACTTTCATAATAGATCACATTGCAACATTTCTTCTAATAAAGAGAATGATCGGCAAAATACCAAGATTAATAATAATTATAAGCAGTGTTTGATGTGCAAATTAAATCATCCACTCTATTCTTGCACAAAATTTATAGAAGCGAATTATAACACTAAATTAAAGGTCATACGCGATAATAAGTTGTGTTCAAATTGTTTGCGTTCAGGACACACAGTAAACCAATGTAGATTTGGTACCTGCAAAAGGTGTGATCAAAAACATAATACATTAATTCATTCCCATTTTAGTTCAGTGAACTCGGTATCGCATAGTGAAGCTTCAACTTCTGCGGAGCTGGACACGCCCTCCGTGCCTGCTCAAACTGCAGAACACTCATCCGTAAGTCATGCACATGCGCAATCTTTATCTATTGAAAAAAATAATAAGCCTCATTCATTACTACAACCTGTTTTATTATCGACTGCACTTATTGAGGTAGCCGATAAGAATAATAAATATCATTTTGCTCGTGCCTTACTCGATAGTGGTAGTCAGCGTTGTTTTATCAAAAAATCTTTTTGTGACCTACTAGGCGCGCAATTAATACAGTCCACTCATGAAATTAGAGGAGTAGGTAATTCAATTACCCAAGCTAGCCAACTCTGTGAATTAATAATTAAATCTCGCATTAATAATTACACTACAAAGATAAAATGTTTTGTTTTACCTCAAATTACATCTAAATTGTCGGTATATAATCTTACACATAAAAATTTCTGTATTCCAGAGAATATTGAGCTGGCGGATCCCAACTTTCTGGAGTCACAAGATATCGATATTTTGCTTGGCGCAGAGATGTTCTGGGATCTACTCACTCACGGAAAAATAAGGCTGCCTAATGGACCTTATTTGCATAATACATTATTCGGCTGGATAATATCCGGTGCAATATATCATAAATCAATAAATGATAATGCTGGTCATATCCAGTGTAATTATACACAAACGATGGATGCGCTACTGCGACAATTTTGGGAACTTGAGGAGCTACCCAAGCGTCAGGATGCGCAGACTGATGAGGATCAGATATGCGAAAATCACTTCCTCACTACAACTACGCGAAACAGTGATGGTAGGTTTTGTGTTTCTATTCCTTTTAAACAGTCACCTGAGCTTTTGGGAGACACGTTTCCTCAGGCAGAACGACGTTTTCTCGCACTAGAAAGGCGATTACAGCGTTCGGATACATACAAGCAAATGTATTCTGATTTCATTCATGAATATGAGAATTTGGGTCATATGACCAAGATTTCCTCTTATGACAAACCTCATTATTTTATGCCCCACCATGGAGTTCTTCGTGAGTCTAGTTTGACCACAAAGCTACGCGTGGTATTTGACGCTAGCACAGCTTCTAGTTCTGGGCTGTCTCTCAATGACATACAGCGTGTAGGCCCACCTATACAAGGTGATTTATTTGCCATTCTTCTACGTTTCAGGCAGCATCGCTTCGTGGCATGCGCCGACGTTGCGAAGATGTATAGGCAAGTCCTGGTGCGCGAGCAACAGCGCCACCTGCAGTTGATTCTCTGGCGAGACAGTCCGTCGGAGCCCCTAGGCATATATCGCCTAAATACAGTCACTTACGGTACCGCATCTGCTCCCCTTCTTAGTGTACGCTGTATAAAGCAGCTAGGCGTCGAATCTAATGATCTTGACGTTCAGAGAATTATCAAGGAGGATTTCTTTGTAGACGACTTAGTAACAGGAGATGATGATAAGTCTAGGTTATTGTATTTATGCAATGAAATCGCTCAAACATTACAGTCAGGATGTTTCCCACTTCGAAAGTGGACATTCAATTTTATGCATAATGATTTAATGTCGTCTCATGATTCTCTTGAGCATTTATGTTTGAATAATAACAGTAGTTCTAAAACTTTAGGCATAGGCTGGCTAAATATGTCAGATGAATTTTATTTCAATACGCTTTATGATTTTGATAGTAATTCGCAAGTTATAACTAAGCGCTTTATTTTATCACACATTTCACACATTTTTGATCCTCTTGGATTAATTAGTCCATTTATCATGCAGGCTAAAATTATTTTGCAGCGTTTATGGCTGTTAAAAATTGATTGGAACGATCCAGTTCCAAATGATGTCATTGCGGTATGGAATAGGTTTGTGTCTTCGCTAAGCGTTCTTAATAATATAAGAGTGCCGCGCTGTGTACTAGGTGATAGTTCAAACTATACGAGTGTTGAACTACACATATTTACGGACGCTTCACAATTAGCGTACGGTGCTTGTATTTATGTTCGCACTATAAGCGATAATTCTAACATTTCTGTGCGTTTATTATGCGCTAAGGGTAAAGTTGCACCTCTAAAACCGGTAAGCATACCGCGCTTAGAATTGTGTGGTGCATTGTTAGGAGCTAGATTATATGATAAAGTAATTTCATCGATTCATCGTAAATTTGATTGTGTTGTTTTCTGGACAGACTCAACAATAGTATTAGGATGGTTGCGCATGTCTCCTAATCTGTTACAAACATTTGTCCAAAATAGAGTAGCTGAAATACATGAACTCTCGGGAGTTTTGCCGTGGCATCACGTTAGCGGGAAACACAACCCGGCAGATTTAGTGTCACGTGGCGTGACAGTCGACGAACTCGCTAAATCTAGATTATATTGGTCAGGGCCTGAGTTTCTACACGATAAACACTTCATTAGCACTAATATATCTCACCCTCCTCATGTTTCACCAGAGTTGTTGCCGGAGACTAAACGTAGTTGTCATTTGTCGTTTGTCGCTACAAATACAATATTTATTAATTTTGAAAGGTTTTCAAATTTTCTACGCATGGTACGCGCTATAGCTTATATGTTACGATTTTTGCATAATGTTCGTAATAAAAATAATAAACGTACGGGTATTTTAATTACTAATGAAATTATAGAATCTCAAAATTTATTAGCTAAAATGTCACAATTAGAATCTTTTCCAGTCGAGTATAATTTATATATAAAGGAAAATAAGGTTAAAGATAATCACTATTTATCAAAACTAAATATTTTCATGGATAAGGATAAAATATTGCGCGTTGGAGGCCGACTAACTAATTCTAATTATTTTTCATATACCAAAAAACATCCTATTTTGTTAGGTAGTAATCATAGTTTCACTAAATTGTTATTTCGCTATGAACATGTTAAATTGTTACACGCAGGTCCTCAAGCGCTATTGTTTAACATACGTGAAACCTGGTGGCCGATAGGAGGTAGACATTTAGCTCGAAAGGTAGTGCACGAATGTATTATTTGTAAACGCCTCAGAGGGAAGACTCTCACTCCTCAGATGGGAAATTTACCCACTGAGCGCATAAGTCCTACATATCCATTTTACAAATGTGGAGTTGATTACGCTGGGCCAATTTTCATGTTAAACCATAAAGGCAGAGGAGCTCGTAAAGTTAAATGCTATATTTGTCTATTTGTATGTTTTGTTACGCGGGCCATACACCTAGAGCTTGTAACCGATCTTACATCGGATGCCTATTTATTAGCTTTAAAACGCTTTATTTCTCGCCGTGGAAAACCATACGAGATATTTTCTGATAACGGGCGTAACTTTGTAGGTCTTATGAACGATTTTGCCAAGTTTTTGTCTAAATGTAGTTCTGATATTAAAGATTATGCTTCTAACGAACAAATTAAATTTCGCTTTATCGTACCTTATGCTGCTCATTTTGGGGGTCTTTGGGAGGCTGGAGTTCGCTCATGCAAACACCACCTTCGTCGAGTAGTTGGAAATGCGAATCTCACTTATGAGGAATTGAGTACAGTCCTGGCACAGATCGAAGCTGTTCTTAACTCTCGCCCTCTATCGCCCATGTCAACTGATCCTAATGATTTTTTGCCTCTGAGTCCAGCTCATTTTCTTATCGGACGCACACTAACTTCACCAGCGTGTGAAAACTTAATGGAAGCTAATACTCTACGGCTTACTCGCTATCAAAGAGTGGAGCAGATGAGGCAGCACTTTTGGTCAAGATGGATGAAAGAGTACATCTCGGAGCTTCAATCCCGGACAAAGTGGAAGGCAAACGATGACCATCTTCTACCTAACACATTAGTGGTCATTAAAGACGACAACCTGCCCCCGCTAAAGTGGCACTTGGGCCGAATCGTTAGTCTGATTCCAGGGAATGACAACATCACTAGAGTTGCTGATATTCGTACGGCATCTGGGATCATCAGGCGAGCATGTACAAAATTTGCCCTCTGTTTACACCAGATGAGAATAATTGAAAGTCACAACTTTCAAGGCCGGGGCCATGTTCCGGCGTTTATGGGATAGATACGAGCTACCCGACCACAGATAATAATATTGTTCACGAACCTTTCCCGTCCCTTTGACAGCTGTCACCTTTCAGCTGTCACTCTATCCATGACTCTTGTAGATTTTCAAGCGCACAAGCAAGTTGAATATTAATCGATTGTAATCATTTTTCAATACAAGTTAATAAGTCACAAAAGGTTTTTTAATTGCAAATCCATGTTAGGACGACAAAGTTCTTAACAGTCTGTAAATAATATCCTATTGAAACATATTTTTCGAGTCGGAGGTATAAAAACCATGACCAAAGAACGCTGGAAACTGGAATGCTTCTGAGAAATTACACTCATATATCTCCGAGTAAAGGACGCTAAAAGACGTATGTATGCCTTTTGAAACGGTATCGGGATTGATATTAGGGTAATGGCTGTTAAATTCTCTGAATCATTGAAGATAAATATTAATTTGCTAAAGACATTTTCTGTATAAGATTTTTGTGATAACTGACAATGATGATCTTAAATTAAGCATCCATTGTAGCATCCATTAGAGAAAGCGTTCCGGAATTTTGACAAAACGTAAATAATGAGATATGATTAGAAGTTGTACGATTCTCGTTCCACATTGAAAATGACATCAAATTATGTCTCGTTTTCGTCAAATCACTAAACATTTTTTCTGCTCGATTGAATTTCTCTCGTAAGTGGCAAAAGTAATTTCAACTAACTCCATATGAAGGAATCGGTTATGTGAGTCACGTTTTATTCAATAAACCCAAAATTAATACTACGGACGTGGGTAGAGTCATCGAATGGTCACCGCCCCGTTCTCCCTTATTCAGTTGTAATGAAGATACGGTCTAAGCTTCTATTTGCTGAACCTCACCGAGTCGCCCGGTTCATTATTCTTTATTTACACTCGAGCCTTTGTATAGTTTCATTACGAGCCTTCGATGATTCGCCTTAATATGTCAGAATATTTCGGACATGAGTCAGAGTACTTGGCAAAATAAATTATTAGATCTATAGTCGGTATAGACCCTTTTTATAGTTTCATTATGCCTTCGATGATTCGCCTTAATATGTCAGAATACTTCGGACATACTCATTATTTTGCCAAGTACCTTTGTGATTGTGAATACCTAATGCGATAAAGTTTCAGTTCAAGCGATACCGCAAAAAGAATCTATGGGTTGAATTATATTTATTATTTTTACGTCACCTTTGATCTATTGTTGGTAAAAATGCCACTTCATAAAATGAAACAGAAAAGAAATATTTTAAAATAATTTTCCCAATTAAAAATCACGTTTGCTTAATATAAAGAGAAATGTCGAATCGTTAAACAAAAAAAGAATATACAAAAATATAGAATGTGGCCAGTTTATTAAAGGAAACATGAAATCGTAAAAACGAAATTCATAAATTTTATTAATAGAGCTCTGCGAGTGCTCGAATATGAGAAATTAATTGTCCTACTGCGTAGTCGAAATAAATACCATCTTTATTTACTGGAGATTGAAATATTATGTCTTCATAATGTTTAATGGAATAAATATTTTTTTGCATAGACTGCAAATGTAAAAAATTGTTGTATAGCCTTTTTGTATAGCTAACTAGATGACGCCCGCAACTTCATTGCTCCAAAACTATGTCCTTTCCTGGGACTCAAATTATCTCTATGCCAAATTTCAGCCAAATCGGTTCATCGGTTTGGGTGTGAAGAGGTAACAGGCAGACAGACACACTTTCGCATTTATAATATTAGTATGGATATCGAGAACATGCCACATGGTTGTGGATGTAACATCCAAGTAGCATATTAGATGATATTGTTATGAGTGCGTGCGTGTGTGAACTTTGTGGCAATGTGTGTTGACCATCCATATTCCATCATAAGATATTGCTATGATTATTATTGACTCGTTAACGCCCGAACTACGCCGCACTAAAATTCGTTTCTCTCGCGGAATCCAAACATTTTTCCGCTACAAAAAACGATTATCATGTTCTTTTTCATCTCTCCGAAGTATCTGTGTACCAAATTTCATTTAAATTGGTTCAACCGTTAGAGCGTAAGGAGGTACAGCAGAAAAAATACACATTATACCTCTAATATTAGTTAGGATTGTACCAGTTAAATTTTTGCTAAAAAGAAACAAATACACTTAAAAAGTCAACTTAACGTTTTTAAACTTTTAGAAATAATCACCAAAAAGCAAGCCAAAAAGCCATAACAGGTGATACTACATTATATTTTAATCCGTTGAAAGGATTACTTTGAGTTTGACAAGGGTCCGAAAAGTGAGCATTTTGTAGCCAATGAGTGTTCGGAGACGTGTCCTCTTAAACGCCGGATGTCGAATGATGTATCGAGCTCTAAGAGCATATTCCTTATTATACTTTTAGCCGGCAAATGGCTACATCTTGGAAATAAAACCCCTTAGTTTAGCCACCCGGCTAAAATCGGTTTAACGCTCTATATAACCGATTTTTGGTGTTACTTTATGAATAGATTTTTAAAGGTAAAGAGAGGTAAGGGTGCTAGTAGAAGGAAAATGGCGGAAGCTCTGTGGGAATAATGCGAGGCGACGCTTAAGGAAGATCTTCCGACCGAGCGAGGTGGTATGCTCGGCCGAAGCCCACGTGATTACATTTCAGCTGTCGTATATATACCGACGCACTTAGAAAACTTCGATAGCGCGATGCAGGAATGTTAGGCGAATTCTGGGTACTGTGGTACTCCCCCCGAAGACCGGAGGTAGTCTTGTCGCTTGAGTCGCCAGTGTCAGTGAGTTCCAGTGAGTCGGAACTGTTGCAGTGAGTCCCAGTGAGTCGGAACTATATAAGCTGCTGCACGGGATCCAGTGAGTCGGATAGCTGCCGTGCGGGGCCGATGCTACGTGCTGGCCAGGAGAGATGTGCTCTGCTTGCTGACCGGTCGGTGTAGTGAGAAAGCCCGTTGATGTCGATGCGGAGTCGCCCAGGCCGCGGTACGTTGCGGCTAGCGGACGAGGTATCCGATGAGGCGATGCTGGCTGGCGCGGTGCGGAGGGGCGGAGAGTGATGATGATGAAGGAGGCGTGTTCTGTCGAAGGTCATCAATGTGGGAATAATGTGTGTGGAGGCCAAAGGAAGATCTTCCGACCGAGCGAGGTGTTATGCTCGGTCAGGCCGAAGCCCACGTGATATATTTCAGCTATCGTATATATACCGACGCGCTTAGAAAACTTTGATAGCGATGCAGGAATGTTAGACGAATTGTGGGTACCGCCACAGCTCCATTAAAAATAAAAAAAATCATCCAAAGAATGAAAAGGTATTTTAACAATCTGTAATTTTATAGTAATTGATAATAGTAATCTATACGTCTTATAAAGCTATAAAGAGCTTGTTTGTTTGTTTAAACGCGCTAATCTCAACTACAATTAGTTCGAATTAAAAAAATATTTTTGTGTTGGATTGCCTATTTGTCGAGAAAGGCTTTAGCTATATAATATCATATTACAACCAATATGAGCGATGATACAGAGGAAAATGTGAAAAACGGAAAAAGTGTAATTTAGATGTGCTTATTTGGAAGTTGGAACTATGGTAATATTGTAATACAAAAATTGTTTGTTCTGTATTTAGGGGAAAAGAGACTGCTAGCCCTAACTACTGTAACAGGTTTCCTAACCTATATAGGGTAGCAGAATGGGTAGCAGGCGCTTCACCTCGCTTAATTTTAATGTAATGACGTCTAATTTGTTTGTGTCTAATTTTTATTTTATTTTTACTTCACAAACTTTTTTATTTTATACCGATTTTATATTATATTTAGCCTTAGACATAAATTACATACAGGGCAGAACACAGAGTACTCTTTTGTGGGAAATGTATGGCCCCGGAAATGCTTTATTTACGCAGGCGGTGCCGCGCAGAACATCTAGATAAATATAAAAATGTTGGTCAATAATTTGAACTAATTAAATTCGATGAACTTAGGTACCTCATGATTTTACTGCAAATAATTTAGCTATTTGCAAAATATATTACTTTACTAGATTAATGATAAAGTTAAATCAAGCAAAACTTCGGTTAGAGGCAGCAAATAACTTACTTCATTAGTATTAACGATGTTTCAGTTTTAGAAGCTCTAATGCAAATAAATTAAGATTCAAAGTAGATAATATTATATATACGCTATTATAGTACGGGAGGTAGCAACGTTAGAAAAAAAAGTATTTCAGGTCGGCTGATTTTGTAATATAGTCGACATTCTTGCTCTTCTGGTTAAAGTCCGGGTGGTCTGGCTGCCGGTAGACGTTGCGTTCATTAGTGCGCAACCTTTTTGTCCAGGTTATAATCCTAGATTTTAAAATCATTTTAGTATACATACTGTATACTAAAATGATTTTAAATGATTTTAAGTGAATTTAAATGTTTTTAAAATCATTTAAGTGAGCTAGAAGTGCTTAACACGAACGTAATAATTATGACAATAATAATAATAACTGTAAAATCCTGGCCTTTAACATGACAAGAGCCAGAAGCGAGAGACTGCTATTTCTTTTTATCAGGCGCTCCTTATATTAATAACATCATCTGGTTAAATGAAATGCGCACTAATGAACGTAACGTCTACCGGCAGCCAGACCACCCGGACTCTAACCAGAAGAGCATGAATGACGACATATCACAAAATCAGCCGACCTGAAATACTTTCTCGAAAACGTTGCTACCTCCTGTACTATTATTGTGTAGGTAGGTACAGTTACCATGTATTTTTTATTGCCCGTTAAACTTCGTTCACTTTTTTTCCGGAATAAAATATATTATCCTTTTCTTATGTAGCATAGTTTCTATACACCGAAAATTAAAAATATGTTACGGTCTTACGGACAAACGTTAGCTATAAAACGAAATTTATCTCTATCCATACTAATATTATGAATGGAAAAATGTATCTGTCTGTCTTTCCGTCTGTACTTCCGTCTGTCTGTCTGTCTTCGCCTCTTCATGCTGAAACTGCTGAGCCGATTTTGCTCAAATTTGGTATGGAGATACTTTGAGTCCATAGAAAGGACAAGGGATGCTTTTTTGTCCCGGGTTACCAAAAGATGAACCAAACAGACGGATAAATTGGTATTGTGGACAATATCTAGTGTAAAATAGCTAAACTTGAATAAAACAAAACGAGCTTTTATTAAGTCTAGAAGGTGCTTTGTGGGAGAGTTAATATTATGACAGGTATTCCTTTATAAAGCTATGCAGACTGCCGGGCAAAGCTTTGATACTTCATAATGCTTACAGTATAAACTGACTATATTTTCTAAGAATATTGTTGTTAAGGCCATCTCCCAAGCAAACGACCTTGACCATACATTTGACGCGTTGTCGAGATCGCACAAAAATCCTATTTTTTAATTAAGTATCTTAGTTCAAAATGGATCAAAAAAAATGAAAACGGTGAATATGTAGTTAGTGAAATTGTCTATCTATTGCCGTGTGTTTCAAATAAACGTAATTTGTAAGTACTAGGGAGATGCTGAAAGTATTCTTCAATTTTAATAAATTGGTATTACTTTGGAAGCTAATATCATGAGTATAATAAACAAAAATAGAAAATTTAAAACGGGGAAAAGAATGATGATATGCTGAAGAATATTGCTGTATTTTTATTATAACTTTGTAGCTTTCATATTATCCATATCCATACTAATATTATAAATGCGAAAGTGTGTCTGTCTGTCTGTCTGTGTGTCTGTTACCTCTTCACGCCCAAACGGCTGAACCAATTTTGTTGAAATTTGGTATAGAGATACTTTGAGTCCCGGGAAAGGATATAGGATACTTTTTATCCTGAAAAAATGTACGGTTCCCGCGCGATAAACGAATTTTGGCGCAACGTAGTTGCGGGCGTCATGTAGTGAGTTTATAAGGCTCCAAATACGGTAAATTACGGAATCTCCGTAGGGGGAAGGGCCTTAACAGGACGTCGCAGATTTTATCTCACTATGCTTCTGTTTATAACTAAAGACATGAGTGGATGAAGTTGGAAACTAACAATTTGAAGAATAACGTTTTGTTATATAAATAGGACCGGAAAAATTACTTGAAATTATATAATGTGGATTCTATGTACAGCTAGTTAATATATATATATATATATATATATATATATATATATATATATATTAACTAGATCAGTGGTTCTTAACCTTTGACTCAAAGGCTTTGAGTCATGAGGGACCATTTTACCTAAACTAAAAGTTTTTTGATAAAGAAAACAAGGACAACTTTATAATTAGCACATGTTTTTTTATTTGGAAAAATTTAAAAGTTACAGATTTTAATTAAATTTGATTTTTGTGACTGCATAGTCCATACTCTTTACTAACTCCTAAATTCTCACATATTATTAGGATGGCTTCGCGGACCACTTGGAGTGCTTCCAGAGACCACCAGTGGTCGGCGGACCGGACCACCGGTTAAGAACCACTGAGCTAGATGATGAAATGAGTAAGTTACAAGATTTGTTCAAATAATTTGTGGGAAAAATGAGAAATTACCCGTACGTTATAAAATGTTAACTATGCCCACTTTATCGACTCATGCCTTCGATTGTGATATTCTGAGAAGATAACGGGCATTTAGGGCCGCTATCCCCAACCCGCGGCCCGCCGGGACTTTATTTGTGGCCCGCGCGATGTTAAACAATTTTGAAATTCACGCCCACCGGCAAAATAACGTAAAGTCTGCGTGATAGTCCTTAAATTTTTTCCACTTTTAAATCGTTAATTTCGAAGAATGTTATTTTTTAACCCTAAAAAATTTTGGTTGCGGCCCGCGACACCAAGACCAAAATATGTTTGTGGCCCGCATGAAAAAAAGGTTGGGGACCACTGATTTAGGGCCTGTGTCACCACTTTCTGATAAAGTGCCGAATAGTTATTCACAACTTTTTGACAGCTTCAACATACTTTATCTCTCAATTTAAATGATGGATAGCCTATTCGGTACTTATCAGGAAGTGGTGAAACAGGCCCTTAGCATAATATGAATATCCCTTAGATAGCAATTTCAGGCGTTATCGATACAAACTTATTCGAGGAGCGATTGCATTACCATTTTAAGGTGTTGTCCGTCCCGTCGACGTGGCGAGTTGTAACGGGCCCTCCGTTTACAACCTCCATAAACCCTTGCAATAACTTTAGACGTAGTTTGCTTCGCTTTACAAGCACCTTTATGATGAGCCGCTCCCTAAAGGGACGTTCACATATAAATATTGTTTACCTACGTGCGATGTATGGGCTCGATATTATAAACAGCAATGCACTGCAGGTGTTTGACATACTCGCTCCGCTTACATTGAAATCGACGACATGGTCGAATTAGTCTAATAGGAACCCTAAAAGAAAGCCCTACTTCTAACTTATATCGGTCACACCCAAGGATTACTAGCCCACAGAAACTATACAAATAGGAATATCCCATTACATTTCAACACCTCCCGTCCACGGTAGGCTATCAAGTTTAAGTGGGCTCGAGACATTCAGCAAATAACGAATGATGTTAACGTACGTGGTCAGGAAACCAGGTAACAAAACAACAATTGCCGAGATTACGTCGACGATTCCAGATTTATTGGACACACAGAACGTGTTTACTTTTAAAGGAGAGTGGCAAGTCGCCATACATATTTTGTTGCCCCGTAATTAAAACTTGCAATAACTAAATATGGTACACGCTGTGCGGTGAAATAATTATGATTTATATAACCAACCGCTTTGACAATAATTAACAACTGACTTTGACAGCATGATAATATCTGTGATAATTTGGATTTTCTAACTTAAAAGGACGCGCCCCTCCCTCGTATTCACAGTACAAAATTTTTCAATACATAAACAACTAGTAAAGTGGTAGCGCGCATCATTTCAAATTAGAGAAGCTCTATCTATTGAAACGTATATGAACGATATCCATCGATATTATGTTCGTATTTTTCCGAATTCGGCTAAAACTCAACTATTTCTGTACTCAATCTTCATAATTTTGAAGTCGGTACCAGTTATAGCTGAATCCAGAAGCCAGAATATTTGAAACATTTGTAACTGGCACCGACTTCAAAATTATGAAGATTGAGTACAGAAATAGTTGAGTTTTAGCCGAATTCGGAAAAAGGCACCATGAGATAGGAAAAATTATTTAATACTTTTTGGATCATATTATAAGGATGTTATTATTGTTTTTACCTTGGAAGTCGGTTTTAATTTTTTCTTAAAAATAATAATTTCACTCTTTTTAGTTACCTAGTAAAATCATCGCGTACTATACGTACATTAGGGCTGATTCACACCGGCGGCCGCAAGAGGCCACGAGCGTCCACGGGCGGCTGTAGATTTCTCAAGCGATACTATCTATTACTACAATGAAAATAAAGTTTAAAATCATATGACACTGAAACTGCCCGCCTCGCCTCCGCCATTCCGGTGTGAATCGGCCCTAATACACCTGTATACTATTCTACGTATCTTATTAAAATTTGTTAACAGTCACACAAGTACAAAATATAATATCAGCTGCAGGTAATTAGCGCCTAAATAAACAGCGCCTAAACCCCCAAACTTGTATCTATAAGGAATCCGGAGTTCTCTTAGTATCTTCGGAACCATAGTATACCTTGGTGCAGAATCTTGCGTTTTGGTAGCATATGCTTAGGATGCGTCTCATAAAACCAAAATCACCATATGTTTCCATATAAATTTCGAGGAATTCCCTCGATTACTCATGGATCCCATCATCAGGTCACCACTTTTGTGAACATGGTACCAAATTGGAGTAAAACCTAATACAACAAAGCAAAAATTTCGAAAATCGGTTCACAAACGGCGGAGTAATCGTTGAACATACAAAAAAATCCACAGCCGAACATATAACCTCCTCGTTTTTTGGAAGTCGGTTAATGAACTAAAAAGTATTAAATAACTCTTACTCTTTAATAGCACGCCTTTTTCAGAATTCGTCTAAATCTCAACTATTCCTGTACATATACTATAGTCTTCATTATTTTGAAGTCGGTACCAGCTAATTTAGTCGTGAGTTCAGTAATGTCAGAACATCTGAAACTTTTGGCCTTTGGGACTGGTACCAACTTCAAAGTAATGAAGACTGTAGTACTGTGTTACTGTGAGCGAAATTGTGGTAAATGCTTGCAGTTACCTAAGCGATGTTGCAATTTCCAAAATTTTATCATTAAAGGTTCAGGAGTTCTGTTCAGTGCCTTTGGACCAAGAGACACCTTCGTATGGAATTTCTCTTATTGGTTACATATGTTTAACTTACTAAAAACAACATTTTAACCACTATGAGTGTTTTGATAAATTTCAAAGATTTCCCTCGATTGCTCATAGATCCCATCACCAGCTCACCACTTTCGTAATTGTTATACAAAATTAAGATTTAAGATTTTCAAAATTCTCGTGTATAGGATGTATCCTATACACGAGAATTTTGAAAATCGGTCTACAAACAGCGAAATCATCATCAAAAACATCTGCTTCGATGCAAAATATCACGAAAAGTACCAATAATTGGGTCATAGTGTGATGACTCATGGTATAATTATGGTTGTGATGATGATGATTAATCAAATTGATGTATTAGCTTAAGCTTTCAGTTGTTTAAACAACACCGAAATCCCCAAACCCGTACCTATAAGCATTCAAAAGTTCTGTTCGGTACCTTCGGATCCAGGGTATAACCTGGTGCGAAATTTTACTTTTTGGTAGCACTTACCTCGAATGCTTCAGAAAAAATTGAAATCACTATATGTTTCCATACAAAATTCAAGGAGTCCCTTCGATTCCTCAAGGATCCCATCATCAGATCACCACTTTTGTGAACATGGTACCAAATTCGAGTTAAACCCTATACAACACAAAAATAATTTTGAAAATCGGACCACAAACAAACGGCTGAGGAATCGATGAAAAAAAAAAATATATACATACAGCCGAACATATTACCTCCTCCTTTTTGGAAGTCGGTCAAAAATATATACAATGTGTCCCGATACCAGTGTTTGATCCTTTAAAGTTTAATGTTATGAAATATTATGTCATTTTATCGACGAATCCATACACTTTTTTCCTTTAACTTTTGTTTTTCTATATTTATTCCACGAAAATTAAATCAAAATGGATGTGTAAAATATGAAGTGCTGTGCCTTACTTATATAAAGTTAACTGTGACATTAGCAGCGCTGAAACAGTTAATTTGACTTCTATGTTTCTATGAGAATCTCGCTTTATTTTGTATACAACCAAAATAGAAACAATATGACAACAGCGTTAGAGAATCACATCCAATTTATCCATATTAGGGTAGATTTATATTGGCCGAAAACGAATGCGGGATTTACGTATCGTACACAATCGCAGACCCAAAGACATTTAAGCGTCCGACTGAATCCAGCCCAAGTAATCGCAAAATCTTTGTTTGAATCTTTTCTATAAAATTCAATTTCTTTTGATGCGCCCTTTCAACGGCTTATTTTGTTACAGTCGTGAAAAACACTATATCCCTTTATCAGTGTTCTAAATCTTGGGCCCGTATACGAAATTTGCCGATTTCGCTGATTTTACAGACGTGATTTAACAGTTATAATACAGTATTTCTATAAGTTTTAACATGTAAGATCATTTCAATTATAATATAGTGTTGGAGCTAGATTTTTTATTTTTTCAAGTATTTTTAAATAATCCAACTCAAACCCGCGACAGTTTTGTGATATTTGCTGTAAAAGGTTTAAAATATCACCTGTTTATGGATTGTATTGACGTTTTAACGGTATGAAAAAAATACAATGTACTGTTGAGAAAGTCGTCTATAAAATGTTGGAATTACTTTTTACCAATAAATCCAATAAGTGGCTGATTATTTCTCTAGTGCTCATTGCCAAGCCACTATAATAATTATAAAATAAAGAAATCTATTGATACATTCACTGAATGTTGATTTAAATTACAAAATAAGTTGAAGGCTTGGCTTGAATGTGGTCTGAAAACTTTTTACGACAGAAGTATTGAATAGCTATGCAATATTTTGCTTGGCTCCTTTTACATTTCATGTTTTGGTGGGATTTCATTTCTTTTTTGACGGTTTTTTTTTCTTTTCTTTTCAGGTCAAGTTTTAACTTTTCTGTACTTAGCTTAGCACCCATTCCCTATCGCCTTTAATATATTTTTTCTTTGAGGCTTCGTTAGTTCTATAGGTGGACAACATAACGTAATTATACTTCTGAGTTCTGAGTCGATTATTATGTTCATAATATATAATTGACTCTTAAGCTAATACTTGAAGGTGGTCATTTTTGTAAGCACTGTTGTAAGCGTCTCGACGTTCCTCGCAGGAAAGGAGCGCACCTTATTTCATGCGATAACTTAAAACTCCCATATTATATCGAGCAAGTAAGGAGTGTATACAGAGTGTAACAAAAACAAGTGATAATACTTTAGGGTGTGTACGTGTTCCTTGTAGAGAGTTCACTGTGAAAGTAGCAGCACTGAAAGACCAAAAATTTTTTTCACTTTTGTATGGGGAAGGGCCCGAGCGTCACGAGTTTCCCCATACAAAAGTGAAAAAAATTTTTGGTCTTTCAGCGCTGCTACTTTCACAGTGAACTCTCTACAGGGAACATGTACACACCCTAAAGTATTATCACTTGTTTTTGTTACACCCTGTATTATATCTCATTAGTGATTAGTGATTACATTTATGATATTTAAATCGAATTTAATTATTGTTTCATTATTAACGTTGTTATTATTATTTTTTATTTAATTAATACCATTTCATTAAATTCATAACTAACTTAAGGCCTTTTGTATGCAGTCGAAACTCATACTGTTATTGCAAAGTTACAAAAATAAAACTATTTTATTTTATTTAATACTTAAAGTATTATATTATTACTATATGACGCCCGCAACTTCGTTGCACCAAAATTCATTTATCGCGCCGGAACCGTACATTTTTTTTTTTCGGGATAAAAAGTATCCTATGTCCTTTCCCGGGACTCAAAGTATCTCTATGCCAAATTTCAGCGAAATCGGTTCAGCGGTTTGAGCGTGAAGAGGTAACAGACAGACAGACAGACAGACATTAGTATGGAAGTATGTATTATTTTTCAATTTTAGTTTTTAGGTTTCCCTGCCCAAAGGATGAAAACGGGGCCCTATTATTAATAAGTCTTCGCTGTCTGTCCGTCGTGCATCCGTATGTCACTAGGCTGGATCTCGAGAACCGCAATAGCTAGATAGTTGAGATTTTCACAAATTATGTATTTCTGGTGTCGTTATAAAAGCTAATAGTCTAATCAAAATAAAATAAATTATTAAAGGGGGCCTCATACAACAAACACGATTTTTTCCCTATTTTTGTTCTATGTCCATAATGGTAAGACTAAGGTTTTTGAAAATTTCAGGAAACGCTCAATTTTATGTTAACTTTAATAATTAATAATAAAAATTAAATAAACTTATTATTAAAGGGGGGCTCCCATACAAATTTACGGTACGGAACCCTATGTACGCCAGTCCGACTCGCACTTGGCCGGTTTCATAATTTTTCCTTTCATTGTGAATAAAGACCTATGCGGGTACCAAATTTCAAGGCTCTAAGTCTGCTAGAAGTATCTTAGAATTTTGATGATCTGTCAGTCAGTGACAAAATGTAGTAACTTTGACCATCCGTAACTACTAAACTATTTATCGAAATTTCATGTAATTTAGAGGTTAAGCTCGTTTTAATACTTGCCCCTAGTGACCGAAATTTTAAATCCCTAGCTTTGTTAACATCGAAGATAAAGGGGGTGTGAAATAGCCGCGAACCGCTTCGAGAAAAGTATGGTACGGCCGTGCCTTTGCTAAAAAGCTTGGCTGGGGCACTGCCGTGCCCCCAGATTAGGTACAATATCCATCCATACTTCCATATATAATATAAAATATATGTTATTATGTTTTGATTGCGAATCCTACATCTTCGTTTCTAATGCACGTATTCTCTCAAATGCGCTAAAAATAAAATCAATTATTATCTTTAGCAGACTTACCTACTAATTAGGTATAATTTTTATAATAATTTCATTGTCAGCGAAAGGAAATTCGCGAGGTCAGTTAGTTATTTCAAAAATTAAGAGCTCGGGCTATGCGGTCGCTCAAATCAAATTCGACACTAGCGCCACTACAAGTTTTATATATTGCTGTCTCGCTATTGCGAGGTACCCCGTGCCCCGCGCGCCCCGGACTCCCTCCATGGCAGCGTAAGTATGTGTGCGTGCGTCGTCATTCATTATTTTACTCTGATCAAGTTATTCAAGCCGTGCGTGTGTTGCGAAGTATATTTTACTGTTTCATGAATCATGAACAATGTTGTTTTTGTGGTTGATTTATATAATTATTGGAATAGTAGGAATACAGGCGGGGGCGTAGTGTCGTCGATCTTGTCACTGAACTGAACAGAATACAGAAGCGGGAGCATAAGCGGAAGCGGAAGCATAAGCGGAAGCGGGAGCATAAACGGAAGCGGAAGCATAAGCGGAAGCGGAAGCATAAGCGGAAGCGGGAGCATAAGCGGAAGCGGGAGCATAAGCGGAAGCGGAAGCATAAGCGGAAGCGGAAGCATAAGCGGAAGCGGGAGCATAAGCGGAAGCGGGAGCATAAGCGGAAGCGGAAGCATAAGTGGAAGGCCGACTTAGAGCTGGCAACCATTTATACCTTATTTTTTCTCGTCATTTTCTTTCATTAAGTGTAAAATTTATTGAAAAAATATATACATGCAAATTTATGCATTTATCTCATGAACATTAAACTTAATTAGAGGTACTTGCGGCTACTTTTGACAAGGCAACCCAACAGTAATCCATTCTACACGTTCTAAAGATTATTTTAAAATATATTTGATCGAAAAAAACGATTCATGCAGGATTTTAGGGTGGGATCTTAGGATATAACGATTCGATGAGTTTTTAATATAAAACAAGTGTGCGAAAAGTATGTCGTCAATGGCGTAAAAATTTATGAAATGTAATCATTTCTATTTTTTAGTGTGTGAATATTTTGTGCAGGAACCTAGGTAATTACTATTTTAAGCTGAAAAATAACTCAAACATGTTAAATATTTTCGTATGAGAAAATTATTTTGGTATTACGTTTGTATGAGAATTTCGAGGGTACCCGGCCCCTTAACAGACCGATCTGAATCTTTGTTATGTATTCTGATGATACATTGAATTTAATAACGGTCCAAAATTATTGTAATTAATGTTTTGTCTCGAACGTAATAAATACAACTGTGAATTTTCATTATTCAAGCATTCAGAATGGAAAGAAAATATAAAATAATAATTATATAATAATTTCAGTCGAGCAAAGTTATAATTATTTCAAAGTTATGAAATTTTATCGCCTTTAACGAGGGACATTTTACTTTTGTATTTCATAATTTCAATAAAACTTAATTAATAGTGAAACTAATCAAGCGTTTTCTCAAGTACTTTGTAAAAAAATTCCTTTCAAGTATTTTACATTGATGATTTCATAAAATATATTTTCATTGCAATTTTAAGGTTCATACAAAGTATTTGGGAAACGTATATTTGGTTAATCAAAAGAGATTTGAGGTTGTATCGGGAGATAAGCTGATTTTCAAACGGGAAACAGTAATTTGATTTTATAAATTCCCTTCCGGGGGATTTAATTAATAATTCGATGCTTCAATAATGTGAAACAAGTCAAGCAAAAGGGTTCAGGGTTCGGTGGCTTAAAACCTGAAAACTTTTATTTCTGTACCCCGATTCCGTTATTATATACAGGTGAAAAGTAAACAGATACTTGACATAGAACTTAGCCAGTACCGACTTCAAAAGGATGAAAATTTAGTATAGAATTAGTTGAGGTTTATTAAAATGTCGAAAAAAACACTAATTTAGAAAAAGATTTATTTCATACTTTTTAGATAATTTTTAAAAATATTGTTTTTACCTTGGAAGTCAGTTTCAATTTTTTGTTAAAAAAATAATTATCTTTCTCTTTTTAGTTATGTACAAGACAATGTTTATGCGTTAATAACCATTACGAAATACGAATGTTAACTATTCACATTATATTACTGTAAGCGAAATTGTGGTAAAAGCTTGCAATTATCTAAGCTAGGGGCTCCCAAACTGTGCACCGCGGCGCCCTGGTGCGCTGTGAAAAGGCTGAAAAGGTGAAGGCTGCGCGTGAAGAGAGGCTCCGTGAGTCGATCATCAATCATTATCCATAACCACAAATATTTTAAAATAAAATAAAAACATGAATTATACAAAACAGGCAGAATAAGTATGATTAATAATTGTTTATTATTATTTACTTGCTTTACCTAACTATATTAATCATTAAAGGTGTTAATTTGTGTATCTTTTTGTAATAGCTAGGTAGAGTAGGGCGCCGTGACAAAATATTGACTTGTAAGTGCGTCGCAGGCCGAAAAAGATTGGGAACCCCTGATCTAAGCGATGATGCAATTTCCAAACTTTTATCTTTTAAGGTTCAGCTGGGCTATTATGACCATTCACGAAAAGTGAATTGTTCCAGGCAAAAACCAGCCAACTTATTATTTTTCTGACTGGATTTACACGTAGTGATTATATTCTCTTTGTGGATTTATCCAGTTTGGTTGTCTATGAATGGATTATATTTTTTAAACGTCAGACGAGTATGTACGTGACATTAGGAAACGTCAAAGTTTTCTTTTAATTCGTCCCGGTCGGGACAGGTAAAGGGAGCGTTGCCCATACAGCCATTTCTATGTTTTCTCTATATTTTAATGAATGATAGTGAAGGCCGAAGCCAATTCTTTTATATTAGAAACGTCAAAGTTTAAGCTTGACGTAACGAATTTTTGAAGTGAAAACTTCTTAAGACGCGTTGAGCACTTTTGTGGGATGGGTAAAAACTGTGAAACTCGCGCCAGATTTTCGTGTTGATCGAAAAACCATACAAAACGCGTAAGACGGTTGGAGAGTAGTGTTTTGTGTCGAACTCGAACTCGAACGATACATTTCGTTCGAGTTCGAGTTCGAGTCGGGGAAATGAGTTGTTTAGCAGAAATGTACAGTCGGGGAAAATTGTGCTAAGCAGAAATGTACAGTCGGGGAAATGAGTTGTTTAGCAGAAATCTACAGTCGGAGAAATGCGTTGTTTAGCAGAAATGTACAGTCGGGGAAATGAGTTGTTTAGCAGAAATCTACAGTCGGGGAAATAAGTTGTTTAGCAGAAATGTACAGTCGGGGATATGAGTTGTTTAGCAGAAATGTAGAGTCGGAGTAATGAGTTGTTTAGCAGAAATGTACAGTCGGGGAAATGAGTTGTTTAGCAGAAATGTACAGTCGGGGAAATGAGTTGTTTAGCAGAAATGTGCAGTCGGAGAAATGCGTTGTTTAGCAGAAATGTACAGTACTGTAGATTTCTGCTTAGCACAATTTTCCCCGACTGTACATTTCTGCTAAGTAACTAATTTCCAAGACTGTACATTTCGTTCAAGTTCGACACAAAACACTACTCTCCAACCGTCTTACGCTTTTTCTATGGTTTTTCGATCAACACGAAAATCTGACGCGAGTTTCACAGTTTTTACCCATCTCACAAAAGTGCTCAACGCCGCTAAAGAAGTTTTCACTTTAAAAAATTACTAAACTGTAAACCATTCAGTAAAAGCTAATATTGTTTGGCGTTTATTGAATTGCTATTTTTGACGTAAGAGCAAGCCAGCTTATGTCAGATAATGTTGTTATTACTCTGTGGTACTCATAATTGGTCATAATACGAAAAATACTACTCAGTTCACAATGGAGCAGTGTGTTTTGTCTATGGTTTTGTGCTCGTTTTGTGTCACGTGACCGCTGGCTGGCTGGAAAATGACTAGAAAATAGAGATCATAATACCAAAACGACAGCCAGCCACTTTAAGGGCGTAAACTGGCTGGAAATAAGAGGTCATAATAACCCCCGAGTTCTGTTCAGTGCCTTTGGATCAAGAGATGCATTCTTATGAAATTTCACTTATTTGTAACATAATTTGATGACAAGGGTGAATTTTCTAGGCCAAGTTCTATTAGAAATATACATTTGTTTAATGAAATTTAATATACCTACGTCAAGTAGCTTATTAGCGAAGATTTGCATGCGTATTATTAATTAGGGAGTACTGTTTCCGCGGCGCGGCGCTCGAGTAACTACACGAATTGCATTCTGGGCTCTTCTACCTACTAAGTACTAAAATTAACAACAATAAAACAATCATAAAAATATTTGTAACTAGGCGACGCCCACAACTCCGTTGCAACAAAATTCGTTTATCACGCTGGAACCGTACATTTTCCGGGATCACTATCCTGTGTCCTTTCTCGGGACTCAAAGTATCTCAATACCTTTCAGCAAAATCGGTTCAGCGATTTGGGCATGAAGAGTAACAGACAGGCAGACACACTTTCGCTTTTATAACATTAGTATGAATACTAGATGACCCGGTGTCCGGTGAACTTCGTATCACTTTTCTCCTAAACTTTTCCTGGACTTCCACGAATATTTGAAGGTAAAATTAGCCAAATCGGTTCAGGAGTTAGAGAGACTAACAAAATTGGAAGTACATTTTTATTTTTGTAGATGTAATCTTTCCAGGATTTATCTTTATAGTATTTTATTTACAAAGATGGACAACTTACAATTTGCATAAATAACTCTAATAATGAAGAGAAAATTAAGTGTAATCCAAGAAACAGGGTCCCGCGCAAAGCCAGGTAAACAGGAAACTCAAGTACCTTCCGAAGTTATTTGCATTTTTATATTTATTGCAGAATATACTTTACTTTTTTTCGTTAAAATAGAAATGTAGAAAATTTCATCTAGAAAAGAATTCTTTCGCAAAATATGACATCGTCATTTTAGAGTTCTTGTTGTATGCTTACAGGCAATGATATTATATAAAAAAACTCAAAGGCTTACAGGTATTTAAATTTAAAATTTTGTAAGACTCAACAAAAAACATAAAATATACAAAATGTAACTAAGCACTTACTTAAAGTAGAACTTTTGATAGTATAAACTCTATTATTTTATGTCCTAAATAAAAGAATATTCAAATCACACAAATTAACGTTCATAGCGTACATGATGGTAATATAAATGTAAATTCGGAAAGAGCACGAATTCTGTTTTAGTCAACTGGTAACTTGGAGGCAAGAGTATCGTTGGGAATAATTTGTTATGGAGATACTTTAGGCATAGTGAAATGCTTTAGGTCCCGGCTAAAAGACAGGATGCTTTATATCCCGGAAAAATGTAGAGCTTTCGCACTATAAACGTATTTTGGCGCAACGAAGTGCGGTCGTCATTTAGTTTTTTTTTTCTTTTATTTCGACACGTCAAGAGTAACAGACATCCGATACATCAATACTATATTATCGTACCACAATGTTTCATTTTAACAGTTTCGATTGCTTTCAAAATATTGTTTAGCGAAAATGACTTTGGTTCGATGCAATCAAACAAATAAATGAGAGTAGAATCAATAAAACAACTCCGACAGCGATAATTTTAATTTCCTCATTTCCGATAAATCGACCCGCGGTTTAGTCTGGCTTAATTACTTTTGCAATTATCCCGCTATTTACTATCGATACTGTTCCAATTTACAACTTTTCTCCTCGACTTAAACGAGTTAGTTTATTTACGCCGTTATCGAGTTCATCTTTACAATTTATTTGTTCGAACAATTTGATTTCAGAAGCGGACTTTCTAAATTAAGATGTATTTGAGTTTGGCTTTGAATTAATTGGTAAAAGCTACACCATATAATAGGCGCGGAAACTATGAAATGTATTTATGGTCAGGGGAACCTAACATAGGTTTCTCCCTGACTATGAATCAATTTCATAATATTGTTGGTTTAAATGTCAAGTCTATACTAGTTTGACTTGAAATAAAGCGACCGAAATTACGTAACTTTACCATCCATACTTCCATACTAATATTATTATGAATGCGAAAGTGTGTTTGTCTGTCTGTCAGTCTGTCTGTTACCTCTTCACGCCCAAACCGCTGAACCAATTTAGCTGAAATTTGGCATGGAGATACTTTGAGTCCCTGGAAAGGACATAGGATACTTTTTGTTCCGAAAAAATGTACGGTCCCCGCGCGATAAACGAGTTTTGGCGCAACGGAGTTGTGGGCATCATCTAGTCCATAATTAATTTTATAAATGCAAAAATGCATGTCAATCTGTCTGTCTGTTACTACTTCACGCCCAAACCGCGGAACCGATTTTGCTGCGTGCGGAGCTACTTTGAGCCCCGGGAAAGGACATAGGATACTTTTTATCCCAAGCAAATGTACGGTTGAGTTGCGGGCGTCATCTCGGCGTCATCTAGTTTCATAATAATATTATGTTGGTTTAGTCAATTCAAAATTAGTCTCGATTTAAAGAAGCGACCGAAATGATGCTACCATCTATTTATGAATAATTTTCTCTGATAGTACTTTTAAAGCAACGGCGTAAACAATAAGTTACCGTAAAATTGAAAATATTGTTAGAATATAATATCGATTGTGAATAAGCAGTCATTAGGTGAGTTTAATTATCATGTTTAAAATGATTTACAATAATACAGATTCGGTAGCAAAATCACAAATTGTGATAGCTTTATCATGTTGAATTCCGGATAAATCAAGCGAATATTTTCGTTGTTATCGAATAGCGTTTTTATTCAATATGCATGTATATTCTGTGGAATCGTCGGAGGACCAGTTACACCGTAAGCCACAATTAAACGTATTGCCTCACAAATGCGAGAGCTCGCTAATTAGACCGGCAGCTTAATGCAATGAACAAAACGAACCCCACGGGGATAGTGTCTGTATGTTTATTCGTGCCACTTGCCTCAATTAGATTTATTTACAGCCTGTAAGTTTTTGTTCGATGCATCGCAAGTCACAACTCACAACTAGCAACAGATTAGTGATACTGCAATTGTTTCAAAACTCAAAAAAAAATATATGGTGGAAACCAGGTGAACCATAAAATATCATAGTATTAAAATATGTCAAAACGTGTATTAGATTTTGTGACCGCCTCTCGTAGTTGATCGTAGCAAATAATATTACTATCGTTACTGGAGAGTGGAGTAGAACTTCGTTCGTTTTAAAAACTGTTGAAAAACATTAGAGATCATGAAGGTGATCACATTTCGTGATTCTGGCGTTACGCGCTTATTATTATTTAAAATACATAGTGTACTTAAGATAATCATATAATCTACCGTTATAAATACGTTTATTCTACTAGATGTTAGACCAAACTTCAGCATAAGCGGTTCAGCGGTTTGGGCGTGGTGAGACAGACAGAATCAGATGGCAAGAATGCACTGTATAAAAATCTCGTTATCAAAATAGAATTGTGGCCTTCAAAGTTTTACATCCTCATACGGAAGACTGTTGAAACTTCTTGAAGTATGTATATATTGTTGTATCATTATTGTTTTCTTGTTGGAGTATGCACTTGCGGCGGCTCAGTTATGACTGGCATAAGTCCCGGAGCCATAATGGAGTTCCGTTGTACTCCAACTCGTTCCAATATTCGACGGCCGCATAAATCCTCCCCGTCTTCTGCGGAAAATTTCCATTAATTTTATGTTATCATTGAAGTCGCTCTGGAACAACATTTATATTCCCGTATAGAAGGGAAAGAACATTATTTTAATTGAAAATAATTTCATAATCATTACATACTTGAAATTATAATATGAGTCTATGAGCCATATCTTTACTAATATTAGAAATGTGTAAATGCATATATCTGTCTGTCCATCTATCCGTCTATTACCTCTTCACGCAAAAAATTGATTTTTATGGCTATCAAGATACTTTGAGTCCCGAGAAAGGACAAAGGAATAAGGATACTTTTTATTCCGGAGAAATGTACGGTTCCTACGTGATGAACAAATTCCTGCGCGACGGAGTTGCGGGCAACAGCTAGTGTTACATAATAACATTATTAAAAGTAAATACTCGTAGGTATTTAGTACTTACCAAGTGCTCTTAATAATTATAGAAGTATTAAAACCGACTTCCAAAGTAAAAACAATAGTAATATGAACAAGAAAGTATTAAATAACTCTTACTCTTTAATAGTGCCTTTTTCAGAATTCGTCTAAATCTCAACTATTTCTGTACATAATATACTACATTCTTCTTCTTCTTCGTCTTCATTATTTTGAAGTCGGTATCAACTAATTTAATCGTGAGTTCAGTAATGTTAGAATATCTGAAACATTTTGGGACTGGCACCGACTTCAAAGTAATGAAGACTATAGTATGTACAGAAATAGTTGACATTTAGACGAATTCTGAAAAAGGCACTATTAAAGAATAAGAGTTATTTAATACTTTTTAGTTCATGTTACTATTGTTTTTACCTTGGAAGTCGGTTTTAATTTTTTTGTTAAAAATAATAATTTCACTCTTTTTAGTGTTGTCTACAAAATAAGGCTTTATGCGTAAATAACCAATACGAATGTTAACTATTCACATTATGTTACTGTAAACGAATTTGTGGTAAATGCTTGCAGTTATATAAGCGATGCTGCAATTTCCAAACTTTTATCTTTAAAGGTTCAGGAGTTCTGTTCAGTGCCTTTGCACCAAGAGACACCTTTGTATGAAATTTCTCTTATTCGTAATATATGTTTAACTTACTAGAAACAACATTTTAACCACTATGAGCGTTTTGATAAATTTCAAGGATTTCCCTCGATTGCTCATAGATCCCATCATCAGCTCACCTCACCTCACCAGAAGAATAAGGTCAGTGATCGTTTTTCTGTATATAAACGAAAAAAATACCCGTTAGTTACTTATATTTTTGAACAAATATGTTTAACCTTAGTTTGACCTTCAATGGCGTTAAATAAGCAATAAATTCGACCAACATTACGTTTCGAACTTTTGGTAAGCTTCTCGTATCAGCATTCACATAATGAGAGCTTGCATTTGATGAACTAGCCATTATAAATGAGATTGAAAGGAAATTTAAAACATACTGCAGAGGTCAATTGGCCGCCGATGATGACGTTAGAGCGAAACTTTAAAAATTTATTGAGAAAAAACTAGCCAATGAATTTCAAAATTATTTAATTTATATTCTTAAAATATCCTATTTTAACGAAAAAAATAATAAAAAGTACATGTGATTTTTTTTTTGGACAATGCCCATTGTTATACAAATTTAAGATTATATCCTATACAACAACACGAGAATTTCGAAAATCGGTCCACAAACAGTGAAATCATCGTCAAAAACATCTGCTTCGATGCAAAATGTCACGAAAAGTACCAATAATTGGGTCATAGTGTGATGACCATGGTATAATTATGGTTGTGATGATGATGATTAATCAAATTGATGTGTTGGCTTATGCTTTCAGTTGTTTAAACAACACCGAAATCCCCGAATCCGTACCTATAAGCATTCAAAAGTTCTGTTCGGTACCTTCGGACTTTTTGGTAGCATTTACCTCGAATGCTTCAGAAAAAATCGGAATCACTATATGTTTCCATACAAATTTCAAGGAGTCCCCTCGATTCCTCAAAGATCCCATCATCAGATCACCACTTTTGTGAACATGGTACCACAACAGAGTTAAACCCTATACAACACAAAAATAATTTTGAAAATCGGACCACAAACGGCTGAGTAATCGTGGAACATACAAAAAAAGATACATACAGCCGAACATATTACCTCCTCCGTATTGGAAGTCGGTCAAAAAGACAGTTCACGTCGAAGTAAAAAGCGTGGTCGATAAATTTCCACACTTCGGATTGTTTGGGGCCATTTTGACCTAGCGTTGACGAATGTTAATTTTTCTTGCATGTGCCGTGAAATATGTGACGACTGACGTACCATCCTTGACTTTAAAAATCTTTGCTCGTAAAATAATAGTTACATTTCAAGCGCATTGCACTATTTAATTACTGTGGACAGCACGGAGCTTTAATTTCGTTGGAAACGCGAAAAAACATTGCACATTATAATTGAAGCCTACATAGCCGAGTGCTCGCTTGTAAATTCTAATAACCTCCTACTAGAGATAAACTACGATAACATGGCGCACTCCTCCAAAATTCAAAACGTTTAAATGCGTTGTCAAAACGTTTAAAGTGCGTTGTCTTGCGCGGTTGGCTAGTTATAATTAGTTGACCAACAGATCTTGGTAATAAGTGACATTAAGTGACATATCACGAGTACTGGTTGATTGGTTGAATACTTCCTAGATACAAACTCTTTCATAAGGATGTGACTGCACATATTAAGGCGATATATCGAAAATAAATTATACTGCAAGGGCAATTTTATTCTTAATTTGTATGACAATAAAGTCGTGAGTACGCTGCGGTCAGAAGCTATCGGCTCGCTCGGAAAACATGCGACAAAACGTAATTATAATTATTTAAAAAATAACTAGGAGCATTTAAGCAAAATGCTTCTATACGATTTTGAGTTGCAAAGGTGTCTATTAATTATACTAATTTCCTACAATACATCTATTTTCGTTTAAAAATAATCTTCAAATTTCGTATCTTAAGAGGTCATTTCGAAAATTAAATGTATCGAGGCAAAATACATTAATCCTGTTTCTAGTTCTTCTCAAACCTAGATAAGGCTATGAATATATGTATATCTCATTACCAGATTTGTAACATTTCTGAGGGTCCTATAGTATTACGTCAAAAAGGACAGTTTTTTTCAATATAGCGCCTTAAAACAGTAATTTGGAGGGGCGCGCCATGATATCGTATTTTATCTCTACATATCTATTTGCCGCATTCAGAGACGTTAAATGATCATTAAACTTCAATTTAATGAAGTGATATGTAATAATTTGATAGTTAACTTATTAATATTCCTTTCTGAGTGCGGCAATATATTATAATATGTAAAATTCTTTAGGTTCAAAGATACATCTTTAAAATTATCTAACTCATTATTTAAACTCTTTACATTTTCCTACAGCTCGACATTATAATGGAAATCGTAAAGTCAGCTAGCAACCGATAAAAGTATGAAGTTTTTAACACTAACCAATGCAAGTTAGTCGAATATTCAACATTGTTAAAGCGTAAGCTGTGATATCGAGTCAAGTTGGAATCGGCAAAGTTCGTGAACTTACCTTCGTTTCTTTTATGTTTGTTACTGAGTACGTGATCTTATTTTCGATGCAGAGAACAACATGCAATATCAACTTCAGGCTACCAGAAATAATTTGGAGACGTATTTCCGTTAGGCAGGAAAAATCAAAGATGAAAAGAGAAGACGTAAGTAGCCTAGTTTACTAATATTACGTACTAATATAATATATGGATCCCATTAAGCATTTGTGTACCATCCCACAAAAAATAGGTATTGAATTATGAATGCAGTCGTGTTCTCTAGATCATTTAGGACAAGACTACATTCATTGTTAAATAAAATAAAAAAAGTACACAAATGCAAATACACAAACAACGACCATACCACTCGTATTTACATTTACTACGTCTAGTACAGAGCCGACAAATGCTGTTTAGCCATATACGTTATACTAATTTATACATTACTGTATCTTATATCTTTAAACGAGCAATTCTTGTATATATATAAATATATAATTGGAATCTCGGAATCGGCTCCAAGGATTTTTATGAAATTTAGTATATAGGGGGTTTCGGGGGCGATAAATCGATCTAGATAGGAATCATTTTCATAAAATGTCATTTTATGTGTGTTTTTTTTAAATCTATTGAATACCGAGCGAAGCTCGGTCATATATCTAGTTATATTTAACAGTTATAATCTTTATCTCGAATACCTAATATTATATAAAAAGAAACTGCATCAAAATCCATTGCGTAGTTTTAAAGATCTGAGCTTATAATACGTAGTGACAGACAGCAGCAAACGGCTTTGTTTTATAATATGCATTGAAAGCGCTTTTCTATAAATCTTCATAAATCTTTGAGGAATTACGTAAACAAGAAACAGGTATCGAGGTAAACATGAAAACAAATTTTAAATGTAGAAATTCGAAGTAAGCCCCTGGCTTTATAATATACTTTCGTATAAGACCCTAACCAGGGTCTCAATTTTGAATTACCGAACTTTACTACAAGACACCGCCATTGATAGAAAAGGTTACTTTCTGTGGTAGAATGGACAAATTGATAAATCTAGTAGTGTTTATGTTCCTTTGGGTAGCAACAGTGACCATGATACTTAATGCTGACAATTTACAAAAGAAGATGAGATCATGCAGATTAAAGAAGGAATTAAAATTAATAAAATGCGTGTGGCAGTCGGGGACTGTCGCGGTGAAGCTATTGCATAGCATTTTTTATCAACTTATGCAATTAAAATTCGCACACGTCTAGTCGCACGCACACAAACACCGTGCCGAAGTCTACGGAACTGAACAATGTTAGTCGATGCACGGCTTCCAACGCCGCGCCGCGGCCCACCGCTGTGCCGACCGGAGTGGGGGGGGGGGGGGTTAGGTTTATTTTCGTTACGGAATTTCTTGATTTGGTCGTCGCGCTCAAAGCCCGCGATAAAAGCTAAGCAATAGCTTAAAAAACAAAGTGTCGCATTTTGCTGTGCTTTAGAAAGAGAGGGATATTACTATTTACTTCCCCTGCTACTTCTTACGAATTTTCGGTTAGGTTACGTGTCCTTATTCCTGACTCGAGATTTTTGACATCCCAAAAAATGTGCAAAGGTGCCAAAAATTTTTTATTTGAAAAATATCTCGATTCTAAATTGAAAAATAAAACTGCTATCTTATATCTTTAAACGAGCAATTCTTGTATATATATAAATATATAATTGGAATCTCGGAATCGGCTTCAACGATTTTTCATGAAATTTAACATATGGGGGTTTCGGGGGCGATAAATCGATCTAGCTAGGAATCACTTTCATAAAATGTCATTTTATGTGTGTTTTTTTTTTATTTTTTGAATACCGAGCGAAGCTCGGTCACATAGCTAGTAATCATTTAACCATGGAAAGTTGCAATAAATGTTGGTGGAAAGTTTAAAGCACACTTTTCGTGACTAAAACGGCATGACGTCGAGTTTTAGTGTAGGAAGTTGCGGAATTATTACCGTCCTGCGGCTATTTAAATAATCTCAGCGTGCATTATAGCTGACTCGCCCATATATTGCACAGATTGGAGCTATTAAAGATAAACTTCTAAATGTTCTGCACCATTACTGCTGTACACTTTTGATATATGAAACGATAATTTAGTGTGGCTGAAAATTATTGGTATGCCTTGTAGGAATATACCATTCGTTTTAGTGCGTTTTATAATCAGGTATAATTTAATCCTTCGATCGGGGATTCTCGGAAAGTATAATATATAGATTGATCTCAGTTGAGAAGGTTAATGGTCATAATTCATAATAAGTAATAAGATATTCCATTTTTAGGGTGCTATTATGAGACCAAGTTCCAGTTTGTCGTCTTCAGAGGTTTAATGAAATTTCCTTCCTACCCTCGACGTTTGCCCACGGCTTTTCAAATTCATCTTTTCTATTATAAAAGTACAAAATGTTTTTGTTGGCCGAATATCATTTTAATCAACTAGTAACTACATACTCATTACTGATTTTTGATACCTCAACTACATAACGGTCAGTCTATAACCTTAAAACTTTAAGCCATGACAAAATTATCTATACGCAGAGGTCCGTCTTTTGTCAAACTAAGATAAGCTAGAACTTTGTAGAAAAGTATAGCTTATCTTACGATAGCAAACAAGAGGAGTTTCTTGCTTCAATTTATACTGGAAACTTCGTTAAGTCCGTCTCACAAAGGCAGGCAATTAGTAGGTACTCAAGTTACGAGGTGCAAGTATTAAAGTTGAAAAATCAACCGAAAATCCTGTTCTGATTTTATACTTTTTAAGTTTAACAAGTTGCAGAACTACCCAGTCGCGAGTTGAGTGTTACAATGAAACTCAGAAACATTTCTCCAAACTATCCTTGTTTGGACAGTTGTTATCTTACGTACGAGTCGGAGAACTTTTATAGATTTTGGGTTTAATATTTTGTAAATAATTTTTCATGTCCGCTTCATTCCAAGTTTCACCAAGTTTTTTTAAATAAAATAAGGAGGCAAACGAGCAATCAGGTCACCTGATGGAAAGCAACTTCCGTCGCTCATGCACTCTCGCAACATCAAAAGAGCTGCAGGTGCATTGCCGGCCTTTTCAGAGGTAATAGGGTAGGGGAGGGTAGAGAAGGGAATAGGATAGGGGATTGGGTCTCCGGTAAACTCACAAACGCGCAAGCGCTGTTTCACACCGGTTTTCGTTGAGCCCGTGGTATTTCTCCGGTCGAGCTGGCCCATTCGTACCGAAGCATGGCTCTCCTATGGTACATAGCAAGCATGAAAACCGAAGTGGTATTCCAAGTCAGAGAATTACGGGACCTAGTTAAATCGACTGCTGTGTAATTTAAAGTGATTCATTGTTTAACAATTTTCGTCATTACAAAATTCACACAATAATGCGTTCGTATTGGTCGGAATTTATTTATACTACAAGATGACGCTTATCGCCTAGGAACCGTACATTATCACTGGATAAAAAGTATCCTTTCCCGGGACACAAAGTATCTCCATACCAAATTTCAACAAAATCGGTTAGCGGTTTGATCGTGAAGAGGTAACAGAGAGACAGACACATTTTCGCATTAGTATGAATTATTGGTCATTTCAAATCCGTGCAAATAGCCTATCAAAGAAAGCATTTTCGAATTACCAGAACTTGTTTAGGAACTTTATTACATACCCCGCTATATTGAGAAGATAAAGAACGTAATGCGATACGCGTTCCAATTCAAATACAGATATCAGCTTTGCCTTATTCATATTCATAAATCGTTCGGGATATGCACGGAGTCTTATATCCGCCTTGCAAATTCAATTCAATACTTCATATTTCATATCGTTTTTATCACTCAATCTAAATTCGTTTATTTTCAATTCTGCTCTTGAAAGATACAACTGCACCTGGTGAGTATCCAATTTCGTTTTAAGCTTTTAAAAGCATCTGCTTATGCTCGGATTCTAATTTTTTTACAGGAATTTATCAATGCAACAGTTTGATTGGTTAACTTTTAGATGGTAGTCAGTCAAAATCGCTAGTGAATAAAAAACTTCAGTAAAAAAACTCAGAACTAGAGCATATTAATCTATCAAAAGAGAAATATTTGCTATTCTCCATATAATTTATTTCATTTAAGCTTTTATCGTGAATTTTTAGAGCTTGCGAAAGTAAATATTGCTTATACTAGGGTAGAAACATAATTTTAACTTCTAACAATGGCCGAGGGCTCGCCGTTAGGCCGCTTTAACTATTGCTTCGGGTACAATTGGAGGTAGCTAACGTAAATGCCTTATATCTGTATTGTGTATTCATGATTAAAGTTTAAATAACTTCGCTTTATCCTGACATCTCACCTCATAATCTTGGCTCCCACCGTAAAATCCTGCATGAATCGTTTTTTTCGATCAAATATATTTTAAAATAATCTTTAGAACGTATAGAATGGATTAATGTTGGGTTGCCTTGTCAAAAGTAGCCACAAGTACCTCTAATGTTAGTTCAATGTTCATGAGATAAATGCATAAAATTGCATGTATCTTTTTTTCAATAAATTTTACATCATTTGAAAGAAAATGACGAGACAAAATAAAGTATAAATGGTTGCCAGCTCTAAGTCGGCCGCAACCTAGGGTTGCCAGCCCGTAAAGAGACATAGTTCTTCATCAAAATTTAAGCATCGATTTTTTTAATAATTTTGATACAGAATTAAAGTTTTATGCATTTTGTATATAAATATCCATGGTTGCCAGTTGCACGATAGCCGCAAACTGGGGTTGCCATCACTTTTGTATACGACATCGCGTGAGGTTAGGAAGCGCAAGAGAAAAGAAGCACGCATTGTTACGTGCGATAAATGAGGATATTGCACAGCAGTTGCGACACTGAGCCTAGTCAACAAATATTTGTGGATGGAAAATTCCAAAACAGAATTTGACTTAGAATTTGAGCGAAAAGTTCCTTTATACTTCCTTTTTTTTTGTGTTAAACGAGTATCCATACTATACACTTATACTATAATATTATAAAAGCGAAAGTGTGTCTGACTATCAGTTGCTTCTTCAAGCCCAAACCATTGAACTGATTTTGCTGAATATTGGTATATCTATAAAAATTTATTGAAAAAAAGATACATGCAAATTTATGCATTTATCTCGTGAACATTGAACTTAATTAGAGGTACTTGCGGCTACTTTTGACAAGGCAACCCAACATTAATCCATTCTAAATATTATTTTAAAATATATTTGATCGAAAAAAACGATTCATGCAGGATTTTACGGTGGGATCTTAGGATATCATTGGAGACCTATTTTCAAGTGTAAGCTAGAAACAACGAAATAATATTAATTTATTACATTACAAATTAAATTTACTTTATGAATTGTGATACAAATCTAAATATTACTACCTGACCCCGTGTTATTTTACCATAGTAAATTATGTATATTTATTAAGAATACAGGGTGGCTAATTTTCAAATCTACCTGATAAGCACACGCATCAAATTCATTCCAGGCCTTTCGAAAGAATTTGGTGTAAATCACCACAACGAGAATTACATTTCAATATATTTAGCTATTTGTCGCTGAGGTATGACGCGCGATACCGACAGGGTTTCTATTGGTTGTAAAGCCGTCAGTCCACCGCAGCCACCAGCCAGCCAGCCAGCACCGTCAAGCTTCACTTTGCAAGAAAATATAATATGTGACTGTGTCCACTGCAACCCACGGACACGCTACGCACGAATTGACGTATTCAAAGTAATAAATTCGTGCGCCGCGTGGCCGTGCACAGCGTGCCCTGCGATGGAATGGCCGCTTAACTCGTGTTTTATTATGTCACTCTTTCCCATAATTAGTTATTTTTATAATAGCATTTAAATCCTATGATATACAAAAATATAACATGGAAGATATACGCGCGACAACATGTGCATTGTGCAGGCTTCGCATGGTCACCGTAGAAACGGTTTCTTTCTACGGAAGAATAGACAAAGTGACATATTATATACAAAGGAAATCCGCCATTTTGTCACTAAAATCTATCAGTATGTCTATTCTTTCCCGTTTCTAAGGTTGTCATGCTAAGCCTGCTGTAAGCTTAGTTATCCTATTTCAGAAAGTGCGTTACCAAGATCTTAGGATTTCGAGAGTTCAAAGAGTTTACTAATTCAACAAACGGCTCTTATCTTTTATATAAAATTTTATGTAATATCGTAAATGTAATTTAAATTAAAAAATTCAAGTATTTTTTGCGACTCTCGATAACTTTTGCATAAATACTGAAAGTTATAATTGGGTCCTTATAAACATCGACTGCGACGTTAACAAGCAATACAATTACGACGCCCAATAAACAATTATCACATATTATATATAGACAACTCTATTATAAAACAATTACAGATTCTTCCAGCCTACAACTAATTATACAGGTTATTAGGGCTAACATCTACTCATAGGCCATAACACTTAGAAGTGTTATTGGTAGATTTTGTTTCTGATTGCACCTGACTCAGACGTATGTACCATCAGGAAAACTGATTCATAGGTTTCACTTCAAATCTATCAATATTGAGTACAGAAGTAGTACAGAAAAGTACAAAAAAACACTGATATAAAACAAGAATTATTTAGTACTTTTTGATTCATTAAGACGATTTCTATTGTTTTTACCTTGTGAACCGGGTTAAATGAAATAAAAATATGCTACTTATTTCAAAAATATCTGAAATCACGTTAAGTACGTTCGAAATATCTAGACTCCTAATCGCGATTTTTTAGGGTGCCAAAACCAAGGACCCAAAAAATTTGCCTAAAGGGGCGCCAAAATGCTTTTTTTTACCAGTAGCCCTTACGGGGGCCCTGCCGGTCGATTAGGATTTCTTTCGTCCTTCGCAATGTTAAGACGCGCGAATCTTTTCAACAATTTTAAACGTCGTTATTGGATTAGGCTGTTTCAAGGAGATCGGATTACATCGAGATTAACATGTCGCTATAAATCTCATAGGGTTCTCATGAGATTATGTTTAAATAAATCGCATTCAGATTCACGTCTAATTGTGGTTTCCTACAGATATTACATGGAAAGTATAAGGCCCTGTTTCACCACTTCCTGATAAAGTGCCAGATAGGCTTATTTGACAGATTCTCCATACTCTATCTGTCAAGTTAAGTGGTGGATAGCCTTATCAGGAAGTGGTGAAACAGGCCCTTAGTCACTTAATTTAACTAATAGGCAGCACAAGTAAATAATGAAGAACCTAGTAGGAAATACTTTGCACGTGCAAAATATGAAAGTACTATTAGAACTTGTTATTTGCCAGTAGACAAAATGTATGAATACTACTTTAAATTGACAATGTTTAATCCGTGTAAAAATACAAGTGTGAGGGGTTATAATCGTTTGGTAACACTTTTTATTCCCATTCTGTGTCTATCGAAACTAACATTTTATAAAGTTGTAAGTGTGATATTTAGGACGTATGTACACTAAATTTTTTTGGTGCGTGTTAAAATCGGCCTGCGCCCGACGTTACGTGTAGACACTAAAAGGTTTTAGTTTTATGTTTGTAAAATGAAACTTCTGTTGTTATTTCACTCCGTATTTGATCACATTACTTGTCAGACAATCAGGTGATCAGCATGCATTGTCCTTACCAAGCCTGGAATTCTATTAACTTGGAAAACTATATTTCTAACGCGGGAATCGAACCCACGACCTCCGAGCCACGCTCGTAACACACAACAACGAAGACCACGGAGGCGTTCTGACCAAGTAGACCTTGCGGACCAATAAAACTGCCTAAATTAAAATAGTCTCAGGTTTCAAGAACAAGTAATACAGGAAACGTTCTTGTGTTACGTTTAGCAAGTACCAAATTATCGTGAATCCAATCAAAATTATGTCAGCTAATACACAAGCTACTATATATTTTAAGGAACACCAATATGTAAAAAAGTAAGTAAAAGAACTAAACAGACCTTCGCGGTTTAAGAGGTTTCAATTAAGCATCGTCATTAAGAAATTAAAAAGAACTGCGTATTGTAAATCCTACTTTAATTCTATTTATTTGCATAAAAATAAAAGAAGCGAACTAAAAGGAATGATCTAGTTTCTTTTTTCCGCTAAAACACATCCTTTCAAAGCAACCCTCTGATTACCAGTCTATGTTAATTAAAGAAACACTTCAGAAGTATTAAATTACAAGAATACTTTGTAAGCAATTTCACTTTGTACTAGGATCTAAGTTATTTCAGCAATCTCACCTGCTCTAGTAATTAGAGATACACCTAAGAAATTCTTATCTCAGCGATATAAGAATTAACCTTGTATTTATTTTCTTTTTATTTCTAGACGTAGTATCCGATTCGAGCAACTGTTCCTTCTGCTATTACTTTACTTAGGATAAGTCACATTTTTTTTAATGAAATAAGGGAGCAAACGAGCAAACGGGTCACCTGATGGAAAGCAGCTTCCGTCGCCCATGGACACTCGCAGTATCAGAAGAGCTGCAGGTGCGTTGCCGGCCTTTAGGGAATAGAGTAATAGGGGAGGGTAGGGATGGGAAAGGAAGGGAATAGGGTAGGGGATTGGGCCTTCGGTAAACTCACTCACTCAGCGAAACACAGCGCAAGCGCTGTTTCACGCCGGTTTTCTGTGAGAACGTGGTATTTCTCCGGTCAAGCCGGCCCATTCGTGCCAAAGCATGGCTCTCTCACGGATACATTAGTGTAATATTATAAATACGAAAGTGTTTCTGTCTGTCTTTACCTCTTCACGCAACCGCTGATCCGATTTTGATGAAATTTGGCTCGTACATGGTTTGAGTCCCAGGAAAGGAATACTTTTTATCTCGGGAAATGTATGTTCTCGCATGAAAAACGAATTTCTGCATAGCGGAGTCTGTGAACAGTATATATTTGTTACTTCTAAGCTCTAAGAGACCTATCAGATAGAGAGCGGTCACACGTTCAAGCGTTCAGCAGGGCAATCGCGTTATTTTTAAACGTTTCAATTCAGGTTCACATCTGCTTTGGTTGTGGTTCAGTTACGGTTCGGTTCCGCTGCGTCTGAACAAATTTCAGTATCGTGCTAACGTTCCAACCGTAACTCAACCTATGGTAGAATTCGAACGGAGCGCAACGTTTGACCTTTAGACAGACATTGCAGCTGACCAATCAGCGCCCTTCTGATTTAATCTTGATTGGTTTAAATATGAACAATTTTTTTCCGATGCGTTAATTGGTCAATTGACAAATTGTTTATTTACGAATGAATATGACACGAGTGAAGTTATTTCAAGTAGTTATTGTGATTTGTGGATGATTATTACTTGGAGTTTATAATTTACGTAAATAAATTCATATTGTTTTACTTTAATTTACAAAAGCCGTGTTGAGAAGTGACTTGTGAAGTTGTGACAAAAGTTTTTTGTGGCATACAATGATATTCTACTTTGAGTTTTTTTATATATCATTGGTGGCATAGAAAACATTTACGTAAAGAAGTATGTAAGTTAAATGTCAAAGTTCAATTCACTTTATAACAAACTCAAATAGTCCTTTGAAGAGCTTTGAAGTAAAACATAAGCTTATATTATAATTTGATTATAGCTTATGTTATATTTTTCCATCGATTTTCGTCAATTTAACACACCAAAATAAGAAACGTTTCAGAAACGTGCGAGTAGAAGTAGCTTTGTATCAACTTTTTGTTTTGACAGCGTTTGCGCTTGGGCTGAGGTTCAGTAACGTCTCAACTGGCTGTCAAAACGTTAGCGCGATACCGAATCCTTCCAAAAGTCGATCAACGTCCGAGTTTCATTTGCGGTTCAGTTGAAAACATTTAGCGCGATTGCCCTGCTGCATTCGCATTCTGCGTTTGAGCTGTCAGTCACACAGGAGGAATTTTAACGCGGTCAAAACGCCCCCCGTTAAGTATCTCTATATAACGTTATAGTCGTGTGCGTACAAGACAAAAAAACGAGGAATACGGCTTTTGCTGAACCAAAGATTTCCTTTAGTAGGATTGATCTTTATATTCCTAAGATGGGTTTATGATGTGGAGCCACCTGAATATTTCATACAGGTGGGGGAGGGGTTTTTTTTAGCTTTAACAAGGTATGAGGTCAATAACTGCGTGGGATTTAGGTATATAGTCGAGTTAGGTATCATTTTCGATTGAATTGAATGTTTAAATGCCAATTTTGGAATAATATTTAGATAAAAGATAGTAAAAAAAATAAATTTGAATATATGATTTTCAACCAACGAAACGCTGTTGGCAGGGCTTAATTAATATATGGAGGCTGATAGCCGTATTATTCTGCATGCCAAAGACATGGTGATGAATGGAGCAATAAACATAATATTAATAATATTAGACGTTCCGCGCGGCTTCGTCGTAAATCGTATATTTTTCACGAATTAATAACCCATGTCTCACGTAGTCTACTATATATTCGTGTCAAATAACATAAAAATTGCTCCAGTAGTCTGTGAGACATTAGCCCTTTCATTAGAAAGGGAAACGGGGAAAACTATTAAGTTTTCCCCGTTTTTTTTTACATTTTCCTCTGTATCTTTGCTCCTATTGGTCTTAGCGTAATAAAATATAGGCTATAGCCTTCCTCGATAAATAGGCTATCAAACACTGAAAGATTCTTTCAAATCGGATGAGATAAGCACGTTAAACAAACAAACTCTTCAGCTTTATAATATTACTAGACGTTCCAAGCTGCTTCGCCCGCGTAAATTAGATATTTCACAGACATATTTGTCCATAATAAATAGCCTATGATCGTTCACGTTCCTACTTTTTATCTGTGCCAAATAACAAAAAAAAATACTCCTGCAGTAGTTCGTGAAATAAGACCTTTCCAATAATTTCCCCTGTTTTTTCCACATTTTCCTCTATTTCTTCGCTTATATTAATCTTAGCGTAATGAAATATAGCCTATAGCCTTCCTTGATAAATGGGCTATCTAACACTGAAAGATTTTTTCAAATCGGACCGGTGATTACTGACTCATACTAAGATTAGCGCGTTTGTATAATGTGCGCGCAATGCGCGCGTAAATAATGCTTCTTCTTCTTCTTCTTTTTACGTTGTTTAACATCTTTACCGTCCAATATGATTCCTAAAATGAATTAAGAAAAGTCATCCGAATATGGGTCCACTGGTACGACTTGAACGCTTAACCGCGCGACCGCTCTCTGTCTGATAAGCAAAACGAATAAACAAAATAATATTTGGTACATCAAGGACGCTTGTAACATAATTGTAATTCTTAAAGATATAGTAGTAATTTAGGCTTTGTATTAATGTATTAAACCAGTTCTTGGCCGCGGCGGTAAAACCGCAGGTTATAACCAATAATATTTAATAACGCGCGGCTTGTTATTAAAATATTATTAGGCATTAGTATAAAAATAACCAAAGTGGCCCCAAGCTCGAAGTGGGGCCTTTTTATTGTTTATATAAATCTGCTTGCTTAGGAGTCTTGAGTACGTAACTTCTTACTTTCATATTTTTGACCGACTTCCAAAAAGGAGGAGGTAATATGTTCGGCTTTTTTTTGTATGTTCACCGATCACTCAGCCGTTTCTTGTCCGATTTTCAAAATTCTTTTTGTGTTGTATAGGGTTCAACTCGAATTTGGTACCATGTTCACAAAAGCGGTGATCTGATGATGGGATTCTTGAGGAATCGAGGGGACTCCTTGAAATTTGTATCGAAACGTATAGTGATTTTGATTTTTTCAGAAGCATACGAGGTAAATGCTACCAAAAAGTAAGATTTCGCACCCTGGATCCGAAGGTACCGAACAGAACTTTTGAATGCTTATAGGTACAGGTTCGGGGATTTCGGCGTTGCTTATGAAGTGAGCTAGGTCCTCGCGTCGTTGCGAGGTGAATCGCTTGCTCAACTTTCTTGTTTAGAAGGTGCGTCGGAGAAAATGATAAAATAGCACACTCGATATTCCAGTTGAATTCTTTTTTTTTTTCTCCTCTCTAAATCTATCAAAAAGTAAACAAGTCAAAAAATCATAAATTATAGAGTCGTACAAAATAGTATAAACAGGTTTTTATAAAAGAAATTAGCTATGTACATTAGTCACTACATCACCCCCCTCCAGAGACCGTCAAGGGCGATAATAGTCAGTAAATTTGACACGACGGCCTGACCTCGTCCTTTTGACGATATTCTCATCGGCAGAAGGCAAATCATGGCTATCCGCATTTCGAGTGCTATGGAGAGTGTTCGTTTTGGGTAGTAACTGTAATGAGTTTTGGCGCATGTTAGTGTTAGATGTAGACTGAGTGTTGTTAGGGTCACATAACATAAAGGCCGGCTTGATCCGGTCAATTGATACGGTTATCTGCTTACCATTTACTAAAATTTTGAAAACTTTGTCTCCTCTTTCCACGACCTTATGCGGGCCAGAGTATGCTGGCTTTAAACCACCGCCAGTACAGTCCCTTAAGAATACATGAGTAGAGGAAACTAAGTCCTTGTGAATAAAAGTTTTGAACCTACTGTTGTGCCTAGTCGCAGGTGATGGGCGGAGTTTCCTGACGATACTTCGAAGTTTTGACAAGTACTCCGTCATATCGCCAGTCTCATCAGCCTGAGGGTCAAAGAACTCACCCGGAAGCCGTATCGGTTGACCGTACACCAGTTCGGCTGCTGAAACCTGAGCATCCTCTTTGAAAGAACTGCGAATGCCTAACAGTACTAGTGGGAGAGATTCCACCCAACTGTCATTTGCATGGCATATGATTGCGGCTTTGAGCTGACGGTGAAATCTCTCCACCAGTCCATTGCAGGCAGGATGGTACGCAGTGGTTCTGCGGTGTTGAAAGCCAGCGATCGTAGATAAACTCTTAAATAATGCCGATTCGAACTGCCTACCTCTATCAGTAACGATATCAGATGGGCAGCCGAATCGAGCGATCCAACCACTCAGTAGGGCCTTTGCCACCGTTTCTGCAGTTATGTCAGCAAGCGGTATTGCCTCAGGCCATCGCGTAAAACGGTCGACGGCAGTGAGACAATAGCGGAAACCTTGGCACAGTGGCAAAGGACCCACGAGATCAATATGAATAAAAGCAAATCTCTCGGTGAAAATGTATGGAATTGACATAAGCGTTCGTTAATATGACGTTGACGTTCGACTCGTCTTATGTCAATTCCATACATTTTGATCGGCGATTCTATAACGAAGCGAAAACGAAAAAGTTTCGGCTAAATGTCCTGGTTTTTCCGCACACTGCCATTCGTCTTCGACAGCTCTTTTTAAACAATAATACTAAGCTAGTAGTGTTTAAACTTTAATGTAATAGGACTATTTAAGATACTAATTACCTAAATAATATATTCTCGCTTGTTATGAATTAGTGCCCCAATCCACGATTTTTGTTGTTAATTGAATTGGGCGTAAAGATGTAACAGACGGACAGAAAGACACACTTTCGCATGTATAATATTAGTATGATTTAACAATGTTCCTTACTAGAATATGTAAAGCGAGTATATCTCTCTGTTACCTCTTCACTCCTAAACTTCGAAAGCGAAATTGATGGGTATGAAAATATTTTGGGTTCAACAAAAGGACATAGAATATTTTTAACATGAAAAAGGTACGATGCCAGCGAGAAAACAGTTTAACGTTTAGTAAATAATACGTATATAAGTAATAAGTATACTACTCACTCATTATATTTATTAAAATAATTATAATATACCTCTAGGCGTGTATAAGATTTTCTTTGTATTCTTTATACGAAATAGGATTATCACTAAATTATCTATTTCATTGAAAGAAAAGCTTATTTCTCAGAGTTATATAAGACACGTATGTAATATAAGGCAGTGGACAAGACCCTAACATAATAACTTAGCAGATATTATTGCTTTCCTTGCAGACTGCGGTCTTTATATTCTTATATATAAAATTCTCTTGTCACAATGTTAGTCCACGAACTCCTCCGAAACGACTTTACTGATTTTTACCAAATTTTATATGCATATTCAGTAGGTCTGAGAATCGGCTACTGGGTACTTTATATATTGATAAGTGCATTTGTTGAATAAATAATAGTAAATTATTACAACTCGAGACTGAGGGTGACATTGTGCGACGGGATAGCGATAGACGTTGCTATGGTAACATACTTATTTAGTCACTACAAAAAAATAATATAGGCGAAATAGGTACTTTATATTATGGCAAAGCAACGTTAATTGCCGGGACAGCTAGTCTCTATATAAGATTGTCATAATATTTCCTGCGGCTAAGGAGAATAATGTTAAATGTACCATAAGAACTTAATCAATGTGTAGCTGGTAATACATACTTACTTATTAATATTATAAATGCGAAAGTGTATTTGTCTATCTGTCTGTCTGTTACCTCTTCACGCTCAAACCACTGAACTGATTTTGCTGAAATTTGGCAAAGAGATACTTTGAATCTAGGGAAAGGACATAGGATAGTTTTTATCCCGGAAGAATGTCCGGTTCCCGCATGATAAACGTCGTTGCGGGCGTCATCTAATAAAATTGTAAGAAAAGTTGAAAAACAGGGGTACATAACTTATCTGAGCAAAATAGATAAGCACGTATTAGATCAAAATGTTCGTACAATAGTGGAACAGAATAAACATATCAGAATCATGTGCAGAATGGCGTAGAAAAGCAATTTACATAGTAGAGATTCTTATACCATTTCCCTATTCCTGGAAATAATCATACGGTCCTCTGAAACGTAAACGTAACATATTTTCACGATCGTACTTTTATTTCATTATACTTGGTATGAGACGTAGTAGTTGGCTTTAGGTGATTTCTACGAATATCTTTACTTCGACCCTAGTATTTTACGCAACATTAAAGCAGATCGCACATATTCTGTTCGCATCTACGCGTCGAACGCACCGCTTAATACACGATTTTTTTTGTGAGTATTTTTTTATTTTTATTTATTGCTATTATTATTTATTATTATTTTATTCACAATGTATACTTTTATGTATTTAATTTCAACTTAATTTTATTTACATATCTATACATATTATAAAACAAAGTCGCTTTTTTTCCCTCATGTCCCTTTGTTCCCTTTAATCTTTAAAACTACGCAACGGATTTTGATAATTCTTCCAGTGTTAGATAGCCCATTTATTGAAGAAGGCTATAGGCTATAATATTTTATCACGCTAAGACTAATAGGAGAATGTGGAAAAAATGGTGGAAATTATTTGAAAGGGCTTATCTCGCGAACTACTGGAGCAATTTTTATGTTATTTGGCACAGATAAGAAGTAGACCACATGAAGGATCATAGGCTATCGATTTTAATCATTTTTTCAGTGGCTATATATTTTATACCCGTGCGACGCCGGAGCGGGTCGCTAGTACATAATATATTGTTGTGTGGGTTTATATAATATCGTTTATTATCGCTCTTTAACTTTGTTTAATACATTTTACAAAAAAATTACCTTAGAACAACCTTGTTAATGATCTTTCGAGAAAAAGATCCCCCAATCCCCCCGATCTCATGAAATTAATTTTCTGCAGATGCAAAGGAAACTGTGAAGGCATGCGTGCCTGCAGAAAAGCAGACCTAAAATGCTCTACAGTATGCCTACTATTCTGTAAAGCTTTTCAGGCCTGATTTTCTGCAGCCACAGTCTACAGTATGCCTACTACACTACATAAATATATGCAAATTGCAAACTATATCATAGTATGCCTACTATACTAGTCTGCACATGCCTACTATACTATAAAGCATTTCATGCTGCTTTTCTGCAGCCACACACGGTTCCACAGTTTCCTTTGTTTCTGCAGAAAATTAACTTCATGGGACCAGGGGATCTTTTTCTCAAAAGATCATCTACAAGGTTGGTCTAAGGTATTTTTTTTGAAAAATGTGTTAAACAAAGTTAAAAAGTGATAATAAACCTTCTAAAAAAAATCACTTTTTTGCTTATAACTTTTTAAATTTTTAATTTAGGGTAAAAAGTTATATAAACATATTTGTAAGAAAAATAATTTGCAACAAATTATGTTCTAACAAATTTTTTGTAAGACGTATAAATTCTGAGATATCACGAAAATAGTGTTGTTACCCCTTTTTTCAAGATGGCGGCCGGGGGACAAGAGTGGCAACCCCACAAACTTGAGGTTAAGCTTCTATTGAGCCTCCCAATATATTCCAAAAATAAAATTGCGTCCTCTAATAAATGCAAAGCAAATGTAACAATTCAATGGACTAATGGCATTCTCAGCAAATCAACGTATAACATGACATTTTTTATGACTTATGATAATATTATTAATAGCTTTTGCTGTTAATAAACTCTCTAAATCCAACAAGAAACGAAGCTGCATTAGTGTTGCAAAAAATAGTAAAATCGAGGTACTAAAGGTGGCTTTCCTACCCTTGCCGCAAGCGATCGCGATCGACGAAAATTCAAATAAAATGCCACTTTTGTACTTGGTTACAATTTTAATTTTCTATCGACAATTGTATAATGATTAGCGAGTTAGCGACCCATGCCTGTAGTGGCGTTGAGCAAAATGAAACTCATATTGCCTAAACTATGCCGAAGTTACGCCGTAGGTACGCGGCGTAATTTCTGTGGCCGAAATTACGTTCCGCCGCTTTCGTCTGATACGAGTCGCATCAGACGGATGCGGCGGTACGCGATACGCGAAGAGCCGAAATTACGCGGCGGAATTTACGCCGGCGTAATTCGGCTAGTGCGTTTAGACACATTTATAGCCTATGTCATTTTATCGGCCCAAAATAATCGTTCTCGGTGGACGGACAACAGATGCGTGGCTATAAAATCGGTCGCGGTCACTTGCCGCGTTGATACCGAATTTTACTTTATTGTAAGAAGGGACATTGTTTTTTTTATATTTCAACAAGTACAAGACTTTAAAGTTTGTTCTGATAAGATCGGTGAAGATAACATGCTTGATTTGGGTCAGCTATTTAAGTGTTAATAATATCTGGATAATAGTATACACTTATACAGTTATTTTATCTCGATTGATCCACTAGTTGAGCGCACATCAAAGACGATTGTTTAGTCGGTTCATAGTTAAAATAGCTTCTTGTTTAAGACATCCTTATGTTGTCGACATAAGGACTACGACAGAGATAACATAACTTTGTACAGACCTTGCGGTATTGTCGCCGCTGCCAATTATGCTGACTCACTGGCTACGAAACGGACTTCTTAAGGAATAATTTAACAACATCCTGAATCATGTCGCTATGTTCTTCTTAGTCGATTGTTTTCGAAGGAAAGGAAAGTTCTAAGTGAACTGTATTAGGATATACTACAGGCTGTAACAAAACAACGTGATAATATAATTCACTGTGAGAGTACCTTCACTGTAAGAGGTTTTTTTCGTAATTTGTATCCAGAGCGCCCTAGTATCATGATTTGTTCGTACATTTTTTTAATAAGTTACACTCTCAGCGATGTTACTTTCGTGAACTCTATATAACTTATAGACACCCTAAACTACTATCACCATGTTTTACTACACCCGGTTATACCGTATAATATAATTTAAGGCTCTGATATACGAGGTGAATCGTTTATTGTGCTGTCTGGACAAAAATATGATTTTTTTTTCAGACAAAAACTTAAGTTTTCTTTTTCATGTACTCAATATTTAAAAAATAAGTAACACGATAATCAACCTCTTGACAATCAAAATACGACTATAGAGCTAAATATATTTTAGTACAGCTATATCTATGATGTAAGAAATCACCCGTACCAAGTATTTTCTGTTTGCTATACCTTACCTACAGAAACGGAAACTGTTAGCTCGGATTCAGTAAATTCTTTATCTTCGATTGTTCGATTGTTCGTTATTATACCGGGAAAGATAAATTCTGACTCATATATAAAGCACTGAAACTACTCTTTTGGTTAAAGAATTAAATTCTTTAAGTTCATTATGTACAGTATTTATTTAAAAAGAAAAATTAATTATCAAGGATTTTATTAATACTTGTTAGATATTATTATTATGAACTCTTGATAAAAATGTGATCTTCTATTTTGCAAATAATCTGCGAATTATATAACGGTGCTTAACAATAAAATAATAATGTTAAAAGACACATTACATAAACTTACAATTTAACAATGTTTTCTAAATTACAATCTTATTCACTCGCATCGAAGGGAATCGTTCAGAAGGTCAAAGTTTTATTAGGAAGTATTCATTCCAAACAATCGAGTATCGACGATAACGAAACTAATTCGAACTTGGACTCACTGGTCCCTTGTATCACATCAGGAAGCTCTAGAATTTACTATATTCAAACAAACAAGGTGTTCAGAATCACAACCTTTAAGGTTATGTTATATGTTCGCTGTTAAGCATTTGTGTACTAACCCGCAATTTTTTTTTTGTTAAATTTTGGATGCATTCTCGTTCTAAATCATCTAAAGAACGTAACTGCGTTTTTGTGTGGGTGTACACGAATGCTTATCAGCGTCCAAATAGAATTCTACCTATTATTACTATGTTTAAGTCTAATATTATTAATCTTTTACGTATTTATCTTTTACGTTATTATTTAATTGTTATAAAACAAATTATTTCATAAAAACATTCTCAAGGTCTATTAGTTATTACTACTATTTTCAAGGATGAAATTGTCGAGTAAGGAAACCGTTACATAATGGCCTATAATTTTATAGGTACTAAAATGATTTCATCTTTGCCAAAAACAGCTGGACTCGTAAAGCATTTTATTGTCAATATAACTGCCACATCATTTAAGACTACATTGTTTTAGATCTATAAAATACGCGAACAACGCTCGCAATGGAATTTAGTTTAAATTTTAAATTGTTTTGAAACAACGGTGATAGTCTAGCTTGAATAAAAGTGATTTTAGTCTGAGCCGTCAGATTTTTGTATAGCTTTTAACACTTTTTTGTTTTTTTGTTTCAGATATAAAGCTTGATTAGTTATTATTTTACTGAATATTTAGTTTATTTTTGTATTAAGGGTGTTAATCAAATATTAGTGATGATTTGTAAATGAATACTAAAATGTAAGCAACTTTTGTCATTGCTAAGTTAAGGAGTAAAATTTTGATTAAAAACAGTTTGGCCTTTACGTTAAAAGTACAATTATTTGGAACTACTGGTATATTTACTTCAATGAAATCTACGCTGATTGCAAACTACGGTATCCATTGTTAAAACAAAAAGCGTACAATTTTGTAGGAAAAATCAGTACGAAAATAAATTATTTTCGACGAATCACTGTCGATCGTTACTCTGTATTTAATTTTAGCAGATGTGGAGAAAGCATTGTATGAAAAAAACAGTATAACCCTCAATTTATATTTACCAAATTAAAATCCAAAGCCAAATTATAGCAGAGTCCATCCACAGCAATCTACGAGAGTGATCCTCGATTGAAAATGATTGGTAAGGCATAAAATTGTTTTTCGAATTGGGCGACAATGCTCAAGAGTTGGAGATGCCATCTAGCTGAGTCTCGATTACAATGCACCCTCAATCCCAAGTTAAATAAGCCGGCCCTTAAGGATCTATTGAATGGCCGAAGAAAGCCAGGTCAAGAGTTCCCGAGTATACGTCCAGCACATCGAGTTTGTACAGGGCAGGGGTCATATTATTTCAGACGGTCTTGTGTCTACAGACATTTTGGCAGCCCATTTTTTCGCGACCGTGCCGAAATTAAAAGGGTAATAATTTTGACCGACCAACTGTTTTTCTGTTGTTCTGTTGTAGACCAACTGTTGTTCTGCAGTTTTAGTGAATGAGGTGCAATAAGTTTCGTAATAATATCCCGAGCAATATAGGATATAGCTTTTGAATTTTGATTACGGTATTAATTATTAGTTCTCTATCTATTTTCTAATATAATGTAATTGGTTATTAATAAAATGAGTATATAATATAACAAAAATTAACTTTAAATGAGTATATTATATAACAAAAAGTGTACGTTAGACACCATAATATTATTATGTTATGGTACAGTAGATAATAAACTGTATAACATCGTAAATAAAAAAAATAACAACGATCATAGATAAGTATAGTAACATAAAAATAAACCATCAATAAAATGTTATGAATTTCCATTTTGATCGATAGTTCCATTAGCACATGCGACAGGTTTAGGCTTATCACCTATCACTGCGAATCAAATAAACAATCAATAGCTTGTGCAATTGAAACTATTTTTTTTTAACTAAAAGCAATTTTCTAGTTTTCTACCTAATAAACTTTCATGACATTTTATTTTCATATAATAATATATATACTAGTGGAAATTCAACTTCATTAGGTGGATAGAATTTATTATAATATATTCATTAGTGGATAGAACAAATTGCGTAGACCTCTACGTAGTCTTGCTACGCCGTAGGTGGACTACGAATATTTATACGATCTTTCATACCTACACGTCAATAATATTATCTGAAACCATGAAATTAATACTACATAATTTTCAATTCTTTTACACATTTATTTGAATGATATATAATAAGTTAGACATAAGTCACACATCACATCTGCTCATAGTTCGAGGACTGATTGCAAGATAAAGCAATTAACAAAAAAAATATATTTTAACGATATAATGAAGAATGAAAAGAACGGAGAAAAAGACATTTAATTTATTTAAACGATAATCGCCGAGCTTAGGTTAAGCCTCTCAAAATTGAACTTGTATTTTGAAGCGTAGCGTGAGCTCTAGATTTTTCCGGGATGCACTGTCCCAAGCACAGCGCTCAAATGAAAATAATTTGTTGGAAATAAGCATGAAATTTACAGCAGCCGGGACTCGGGAGTTAAATTTATCGTACGCAGAGCAATTGGGGAATTTTAAACAGTCTCCCCGCAGTGCAGCGCGAAAGTTTTCAGGATAGCGTCCGTCGGGAAATAACGTCGATACAACGAACACGCGGTACGAGAACAAACTACTAAATCTCAGGCCAGCGGACTGATATCGCCCACTGATTGGCCGGGTAAACAAACTTCGGTGCAGTTTAAAAAAGTTTCTCTCTCATTGAATTAAAGTTGCGGTACTGTCGATAAAGTTGACGCTCGACCGTAGCAAGCGACATGTTTTGTACGAATTATCGTTCAGTCATTCAGGTAGATAGTTTCGCTATCGTAACGATTTGACTAAGTACCCATGAGTTGAAAATGTTTTAATGCTGTTGAATTGCTCATAAGCTTTGTCCACACTGTGTCTTTTTTCGTTCATCAAGGGCATGCGTTATAGCGCAATCAACAGCGAACGTGAGGCATGCCCGCGACGCATGCCCTCTGACCGTTTCGCTTTATCCTTTAAGTGCGTTCCCTACGGAGATTCCGTAATTTACCGTGTTTAGGGGCTTATAAAGTCATAATTTAAAAGCTACAAAGTTATAATAAAAATAAAGCAATAATCTTCAGCATATCAACATTCCTTTCCACGTTTTAAATTTTCTATTTTTGTTTATTATACTAATGATATCAGCTTCTAAAGTGAAACCGATTTATTAAAATTCAAGCATACATTCAGCATCTCCTTAGTATTTACAAATTACTGTTAAATAAACTTTAAAACTTTTGCGTTGCATTATATTTGATACTTATTATTCGGGATACGTGAAGCCATTGAAATTAAAAAGCACAAGAATTTCAATCGTGAGGACGGATTTAAATTATCTCCAACCTGGAATCCAGTCGGTTTGCACTCTGAGTTAAACATCATATTGTCATCTCTATTACTCACTTGGTGAGTGACATATATGACATGATGCTTAACTCAGAGTTAACTTTAACTCAGATCTGCGCAAGTGGGCGCAAGTATATATATATATATATATATATATTGCTCGTTTAAATATATAAGATTTTAATTCCCATACACTTTTCACTATAAACGAGCACTAAATCAGGTAAATAAACTGTACATAAAATAATGACTTATCGTTTACTTGACAGTAAAATGGCTGACGTTACTATTTCTTCTTCAAGCTGTTGCGAAAATGTAAATCACTTATGACGGCAAAAAGGGCAAACGGACTTTAACTCCCTTGTATCGGACAATAATATAACACGTATAAGGGTGATCGCCCGTATTAACGCTTTCTATATATGCACCCTTATTAGCGATAATACCACTTCTATAAGAATATTATTTTTGGCTATATAAGCCACTACAAGATCAATTTTTGTTAGTTGGGTTAAGAATAGTGAATACACATTTAACAATCTTGACTCTTGACAGTCTTTAAAGTCTTAAAAACATAAACAATAGAATTAATCTGTAGTAAATTTTTAACAATAACAATAATATCACTCCAACAAGCTGCGGTCGTTCATTTAATAACGCATCAATCCCTACAAATAAGGGTCCGCATTCTGTATCATTTAGTGAAAGGCCTGAATCGGCGTCACGATCACTTACCCATTTGAGAATGAGTTATACCCAGTAATGAACTTCTAATGAGGCACGTTTATCCCTCCCACGTTTTATGTCCTTCGCAATGGGCCGTTAGGGAGAGATACTGATAATAAATATAAAAGGCTTCGATCGTCTCTTGATACTTAGCGGCTGAACAACTGCCCATATATACCAGATACTTGGAAAGTATATAATAACATATTTTATGTCGAAGACGTAAAATTGTCCTTTGTCAAAATAGTGAGCGCGTCAGATGTGTTTTGTTATGCGGCTTTATTATGCGGCTGGATTTATATAATGGTGGCCATACACCATGGGCGTGCACACCATGAAGGCAGAAATGCAGTGCTTACCTTATGCATGACTTGCCATACACATATATTTTTATTTAACTTTCGTACGTTTTAGATGACTCATAACGTTAATTATTAAATATTAATAGTAAAAAATATAATAGAAAAAAATGAACGCATTTAAAACGCCTACATTTATAAATAGCAACAATCAATTTGCGAGAAATTAAACATTAGGTTAGTTAGGCACACGCGCGAACGGCATGGCTCAAGGTCAAGGCAAGCAGATCTCTTGCGGCAGGCTCTGGGGTCATGTGTGCGTGAAGATTTTTGTGTCCGTGAACAGTTCGCACTTTCATTGGGCATTGCTTTTTCGTGTGATGAGAATATTTTTTTTGTTTGCGCCAATAGATATATTAGTGGTTTTCTAAGATTTTTCATTTCAACATAATATTTTGAAGTTTGTACATTTAACAGTTTATTACTGATTTTCTATAATAAGTGCGTTTTTGATTTCTTAAAAATGTTATTTGACTGAGGTTTGTGTTAAAAATGTGTGTGTATTAAAAATTAAAAATAACAACTTTTCACAATAATTATCATTCAGTGAAAAGATTGTAATTGTGATTTGTGTCTAAAGGTAGGTGTGTACCTGAGTTACAACAGTTAAACCAGCAACAAAACAAAAAGGAAATATAAGTAACCCCATCCGAAAGTTTCATGTTAAAAGTTATCCATATTCATACTAATTAATTATTTTATTAAGTATTTTATAACATATACTTAATATTAAATGCGAAAGTATCTCTGTCTGTCTGTCTCGCTTTCACGCCAAAACTAATGAACCGATTGTAATAAAATTTTGTACACAGTTAGTCTAGAGCCTGAGAGAGCCATAGGCTGCATTTTTATGAGGCAAAAATATATTATCTAATTTCCATAGAAATATCGATGAAAATGAATTCACATTGTATTTCTAATACGTAACAATAAATGGCGTTTTTATTTATTTTAGCTTAGCGCACAATATTATGTTGTATGGTAATTGGTATATTTCCATGGAAACATCGATGAAATAAACTCTCATTGTAGTTCCAACGTGTGACAACAGATGGCGTTTTTTTATTTCTTCATAACAGAACGTAATTATACTAATAGTTTAGAAAACATAGTTTTTAATTTATATCCACACTATTATTATAATTTATGCGAAAATATCTCTTTTTGTCCGTTTGTCTGTCTGTTTTGCTTTCACACCAAAACTACTGAACCGATATCGCTGCATTACCAGTGTCAAAATCTTGTGCACGCCGCTGCCATACACCATCCTTCTTATCGTCCAATCGGTAGCGTCATGCCGATTGGACGATAGGAAGGATGGTGTATGGCCACCATTATGCGTCCGCGCGAACGAGCGGTTTGGTTTGGTATACCGTGAGATTACAAGCAAATGTATGTAACGATTTAAAAAGCGGCGCGGTCGCAGTTTTATTTACATAAAATTGCTCGTCTTGCGCGTCATAAATCGAGCTTCATATTTTGGTACTTAGGTCATCGACCTGATTTTTTTTAAAGAACGTACATTATACTATTGTACCCTGTCAACATTAATATCCTCCTAGCGGCCATTCTCCGGTTTGGCATATTGTAGTACTAGGGACTTAAAGGATTATGTTATTAGTGTGTTCATGGTTTTATAACCTATTAGATGGCGCCCGAAAGTCAGTTGCACTAAAATTTGTTTTTCGTGCGGGATTTTTAGGATGTCTTTTTTTTGGATAAAATGTATCCTATGTCCGTTCCCGGGACACATTCTCCATATCAAATTTCAGCAAAATCGGTGAAGAGGTAACAAACAATATAATATTATACTTCAAACACTATGTAAACCCTACCCTACTTATATAAAAAATCTTAAAGTTGCTTCACAGACATTTCAATGAATAAATGTATCAATTCACGACAAAAGTAAAACTGTAAGATTAGCTGTGTACACTGTGAATCTTAAACTACTGATTTCTGTGCTAAAGCGTACAAATTATTTTTCAACTACAAACTCCGTATCACATTTCTAAAAGTAAAGGCTGTTATCGGACTATCAAACATTTTTTTCACAAAGACAGAAAACCATTATAAGTTGCTCACAACTCAACAAGATTAAAAAGACTCTTTACAGTAATTATAATGGGTACTTTAAGAAAATACCTATTGAAGTTATGAAAAGATTATAAATTAATGAAGCATTAAAAGTCTTTTTAAGTACGCCAAATTAAATCAACCCTAATAAATTTTATTCATTTTGCATGACGAATCAGGTTTTAATAATATTATTATTCTTCGGAAAATTTCGTTTTGCGAGGTTTCTTTATTTCCATTTCGAAGACTTTCATTGGTTTCCTTCTTTGTATGTTGGTAATACCTTTGCAGTATATTTATGAACAAAAATATTTTTTTTTTAATTCTGGCGTGATTAAAAAATGCCATTTTGAGAAACGACTCATATAAATAAAGGTAAAATAGGGAGTTCATTTAGTTTCAATTCTCGTACAATATACTAATTAAAGGACTCATATATTTTATAATTAATTGACTGATTTGTTATCATTAACTGACTCTAGTTTCTATCTCGTTAATTCACTATAAAATGATTTTTGTACCATTTGTAGGTACAAAAATCAAACGTGCTTAATTATGATGAGGTTTGTAAAAGAAGAGGTATATCTACTATATTGCTATTTGATGAGATCAAGACTATATCAAAACTATATGATTTGAATAGCAGAACGAGACCATAGGCATGCAAAGTTCGCTCAAAATAAATTAATCAACTTGTTAAAAGTCAATTCTTTATACTTATTTACTGTCTGCCAAGTTTCAATACCAACCTGACGTTTACTTGATTTACGAATGTTTACCGAACTTTACATTGTAATTAATTTTGTTGGCTATAAATCAATATCTGCGATGTGTTTGGATCGTTTTACGGTCAGCGTAATGATTTATAACAATATGGTTAGTGATAAGTGATTACAATTACTGATACGATTGATCAGTGGGTTCTTTAACTGTTTTAGTGGCTGAACGTCAAAATTTTCCGTCAAAATTTCAAAATGTCACATTTTTCGTTATGTCTCTGAACGAAAGTTCCATGCTGGTAGAGATCAACTACGATAACTTGGCGCGCCCCTCCAAATGACTGTTTCAATGTGTGTAGTCATATCCTTATGAAAGAGTTTGTATGTAGTAAGTATTCAACCAATCACAGTACACGTAATATTTTAGTAAATGTCACTTATTACCAAGATTTGTTGATTAACTAATCATAATTAGCCTACCGCGCAAGACAATGCACTTCAAACGTTTTGACAACGCACTTCAAAGCTTTTGAATTTTGGAGGGGCGTGCCATATTATCGTAGTTGATCTCCATCCCATGATAATTCCTAAAAACAATTTATGTAAATTGTAATGTTTGCGGAGCCCCACATGCCCTTTACGGAGCTTCAGGGGTTCGCGGAGCACGTCATTTTGAGAATGGCTGCAATAGGTTTTAATGTGCTTGTGAATCTGTACCTACGACCAAAACAAAATTAACTTAATCCAAATACATGCCACTAAACTGGTCAAGTAGTTATGAGACGCAGTTTGCCAAGAGCTTTGAACTTGATTGATAGTTAACTGACGGTCAACGATCACGTATGATTATTTTAAGTTAAATGACATTATTTGAATAATAATAATTTATCGATAGACTCAGCAGCCAATAAAAAGTCTCCTTAAATTAGCGTGATATAAAAAATTATAATTATTACTTATTTATATTTTAATGTTTACTAAAGTATACTTTACTAATGGAAGCATATGAAATTATCCAACAGTATTTAGATCTTAGCTGAGCTGTTTGATCTCATTAGCCGGTAGCTCCGGGCTCACGTCACATCATTTGCTCAAACTAAGCTGATTAGAATAACGAGGAGGAATACATAGCCAACGTGTAACTGGATATCTATACTTATAATAAAATCGTAGAGGTAAATTTTATGTACTATTTTATGTATAATAAACTTGAACAAACGAGTCAGAGGCATATTAGAGGAGTAGTAGAACACATTTTAACTGTTTTTGAAATTTTTGTTTCTTTGTCTGTTTGTACAGGCTATAATCTCTGAATCCACGAGCATGGTGATACCTTACATCCCTTGTCAACATCTTAGATACGTTTTTTTAACCGACTTCCAAAAAAGGAAGAGTTAATGTTTACTTTGCTGTTTGTGTTCAGATTTTCAATTTTTTTTTTGTTGTATAGATTGTTAACCCGAATTTGATAACATGTTTACAAAAACGGTGACTTGAACAATTTGATTTTTTCGGGATCGGAAGGTATCGATGGAACTCCTTAACAACAAAAACATTACAGTAATTTTCACTTTTTTAAGGTAAAATATATAACATAACATGCCACCAAAAAGAAAGATTTGCACCAAAACATATCCCAGGGGATATGTTTTGGTGCAAATCTTCAAAGGAAATCCTAAAATTTATTTTTTGTAGAGATTCCTTATAAGAAGGTAATATAATATTATGGAGGGGGTTCAGCGTTGCTTAAAATACTGGAAGCACATACCACTATCTCAATTATTTAATCATCGTGATCACCACTAGGGATTGCAAAAAATGGATTTTGAAAAAAATCCATATTTTCGTTTATTTTCCTCCTCAAATCCGGATTTTCCGGTTTTTTTTTTATAAATTTATTATTTTCTTGTTCTTTCTTTATTTAACGTTTATTTTAATTTATATTAGTTATGTAAGTACAAACTCTTTTATTGGCCTCAGGTTTATCTTCTTATGTATAAAATTCTCGTGTCACAATGTTAGTCCACGAACTCTTCCGAAACGGCTTTACTGATTTTTACAAAATTTTATATGCATATTCAGTAGGTCTGAGAATCGGCTACTCGGTACTTTATATATTGATAAGTGCATTTGTTGAATAAATAATAGTAAATTATTACAACCTGAGACTGACGGCGACCATTGTTTGTGCGACGGGATAGCGATCGACGTTGCCATGGCGACATACTTATTTAGTCACTTCAATAAAATAATATGGGCGAAATACTTTATATTATGGCAAAGCAACGTTTGCCGGGACAGCTAGTATTTGTATAAATTAAAGAGATTTATAACTTCCTAAATTCTAAAAAAGGATTACTTAGTGCGTGATGGCTAAGACAGTAGTTAAGTACTATAATAGACTAATCTCACTACATTTATGACGCATCCAGAGAATTCTTAAGCGAATTAAGTGTCATCAAAGTAAGTAGATCACGTACTATATCAATTTGTTGGTACGTGACAGAGGTGACAAACCCGTGGTTCTGCAAATTAAGCTTTGCTTTAGCGTTAATGATCTTTCAAATTATGTTATGAAAGGTCAAATTTGAAGGGTGGCAAAATATAATTTCTTTTAATCATCTTTATGACCAGATTTGGTCACAATCATACCTAACATTAACGTAAAACTATAAAGCATTTCACAATGCAAAACTGTGGTATAACTTTCTAAAACAATTTTACTTAAATTAACTAGTTAACCTTAGATTGAATATTTAATAATATATAAAATATCTAAATATCGAATACGAATTGATTAAAAATGAGTTTTACGAAAGCCGAGCTCGGCTGAAAATAGTGGAAGAACCAGGACAGGAGATAAGCAATAAGTTATCTGTCCTCGATCAAAATCTCCCAATCTTGCTTAGATTCGAACGACCTCAAATAAGGGAGGAACACGCATTTAAGTATCATTAGTAAAAAACTATCCAAGTAAGAAATATCGACTTGAGAAAAAATGTAGCACATATTTGTTAAGTTCCGCTGAGCTAACAGAAACGTATGCATCAGTGCAGCTTCGCTTTACAGTCCCAGAGGTAATGACAGCGCGACGCATTGATTGAACACTTTTGTTTCCGACTGTACGTAGAGTGGATGTCTACTCGTTACATTATCAGTCGATACTAATAATTAATTAATCATCATATTAATAATGTGTACTCTTTAAAAACTAAGTAAACTAAAGCTATGCGTCAATATCGTGGGTGGCAAAATTATAATATTATTTTATTTTATTTTTATTTCATTTTACAGGAAAACAAAACGGTAATTAAGTGACATAAGTGAATAAATAAATACCTAGCAAAAAGATACACAATTACATTGTTTTCGCATATAGGTATACGAGGAGAAAAAAAAAGGACAATTAACAAAACTTAATTAAAACTAATTTACAACAATTTTGAAAACCAGTCTCTAGACAATGTATTTCTGAAGACATTAGGTGATGAGGTAAAAAGATCGAGTGCGGAGCCATCTACTGAATGAGTACTGTAGTGGTTGTAGGTATACATAGATCTTATAAAGAAAGAATTTTGCCTATAGTTAGTACCGTGAGTTATGTCTTTCTATCTGTAACCTCTTCACGCCCAAACCGCTAAACCGATTTGGATGACATTTCTTCCGAAGCTACAATATTTTTAGGAAATAAGACAGTTTTTACAAATGAAAACAGTACTTATAGTTTTTGCGCACGAACTCAAGAAAAGTTAGTATCTAAGGAAATGTTATAAAGATTTTTTCTCGCCACGTGTCAAATAATAATAATAATATAATAATAATATCTATGAACGGTATACACCACGTCAGCCTGGCCCCGTGATAAGTACCTGAAGGACTTGTGTTACGGGTCAGACAACAGAAATATATTTAATACTTTTATACTCTACATCAGGGGTGGCCCCAACTTTATTAGACCTAAGATCTACTGTGTACTAATGAAGTCCTTTGCGATCTATCAAGTTCACACTTCTCGAAATCTTAATGAAACAGCATAGTTAAGCTTATTGGTCTAGTAGTCTGGTATAATTATTTATATTTTTCGCCTGGCCACGATCGACTGGTTTCGACAGTTGCGATCGAATCTCGATCCACCGGTTGGCCACCCCTGCTATACATAATATATTTAAGATTTTTATTATAATATCATACACATATTTAATACACATCAATGACCCAGGAACATTGAAAACTTTTTATTTCGTCGGCGGGATTCGAACCCGCAAACACCGGCTTGAGCTGCCACACACTCGTTAACCATTGAGCCACAGATGACAGAGGTCATCAAATTAATTTTATTTGTTCTTTTATGAACCAGAAAAATATTAATGTTACATCGAAAAAGCAATTAAGTACAACGTCTCCAGTTTTATGTGAACTGCAAAGCAACTGACTTTGCTTCCTAACATTATTTACAGTAAATTACGAAAACCAACACACAATTTTAGAGTCAATTTCGGAGGGTTTATTAATATTAAATGTTTTGAGTCAATCTGCTCTGCCTTTTTAAAAATCCAGATTCATTTTGGAACTAATTTGCGAATAACAACTAAAAAACAGTGAAATTGCCCTTGCGGAACACCCGGGCTGAATATGCCTCTGGGTGTACCAGCACGAGCCAATTTGCTGGTGTGTCTGTTTGACTATTACCGCTTCACGCCCAAACCGATCAACCAATTTTGATGTAATTTGGTATAGAGATACTTTGAGTCCCGGGAAAGGACATATCACATAGGATACCTTTTATCCTGGAAGAATGCACGGTTCCCGCGCGATAAACGAATTTGGCACAACGGAGTTGCAGGCGTCATCTAATTAACTATGTATATGATGTATAAATGTGTGTCATGTACCTACTATGTAGTTGCAAATAAACTTTTTAGGGTTCCGGACCCAAAGGGTAAAAACGGGACCCTATTACTAAGACTTCGATGTCTGTCCGTCTGTCCGTTTGTCGCCAGGCTGTAACTCAAGAACGGTAACAGCTAGAGAGTTAAAATTTTTCACAGGGTATGTATTTCTGTTGCCGCTATAACAACAAATACTAAAAACAAAATAAATTAAATATTTAAGGGGGGCTCCCATACAACAAACGTGATTTTTCGGCATTTTTTGCTCTATGTCAATAATGGTAACAGGTAGGAACTTGAATTTTTCACAAGGTAGTTTGTTATATGTGCACTTTAATATTTAATAATAATAATAATAAAATAAAATAAAAAATTAAAGGGGGCTCCCGTACAAAAAACACAAATGTTGGCCTATTTTGGCTCTATAACGGTACGGAACCCTTCGTGCGCGAGTCCAACTCGCACTTGGCCGATTATTTATTATTATTATGTTTGTGAAATGCACTAATTGCTCAAGGGCAATTAAATCCCAGACCTTTGGAAGGCATACGTGGGGCCGAAGCCAACACGCAGAGGCCCCATTACACCCCCTATTGCAGGGAATGGAAAATTAAAATGATGTTGGGCTATGGGAGTGAGCTGCTAGTGGACTGGGTAACTGAGACTATGAAAGGATAATAGCGTCTGCCGGTGACTCGCCAACTCTTTGAATGGGCCCCTCAAAATAGCCGCACGCACTGTGCACCGAGGCGGCAACATTGAAAGAGCGGCTTGAGCCAGAAGAGGTATCACTGGACTTTAAACGTCGATCACTTACACCCTCAGAGGTCGCCCACTCGCCAGTTACGCTTCCCATTCTCCCTCCGAGACTAAGCTCTCGCGACTAAGCTCTGACCGGTTAAGGTAAGGCAGAGGTAGGGCCTGATTCTCCGTCAGTGTTCACACCGGCCGATACAGTGGACGTACTGTAAAAATTATATTCGTTTGATGCGAAACGTCCGTTGCGTACTATACCGACCTGTGGACGCTTACCTTTACGCGTTACGTCACAACTGCAAACGTTATAAACTGTTGACGGCTGCCGTCGACTGCCGCCGACACGTGCCGCCGACACGTGCCGTTCGTCTGTAAGAACCCTGTGATTTTTTTAAATGTATTGTTTAAATTTATCTATCTACCTGATATTTGGGCCTTGGGGTACTTATAGAGCACAACCCTGAAATTTCATGATTCTACTTGAAATAAGTAAAAAGTTATTCACAATTTAGACTTTGAATCGCTCTCCTGTAAAGTTGCTGTTTTTCACATCCGACATTGATAATAGTCATAGGTGAAATGATGAACGTATCACGTATGAAGTTAGTGTAATATACGTAAAATAGAATGTAAAAGTTGAATATACGCGAAAGTGAAACGGACTGTTGAATTTAGCGGCGTATTTAATAAGTTTAATTGGACTGGCTCCTAAATTAATTACAACCTACATTACAACCTTTAGTCGGTTACTCTACAATTTATTACAACGTTATTGAGAATTTCAGTAATGAAAAAACCAGCCAAGTCCGTGTCGGGCCACGCGCAATATAGGGTTCGTAGTACCGCTAGTTTTTTGATAATTTTTGTATGGTCAATCAATGTACATTTATAACGTGTTTTACACTACTAACAACATCATCAGCTCAGTTACATTCAAAGGAATTTGAACGAGAAGTTCCTTTGTACTTCGCCGAATACATTTTTTTTTAGTTGATCGACTAACTCAAAAACTTATGAAGTCTCCTTGGCCGTGATAGTTCTCCCGTGAATTTTTTCACATTTCCAGAAGCAACCAACCTTTGGTAGGTTGGTTGCTTCTGGAAATGTGAAAAAATTTCTAGCTGGTAGAACGGGGAGACACTGGACTCTAACGATTTTTTCCGCTTTAAAGCTTCATATTTCACAAATGGATCCCTAAATCGGAAAATGATCTATGAACTCGTAACTCGTAATATTTTAAAAAAACCTATCCAACAACACCCCACACGGTCGGGTGGACGCGAAAAAAAATCATTCCATCAAAAAAAAAATAAAAAAAATTGTAAGAATTTATATACCATTTTGTCGCCATTATCTGGGGCCACGGAAGTGCCCCCAGGTAATGGCCAAGTAAAGAGCCAAGCTAAGAGCGTGTGAGGTACGACCCACTTTACTCAAAATATAGATGAATATAAATGACTATTATTTCAATAATAGTCATAAATAACATGATGTATAATGGTAACAATGGTTTTGTCTTATTGTTTTGTTATTTATCTTGAAATTCTTATGAGAAGTACATATTTCAATAATTCATGTGAGTTGAACTAATTATTATTAATAATTAATTCATGATATTTGGACAACAAATATAATATTATAACATTATTTTTGAACACGTCAATTAATCTTTAAACAGACAATAATAATTGTTATTTCCGGTTATGATACTTTTGTTACAAAAGATAGTATAGTTAATAAATTAATTTAAAAGTGTTATAATTAATTACTTGATTTATAATGATTTTCAGGATGATTGTAACTATGAATCATTGTATTTATAATATTAGATACAAATCTTGGTAGTCAGACGTGGGGTGGAGTGATGATGGCGGTGGGGTTGTTTTTGAGATGGCAGTATTTAAGGCGGGCTGTCTGATGGAAGGGACTCACTCTCACTCTGTCTATCTTGCCGTAAGCCGTCACTCTGCCTCCTGTCAATGTGAATTGGCTCTGAGTACTTCGAATAAAGATCGTTATAAGATAAGTATTTATTTGGTTAAAACGCTTCTTGGCCTTTTGTGTAATATCAGTTCTTTCAGCTTAATAATTGGAAATGAAGTAAAGCTAAGTGAATAATTGTATTACGTAGTTACAATACGTATAAACTACGTTTTATTTATTGGTGTTTATGATTTATACAATACTTTTATTTAGCAAGCCTAAGCTATTTCTGACACGCGCATTAATGTCTGCATACATGCCGAATTACAGATTTGTAGGTCCTATAGTCTCTGAGAAAAACCGCGGACAGACAGACGGACAGACGGACAGATGAACAGACGGACGGACGGATGGACAGACCGAAACTTTCCTTGTTGACTATGGAATCCTAAGAACGAAAACTAGTTTATTTTAATACAAGATGACGCCCGCAACTCCGTTGCGCCAAAATTCGTTTCAGGGATAAAAAGTATCCTCAGATGTCCTTTCCCGGGACTGGAAGTATCTCAATATCAAATTCCAGCAAAATCGGTTCACTGGTTTAGGTGTGAAGAGGTAACAGACAAGCAGATATACACACTTTCGCGTTAATTATAACATAAAAAATATTTATCTCTATTAAAGAGATAAATATTAGATTTTATTATTATTTATCAATAACAATCTATTCTTTCATATTATGAATAAGTAAAAGTGTCAGTCTGTGATCTTATAGTGCCTCTCGGCTCTCAAATTGAGAGCAACGTTTAGTAATCAAATGTATACATACATATTATATAACAAAGTCGTTTTTCCCTCATGTCCCTTTGTTCCCTTTAATCTTTAAAACTACGCAATGGATTTTGATTATTCTTTTAGTCTTAGATAGCCCATTTATCGAGGAAGGCTATGGGCTATATTTTATCACGCTAAGACTAATAGGAGCGAAGAAATAGAGAAAAATGTGAAAAAAATGGGGAAAATTATTTGAAAGGGCTAACTTGAACACAGCAATCTCAGGAACTACTGGTCCGATTTGAAATTTTATTTCAGTTTAGATAGCCCATTTATTGAGGAAGGCTAAGGCTATATTTTATCACGCTAAGACTAATAGGAGAATGTGGAAAAAACGGGGGAAATTATTTGAAAGGGCTTATCTCGCGAACTGCTGGAGCAATTATTTTTATGTTATTTGGCACAGATAAGAAGTAGACCACGTGAAGGATCATAGGCTATCGATTTTAATTATTTTTTCAGTGGCTATATATTTTATACTCGTGCGACGCTGGAGCGGGTCGCTAGTCATTAATAATAGTTAAATAATAGCTACTCTCAGCTAGATGACAAAAGAAATCTCAGTTCAATAAGAAATAAAAACATACTATAGACACTATATTTAGGTATAGTATGTTCTAGACTGTAGCACAGTATAGTGACTGTAGTTTCTGTATAGTTCAAAGGTAATACGATTTTAAGAATTCCAAAGCATATTTAAGGTTCCTATAAAGCATTTAATGAAATTTCTGGAATTTAAGTACATTACTGTTATCAAGAGCGAGTATTGGTAAACTTCAGACATTGAATATTACGGAATGGCATAAACGGAAACTGGAAGTGTGCGGAACAGATAAGGCACAACAAGTTCAAAGTGAAGGTATTATGTCAAATCTTTGGGGAAATTCTACTGCTGCTGGACTTTGCGAGCCCTCATATATGAAGTTTTCTGTGTGTTCGGAAAGATATTTTGAAAATTGAATATCCCTTTAATTTTGTTTTTATAATAGTAGGAGTATAGTGTTTAAATAAAGTTTTAGAATTTTACTATGCACACAAATAAAACACTTTATAAGAATATACTTACTGTCTGAGGTGAAAATGAAAAATAACTTAGCGAACAGAGTTTCAATTCACACTTTATCCTGTAGGGACATTCCTTAAATGTTACTTTTGAACAGAGCAGACTAAAATATTTTTACACGTCCCCATATTTCACGTTAGTATCCGAGGCATATCATGAAAAAACTGCGACTGAAAAGCGTAGATGAAAATTTTCATTCGCTAAAATGTAACAAGCCGCGGGTCGAGCCGTCATCGTTCCGCGAGATTTTAGTTACACGGGGAATGCGAACTTAGGCTGTGCACAAAAAAAAAACGTAGTAATGGAATTCTGTCCTCTCATCTCTCGAATAGGTATAATGTAGATATAACGTACCTGAGAATCTGGGTCTTGGTTGGAAGCTAGTAATATGCCAAAAAACATACAACTCATAATTTATGTTATTAACTTATTACACAAAAAAAATGCAAAGAAATCAAAATACGTCTTAAATTAAAGAAATTAAGTGAGGAACTATGCAAATAAGTACTGTATAAAAATTGTATGTTCTGTACTTTACGGGAAAAAAGACTGCTAGCCCTAACCACAGGTTTCCTACCCTATGGTAGCAGGCAATTCACCTCGCTTGATTGTCTAATAAATTTGATTTTATTTATTTCATGAAAATATAGCCTTTCTTTAAAAACCAATATATTTCAAGTAAATATAAAAATTTCGCTTCTTTAAAGTGAAAGTGAACATAGAAATGACGGATGTGGGCATAAAACATATTGTGCGTTTACGTAGAAATAAAATATTGTTACTTTCATAATAAGTCGTCTTGTTCCAGAAATAATTTAGGGTGTAGCAATGAATTACCATTCTCATTACAAGTCTTGTACAGCTGTTAGATGGCCATGTGTTAGCCATGGCCATCTAACAGCTGGCGATTCATAATAAGACGACTTATTATGAAAGTTAAAAAATATATTTTATTAATATTGTAAGACTAAAATTAGCCCAATCGATTCAGCCGTTCTCGTGTTATAACAGGGCTAACATAATTGAAAAACCATTTCTTCTATCTTCTTCTTCTTCTTCTATCTTCTTATTGTATCTTCTATGTTCTTCTTCTATATATATAAAACTGACATGGTGATCTATGAGACTAAAACTGACATGGTGAACGCACAGCCCAAACCACTGGACGGATCGGGCTAAAATTTGGCATGCAGGTAGATGTTATGACGTAGGCACCCGCTAAGAAAGGATTTTGATAAATTCCAACCCCAAGGGGTTAAAATAGGGGATGAAAGTTTGTATGTAATAAAACTTCTTAACGCGAGCGAAGCCGCGGGTAAAAGCTCGTTTATTTAATATAGATTATAGATAGATAGATTTTATGACGAAAACAATTAGTTTTTATGACAAAAATTTATATTTATGAGTTAGGGCAAGTCATATGTCCATAGTTCTAAGCCTTGTACCGGTCTATAAAGAAAGGGTAAATTGGCCATTTAAGACCCATAGTTGGGAGATACAACCCATTATTGGGTCCGGGACTTGGGAGGATAGGAACGATTTAATGAACGAGCTGACTTTACCCAAAAAGCTTAATATTCAGGAAGTTACAAGCGCCATTCTTGTTTACATTGTTCTAAATAGCAAGAAAGTACTAAGAGAATTTCTACTAAGCTATGGAGTTAATAAAGTTTATATTCCATTAATATAAAGTATATTCATTTCGTTTACAAATAAATAGGATGATAAATTATTATTCGTTGTGATAAGTGGTAATATAATTAAAGTTATTAATCTACGTATTTTAATGTAAGATTATAAAGTATGTTGCACTTATGAGATATCAGAAAAGCCAAAGTTTCCGGAAAAAGGTTTTTTTTAATTATTTGAAAATATATTTTCTTTATTGCCATACTCCTAACAAAACTACGTGAACACAGTTTGGTGCCTTCGAAAATCGATTTACTAGGGTCGAACTATTATTATCAGCGAAAATTTTTACTCAAAATTAGGCAATATTGTACCTAGAACGACGTCACTCCAAGTACGGCTGAGTCGACAAAAACGTAGCGTAACGTTTTCTAATACATTCCCATTTTCGATAAAAATAAAGGAGTGCTTCGTTTAGCGAGGCTTATTAGGTTTGAAGACAGCGGAGAGAAAATCGGCAATTAGGCTAAATAGGTTTAAAGGTTCGGTCCAATCCAAAGTTCGAAGAGAAAATATCAAGATTTTTCAACAATGTTTATAAAAGAACAGACATATTTTTTCCGACTTTAAAATAATAATATAGTCAGGGAGCCCTAGAACATTTTTTTTTTTATTACTATCAAGCAAATTTTTGAAGTGAAAACTTCTTTAGCGGCGTTGAGCACTTTTGTGGGATGGGTAAAAACTGTGAAACTCGCGTCAGATTTTCGTGTTGATTGGAAAAACCATACAAAACGCGTAAGACCGTAAGACGGTTGGAGAGTATCGAGAGTATAGTTGTAACATCGAAATTAAAATTAAATGATACTTAATTAAAATTAGGTAATAATTAAAATTAAATAATAATTAAAATTTGTAATAATTATAATAATTAAGTAACATTTAAAATTAAATATGGATTAAAATTAAATAATATTTAAAAATAAATATGAATTAAATAAAATTAAATAATAATTAAAATGATGATGATGATATGTCATGTGGATGTCATGATATCATGTCAAGTTAAAATTTTTCCCTGCAATTTTTTTGGATAAAAAATAGAAAAATTTATACAAGTTTAAGCATTCAGTGTAAAACACTCCCTTTTCAGCATTAATATTGCCATAATCAGTAATCCACAGCAGCCCAAGCGGGCAAAACCATGTAGTCGTTGATCCAAGAGACGCAGACAGCGGGTAGACTGCTCTGGCATCGGCTTTGGAACCGGCAGCAGCTCTCGATATGTTCACGCTATAGAAGTATATTTTGATATCGTTGGTTCACGCATCCAAGAAATAAGAGGCAGAGGAAAAAGTACCTACTTATATCTAATATTATTAAGTATTTCGAGTATAGTATATTATTTTTATCTGTTATGAATTCTTTAAGGTAGTTTAGTATAGCCCTTTATTATATTATGCTTAAGATTTTTTTTTTCACTACTATTTTGTTTAGGTTTTATTTTTTCCTTACTAACTATTACGCGCCTTTTGTAAATTGTTTTAGTTTAGTAATTTCTTTTATAAGCTTTACATGTCGGAGACTGCGAACGAACCGATCAACCTCATACGCTGCCAGTTTTGCAACCGGTCTTTCAAAGGGGTAAAAGGCCTGAACATTCACATAGGTAAGACACACAGCCACAGCTCAAATATCAGTAGCACACCCACAACAACCCCATCCCCGTCGGCGTCATGTAACATTCCTTTCTGACAAAAAATTTCAAACTACAAATTGTCACTACCCATCCTTAAACGCATCCCGAAAGGTGCTAGGGTTCAAGTAGCCAAGCAACTTTCATCTGTAATTAGAGAGGTCATTTCACATCCCGACAGCTGCCAGCGTTGGGAAAGTCTACTCACTTTTCCGTTCCATGTCCTACATGCAATCCAAGATAAAAAAAAAACACTCACTTCTATCATTAAAAACAACTGCTCCAACTTTAACAACCTCACCATCAATGCCTCTCTACACCTTCATTCTCATGATAACTCACCCCCGTATCTTCATCGTAAACAACACAACTCGATACACAAAATCGAATCTAAGATCAGCGATGGGGACCTAAAAGGTGCTGCCAACATGCTTTTTTCCAGCGATAGCATAGCCCAATACAACGCACACACCATAGAAGCCCTCCGTGACAAACATCCCACACTCCCACCACCGAACATACCTCCTTCGTCTAGCCCTTCTGTGCAACCCGTAGAGGCCTCCATAAAAGATGTAAAAAACGCGATAATGTCTTTCAGGACTGGATCGGCCAGCGGTTACGATGGTCTAAGTCCCCAGCACCTGAAGGACTTAATCAGTGCATCTGAAGACTCCAGCAGAGCGCTTCTAGAGGACCTGACGACCTTAATAAATTTGATGCTATCTGGCAAGGTCCACCACGATTTCACGAATATTTTATATGGCGCTAATTTATGCGCATTAAAGAAAAAAGATGGTGGTATTCGTCCCATAGCGGTCGGTTGCACCTACCGTAGAATCGCATCGAAAATTTGTTGTAAGCACATTACGAATAAACTTTCAGCCTGTACAACTTGGCTTTGGTAGTAAGGGTGGATGTGAAGCCGCCGTTCACGCCCTCCGTACTTATATTAAATCCAAAACCGGACAAGCGATCGTGAAGGTTGATGTAAAAAATGCCTTCAACTCCGTATCTAGAAGCGCTCTGCTCAAGGAAGTCCATAACCACATTCCCGAAATATATGAATACATCCTCCAAAGCTACGGCGCCAATTCGACACTTCTATATAACAGGGATTGCCTACTATCCTCTACTGGTTGCCAGCAAGGCGATCCTCTGGGCTCCGCTATTTTCAGCCTTGCCATACATTCTACAATTACATCCCTCCAATCTGAATTTAACGTCTGGTATTTGGATGATGGCACCCTCGGTGGTGACCCAGCTACAGTTCTCCACGATTTGCAGGTATTAATAGAGAAATTTAAAGCAATAGATTTGGATTTAAATTTCTCCAAATGTGAGCTTTTTTTGAATAGCCCAATCACACAGCCGCACGACGTAATTATAACAATTTGGCCCCTAGTATCAAAATTCTCAGTAAAGAATCCCTCCGCCTTTTAGGTGCCCCCATATTAAATGACGGTTTTGAGCCTTACGTTTCGGAACAAAAACAAAAATTCGTAGAATCTTCTGGCAAACTCGTCGCAATAAAATCCCATATGGCTTACCAAATAATTCGTTTTTGTTTGTTTGTGCCCCAATTTACATATGTCTTGAGGTGCTGCCCTCTGTGGGAGTGTCCCAACCTTCTTTCCCATTTAGACTCTATTTTAAAAGACACAGTTATTAATATTTTTAACTGTCAAATCTCTGACACCTCCTGGGCCCAAGCCACTCTTCCTATTCGTTTCGGCGGCTTGGGTCTCAGAAGTGTGTCCAGCGTGTCTCTTCCCGCCTTCCTTTCTTCAGCTCACAGCATTCATCCTCTTTTCATCAAAATCATCACCAATTCTTTTGGAAACATAGGCATTCAGTCACTAGCTGAGGCGATCAACGCTTGGAAGCGTGTTTGTCCCAGTGACGTTCCAGCTAACCCCAACATCCAAAAGAATTGGGATGAAACCCTAATTAATTTGGCACAAACAGACATACTAAATTCCTCGTCCACCATAGATCGCGCGCGTCTCCTAGCGTCCGCCGAGCCGGAATCAGGCTACTGGCTCCAGGCAAACCCATCATCCAATACCGGAACACTATTAGATAATCATACATTCAATCTATCACTCAGTTTGCGATTAGGAGCCAATATCAGCGAACCCCATCGCTGCCACTGCGGCGCCGCAGTAGACCGCCAGGGTCATCACGGCCTGTCTTGTTGACGCAGTGCCGGCCGCCAGTCCCGCCATGCTTCCTTGAACGACGTGATCCGCAGGGCCCTTATCTCCGTCAACGTGCCGGCCACTCTTGAGCCGAACGGTATCGCACGTGACGACGGCAAAAGGCCCGACGGAATGACGCTCGTTCCGTGGAGCCGTGGGAGGCCTCTCGTATGGGACGCAACCTGCGTGGATACGCTAGCGGCGTCGCACGTGACGGCCACAACGAGAGAGGCGGGAGCTGCGGCGGCACAAGCGGAGACAAACAAAAGAAGAAAGTATGAAGCACTGGGGAGTGATTACTTTTTTGTACCTTTCGGGGTTGAGACCCTGGGCCCGTGGGGCCCTGGTGCCAAACTACTATTCAAGGAGTTATCCCAAAGACTGGTTGAGAAAACTAACGATCCCAGAGCTGGCGCTTACCTCGGCCAACGTATCAGTCTTGCGATACAGCGAGGTAATGCTGCCAGCCTCTTGGGTACATTGCCCGCAGTCTCCGACTTAGATTTAGTTTTTTATATATAGTCTTTCTTTTTTTTTTTTTTTTTTATTCTCTCTCTGTTTTATATTTTAGTAATATATTTTATAGTAATTATTAGAACAACTTTATAATTTTGTATATTATGTAAGTTCTATAATTTATAATAATTATTTATTAAGCTTTTGCGATAAGTGTGTATTTCTTTAATAATTAATAATAAAATTTCTTAAAAATATTATTTTGTATAATATTAGCCATTACAAAATATTCCTAGTAGGAGATAATTAAAATTAAATGACAATTAAAATAAAGTAATAATTAAAATTAAGTAATGATTAAAATTAAGTGATGATTAAAATTAAGTAATGATTAAAATTAAGTAATTATTAAAATTAAGTAATAATTAAAATTAAATGATGATTAAAATTAAGTAATGATAAAATTAAGTAATGATTAAAATTAAGTAATGATTAAAATTAATTTTAATCGAAATTGATTAATCGAACAATCGATTGGTTTTTTTTTCGATTGCCGATATTTTTTTTAATCGATTGTAGGGTTTCGATTAATTAAAAATGGTTTTAAAAAATGCACAACGTTAATAATCAAGTTTTCACTTCTGCCGGCACTCCCGGAGTGCAACCCGTCTTTTTTTTGTGAGTAGCTTTATTTTGATAAGACAAACAACATTTTTATCTGCGGATTCTGTAATCAACAAAACTTGGTTGACTACGGTACCCAAAAATGGAACCTTAACCAGCTGATTTTTTGTATGTTGGCAGGTCAATAATTGAGTACTTATTTCAAAAAAAAATATTATCGATTTTTTTAATGTATTTTAAAACCTTATTATTCAGTCCATTGAAAGGTTACATTTGCTTTGCATTTATTAGAGGACGCAATTTTATTTTTGGAATATATTGGGAGGCTCAATAGAAGCTTAACCTCAAGTTTGTGGGGTTGCTTCTCTTGTCCCCCGGCCGCCATCTTGAAAAAAGGGGTGACAACACTATTTTCATGATATCTCAGAATCTATACGTCTTACAAAAAATTTGTATGAACATAATTTGTTACAAATTATTTTGCCTACAAATATGTTTATATAACTTTTTACCCTAAATTAAAAATTTAAAAAGTTATAAGCAAAAAAGTGAATTTTTTTTAGAAGGTTTAATATCACTTTTTAACTTTGTTTAACACATTTTACAAAAAAATACCTTAGACCAACCTTGTAGATGATCTTTTGAGAAAAAGATCCCCCGGTCCCACGAAATTAATTTTCTGCAGAAACAAAGGAAACTGTGGAACCATGTGTGGCTGCAGAAAAGCAAGCCTGAAATGCTTTATAGTATAGTAGGCATGTGCAGACTAGTATTATAATAGTAGGCATACTATGATATAGTTTGCAATTTGCATATATTTATGTAGTGTAGTAGGCATACTGCAGACTTTGGCTGCAGAAAAGCAGGTCTGAAAAGCTTTACAGAATAGTAGGCATACTGTAGAGCATTTTAGGTCTGCTTTTCTGCAGGCACGCATGCCTTCACAGTTTCCTTTGCATCTGCAGAAAATTAATTTCATGAGATCGGGGGGATTGGGGGATTTTTTTCTCAAAAGATCATTAACAAGGTTGTTCTAAGGTATATTTTTTGTAAAATGTATTAAACAAAGTTAAAGAGCGATAATAAACCTTTAAAAAAATATATCACTTTTTTGCTTATAACTTTTTAAATTTTTAACTTAGGATAAAAAATTATGTAAACATATTTGTAGGCAAAATAATTTTCAACAAATTATGTTTTAAAAAAATTTCTGTAGGACTTATAGTTTCCGAAATATCACGAAAATAGTGTTGTTACCCCTTTTTTCAAGATGGCGGCCGGGGGACAAAGGTGGCGACCCCACAAACTTGAGGTTAAGCTTCTATTGAGCCCCCCAACATATTCCGAAAATAAAATTGCGTCCTCTAATAAATGCAATATTCGGTCCTAAAATTGTAACATTTCAATTGACTAATTAATAATATTGATATTGAAAAATTCATGAAATTAAATAAAGTCACGTGACTTATAAACGCGCTATGATTGAGGTATGGCGTCACAATGATAAATACATTTCAATAGTATACGGCAAGGCTGCTCAACCTTTTTTACAGTGGGGCCAAACGGTGGATTCCCACATTTATAACGGGCCATTAAATATAATACCAATCAAACTTCAATGGGTTATTTAAGCATAATTTTTTTTTTTTAATTAATGAGATTTTTGCAGTTGTATGTCTTTTAACAACTTATTTATGTTGGGTGATAAATCTGATGTTGACAGTAGCAACAAGTCAGAAATATGTTGCTCAGTTAATGATGTGCGGTATTTATTTTTAACATAATTAAGGTCTGAAAACACTTTTTCACACACATTATAAATTATTATGTTGATCCAAAACTACATAAAAACTTCTCTTCTTCTTTTGGTAGGTACCAATTTCCAGAAATCTGCAAAATCTTCTGAAGATTTTGACGTTTCGACGACACTTTTTCAACAAAAATGGTTTTCAATGACTTATGATTTTGCAGTTCAACTTAGTACAAAAAAAAGTTAAGTATTCAAAACTTCCTGGTGCGGGCCATTTAAAATTCTTTCGCGGGCCATATTGTGGCCCGCGGGCCTGGGGTTGAGCAGCCTTGGTATACGGCATTATTAACCTTATTTCGTTGAAGTTTAAGGTCAAAATTGTTTGCGCTAGCTATAATATACTATGTACATAGCTAAACTTTTTAATAAATCCACAATATAAACTAATTCTCCTATGACTCGAAATAAGAAATGTCATAAGTAAAACGTTTTGTTATAAAACTTATATACTGTCAAAATAGTATTATTTATTTAAACAAAGTTACTAACATAATTCATAAGCCTTTATATATACTAACAAATGAGTCTATGTAACTTGATTTAATAAAGTATTTCATTTCATATACGATCTTTCCATTTATCAAAAAAAAAGCATTTTTGTTGAAATACTCAATTATATAATTTAAAAGTAACATTGTCCAAAAAAAAATAATAGAACAATCCATATTTTAGGACCATCAAACCATGAAATCCTTTCTATCTCTGTTAGCTACCAGTTTCAAGATTTTTCGAAAATAAAAATGTTGTTTGTCTTATCAAAATGAAGCTACTCACAAAAAATTAGCTTGATACTAAGAATAACAAATTGTTCTGAGGCTCCCTGGCTAATAGGCTTAATTTCTTAACGCGACTATGTTTTTCATGTTTGGTGTTGACTATTATTACAGGCCAAGTTCGTAAATAAATAAACAAGGGGATTTAAGTGACATTTGTCTTCAAAAGTCATTTTATTAAAATATATATTAATTAGTTTTCTTTGTTTTGTTATTGTGCGCTTGATTAACTTCACAATAATTTTTGTACACTTTGATTTTCAACTATTTGCGAAAACTTTTAAATGGCTTTTAGTTTTCAATATATTTAGGTTAATTTATAATAATAGCTGTAAGTTTTCTGAAGAAATTTAAATATAAATTGTAATGTTGATGATAATATTAAGCATCGTCAAACCGCACTTCGTTTCGTCTAATTTAGATATGAACTGGCCCTAACCCTAAAAAATACAGACATCCTCTTCTTAAGTTTATGAAACAATAACAATAATAAAGAACGACTGCTGAATTTTAATGAAAAACGATATAAAGTAAGAATATTATCAAAGGAAACTTTATATGTAAAGCCTTTGTAGAAAAATTTCATTCACATACTCAGGCACGTGAAATGAAAGAACTGCCTCACATTAAATAAAAGAATGTCATTTTCGTTGGCAAGTCAACCGAAAGTATGTCGTATATCGTCAAAGTAAAAAGTATATGTTTAAAAAGTATTAAAAACGAGTAAAGTAAAAGTTGCGGTTATTAAAATTGTGAACAGAATTTTGTTCGTTGCATTTTTCAACTTTAAAAATAATTTAAGGTATTGTTTTACGTTGTTCTAAAAAATTCTACGAATTCGTCTGTTTTAGGTATTCGTTACTATATAATATAATCATCGCACCTCGTTTTAGTGTGCCCTGAGCCAGAGGGTCAATTCACATCAAAACGTAACGAGACGATGCTATGCATTTTTAAATTTCAACAGGCCGTCTGACAACGTAAGCGGCAAGTCTGTTAATTCAATGTGTACGTTCTTGTGTAGTTATTAAAGTGCAGTTTCCACTACTTTATTTAATAATCCATCGCATCGTCGAATCACGTATCAATGTGAAACGACCCTTAGTTTTACAATAAATCTAAAACGTATTGTCGAATTTCAGTCTCACATTAGCCTTTAACGTTGCACGCTGAGCGCTGAAATCGCCATAGGGAATTTGAAAATTACACGTATAGTAGGAGATCATCTAGTTCACGTCTTTCAATGATATCCCCTTTCTGTTTTCAATTTAGATACAATTCCTTTGTGAGCTGCACAGTAATAGCGTATAGTGCTGAAGCTTGAATTTTATACACTACGCGATACGTCAGCTGACTGAATTTGTACTCAATTTGTGGCTGTAAAATTGTGATATTAAAAATTCCGGACAAAATTTGTTACCCTTTAGAGTTTGAATAAACAGTTTTGTTGTTTATAAAATTAGTAACCTGGTAAAAGTTTGTGTATAACCTAGATGGTGAGGTAAGGATGTGTATCACATACATTTGTGTATATTATAAAGTTTACTAATGTCTTCGACGTTGTTATCTTGTTTTATCAACAAAATAAATTTAATGCTTTTACTTTTATTTGTTTCATTCTATTTATTTAATTACAATTTTTTCGATGTCACGTTCATTACTTACGTTTTCATTAAATTACATATTTTTGTGTTGTCACTCATTTCATTAGCATGCGCCATGCTCTACTTTTGTGGTACTATTTTAGTGATTGAATGAGTAGGACTACTTTCGAGTCGTACCATGGATCCTACGGCGGGTTCGTCCACTCGCATAAATATTGTTTTTAAAGAAGCTAGCATACCAGCTCAATATACGATAAAGAAACTTATTGTTATGAAAACCTTTCTTGGATATAACCATCTCTATTTAATTAGGTGTCGCAATGTTTATTATGTTATATCGTATATCTATACGTGTTTTTTGTTTTCCATTTCTATATGGTACCTCACTATCGAATCGGCATTTAGTGCAACGATGCTAGTGTATAAAAGGAACATTTTTGTTCAATACCTAGCTCTCACTTTGTTCTCCATTTTCGTGCAAAAAGGTAGGTTAAAATCTTTTTTTGAAAATCTTAAGGATTTCGATGATGAAGCTATTATCAAGAACAAATTTGAACTTTACCCCCGACTTTTTAATTTGGTAACAATTCCGATGGTAATCCTGTACTATTCAATTGAAATATTCTGCTTGATGAATATGTTTCCTATGAACTTTGCGACTAGAGTTAGTACGTTTGTGGTGGTACTGTTGAGCGCGTCACATGACATAGAGATAATCTTTATAAATTCTCTACTTTACATGATTTACAAGAGGGTACAGATACTTAGGAATCTAGTATTTAGTCATTTTGATAATAGCAATAAAATATTTATATTCGAAAATGCAAAGCAAGGTCCAGGTTTTTTGTTCACACTTTACGACCATTTACATAAATGTTCTGATGCGTTAAACCAAGCTCTCCGATTCTCTGTAAGTAGTTTTTTTTTTGTGAAATTTTAATGTTATTTTCATTTATTATTATTAACGATATTATCCATTAGCTTTCAGTTTTATTTGCAACGTCGGTTTTGTCTACAGTCACTCATATAAAAACGATCTCATTGGTTTTTGCTCGCTCTGGCGGGATGGCGACAAATATGGTACGGGTTTTATTTTGCCATTCAGGTTATTAAATACAATTTTCTTTTTTAACCGACTTCAAAAGAAGAGATTTAATTCGACCCGTATTACGTAATTATTTCCGCATCTAAACAAAGGCGCCAAATGTCAAAAATGTTAAATGTATTATGCATGTATATTGTATGTATATTATATTATGTATGTTTGTGTTCGCATATTTCCGAAACTAGAAGTCCGATTTAATTAATTGTTTTTTGTTTTACTTAGTACTGTACTGCAAGTTTCACACAAATCAGTTCAGTAGTTTTTGAGATAGGGAAATTTATATAGTGCAGTCGCCAGAGGTTTTAACCTCCGAAAATTGTAATAGTGAATGGATTTTTGTTTTTGAGGTGTCATTTTCTTTTTTACACTATAACTTGCAAAGTTTACCAAAAAATTTTTTGTGCGTTTAATTTTTTAGTAACTTAATTAAAAATCAATATTTCACCATATAAAACCGGTCCAGAAAAAAAAAATCTTGTTCCTGTTATTTAATGACTCTTATCCGATTATTTACGTTGAAAATTAACCAAGTACATAATTTTAAAAAAAACAAGTTTGCTTTGCTAAGCTAAATACAACTATAAGGTTTTTGTAAAGTTTTTACAGATTAACGCTCGTCGTAACCAAGATAAAAGGGTTTGGATGGATTTAAGGGTTGTAACGAAAAGTGTGTTAAAGTTACTTGCTGTGCGTATTTAATTTTTAGAGAAATGATAACTTTTAAGTACTTACTTAAAAACGTTTAAATATCTCCAAAAATGTGTAAAATAGACCGAAAATATTTTTTGAGAATTTATTTAAGTGAGAGTTAAAACATTAAATGCGTCGACAAATGAAAGACTTTTTCTAGTCTTTGAAATATATTTAAACTTCCGACTTAAAGCCAGAAAAAAAATTGGGTGCTACAAATCTCACGTACATATTAAAGACGCATGCTGCGACCTATGTTTGGAAAATGCTTACCCGAATACAAAAAATATCAGTTCTTAACCTAATTTGTATTTTTTTCTTTAAAGTATGCTTAAGCAAATATAATTAATAAAAAAAAAACAATTTTATTCTGTAAAAACCTAACCAAAAGAAATAAAATACAGATTTTCTTCGAAATATCCGTGAAAAGTTTGTGATTTACAGAAAATTTAATAAAGTAAGAGCTAAAAAGTTATACACATTATGAAATAGAAGGCTTTGTTAAGCCTAAAAAATAATTTTAAACTTCCTATTTAAAACCAAAGAAAAATAGGAACGCCATTTACCTGGCGAGGCACGCAACAAGCACATTTGGAGGTATACTCATCTACATACAAAAATATTAATTTTAAATCTAAATTATAATATATTTTTTCACCTTATTTTCTTTCTTTGAAATATAAGCAACGATGCAAATAAAAAAAAATATATATTTTATTATTTTGCTATATATTTAAAAGAAAGAAATATACAATTTTTCTTCTAAATTTTACAGTTTATGAGTTTACTTGAAGTGGAAGAGAATAATTTAAAAATCAAAAGCACAACTTTTCAATAGGTAAGCTTTATTATTTATGTTATCAGCTACACATTCCTTTTTTTCTTTTCAATTTTCATCCACTATTGCAAAAATCGGAGGTTTGCACGATTTTTACGCTCTGGGAACTCCACTAATAATATTATTATGTAACTAGCCCTACTAGACAAGTGGCAAGCCATTATCGTAAACGCCAACAAAATGTATACAATTTGACATATTAAGTCATCGCTTCGCTAGCGAATACTTATGTCAAATCCCATATAGTGGAGTTCCCAGAGCGTAAAAATCATGCAAGCCTCCGATTTTTGCAATAGTGGATGAAAATTGAAAAAAAAAGAAATGTGTAGCTGATAACATAAATAATAAAGTTTACCTATTGAAATGTTGTGCTTTTGATTTTTAAATTATTCTCTTCCACTTCAAGTAAACTCATAAACTGTAAAATTTTGAAGAAAATTTGCATATTTCTTTCTTTTAAATATATAGCAAAATAATAAAATATATATATTTTTGATTTGTATCGTTGCTTATATTCTAAAGAAAGAAAATAAGTTGAAAAAATATATAATTTAGATTTAAAATTAATATTTTTGTAATGTAGATGAGCATACCTCCAAATGTGCTTGTTGTGTGCCTCGCCAGGTAAATGGCGTTCCTATTTTTCTTTGGTTTTAAATAGGAAGTTTAAAATTATTTTTTAGGCTTAACAAAGCCTTCTATTTCTTAATATGTATAACTTTTTAGCTCTTACTTTATTAAATTTTCTGAAAATGTAGCACAAACTTTTCACGGATATTTCGAAGAAAATCTGTATATATTTTTTTTTTTGTTTAGGTTTTTACAGAATAAAATTATATTTTTTTTCATTAGTTATATTTGCTAAAACATAATTAAAGGAAAAAAATACAAATTAGGTTAAGGAAAAAAATACAAATAAGGTTAAGAACTGATATTTTTTGTATTCAGGTAAGCATTTTCCAAACATAGGTCGCAGCATGCGTCTTTAGTATGTACGTGAGATTTGTAGCACCTAATTTATTTTCAGGCTTTAAGTAGGAAGTTTAAATATATTTCAAAGATTAGAAAAAGTCCTTCGTTTGTCGATGCATTTAATGTTTTAGCTTTCAGTTAAATAAATTCTCTACAAATATAGAAAAATATTTTCGCTCTATTTTCCACATTTTTGGAGATATTTAAACGTTTTTAAGTACTTAAAAGTTATCATTTCTCTAAAAATAAAATACGCACAACAAGTAAGTTTAACACACTTTTTGTTACAACCCTTAAATCCACCCAAACCCTTTTATCTTGGTTACGACGAGCGTTAATCTCTAAGAACTTTGCAAAAACCTTATAGTTGTATTTAGCTTAGCAAAGCAAACTTTCTTTTTTAAAAATTGTGTATTTGGTTAATTTTCAACGTAAACAATCGGATAAGAGTCATTAAATAACAGGAACAAGGAATTTTTTTTTCTGGACCAGTTTTATATGGTGAAATGTTAATTTTTAATTAAGTAACCAAAAAATTAAAAGCACAAAAAAAATTTTAGTAAACTTTGCAAGTTATAGTGTAAAAAAGAAAATGACACCTCAAAAACAAAAATCCATTCAATATTACAATTTTCGGAGGTTAAAACCTCTGACGACTCCACTAATACATTTTGTTGGCGTTTACGATAATCGCTTACCACTTGTCTAGGCCCTCTGGTCATGTCATTCGTAAACACTAGTAAAATGAAGTGTTACCTCCTCCTACCACGCGGCGAAAAATCGAAAATGTACGCCTTCTCTCCTGCTTTTTAATTTGCCCGCAATCCTGGAAATCAACTTTTTTTTCAGTTTTGGCTTGCATTGTTCATCAGCTGTGGCCGAATTGTAAGATACAGTCTACATGTGGTACTCGTCTGCTTCACCACTCGACTGATAACGGACCAAGCAACGAGCATTCGCATCAAAATTCAGAGTGAACTCGACAACACACAACAACGTACGTAAATTATTTTTGTCCAGATAAATCTCAAACTGAAACTCAAACTCAATTTTTTTTTATTCAGAATAAATTTTTGCAAATATTTTCTGAAAGTCTACATGATGCCTACCACCGGTTCGGGAACTATTTCTTAACTTCGTCTTACGTCAATTATAGTTGTTATTTTATAGATGTCGCCCGCAACTCCGTTGCGCCAAAATACATTTATCGCGCAGGAACTTATTGTTTCAGGAACGTATCCCATCCCCCGGACTCAAAATATCTGCTTAGTCCACACCAGATTTCATCAAATGCGGTTCAGTGGTTTAAGCTTGACGTAATAACAGACACATTCCAGCATTTATAACAATAGCACGGATATTTTATCAGGATTTAAGATAAACTGCAATTTATGCGCCTCTACTTGTAGGTTTAGACCCCGAGCTGGTAGTAGGTATTATGTACAATCCCAACGGATTTGTTTTTAACCAATTTAGATTTTTTTAATTTTTTTTATTTCAGCTCTCGTGTACCACCGCCAATTGAAAGCACTCTTTCAGCTGGCGCGAAACAAACAATTTACCTACAACCTATTGGGGAACATCAAGATAGACATGAGGCTGCCACTCCGGTATATAGGCTTATGTATCACCTACGTCATCATTCTGCTACAGTTTAGTAAAATTGTAGATTAAATAGTAGAAATTATAAGGATGTCATTTGTATGTTTAAGCTGTTTCACTTTTCAAGTATTTAGCTAAGATGCTATTGGTCGTTAGACAACATAGATAATTCCTTTGTAGACAACCTATGGTGCATAAAGCAAATTTCAGAGCCTGGTCAAAGTTTTAACATGTGACACAAAACATAATATTACGTGTTAGTCATATTAAAGCGTATAAGCATATTTTAAAATATAAATGTCATAGTCACTATAAAATATATTTTGTAGTTCCTATCATTTTTTAGATACATAAAACCCATATACAGTAAGAAATATTAAACCACAGTTTTAGCCTCCAATAAGAGTGAACATAATATTTAAAAAGTTCAATCAGCATCCAAAATTAAAAAAATTGAGCAATTCAAATGATATAAGGCAAGATTCTCGATGCTATTATCTGGGTAAAGTTGACGTGAGATTGCGGTCGGGGATTCAATCATTACCCCGGGGGAGACCATTACCCACAATTGTGGAACTTAAGTGATCCCACCTGATATTGTTTACCTTCTGTAACTTACCATTTGGAGGCATTTTTTAAGAAGTCTGTATCGAATTCAAATGCTTGTCATACTTTAAATAATTGATCTTTTGATACTGTGGATGATTAAGGAATAAAGAGTTTTGCTCCTTATTGCAATAAAAATTGTATTTTTTAACATGTGTATATTATTATAGTTGAAATTAGCATTGCTATCTTCAAAATGCAGAAGATTTCTACGCGACATAGCGCTGCACCGCATGCTCAATGTGAACATAAGTATAATTTACACAGAGCCAGTACCGGCTGCCAATAGGACTGGCAGCCAGTATTGGCTTGGCATCTGCCGCGTGTGAACAGTTTGGCCTGGCTTGAAAAACTGTTCACACGCGGCGTATACCAAGCCAATACTGGCTGCCAGTCTTAGGCCGCGTTTCCACTGAAGCGGAGCGGAGCGGAGAGGAGCTTAGCGGTGCCGAATTGACCAACCACCATGCTTGAAATCTTCGCTGTCATTCCGCTGGAATAGCACGATTGGTCAATTCGGGCACCGCTAAGCTCCTCTCCGCTCCGCTCCGCTTCAGTGGAAACGCGGCTTTATTGGCAGCCAGTACTGGCTCTGTGTAAATTATACTTTATCATTGTCCATTTTCCTAGATATGAACTATCAACATACAACACGTCAATTCGAGTAATCTAGTTGTTGCGCTACGAAACGCTACGACGTGCTACGCCGTAGCGTGATGAGCTACGCGGCGTAGCACCGTAGCCCAGCCAGTGTAGCTTAAAAATACAAAATATAATAATACTAACGACCCGCACCGGCGTCGCACGGGTATAAAATATATAATCACTGAAAAAATGATTAAAATTGAATAAATAGCCTATGAATAAATAGCACATGGTATATTTCTTTCTTATCTGTGCCAAATAACATAAAAATTGCTCCAGTAGTTCGCGACATAAACCCTTTCAAATAATTTCCCCCGTTTTTTCCACATTTTCCTATTAGTCTTAGCGTGATAAAATATAGCCTATAGCCTTCCTCAATAAATGGGCTATCTAACACTGAAATAATTTTTCAAATCGGACCAGTAGTTCCTGAGAGTAGCGCGTTCAAGTTAGTCCTTTCAAATAATTTCCCCCGTTTTTTCCACATTTTCCTCTATTTCTTCGCTCCTATTAGTCTTAGCGTGATAAAATATAACCTATAGCCTTCCTCGATAAATGGGCTATCTAAAACTGAAAGAATCATCAAAATCCGTTCCGTAGTTTTAAAGATTAAAGGGAACAAAGGGACATGAGGGAAAAAAAGCGACTTTGTTTTATAATACTACAAAATATAATATACGTACTACGTAATACAGCGATTTATCAAAACAAAATTAGAACCGTGCTAACGAGTAGGCGCTCTTAAATATAAATCGTCTTATCCTGGATTAATACTCTAAAGCTCAGTTTTGAATCTTCTGAACTCCTAAAATTTAAAGTTATCTCAATATTTTATTTAACGCTAAAGTAAATTTTAAGATTCCACAAACTCGTTGAAATATTAAGAGCGTCTTAGATTGGACGAACATAATATTATATTTTTAGAAGGTATTTTTAGTAAATCCAAAGTTTGATGTTACTGCTTTCTGTCAAGGTTTTCACTGAAAATAAATGAATAGCTAGTTGTTATGTTTTTAGTTAAAATTATTATTGAAACTCGTCGAACTTTCAAAGGATGTTTTTGATCAAAAATTATGTTTTTTTCATTTTATTGTATACTATTACATTTATTATATTATGTACGTAGTAACAATATTGGAAATTGGAATAAAAATGATATCTTAATGATGTCAAAGAAATGAAAAAGTAATTTTGAAGTTGTATCCCGTGGCATATTATTAATGCGACTAAGCAAATAATAAAGGAGCAAGATTTTATAAATAACTGGATCGCAACCCTTTACAAGGATTTTCAATAAATAAGAGCCTAAAGACCCTGAGAAATATGGCGCCGCGATCTTTAAGTATCCCATATTTTAGATTGCAAACATTATCTCCTTGTAAATTATAACGCCTCCCGGCGAAAATTAACAGCAAAATACTCTCCCTACTACGATTTAACACTCGCATTTAAATTTGATACCTAAATAATAAATTGAAATGAAATGAAAAAGTTTGTTTATGTAAGTAACATAGACTCACTATAAATTCCGAATGCTGACAAAGATCGCAGCGCATAAGTATTCAAAGTCACTTGACAGACTGACTTTACCAATGTTCCTAACATTGGTAAAGTCAATGTCTGTGAAGTGACTTTTCCAATGTGCCAAAGAAAGAGAAACATACCTATATGGTCATTCACTGTGCCAATATTCGCTTTTATGTCAAAATTGATTTTTATAAGAGTATTTTATTTCAGTGATTTGGGTATAAAAAGGTAAGAGACAGGAACTTGTGCACTTATAATATTAGTACGGATTGAATTGAAAAATAATCACAACTCTGGAGCGAACTGTCACCAGCAGTATTTCCGGACCTATATTCCCTCTTAAAAGACCGGCAATGCACCTGCAGCTCTTCTGATGTTGCGAGTGTCTGTGGGCGATGGTAGTTGCTTTCCATCAGGTGACCCGTTTGTTCGTTTTCAACTTTATTTCATAAAAAAAATTTTTGAAAACGTCTATATTGTTTTGTATCTATAAAGTTTGTTTATAAAAACGAAATAAGTAATATTTGCTTAGATCAGAAAACTACAAATATTGTAGAGCTGCCCTCTAGCTACATAATTTATGTGTTGTTAGAGATATATTACAAAGAAAATAGTCGGACATAGCTTTGTTATAATTTATTACGGCTAACGACGATGATGTTTTTATACTTTGAAGCTGAAATAAAGAAAAGAAAACATTCTTTCCAGAGCTTCGAAGGTAAAATCAAAATAAGATATTAAAAAATATAACACAGCCATAACAGAGCTAGATCGTAAAATATTATATATATATATAATGTTATCAGAGCGAATCATGTTACAATTTTTGTATTATGTTTTAAATTTTTAGTAGAAGTTAATTAAACTGCATTATTGATTTTAAATGGCGTTTGGGTTTACTAATGGCAACACGTGTTGGGTACATCACTTGTGCCACGTACAATCTGAGTCTATTTTAGTGATGTGCCCGCTGGAGCGCAGCTGCCGTCGGATTAATGGCACCAACGTGACCAGAACCTTCAGCCTTCCAACTGTAACTCATAAAACTCTCATTTGAATGTTCCATATCAGTTAAGAGTATAGACTTCCTTTGATGATCTGAAATTTCTTATTTGTGGTTTTCAATGAGTTGTAAACTTTGAATTGTATTATTTAGCCTATTTAACTATATACTTAGGTCACTTTTATTCTCGATCTCACTGTTTGTATGGTTATCGCTGTTCACACTATTATTTTGTATGATAATTGAAATTTGTTTACTAACAACTAGAGATTAACTACGATAACATGGCTCTCCCCTCCAAATTACTGTTTCAATGTGTGTTGTTCAACTGTTCAAACTGTTCAAAACTGAGTAGTCACATCCTTATGAAAGAGTTTGTATGTAGTAAGTATTCAACCAATCAACCAGTACTCGTAATATTGCACTTAATGTCACTTATTACCAAGATTTTTTGGTCAACTAATTATAACTAGCAATCGCGCAAGACAACGCACTTCGAACGTTTTGAATTTTGGAAGGGCGCGCCATGTTATCGTAGTTTATCTCTTAACAGTTCTTATGTTAATGATGACGTTAGTAAAAATTGTAGCTCCATAGCTACTGAAAATTTTGACGTAAAGTCCATACTTTACGTCAAAATTTTCAGTTAACAAAGCCGTAAGTGGATGAAGATGATAATTGATAACAAACATTTTATAACATAAGTGCCCTTAAGAGTCCGTCCTCTCTTTTCTACTGCTCTCTTCACACTCACGCCCGTCTTTCATATGCCAGGTGAAAAAGGACGATCGCCAAGTTAGCGGGCAGATAGAGGTTTTCTGTTTTTAAAGGGTTTTTTATATTGAAGTGGTAAAAAGTAATTCCAACACTTTATAGACGACTTTCTCAACAGTACATTGTATTTTTTTAATACCGTTGAGACGTCAATACAATCCATAAAAAGGTGATATTCTAAACCTTTTACAGCAAAAATCACAAAACTGTCGCGGGTTTGAGTTGGATTATTTAAAGATACTTAAAAAAAATAAAAAATCTAGCTCCAACACTATATTATAATTGAAATGTTCTTACATGTTGTGCATTAAAACTTATAGAAATACTGTATTTTAACTGTTAAATCACGTCTGTTAAATGAGGGAAATCGGCAAAATTTCGTATACGGACTCTTAAGTGCCCTTATTCTTCATTTTTCACCTTATAATTTGAACAAAACTTATCTACTTCATTATCTGGCTTTACATAAAATTCACTTATTTTTTATTTGAAATCATTTTACGGGTTCTAAAGCCTCTATTTGTGCAAAAAAACAATTTTAAAATCATTGGTTTTTGAACATCCGTTTACATCTTCAACTCAGTAATTGTAGTAGGTTGTCAATTATTCTTAATCTCCAGTGCATCCGTTATACTTGTAAAAAAGTTTTAATTATTGATTGTACGAAAACGAAACCCTCGTACGAGATTTACAGTCGTACTTCACTTGTTTTTGCTTTTAACTCACACATAGATAATCCCAGTAGACGACCCATGGTTAAAATGTTAAATAAATTCAAAAAAGCTCTACACGGCTCGCAAATTGAATATTCGCTAATTCTGTTTAATGCTAAATAAAGGGACAAATAGGTCTTTTATTACAAAGGATCTAAACAGATTAGAGAGGATGAAACTAAAACCTAAAACTTTTAAGTAATATATAATTTACTAGGTTTATAAAATGTACATACATTCAAATATATTTTTTGAGTGATATTATACCTATTATTAAATTAAAATTGACATTTTATAGTTGTCTAAATGCTTTTGCATTTAGTTAAGACTAGATGACGCCAAAATTCGTTTATCGCGCGGGAACTGTACATTTTTCCGGGATAAAAAGTATCCTATGTCTTTTCCCGGGACTCAAAGTATCTCCATACCAAATTTTAGGAAAAATTGGTTCAGCGGTTTGGCCGTGAAGAGGTAACAGACAGACAGACAAACAGACACACTTTCGCATTTATAATATTAGTATGTGAGTATGGATTAAGGTTTAAAAATATGTTTTTGTTCTTACCATTGTTTTGGTTTAACATGACTGCATTAGTAAACCTGAAATATCTATTCAGCCACAATTTCAGATAAAAAAAGACGAGTTGCACTCCGGGAGTGCCGGGAGAAGTAAAAACTTGATTATTAACGTTGAGCATTTTTTTAAACCCATTTTTTATGAAAATCGATTAAATTTTTAACCCATTTATTATGAAAATCGATTTTTTAAAAATCGTCAATCAAGTTGTTTCGATCAAGTTTCGATCAAGTTTCGATCAGGTTTCGACCAAGTTTCGATCAAGTTTCGATCAAGTTTCGATCAAGGTTTCGATCAAGGTTTCGATCAAGTTTCGATCAAGTTTCGATCAGGTTTCGACCAAGCTTCGATCAAGTTTCGATCAAGTTTCGATCAAGTTTCGATCAAGTTTCGATCAAGTTTCTATCAAGTTTCGATCAAGTTTCGATCAAGTTTCGATCAAGTTTCGATCAAGTTTCGATCAAGATTCGATCAAGTTTCGATCAAGTTTCGATCAAATTTCAAATCGAGTTCGACTTCGAGTTCGACACAGAACACTACTCTCCAACCGTCTTACGGTTTTTCCATGGTTTTTCGATCAGCACGAGAATCTGACGCGAGTTTCACAGTTTTTACCTATCCCACAAAAGTGCTCAACGCCGCTAAAGAAGTTTTCACTTCAAAAATTTGATCTTGAGAATTGTTTTATTAATATGACTAACTACTGCAACTTTCTTCGCACGGAAACCGGTCATTTTCAGGTGACAAAATCTTTTCCGTCTTGGAAATTTACCTTCACACCATATTTCCACAAATTGTTTCAGTGGTTAAAAAGTAAAGAAGTGGATAAACAGACAGACAAACCTTCGTATAATATTAGTGTGGATTAGACAAAAAGGTAGCACATACTTAATTAAAGTCAACAAATCGGTGCGAAATTAGATCTCGTTCTGATGAGAAATTCAATATTATGAAATAATTAACTTTCGAAGGTCTGTTTGCTTAGGATGAATCTATAATGAAACGATAACATCGGGTAATGATCGGGCACGTACGGGATACTAAAACCACTAAATATTATACAGGGTGCAATTAAACCTTCCTGCCAAATTTTTATACATTGATCCTTGTTAAAAATAAAAATACACGTATTTTTCTTTTATAGTCACTCAGTACTAAAATGTTGAGAAATAGCTTCCGAAAGTTATCCCAAAAAACACTACAATTAATGGACACGATGCGTCGGCCGCGCGTGACATGCGCCCGCGCCGCGGAGTGACCGTTCTGCAACGATTTTAAATGGGATAAAATATGTCATTAAAAAAAATAACAATTTTTTGGTTAAATGGACCCTCCTAATGATATCTAAGCCCTGGAAAAAATTTGGCAGGAAGGTTTAATTGCACCCTGTATGTCACTGGATTATCTCGACTTTATAATTGGTTTACTGTTTTGATTGCTAAAATTATCAACGACAGATTATACAACCGACATACAACGCATATTACGACCCGCAACGATTTAATTTATCTTCAATTTCATGCCGAGTTTCATAGACACCGTATGAAGCTTATGCCAAAATCTTTATTTAATAATTACAGTTAAGTAATTAATACGACTCTAAGTGCGGCAGTTAGTGGTTTAGAATGTGACTCTTGATTCGGAGGGTGAGGTCAATATTCGCAGAAAAAGTTATTTTCAAGTTTGGTTAGGATAATATGGGTTGAATTCCTGCATAGCACAAAAATATGGGTTTTATCATACGCTGTGGAATACGCTTAAAATATCCGTAGTTGATTCTTAACCTTTTATATAACAAAAGCTAATACGTATATAAATTGTAGAGCCAATGCATAGAAAATGTCAAAACATAATTCACTTATAGTTTCCCCGCGATGGTTAAAGAAGTTAGCGAGTACCTGATATTGTGGAATACGGTTGAACTTACGAATATTATGCAAGATAGAAACTTAAAGGTAACATTCGCATCTAAGTTATAATCGTTATTAAAACTCTCTACAACTTATACGTAGAAATAGTGGCTTACGGGGTGGAATTTCAATCGAGGTACGGTTAAGTTAACTGCGCAAGTAGAAAATTACTGACGTTAGTAGCTTATCTATATCAATAATATAAATGTTAAAGAGTGTTTATCTTTCTGTATGCTACCTTTTGACACTCAAACCACTGTTATATATAAGTATGGCGCCATGGTCGTCCGGCCTGGCTCTCTTAGGCATTTTCAAATATTTAAGAAAATGTTAATAGCGTGTAATATTCTAGCTCTGAAAAGAACTGTTGTTTAGCCCTGAAAAGAACTCTCGCACGCGCACCCCGGCCCCGCCTTGATGACGCCCATTTCGCAACGGGTCGTGCAGTTGAAATCGTAATAATATTTCAATTTCGCCATAACTTCAAAATCAAACGTCCAATTTTAGTCATTCAAAGACCAAATATTATCTACATAAACTGTACTTAGTGATGCAATAATTTATTTTGATAAGGATTATTAGCATGAGTAAAATAAACGCGTTTAAATGTAGTCCAAAAAAAATCAAGATTTTTTTAATAAAAAATGGTTGTTCTGCCTCATTCGACATAGATAGGTATAGTGTGTCGCGGACTTTTTTGTAGATATTTATAAGATCTAGAGTTAATTGGAACATTATATGGTTCTATATTTTATAGTTTAGGCAGCGTATGCAAAATAAGTAACTTTTTTGGTTGATTTTTTGCACCTTGTGTCCGAAAAACCCAAATATCTTACGGAAACCTATTTTTTTCCAAAATAAAATGTAGTCTATGTTACTCGTGGATAATGCAGCTTTCGAATGGTGAAAGAATTTTTGAAAATCGGTCCAGTAGTTTTTGAGCTTATTCATTACAATTATACAAACAAAGCTTATCTCTTTATAATATTAGTATAGACATATATTTAAGATTTTTAATTATATTATTATGATACACATATTTAATACACATCCATGACCCAGGAACTTTGAAAACTTTTTATTCCTTCGGCGGGATTCGAACCCGCGACCCCCGGCTTGAGCTACCAACAGCCCACCAACTGAGCCACAGAGGTCGTCAATTGTCAGAACAGTTATGGAGCAGTTGGCTGATTATAATCATTATTACTAGGCATTATACGTAATATTAGGGATCATTATGCGGGCATTAAAACTTTAGAAGTAGTAGCTTAACAGCTATAATTGTTATCACTGTAACTGTAGATGTGTACAATGTACATATAGATCACATCACAGCAGAAGTTCGTCCACCTGTGACTTGGTAATATTAATAATAATCATGAGGAATAATCATTTTCTGGTAACACTCACAGTTGCATCTAATCTTACAAACGTTTATGTATATTTTTATTTGTTCTCAGTGTGGCCTATTCTTCAGTAAAAAAAAGACGGGTTGCACTCCGGGAGTGCCGGCAGAAGTGAAAACTTGATTATTAACGTTGTGCATTTTTTAACCCATTTTTTATGAAAATCGATTATTAAAAAATCGATTTTTTTAATTAATCGAAACCCTTACAATCGATTAAATTTTTAACCCATTTTTTATGAAAATCGACTTTTAAAAAATCGATTTTATTTAATTAATCGAAACCCTTACAATTCGAGTTCGAGTTTTCGAGTTCGAGTTTTCGAGTTTTGGAGTTTTCGAGTTCGAGTTCGAGTTCGACACAAAACACTATTCTCCAACCATCTTACGGTTTTCGAGTTTTCGAGTTCGAGTTCGAGTATGACACAAAACACTACTCTCCAACCGTCTTACGGTTTTCGAGTTTTCGAGTTTTCGAGTTTTCGAGTTTTCGAGTTCGAGTTTTCGAGTTCGAGTTTTCGAGTTTTCGAGTTTTCGAGTTTACAAGTTTTCGAGTTATCGAGTTCGAGATCGACACAAAACACTAACTCCAACCGTCTTACGATTTTTCTATGGTTTTTCAATCAACGCGAAAATCTGACGCGAGTTTCACAATTTTTTACCCATCCCACAAAAGTGCTCAACGCCGCTAAAGAAGTTTTCACTTCAAAAATAAAGCACCGAGCTAATAAATATACAGTGAGTGCGTACAAAATAAACAGACAAAAATGTATGTTACCGTCATAATTAAATCGTCCCCGGGAATGGTTTTCGCACTTTTAAAAGTTTGTCCAGTCCGGCGCTTGTGTGCAAACAGAGTCGCATACGCTGCCAATTTCATTATGCAAATACGTCTGAAATGAACGCGAAACATGGCTACAATGGCCTAATTGATGGACGAATTTGCATCCCAATAAAATTCATGCCCTGTCTCGTAGATTGCATATAATCGCAACCAATGCCCGATAATGTACGAAAAACGCGCGTAATTGCTTTTTTTTATTAACTCGATCTGAGATTTTAAAGTTTAACTAGCTGTTGCCCGCGACTTCGTCCGCGTGGACTTCAGTTTATAGTTGTTCCCGTACATCGATTGAATAGTTTACGCGCAAATCACAAAGTTACATTTTGTGGGAACGTACATTTTTCTGCGACAAAATATATCCTATGTTCTTTCTCGGGACTCAAAGTATCTTTATACCAAATTTCAGCAAAATAGATTGAATAGCTTAGGCGAAAATCATAAAAGTTTATTGTGCGGGAACCGTACATTTTTTGGGACAAAATGTATCCTATGTCCTTTTCCGGGACTCAAAGTACATATATCTATACCAAATTTCAGCAAAATCGGTCCAGCTGTTTACGCGTGATGTCGTAACCAAGGGAAGTATATGGATTCATTTTTGTTATTAATGCGGTAACCGTGCATTTTTCCGGGACAAAATGTATCCTATGTCCTTTTCCGGGACTCAAAGCACATATATCTATACCAAATTTCAGCAAAATCGGTCCAGCTGTTTACGCGTGATGTCGTAACCAAGGGAAGTATATGGATTCATTTTTGTTATTAATGCGGTAACCGTGCATTTTTCCGGGACAAAATGTATCCTATGTCCTTTTCCGGGACTCAAAGCACATATATCTATACCAAATTTCAGCAAAATCGGTCCAGCTGTTTACGCGTGATGTCGTAACCAAGGGAAGTGTATGGATTCATTTTTATTAATAATGCGGTAACCGTGCATTTTTCCGGGACAAAATGTATCCTATGTCCTTTTCCGGGACTCAAAGTACATATATCTATACCAAATTTCAGCAAAATCGGTCCAGCTGTTTACGCATGATGTCGTAACCAAGGGAAGTATATATATTCATTTTTATTATTAACTAGCTGTCCCGGTGAACTTCGTGTCACTTAAAAACCTTCCCTAGACTTCTACGAATATTTTTAGACCAAAATCAGTCCAATCCGTTCAGCCGTTTTCGAGTTTTAGCGCGACTTACACATTTGAAAATCCATTTTTATATATTTAGATATAGATATACTTTCCGCGCGGCTCCGCCCGCGTAAATTAGATATTTTACAGACAAATTAGTCCACAAAAAATAGCCTATGATCCTTCACGTCCTGTACTTCCTATCTGACCCAAATAACAGAAAAATTGCTCTAGTAGTTCGTAAGATAAGCCCTTTCAAATATTTTCCCCCGTTTTTTCCACACTTTCCTCTATTTCTTCGCTCCTATTAGTCTTAGCGTGATAAAATATATCACAGCGTGATAAGATATAGCCTGTAGCCTTCCTCGATAAATGGGCTATGTAACACTGTAAGAATTTTTCAAATCGGACCAGTAGTTCCTGAGATTAGAGCGTTCAAATAACCCCTTTCAAATAATCCCCCCCCCCACCCGTTTCTTCCACATTTTCCTCTATTTCTTCGCTCCTATTAGTCTTAGCGTGATAAAATATATCACAGCGTGATAAAATATAGCCTATAGCCTTCCTCAATAAATAGAATATCTAACACTGAAAGAATTTTTCAAATCGGACCAGTAGTTCCTGAGATTAGCGCGTTCCAACAAACAAACAAACAAACAAACTTTTCCGCTTTATAATATTATAAAGTAATATTATTAGTTTAGATGTATATTATAGATGTACAAAAAATTTACCTCTACAATTTTATTATATGTTATATGTATAGATATATATATATATATATACACCTATAGATAGATAATATATACACTAAAACAAATAATAACTAAAAAAACGGCAAAGGTTCGGAAACCTACCCCAAAATTGATGTGGAGCGGGGGGGGAGGGGAGAGGAGGGGAAACACCCCCGTACCAAATCCACTCTACTCACCTTTGAAATTTTCGGGATTCTGAGGCTACATCATATTTTATTCTCGGCAATTTGCATAGCGTGTTTTGTTACGGTCGCCGGCTGCTGCTGCAGCACAGTCACAGTTCTAACCCAACCAACTTTTGGACTTTTTGGTTTGTGTTTGTTTTTTTTTGGCGAGGGGCTGCACCCCCCGAGCCCCCCCCCCTTTCTTTTATAACGGTCGCCGGCTACTGCCGCAGCACGCTCGTTGCACTCGCTCGGCTCCCTCTATGTTGTGGTCTAAGTTCTAACCTAACTTAGCCTAATTTTGGAATTTCTTGATTGTGTTTATTTTTCTTTTGCGGGGGGGCTACGCCCCCCCGAGCCCCCCTTTATTGAGTAAGCCTTTCTAAGTAGGCCTTCTGGTAAGTCTTTTCATTAATAATGAAATGAAATAAAAATGCTGCGCTTGATACGGCGCCGGCAGTCATTTCGGCAACTTGCTGGGGTAGGTTTGTGAACCTTAGCCAAAAAAAAACAACTTTCTTACCTAATAATATTATACACGTTTAATACTCCGTTAACCTACAAAACTAAAAATCTATATCAGATCATTATCAGATAAGTACTTAAATTGACAAATTGAACATAAAAACTCAAAACCTATACAGTTTAACTAATACCTAATAATTACACAAAAATATATATTTTTAAATTGATAAGGGAATTAAAATAATATCCACACTCAGAATAATTAAATAACACAAACTAAAATATGAAAGTTATCGCAAATCACAAAAATAAAATAATTATGAAGATTTCAAAATGAGTTTGACTGTGCATAAAATTTGAATTTCGAATTTAGAATGCTAATTACTTTTTTTACAGCTAGTCAGGTCAGTCAAGAGTCAAGACATAATTTACTCATAAAATAATAATCTTATACCGAGTGTAACAAAACTAAGTGATAATACTTTAGGATGTGTACGTGTTCCTCGTAGATTGTAGAGAGTTCACTGTGAAAGTAGCAGCGCTGAAAGATCAATATTTTTTTCACTTTTGTATGGGGAAACTGGTGACGCTCGGGCTCTTGCCCATACAAAAGTTAAAAAAATACGTCTCTACAAGGAACACGTACGCACCCTAAAGTATTATTATTTAGTTTTGTTACACACTGTATATAAAATTCTCGTGTCACAATGTTAGTTATAAACCGTACTCCTCCGAAACGGCTTCACTGATTTTTATATTATATTATGCATACTCAGTAGGTCTGAAAATCGGCTACTGCATAGACTAAGAAAATAGTATGTCTGGTCTCTGGCCTACTGGCTACTTTTTATATTGATAAGTGCAATTGTTGAATAAATAATAGTAAATTACTACAACTCGAGAGTGTCGGCAACCATTGTGCAACGGGCTAGCGACGAACGTTGCCATGGTGCCATACTTATTAATCACCTCAATATAATACTTTATATGGCAAAAGAACGTTTGCCGGGACAGCAAGTATTATCATAAAACTTAATAACATTTTTTCGAAACATGAACATCCCTTCTTACATCGCACCGCGCACGTCTGCGTCATACGGGAAACACTTCCTCAAAATTTTCAGTATCTACGATCAGTAGTTTAGCTTTTATCGAACTTAAGTCCATTTTCATATCTAATAATTGTTTTAACCCTAGATTTCGCCTAAAACACAGGATAAACTAATTCTGGCAACACTGTAAAGTGTAAACTAATACCTCACCATGTATATTAATTATATTATTAATACTTACTGAAAATTATTAAGTATTATGATTATTATATCATATTTCAAGACAAAGCCTTTTATTGATAATATGATAATATTATTTATATATTAATATAAATTAAATAGATTAGTAAAAGTGTGACTTCATTTCTTATAAAAAAATATTTTTAAATTTATGGCAACTTACACAATCTTTTTGTGCATAAAATTAAATCTCAATGGGAAAAAAAACACCAATTCGTACGTCATGATTCGTACAGGAATAATTATCTACTTAATACGTGTAAACCAGCCATAACTTACATGGCAAAAATAGAGTACACAGATTATGTCTATTGTGGCAAAAAGCGTTGATTGGCGTCTCTAACTCCCTGCGGCGCCGCAAGCCGCTACTAAACGCTGTAAAGCGCTGTAAACTGTGCATGCTTTTTAATGTCTTTTAAGGATAAATTTCAACAAACTATGAATTACATCTTCTATAAAATACATGAAATAATAATGATGCGAATTTTCGAGCTGATCGGACTAAGGAATCGAGTTATCCCATACTAACTTCATCCCCTCTTTCACACCCTTAGGAGAGGAATTTCTAAAAATCCCTTCTTATCACACGCCTACGTCATACGAAGAACACTTCCTCAAAATTTCAAGTATTTACGATCACTGGTTTAGGCCGTGGCGTGGTTCCATTTTCATGTCATTCAGGACAAAGCCTTTTATATAATGATATAGATTACGGTTTCTTCAGCTGATATGCTTTAAATGTATAAGATTCAGTCACTGTAGCAAGTTTTTGTAATAGAACAAAATTGCCCATTAGGGGCAATTCAGACCGCAACGCGACGCGTAGATGCATTTCTATAGTATGGATTTGACAGTCTTCAAATGCGTGATACGTCATGCAAATGTGTCAATTCAATACAAATTTAGAATTTACGCGTCATTTACGCGTCGTGTTGCAGTCTGAATTGATCCTTAGCGTTACAAAAAAGGCCCTTTCTCTACGGAGATTCCGTAACTATTCCGTGACCGTATTTAGAGCCTTATAAACTCTATAAAGAGCCTTATAAGCAACGCGCCTGCAGCTCTTCTGATGTTGCGAGTGTCCATGAGCGACGGTAGTTACTTACCATCAGGTTTGCTCGTTTGCCCCTTATATAATTAAAAAAAAAAATTGAAAGTTACATAGCTATAATAAAAATAGAGCAATAATCTTCAATATACCAATTCCCTTCCACGTTTTAATTTTTCTAATTTTTTTATTATATTCATGATGTTCAAAATCAAAATCAAAATTGTTTTATTTCTGAATAAATTTAAAATAAATATTTTCAGAATGTCCTACATGATGCCTACCACCGGTTCGGGAACTAACCCGGTGAGAAGAACCGGCGTAAGAAACTCGCAAGGGGCCCACTTATTTACCAAAAAAAGGGAGAAAAAATTAATCTTTTAAAATAAAGTTTACAATTTTGTAACTTAATATTATATACAATATCCACATACATAATTGTAAGTCCTATAGTAATGTAGAGTTAGCCTTGCAAGAAGCCATCCTACTCCCAAGGTGTGCCATCGTTTATGAAATCATTGACCTTATAGGCTTTGGCACACAAACGTTCTTTGACTACTTTTTTAAATTTATTATTGGAAAGATTTTGAACGTTTACTGGGATTTTGTTGTAGAGGCGTATACATTGACCTTTAAAAGATTTACTGACTTTACTAAGTCTGATCACCGGCATATCTAGCTTGTGCTTATTTCTAGTATTCCTACAGTGAATGTCACTTTTAACTTTAAATTTTGTTATATTTTTTCTAACATATATTACATTATCCGTTATCCATTTCTAACATATATTAGCTTCCAAAGTAATACCATTTTTTAATAAAATTGAAGCATACTTTCAGCATCTCCCTAGTATTTACATATGACGTTTATTTGAAACACATGACAATAGATAGATAATTTCAGAACTGAGATAAGTAAAAAAATAGGATATTTGTGCGATCTCGGCAACATGCCAAATGTAAGGTCAAGGTCGTTTGCTCGGGGGATGGCCTTAAACTAGTAACATAAGATTTGGTTAGACATTGTGAATATTTGTTTTGAAACTTGCAACCATTTTTAAAATATACAAAGTTAGTAACTTTTCCTCTTTTAAAAAATTGATCGTATCTGTATTCCCAAGCGCAAAATTTCAAACTCGAAAATTGTGCTAAAGATAAAAATATTCTTTCAAAATGTAGCAAAAAACTACCCCTTTTCGTGGAAATGTTTGATACGAATACCTTTGTTTGGCTTATCAAGGGAACGCCGTTTTATTTGCCGGCCGTCGCACTGAGCATATTCGTTATTTTTATTTACAAGCCGGCATGTTGATTTCAATTGAAATTTAAATTCGTAACAATGTTACAAACCCACTGTATGCCTAAATTTTTTCGAGTACGGGACATTATTGAACTTATTCTTTTTTTATTGGCCTTAAATTGCTAGAAGTTACTTCCATTACGGGTCTCATAAAGTCTTCAAAGATATTGTTATTAACTTTTGTGTCTTTTTAGTAAGGATTATCCGAATTTTCAACAAAATATTAAAACCACGATTTCAACTTATTACAAAACTATGTTGTGACCTAAAAGTTAGTGTAGAATACAATAGATAAAGTGAGGCTGGATTTAGGTATATGCGCCCGCCCAAATGCGTGTCTTGGCGGCTGCACAAGCAAAATATGTAAAGTACCTAGCAAACGATCAAATTGTTTGTCAAATTTTACGTGTTTGTCAAACACGCTTCAAACAAAGCTGTACATAGTAGTGTAGCTTTGTTTGAAGCGTTTGTCAAACAAACTACGTGTTTGACCTGTTTGAAGAAAATTTGGATTTGCGTAGCGTTTGACAAACGAGTTTGAACGTGTTCCGCTGTATTTGTCAAACAAGATGTCATAATCTCAAACCGATTCTAGCTAATTGTTTGACAAACTTGTTTGATGCACGTTTGATCATCTCCGCTGCTGTTTGAAGAAAACGTTAATTACATCAAACATGTTTGTCAAACAAATTTGATCGTTTGCGGGGTACTTTACATGTAATTAATAGCGCGACCGCGCCGCCATTTGAATATCGCTACATACACTTTCTTGTAATCTCGCTCAATAGTCACTTAACCGCGCGATCGGGCGGACGCTAAGTTCACAACATCGACATCGTCACTTAACTAATAACTAAGTACTTGGTGCACTCAGAGCTACTGTAATGTATTTGTAAACTTGTATACCATTACCGTGTAACTTGAAATGGAGTCTTGGAAAATTTAACTGCATATCTACAATTATTTACCGCGTAATTTTCCAACTTTAGTAGTAGGTAATTGCAACCCGAGGTAGCTATCTTTTTAACCGACTACGTCAAAAGGATTCGATTTTTATTGTGTGTTTCTCTGGCATACAATCATAGAAGATCTAAACAGCTTCTCGGATCTCACTAGGTGATATCATTATATTAGTATTGGTCGTGAGTTTTACTAAAAACTAATAAGTATACATCGCAGTCTGTTCGCATCGTATCAGATAAGTTCCATTTTCAAAACGAATAAAAGTTCCATTTCCCAGATATAAAATTTCCATCATTCCTAAAAAGTACAAGATCAAACGCTAAGCTTACTAAAAATCAAGCGACATAATATTATAAACCTAGTTCGTTTGCAAAGTATCGTCACTGAAAATCCAACGAAAAGTCAGTACGATTCCCTTTCAAAGTCCTATTGTGACAGGACCTTATTCTTTACCCTTATAAATAAGTATAATAATATGACCCGACACTAGTGTCCGATCCTTATCATGTGTGGATCAATATACGGCATATTTTATGACAAATTTACTCTCAAATTTTTTCTCTCCCTCACAGTTTGTAAAATGGTAGCCATTTTAGTTTCCTTCGGTACCTCAATTACATACTAATTCTGACCAATATTTCATAAGCAAATCGTTATAACTGACTAACATAAAAATACTATGGACAAATTAGCTGTTTTCAACCGACTTCCAAAAAGGAGGAGGTTATATGTTCGTCTGTATATTTTTTTTTGTATGTTCAACCATAACTTCGCCGTCTGTGGACCGAGTTTCATGATTTTTTTGTTGTTGTACAGAGTTGAATCCGAATTTGGTACCATGTTTACAAAAGTGGTGATCTGATGATGGAATCCATGAGGAATCGAGGGGACTCCTTGAAATTTGTATGGAAACATATAGTGATTTCGATTTTTTCTGAAGCATTCGAGGTAAATACTACCAAAAAGTAAGACTTCGCACCATGTTATACCCTGGATCCGAAGGTACCGAACAGAACTTTTGAATGATTATAGGTACAGGTTCAGAGATTTCGGCGTTGTTTATACAACTGAAAGCATAAGCCAACACATCAATTTGATTGATCATCATCATCACATAACAATTACGAAAGTGGTGAGCTGATGATGGGATCTATGAGCAATCTGGGAAATCCTTGAAATTTATCAAAACACTCATAGTGGTTAAAATGTTGTTTCTAGAAACTTAAACGTACGTTACGAATAAGAGAAATTTCATATGAAGATGTCTGTTGGTCCAAAGGCACTGAACAGAACCTTTAAAGATAAAAGTTTGGAAATTACAGCATCGCTTAGATGCAAGCATTTACCACAATTCCGTTTACAGTAACATAGTGTGAATAGTTAACATTCGTATTGGTTATTTACACGTAAAGCCTTATTTTGTAGGATAGCTAAAAAGAGTAAAATTATTATTTTTAACAAAAAAATTAAAACCGACTTCCAAGGTAATTATTATTTTTAACAAAAAATTAAAACCGACTTCCAAGGTAAAAACAATAATAACATTAATATGAACTAAAAAGTATTAAATAATTTTTACTAACCAGATAGCTGAATCTTCAGTCCTCTGACAGAATATCTGAAACTTTTGGAACTGGCACCGACTTCAAAATTATGAAGATTGAGTACAGAAATAGTTGAGGTTTAGCCGCATTCGGAAAAAGGCACTATTAGATAGTAAAAATTATTTAATACTTTTTAGTTCATATTAATGTCATTATTGTTTTTACCTTGGAAGTCGGTTTTAATTTTTTGTTAAAAATAATAATTACCTTGGAAGTCGGTTTTAATTTTTTTGTTAAAAATAATAATTTTTTCTACAGTTTCCATACGTACTGAAATGACAGATAAAAAACTTAATATAGCGTGTATCGTCATTGGTGTTTACCTCCCCGTATGTACATTACGCGGGCAGGGATCTTATCTTCGACAATGACTATAAAGAGAGTTGTTGAGCATTTAATCATTCGGAATACATTTCGTTTAATAGGATACAATAAAAAGCGGTGGTTTCCCGCGATACGCGTAAGGGAAACTTGCGTCGTAAATATGGCTGCACATTCAGTCTCTGGGGCGACTCGCGAGAACATTATAGCGTGAAATATTTATGCTGTTTAGTAGAATTTATGATTATAACTTGATTCATTTGTGGACGAAAGATATTTATGTTTTTCGAAATGCGATTCGAAAAATGCTGATTGAGAAGTTAGGTTAGGTTAAATTTTCCCTTGGCGAGCATGACCAGAATTTACGTAGTTCGAATCGAGTCTCTAGAGAAAAAAACTTAGCTGAATCGTTTTTCCCCTCTAAAGAATCCTTGATACTAAATTATGCACGCAAGTAAATATTAAATATTGTCTTATTTAAAGTATTAAATTTGACCGCACGGAGCAGCAAAGTAAGTTTCGTATTCATTTATAGAAAATAATTATTTTTATGCTTCGTGAATTAAAATGCTTATAATTAGTTTTAATTTCAACACAGATCATCAATTACAGATCCCTCACATATATACCATTGATGATAGGAACAATTTTTTTCTATCGTCTAAGTATATTAAATTCTATTGATGTTTAGAAACACCTTGTTGCCGGTAGAACATAATTTTAACTACAATTACTATGAGCCGAAGCAGCGAAGCCTCGTCGTTCTATTGAGTTGCGGTGCGTTACATCGTTGGACGGAATGTATGTAATAACTCTTTAGAAGGAAAAACGCCACATAACAGCGTTGGGACAACGCACAAAAACACAAGACGTTTACAGCGCAGCGCGTCTCTCAACCTCCCTCTTAATTTCTTTCAAAAAACGCGTTGATGACGCATGTAACCCGACATTAGCATCACACTAATATTAAAATGGCGAAAGTTTGTGAGATTGTATGTTTGTTACTTCTTCACATCTAAGCGGCTAGAGTAATTTTAATAAAATTTGCTACTTATATAAAGTTAGTTGGTACCCCGGATTAACTTTTTGGTGTCGGAAAATATCACAATTTACTTTCCCTGATAAACTGCGGATAACACTGCAGGGCTCAGCTAGTGATAAAATAAGTAAGTAAAACGTCGGAGGTAAAACGCACGGTAACGCAACGGAGCAATGTGGCCTCGCTCTAATTGTAGGCACCATATTGTGCAATTCACGTTACTCACATCCGTGAAACAGGTCAAGTTACCGGACAAAGGAATATTACATTCTAACTAGCTCCCCAAAATCGTTTCTAAAGATTTTGGGGAGCTAGTTAGATTGGCAAAGCGCTTTGAACACACTGTTCAAAGCGCTTTGCCAACGTTAATGCATTGTTCAAAAGTCATAACGTTGTTATTACTTTAATTTATACTTCCCGTTTGTAGAAATATGAATGTTGCTGCTCGCCAGGATAGTATAAAAGTGAAACGTTACAGACAATAATATGCTTTTATTTGCAATTTAGGGATGTAAAGTTTTCGCTTTTTCGTTTTATAATATCGTATATATTATAGCCATTCACATATTATTACGAAACAAGCTTTTTATGGTCACAGTTGATATTCCAATGTATTCCTTATATTTGCATTTTACAAGGATCGTTTTGTCAAAGCCATTTGTAAACGCGGTTTGGAGCCATATGCTGCGGACTACGACCTAAACGTTATATTGCTTGAAACAAATTTGATTTTGATTTTATATGAAACTTAGATAAGAGGTTACAATTTTCTACAAATGTAAGATATTTTAAGTGACAGCCATGTAATATTTCGTATTTAAGATTCTTTGTTAAGGTTAAATAATATTCATAAATGAATCTTACCTTTTAATTTAGTAGTTTCCCTTTCTTATTGCTATAGCAGGACCATTAATTTAATACTTTCCCTTACCCTTCCCAAATTCAAGTCACACGTTGTTAGTAAATTCTTTACAAATTGGAATTCTTACAAGCTACTTAATAGTTTTAAATAGTAATTTATTATCAGGGAGAAACTCAACGGTAGCGTGGCAGTCACCTCGACATAAGGCTATACATACCATTAGGTTCAGTTCACACCGCGACAAAACGCAACGACGTTGTGTAACAGCGATGTAGGATTAAAATGTTGAGTGGGATCATATTATTTAGGCATCATTACTTTCATATATGCCTAATTTGCACCTCATTGAGTATCGTTTCTGTGCAACTGATTCTTGAGACTGAACAAAATATTTTTAATTAGTCTACTTGGATTCAGCTTGGGGTAAAATTGTTTCAGCTCTTTGTGTACTAACAATGTCAACAATGACATCTGACTTGCAGTAACTGTACTTTTTAAATTAAAGAAGTTAAAATTGTTCCACGTCCTGAAATACGAAACTTAGGAATAAGGATACAAAAGAACAGTGCGATCTTGTTTAACAAGAATTCTTAGGGGAGGATCGGCGAAAAAGTTAAAATTAAAACTCATTCTTCTCGCTAATAACTACTCAGCGACTTTAGCTTTTGTCCAATGCGATACGGATTAGTGCAATTTGTTCGTGTCGGAACTCTATGTTTAAGATGTTTAACCATTGTCTCTTAGCAAAAGTTGTTTTTTTAATAGTTTTATTTAAGTTTACAAGGATGCTATTAGCGACCCGAATCAATCAGCTATTACATAAACATTTTTTCTAATTTAAACGTTTTACAGACAGACAGACACACTTTCTCATTTATAATATTATTTAGTTAATTTCGACGGTCCGTCTATTTATTTCTGTATTTCCTTCACTAAATTTATTAATGTTGTTTTACAACTCATCCTAACTATCATTATTTTTCATTTTCCAAATACGTTACTGGATTTAATTAAAGCTAGATTGCTTGCTCAACGATACATAAGGGAAGTCATCCCCATTCTCGCACAATGCTATCCCCTCGGCCTCACCGCACTACGTCGGTCAATTCTAATTACTTGTATAGAAATTGCCAGTTTCATGTATGAACTATCAGTTCAGAATAAATTGGCTTTCCTAGATCTTAAATACCTTGCATTCAATCTAGTTCGCATACACATTAAGAGTAGCAAGTTTGTGGACTGAGTAGCAAGTTTGTGGACTGAATAATTAAAAATAGTTGCTGAAAGGGTAATTTTGGGAAATACAATCTTTAAAAAATTAGATAAAAAAAATAAAGTCATGAAATTCTCCATATTTTATATTAGAAAATACACATCAGTTTTTATTTCTTATTAATAATAAATATTACAATAATTACTATGCTAGTAACTTATAAATTAGAACATTAATTAATCGTTGTTATTGTTAAGGCTTATAAAAGTTTAACTGCCGCACTCAGAGAACATTAATTACTTAAATGTTACTAGCTATTTGCTTGCTATTTGCAACCGAGCAAAGCTTGGTATTCGATAAAACAGGAACAAAATGACATTTTCTAAAAATGATTCCTAGCTAGATGGATTTATCGCCCCCGAAATCGTTGGAGCCGATTCCGAGATTCCAATTATATATTTAATATATATATATAAGATTAATTCAAAATTTTGACATTTAAGTGATGATGAATAATATATATAATGTATTATGTATATTATTCTGTCAAACTCTTCATTAAATTGAAGATTAAAATCATAATTAAAATATGTCTCTGAGTACGGCGGTAAGACATTACTATGTTTTAAATTGTCACTGGTGACTAGATAATTGGAACCTAGCCAAATGTTTCTTAAAATAAGAGCAGAATATTATTAATAATTGATGTAACGAGCAATATGCTACACTTGCCAAACAATTAATTAAGCACAAATTACAAGCTTCATAATTCAGATATAATTACTACACGGCAATATATTTACACTTTATTTAAACTACCTACATTATTAACACTATCCAAATTTAAACGTAGTCCTATCGATAAATTTTATCGTCGTGCGGTGGCATACTTATGAAGTACGGAGCGGGGGGAGGTTGGGCCAAGTATCTGACAGATCCCGGCCCGGACTGCAGCTTGTGCGGCAAGGTGGCAGTAGACAGGGACGGCGGTGGTAACGTGGCTGCGTACCCCGGCCAAGGTCCGTTCCACAGGGGACCGGCACCCGCACCGGGACTGTTCGCTAGTGGACCACCTCTGTACGAGGTCGTCGTCATTCTCAATCGAACGATGCAAATAGCAACAATGAGGATTGCAATGAACGCGACTACTCCGCCCACGATACCGATGATGAGGTTGTCGTCGTTGGTCGTCGTGGCTACGCCGAGAACGGGAGCACCCTTTGGTTCCCCGGAATTTTTCGGTCTCTCATGCGAAGGAGCAACCGACCAGATGATATCAGGTTCCGCTGACGTCCGTTGTACTATCCTCGGTGAAGAGGTCGTAGCGGCGCTACTCGAGGACGACGAAATCGTAGTCTTTTTTCTTTGGTCACAAGATAGCTCGTCGTCCCCAATTTCAATGAGTAGGAAGCCCGATAGATGGTCTGGGGAATGACAGCGGACGTTTTCGATTCCGACATTCGGTATCCAACGTCGTAGAGCTCTTGCGTTACAATCACATCGAATAGGATTGGTGTCTAGACCGAACATGGACAAATCAGCACGACGATCATCGAGGGCCACCAGAAGTTGAGGTTGTAATGTAGTTAGCTGACTTCCACCAATATCGATCGTAATTTGAGATGATCTCGGTAAGGGGAATAGAATCGCAGGAGGCAGATTTGTTATTGAGGTGTTTCGTAGACGAAGTGTGATTTCTGACGCTTTTAGTCCAGCCAGGACACCGGACGACACTGTTTTTAGTCTACTACCCCTGAGGCCTAATTCTTCAAGTCGTGGATGTAAAATAGAATGTAATTGGTCACTGCCTATATTCGTATCCTTAATCTCAACATCCAGTTTTTCAAGCGCCACCAAGTATTCTAGAGCACCTTGAATGTCGAAGTAGCCAAGTCTCGGGTAACCATAAGCTCTAAGTTCCACCAGATTTGTCAACACTCTGAATGAGTTCTTTTCTATTTTTGCGCATCTTTCCAAATTACTTATATCCAACACTCGTAGTGATGATAAGCCTTCAAAGTTGCCATCAATGACCACTAGGATTGGATTAAAGGATATATTTAATTTCTGAAGATTTTTAAGTTTCGGCCACGATATAGCTAACGAATTGGCGATTTCAGTGATTTGGTTATAAGACAAATCTAACGATTCTAGTAAAGTTGTCCGTGTAAATGTTTTTTCGGAGAGTTTAGTTATATTATTATGGGATAAATTAAGTCTGTATAAGAATGGCGTTTCGAGCTGGCCAACTTGTTTTATGCCTGTTCCCGCTAGATTTAAATCTCTAACAGTTTTTGGTTCTGTAAGCACATTGTTTATAGTTTTTTCAGACAATGGATTATAAGACAAATCTAACTTTTTGATATTGACCATTACGCTGTCCTCAGCCGGTATATCTACTATATCGTTGTTTGATAAATCGACAGAAGATACAAAGAAATATTGCTTCTGCAATGCTTTCAAGGGGGCTTGTTCGAATAAATTGTGACTCAAAATTATGGACTCCAACATGTTCAGCCTAGACCTGTCAAATATGTTATCGGGTAGCTCGGTTAGAAGGTTGCCCTCGAGATTAAGAACTTCCAGTCTTATCAGGCCTTCAAATAATCTATCTCCCAAGCGGTCTATTTTATTATATGAGAAATCTAAGTGCTGAATTTGGGAGGAGTTGTGGAACGCCATTTCACTTAGCGAGTCTATTTCGTTACGCGCCAATAACACTGTTCTTAGTTTAGGCAAGCGAGCGAAATCTAATTCATCAACGTTCTTCAAAGCGTTCCCAGACAAATCCACTAATTCAAGGTATTGTAGAGTACTTATAAGCTCAGACGGGAAAAAGTTAAACTTGTTATTAGTGAGGATAATTTCGCGCAGCCTTGGATGTATCTTAAACGAAGAGGGGAACAAATAACTCAGTTGATTGTCTGAAACGTCTATCACCTCTAAGCTCGTTCCGGTGTTAAAGAATTCGCCCTTAAAAGCGTTAAGCTGATTACCTTTTAATGATAAATATTGAATCGACATTACGTTTACGAAGGCTGGGGTTCTTATTGTTACGATATTATTGTAAGACAGATCCAAGTGAGTTAAATTCTTTAAATTTTTAAACGTTCCCTCGGTGATCTCCTGGAGATAATTGTTTGACAAATATATTTGCTGCAAATTATGATTCTTTGAGAATAAATTTACGGGCAGGGCTTTCAATCCGACATCACTAATATCCACCACTTGCAAGGCGTCGTTCTGACTGAAGACATTTTGTGGAAGCACATTTATGTGCAAGTTATGGCTCAGATTCAAATGCGTCAAACTGGGAACCATCTGGAAGGCGTCGACGGGAATTTCCGAGATTTGATTTCCGGATACGTCGAGGAACCAAAGATTCACAAACTTCAATTGTTGTCCGGTGAAACCGAGGATTCTATTTTGGTTCAAAGACAAAAACTCTAAAGTCGCTTCCAAGCCGCTGAACACTTCCGCCGAAATCGAGTTCAATAGATTTCCCGATAAGTCTAAGTGGCGTAAGTTCTTAAAGTGTTCGAAAGCGGCGGGCGGCAATTCTCTGATAACGTTTCGGGAGAGCACTAAAGAATTGATTCTGTCGGATACGGCATGAAGTATGTCACTCGATAGCGCCGTGACTCTATTGAAACCTAAATGAATGGAGGTGAGGCTCGGCAGACGCGATAAGGCGGTGGCGGGGATCAGCAGTATATTGTTGTCCCGCAACAACAGCGTCTGCAAGCTCGTTAATCCGTCGAATGCATCGTCCTCCACCTGAAATGGTCAGTGCACGATTTAATATTATCGTTTTACTTACAAATACGAGATTGTGTATACGATATTATGGTTTCTTAAATAAAATTAAAAATATATATAGATATTATATTAATGTACTTATTCGGGAAAAGTTACGACTCGTATGCGAGGTTGAGGTTTTAAAGTTACGAAGACACGGGAAACAACTCATATATATAATATAATATAAGTATTTATAACATAAGGGATTTTACTTTACACTTACAAAGTCGCAGGAAATATCCAGTGTTATATAAGTCCATATAACGAACACATTATGTAACAACACAATATAACGTACCGTGCGAAGGGAATTGACTCCGACGTCCAAGTATCTCAACTCGGTTAGACCCACGAAGGTCCCGGGGGAGAGCTTCACTAAATTATTTCTGCTCAGATCCAACACTTCGAGCGCCGTCAGAGAGTTCAGGTGGCTGTGGTCGATGTTCTGTAACGTAATTACATATTATATTTAAAAGATGAAAGCTAATATTGTGTTCAAAATTTCTGTCGAAAGTTATGTAATAGCTGTGATGACGTAATAGCCAAGGGGAAGGTGCTATTTTTGTAGTCACTCGAACGTTATGGAGAACTAGTAGGTTTTTTTACATTAGGTAAAACTGATTAAAAAAAAATAAGAGCATTTTTTATTTAAGCGGTGGGTTCAGAAACTACAGCCATTTTAAAGTTTTGAAAAAAAATATATTCACAAAATTGCTTATTTAGGTAAATTATAAATATATTTAAGACAACAAGGGCTAAATCATTTAGTTTAGTGCAAAATAAAATATCTGCGAAGCTTAGTTAGGAAAATATGAAGCTTTATTTTTTTATATTTTAAAATGTCCCTACAGGCTTACCTGACCTTTGAATCGTCAGTGCTTTATATTATGGAAGCTTCTTTGGGGTAAACTAAACATCCCCTATCTTAATCTGACAGATCCGATGACATTTCAATATGAAAAAAAAATTAACCCACCACGTGAGAAATCTGATTTCTATACCATGATAATTAGACACAATATGTTCGAATCCTATACAAGCTTAATCTGACACGCTCGAGCTAATCCCGAAATCCCCTCTTCCCCTCCCCAACTATTAGCAATTTACAAAATACATTATCAGCTTCTAATCTTATAATCATCATCTTATAAGGCAAATGTCTATTACCTCTTCACGCTTAAACTCCTGAACACATTCAAATTTAATGTTTGTTTATAATTTGAGTCTCAGAAAAAGACGTGATATAGTTTTAGTAACGCAAATGTGTACAATTCCCAGCAATAAAAGTTACAAAACAATAATACATTTATACAGACTGTCACAAAACTAAGTGATAATACTTTAGGATTTGTGTCCCTTAATTTTTTTTTGTAATTTGTATAGCGTCATGAATTTTCCCATACTAAAGTAAAAAAAAAACTCTTTCAGTGCTGATGCTTTTCCAGGGAATTCGATATAGGGTACCCTTAGAAATTATCACTTAGTTTTGTTACACCCTGTTAGGCCGGCCTCACACAGCCGTAATGTTACTCTGAATTCATATTATTAATTCAGAAAGACCGGAATACCATACAATATCAGTATGCTCCACACACATTCTGATTTTTTCAGATTATGAATTTTTCCGATCGATCTGTAAGAATGATAGTGGCGCTACCGACGATGATAAAGGGTGAACTCAGTATTTGCGTTTGCATTTCTTTTTTTTATTATATAGAGCCAAAAGCAATGCGATTAGTATTAGTTCTTCTTCCATAAAGACGTTTATATGTGCCGGGAATCACGAGACTACTGATCAATCTGAATTTTTAAGATATGTGTGAGGCAAGATGCCGAAATTCAGATTATGAATTTCCAATTATTAATTCAGAGAGACATTCCGGCTGTGTAAGGCCAGCCTTAAAGTATTTAATTTGACTTACCGTGATCATATTGCTCGATAAATTCAAATGCTTGAGAGACGAGAAAGATTTAAGTGCGACCGTCGGGAAATCCGTTATAAAGTTTTGAGAGAGGTCCAGTTTCTCCAAGTTCTCTATGCCCTGGAACACGTCGCTGTTGAACTTGGAGAGCCTGTTCCGGCCAAGATCGAGGCTCTGAAGGTCACCGAGGCTGACGAAGGCCCCGCCCTCGATGGCGGATATCATGTTTCCGTGTAAATCAATCTCCTCTAATGCCTTCTGAGAGACGAACGTCGCTTGCCTGATTAAACCTGAAACATGAAACGGTGAGATCCGAAGTTTATCGCGGAAAATTACGGGATGATATTCGATTTTCAGGTCGTAGGGATGTAAAACAAGCTTTCGTTTTATATCTGTAGTTATTTTAGTTTTCTAAATTGTACGAGTAATGTATTGTCTTTTGTGGTACAGCATTATAGATTTCGTAGGCATGAATAAGTGTTTTACGAAAATAGAAACACCTATTTTCCGAAACTGAATTCGAATAACCGTGGGCGGACCTGCCGGAGAGCTCCTGATAGCATTCAATGTTCCTTTCAAAACATTAATATAAAAAGGGTGCCCAGGCTCGTATAAATAAAAAATAGTTTGAAGTACGTCCTATTTACGAAAAGTTCTTTTCCTTCCACAACAAAAAAGATTTATTTTACTTTGAGCGGCGAGTTTGGGCACTTTGCGAAGTACGACGAGCCCTCGCCTACATTATAATTGTGAAAAACCCGACTTACCTATTCTGTTTTCCCTCAGAGAAATAACTTTTAATGATTGCGGCCCATTGAGTGAGGAAGACGGAACGAAATTCATATTGTTACGATCCAAGCGCAATATCTGAAAATAAAATTTACATAAAATATCTTTACTACGGGAATATCATGCTGAAATTAAATTATAAAAAATCCGAGTACAATTTTCCGTTTTCTCGGATAAAATGCTATAAGGCAATACATGGAATGTCAGTTGTAGGAAATAATATTCTTAGTACGTGGAACAATTCCACTACTTGGAAACATTATTAACTAGTTTAAAATTTCTTACGCATACACATATTATGTCGCGTAGGCACCTACTGGGAAAACATTATCAAAATTCTACTTCTTAGTAGAATTTAGATAATGTTTTCCTTACATACAATATACATAAAAGGTCAAATACACGTATATGTATGGAAATGACAGCATCGTTATATTATACTGTATACAGACCTTAGTCAGCGGCTATACGGTAAATTTTTCATCAATCTGATCCATCAATCTGGTACTGATTGACGAAAATTTGATCGTGTACGACTCGGATTGATGGATTGATAGTATTTTTAACCGACTTCCAAAAACGAGGAGGTTATATAAGGCTGTGGATATATATTTTTTTTGTATGTTCAACGATTACTCCGCCGTTTGTGAACCGATTTTCGATTTTTTTTTTGTTGTATTAGGTTTCACTCCAATTTGGTACCATGTTCACAAAAGTGGTGACTTGATGATGGGATCCATGAGTAATCGAGGGAATTCCTCGAAATTTATATGGAAACATATGGTGATTTTGGTTATATGAGAAGCATCCTAAGCATATGCTACCAAAACGCAAGATTTTGCACCGAGGTATACTATGGTTCCAAAGATACTAAGAGAACTCCGGATTCCTCATAGATACAAGTTTGGAAGTTTAGGCGCTGTTTTAAGAACTGAAAGCATATGCTACTATGCAAATTACATTCATCATCATCATCATCATCATCGTCATCATTACCACGTCAGAGTCACCAATGTCACCAAATTCAACCTTATCTCCAGAGCATAAGGCACACATTTGACATTACTCCTGAGAAGTTAAAGTTGCTTCGATAATATAACATTCTGTTTCACTTCGCCGAGATATTCTGGAAAACAATCTAATTTCAACCTTTTGCATTGCGTTTAGGGCCGGGACACAAAAACACGGCACGACGTCGTAAAAAGCCCACGGTACGGCGCCGTACGGCGTCATACGACGTCGTGCCGTAGAAACTCATCTTGAATTTCTACGTGAGTTTCTATAGCGCGACGTTGTACGACGCCGTACGGCGCCGTGCCGTGGGTTTTTTACGACGCGCGTCGTACGACGTCGTGCCGTGTTTTTGTGTCCCGGCCCTTAGCGTTCATAGTACAATAACGCATCGCATCGCATATCTGCCAGGGCTGTCAAGCGAGCGGCGCGGCGGCGCGGGCGGGGGCCGGGTACTATGCACAGAATACAAATTACTCACGGAGGTACTATGTGCGCTGCGTGTGCGACAAGTCGAGCGAGTGCCAGCCTATTGAAACTAGTCCGGTGACCGGCTGCTTAGCACGTCACACGTGTTCACTTCGATTTTTTTTAATGTATTGTTTAAAATTATCTGCAGGCTGCAGCTGATATTATAATATTTTGTAAGTGTGACTGTAATAAGATACGTAGAATAATATACAGGTGTATTATTCTACGTATAGTACGCGTTTGCTTACTAGGTAACTAAAAAGAGTGAAATTATTATTTTTAACAAAAAATTAAAACCGACTTCCAAGGTAAAACAATAATAACATCCTTATAATATTATGAACTAAAAAGTATTAAATAATTATTCCTATCTAATAGTGCCTTTTTCCGAATTCGTCTAAAACTCAACTATTTCTGTACTCAATCTTCATCAATTTGAAGTCGGTGCCAGTTCCAAAAGTTTCAAATATTCTGTCGAGAACAGAAGATTCATCTGGTACCGACTTCAAAATGATGAAGATTGAGTACAGAAATAGTTGAGTTTTAGCCATAAACGTATGATGCTAAAGACCAACAAAGAGTGCGAGAGAGAAGAAAATCCTTTATGGAATTATAACAAGATGAAAAGAGAGAGGCAGTCTAATGAAAACTTTAACCACTTTCATTTGACAGATCGGCCAAAAGTCGTCAATCGTTTTTATGCCCTTTCGGTATTTGCAATTTATTGTTTAAATCCTTTATTATTTTCGACAAATACTTGGTAACTTGTTCTGTGAGTGATTGCAGTGTAAATCATAGGAGTAATCCTGAAAAATATACATTTCACAGGTAATTAATCTTCATGTCCTAATTGCTACGATGTGTTTATTTTCGCTATATTCTGTCTTTAGTTCTCTATTTCAAATAAAATATTGTGAATCCTCCCTTTTACTTTCATATTTTGCGTAACTAAAGGTACAGGTACAGGTATTGTTCTTATATTACACAAATTTTGAAGAAAAATTTTTCATCAAATTTTTTTACATAAACGCTAGTGCTTGAATTAAATTTATCGATATGCTTATCGATATTGTACAATAACATACAACTAAAATAAAAATGTAATGGGGGTGTAAGGGTATTATGATATGTATTTAATTTAAGAATAAATAATATACCATGTGTGTCGTTTACTTTCAACTTTATATTTGCATTTCTATTAATGTTATAACATATCCGACGATCAAAAAATCACACCAAACGAAAATGTGTATATCTACTTTTCAATCTTCACTTTTTTTCTGTCAAATACAATATATGATAGAGTGCGCGCGCGATAACTCTGCGCGCGACAGCGTAGGGATTCATGAAAAAAATGGGTAATCCCAATGATATTTTATTGGTAGTTTTACTTTAATATCCTTATAAATACTAATTTAAATATAGACGTATCGATTATTATGTAATTATGGCGGCCCGACGAAAAGTTTCGTTCAGATGCGCGCAAAGTTATCGTGCGCGGAGTCTACCTAATTTGAAATTACAAAATCTGTCAAAGTTGCATATTATTTATTTCTCATAAAAACGCAGGTAAAATAACTCGAACGAATAATATACTATCTATAGTAAAAGATACATCACTAGCACACGCACACATTGACAGATCAAAAATCATCACGCTTTTTCGAGTTGTCAGGTGATCTATACGGCAGTATATTCTATATCTATGGTTTTAGCCGAATTCGGAAAAAGGCACTATTAGATAGGAATAATTATTTAATACTTTTTAGTTCATAATATTATAAGGATGTTATTATTGTTTTACCTTGGAAGTCGGTTTTAATTTTTTGTTAAAAATAATAATTAATATGAACTTTTTATAACCATCAATATTCCGTCAATCAGATTGATGGATCAGATTGATGAGAATTTGACCGTGTAGCCTGTGACTTATGTCAAAAAATGATTATTAGTAGACATCAACTACGATAATATGGCGCGCCCCTCCAAAATTCAAAACTTTTGAAGTGCGTTGTCAAAACGTTTGAAGTGCGTTGTCTTGCGCGGTAGGCTAGTTATGATTAGTTGACCAACAAATCTTGGTAATAAGTGACATTAACTGAAATATTACGTGTACTGTGATTGGTTGAATATTTACTACATACAAACTCTTTCATTAGGATGTAACTACACACATTGAAACAGTCATTTGGAGGGGCGCGCCATGTTATCGTAGTCGATCTCTAGATCTTAATATCCACCCTCTAAACACGCTGTATAACTTTTTATTAGGAAGACGGACAACAATTAATAATACCCTACTCATCTATCGAAAAATAGCTTCAATTTCACATATAGGTAGTTATAAACACACCGATGATTTTGAGCTCTTAGAGCTAACAGGCAGTGTGTATTATTTAGCGACTTGTATTAGCTCACCTTGAGTACATCGCAGCCTATCAGTAATCCCTCCTCGATCCCCCTTATGTTGTTCCCGCTCAAATCCAGTTCTTCTAAAGCCGGCAGGTTATGGAATTCCGTCGTCGAGAATATCGGGTTCAGGTTGTCTCCGAGCAGGTTGTCAGCCAGCACCAACTTCGTCAGGTTCCCCCTCACTCCAGCCAGCAGACGGTCCGGCAGCCTCCGGAGACTATTGTGAGAGAAGTCCAGCTCTTTCATCGGCAATCCGTAAGAGGAAAATATCTGGAAATAACCAAAAATTAACAACCATAAACCAAAAGCCAAACAAAATTATAGAAAGTACATTTTTTTATAAAGGGGCAAACGAGCAAACGGTCACCTGATGGAAAGCAACTGCCGTCGCCCATGGACACTCGCAACATAAGAAGAGCTGCTGGTGAGTTCCCGGCCTTTTAAGAGAGAATAAATACGCTCTCTTCTTGAAGGTTTGCAAGTCGTATTGGTCCGGAAATACTGATGGTGATAGTTCGTTCCATGGCTCAGTGTGCAGCAGAAAGTTACGTGGGAAACGCACGGTGGAAGACTGCCACTCATTAAGATGATGGTATATTTTTCACGTTTTGTTTTGAATTTTTACTTTGGCACATTTATTTTGAAATTATATTTTCGAGACTTTTCCGTATAAATAATACATTAATATAATGTATTTTAATATAATACATGAATATAATAAGATTAATATAATACATGAATATAATAAGATTTCTTATATTATGTTAATTCTTTTAGCAAGACTAACAAATTTGAAATTCATTTTTATTTATAAAAATATATTATTGCACAAACATGGACGTATAAAAAAAGGCGGACGGAGTCCCACCATACACAAAACTGTGTCGTTCAGAGTCTGTATGCACACGGTCCGCACGCACACATTCTTGCGCTAGTCCATACCATTTGACAGGCGTCAGAATGTGTGCGTGGCCGACTCTGAAGAAAATTAATGAAGACACAGTTTTGTATATGACAAGACTCCGTCCGCCTTTTTTTCTACGTTCATGTACACAAAGTCTAAAAACGTAAAAATGTTCACCTGGGGCCTTACTCCCGGAACTGATATCGATTTTGATTTTCGATTTCAACGGTTTTTGACACTTTAGACATGCTTTAGACATCTAAAATAGCGCACGATCGTGCTGCGGATCGGTTTGAAACTAATTCAACCTCAATGGATTTTGCTATTCCTGACAGCTATGCTAGCGCACGATCGAGCTGCGGCTCAATTTGGAACTAATCAGCATCGAAACATTCGCCAAATCGAAATCTTAGGTGCTCGCGACAGACAAAATTGTCTGAGAATCGACTTACAGATCGTTTACAAACGTCAAATTTCACGGTAACAACAGAGGCATCGACATCGATTGAGATCGATTATTGCCGAGTTAGATATTGTAAACGTTTTTATGGTCACTAGGGTATCGATTGGTGTGGTGTCGTTTAATTTTTTGTTGATAATAATTATGAATTCATTATTATTTTAACATAATAATATGGCTCGTCTGCAAGCATTTTTAATGTGATTGATGGCACCTCCAATGGAGTTAAGCTCTATAGCTATACGGTCCCATTTAAGTTTGGTATCGTGCTTAGCTTGGCTCGCCCGCATGTACCCTTTTGCGATTACTGGATTTTCTTCCAGGAATCTCAACAACATCTCCATTTGTAGGTGCGTAGGACGTATCATTATTTTCCAAATAAAAACTAATTTTTAATGTCGGCATGCAGGGATACAAATTTTACAAATACTAGAATATGTATGACAATGTTAAGTGTAACTACAAAAGAGAATTTACATATTTGTTTAAAGTTAAGATGTTCCTTAACGAAAATAACCATTTTAAAGTAGAAAATGGGCACATAAATCTAAAGTTTTTAAAGATATGTATTTTTATGGTATGACGAAAAAACACAAACATTATTTCATGTTTTTCGTTATTTTTCGATATAACCTTCTCCTACTTTATAACAATCAACGTCGCTATAACGACGTTGACAAGACGCCATGGCAACATCTCGATTTTGATACGATTTTGTTCCGGAATTCCTACGCATTACAATGACATCAAAAACGAAATCGAAATCAGACTCGTATCAAGTTGATATCAGTTTCGGGAGTAAGGCAGCTGTATTATTATGATAACGACATTGATTGATGACATTAGGCCGAATCAATGTGCCGAATATATTGACACCTCATTCATAATGATTGAATAAGTAGCTTAGAGCTACGTTGGAAAAAATATACACACAAAGTATGTTTTATACAAAGACTGCTGAATTACCTAGTGGCTCTGCCGCCGGGTAAACAGAAAGAGCATACGGATCGCCTAATAGCAAGCGCGTTACAAGTATTCTTGATAAAAGATAAGATAAGAAATGTGAATTTTACACAGCATCTACAAAAATGTACCGCGTTTTGCCCCTAGCGTTTCATTATGCAGATTTCTCTGACGAGTTTTCTTCATAGCAGAGTAATATTATTTTTGAAACTATCTTCTCTAACGCTTGAATAACCAGTTTAATATTATGATAGCTTGTTTATAAAATATTTAAAAAATTTTACGTAATAGAAATTACAAATCGAAATGATTAAAATAATTCTAAACCTTTTCAAATGTATTAAAGACGTACTATAATACTACAGCTACAGTATTTAATTTTGAACTTTAATAGATAACAGTAATTATTTACTTGGACGAATCCTAGCAAATAACAACAATTCTAAGGGCCTGTTTCACCGCTTCCTGATAAGGTGCCCGATTGGCTTATTTGACAGATTCTCCATACTCTATGTATCAAGTTAAGTGGTGGATAGCCTTATCAGGAAGCAGTTAAACAGGCCCTAAATATTATATCACATAATTTCAGCCCCACAATAATTAATTTCTAATAAAAATATTTACACACAGGTTTGCATGTTATTTTTTTTTTTTTTTGTAAATTGGAATTTTCGTATTGAAATAGTCACTTGACGGACAAAGACAGCGGCCTGAACCTGAGCCAAGACCTTTTCTTTATAGAATCGCTGAAAAAAATGTATGGAATTGACATTAGACGAGTCGAACGTCAACTTCATATTAACGAACGCTTATGTCAATAGGCTACTTGACCTATTTTTTTTCTTCATGCTAATCGCTTCTTAATCATTCATTTTCACAAAAAAAAACTAATATTTTAATATTTTACACAGTAGAAACCCATAAAAATGTTGATTGAAAAACATGCCTTTTAAATGGCGCCGAAAACACTGTCCGCCTTGTGTCCGCCATAGTGTGACGTCATACGTTTTGTATTTTAAACTCTCTTTATTGAAATATTTTTTATGTGCTAAATGTACGAGTCTGAAAGTGCCCAAAAATTGTAAAATAATTAAATAAGATATTAGAAATCATTTGTAATGTTGAAAACATTTGGAGAAAAGTTTTGGCCATTTCATTTCCCGTCTAAAATAAATGGAGATAATATATTTAAACTGATGTTTTATTTGAATTATTTAAGAAAATATATTTTACAAATCTTTCTAGGCTTATTCTTAATATTTATGTACAAATAAACTTACATATAACGAGAGCTATAAATAAAAGATATTAATTACTATGAGAATGACGTCACATCCAAATCGGAAGTACCGCAAAAGCGTTTTCATCAGTACAAATCCTATTTTCATAAAATCATATTTTCAAATCGACTTAATTTATCAATCATAAGCATTTATTTGATGATAAGGGTGAAATACGGTTTCCTAGGCCAAATTCTACTAGAAATATGCATTTGTTCAATGAAATTGAATATAGGTCAAGTAGCCTATTCCATACGTTTTGATCGGCGATTCGCGGTAAAACGATAACATAGGGAATTAAAATGTATGGAAATATAATTTCCGTCGACGACAAAATTTTAAAGTGCACGCTAGAGGACATCACGAGTCACGACGTACGTATACATTATACAAGAGTATGTTGACGTTCAGAAAACTGAACCGCACAAAACGTCGGCGGTGCGTAGAATCAAAAGGGAATTTAACGTACCCAAAGTTTTATCGTGGAAGCCGGCGTCCACGATAACGTGACGTCCAGAATTATAAGGGCCAACCCACACGTACCATAACCACACGACATCGCAACGACAAAATGTCGTCGAGCTGTGGTTACGTGTGAATGGTGTCGCTGCAGCATTTTGTGGTTGCGTTGTGGTACCGACAAAATGACGACGGCCAGTGGTTGCGATGTGGTTGCGACGTGGTTGCGTCGTGTGCAATAAATCTATATATATAAAACCCAAAGGTGACTGACTGACATGGTGATCTATCAACGCACAGCTCAAACCACTGGACGTATCGGGCTGAAATTTTGCATGCAAGTAGATGTTATGACTTTGGCATGCACTAAGAAAGGATTTTGATAAATTCCAACCCCAAGAAGTTAAAATAGGGGATGAAAGTTTGTGTATAATAATACTTCTTAACGCGAGCGAAGCCGCGGGCAAAAGCTCGTTCCGCTATAAAAGCCGAAGTCGAACTATTGTAGTTCGACTCCGGCTTTTATAGCGGAAACACGTCTTGCCCAAAGTCATGGATTTCGAAGAGGACACTTTATTGTTGCTGTCCTTGCTATATTATGTATTATTTTTTGCTTTGTTTCTTTTTGAGTCTACATCAATTTTGGTGTAATAGAATTCCACGTAATTTCTTCAGACTGGAAGCTTAAAAATCAGTATTTTCGAACTGGCCTGGCCTTAAAAGATATTTTGTTTCCAACACTTCATTTTACGCAGAGTAGATAACACGTTTTGAATTCCCATTTTTCAGGAAAATTGGCGTTTACTTTACCTTCCAGTACCAACTTTTGCTACAGCTCAAATGAATTATGAAAACACAATAATATCTACATATAAAAAACCTTGACTGATGATAGCTACCACTTTCGAGATTTTTCGCAAATAAAAATGTTGTTCGTTTTATCAAAATGAAGCTAGTCACAAAAAATTAGCTTGATGGTAATCAAATAAAAATTGCTCTAGGGCTCCCGGACTATATTATTTCCACGCCTCGTTTAAATTTCGGAGGAGGAGGGGGGGAGGGGGGGGAGCGCGGGCGGCGTGTCGTTGCATCGACGCAACGTTGTGGTTGCGACGTGGTTGCGACGTGGTTGCGACGTGGTTGCGACGTGGTTGCGACGTGGTTGCGACGTGGTTGCGATGTGGTCGGTATTTTACAAGTGGTCGACAACGACTGCAAAATGTGGTACGTGTGAATGGTCCAGTTCATTTACAATACAAAATATACGCCCGACCACGTCGTGTGTTTGTCGTGTGGTTGCGGTTGTCGTGTGGTTGCGGTACGTGAGGGTTGGCCCTAAAAGGGCACATTCTATAAAGCGATAAAAGGTCTTGGCTAAAGGGCGTAAATCTAACTGCGTTAATGTTTTATTAGTACGGAAGATCTACATAATATTTATTTGGGACGAGTGTACGATATTACGATTTATGATGTGTTCTGAAATGTAGTAAGTGCGACGAAATTATTATGAATGGATTGCGAAAGTTTTAAAGCCAACCGCACACTGAGCAAAACTGATATCAAAAAAATATAATATATTGAACGCCCCATACGAATACAATACTTATTATAAGTATCGCTCTAGATCAAGATTATTATCAGTGATAGAAAGTTGTGAAATCGTAGATTAATAATGACATTTTATTTACAATCTTAATCGATAAGCATTAAAATTTATTAGGTATTTTTGAGTTATTTTCTTACGCTTAATTTACAACACACTAGATTTTTTCGTTTCATTATTTTTTTCGATGTTAATAAGATCCGTAATAATCCGTAATTTTTAAAATCTTATTTACAACGTGTTTTGTCCTTGTGACATGAATCATGATAGAACAGTGTATGATCCCCAATATAGAGTTCACTGCCAAAGCAGCTGCAGCAGTGCTGAAAGAGTAACTTTTTTTAAAACTTTTGTACGGGTCAAATTCCTGACGCTCGCACTGGGGCGCTTGCCTGTATAGTGTTCCGACTTCCGTACCGTTATAGAGCAAAAATTTTTTTTTGTATGGGAGTCTCCCTTAATTATTTATTTTATTTTATCATTAAATATCAAAGCACCAATATAATTAAATATTTTATGAATATTTCAAGTGCCTACCTATTGCCATTATGGATTACGAGCAAGAAAAGCCAAAATATCACGTTTGTATTATTTTTAATAAATTTTTAGTATTTTTTGTTGTAGCGGCAACAGAATATATTATACACAATCTGTATAAATTTCAGAAGTCTGGCTATAGCGATTCTTGATGTACAGCCTGGAGACAGACGGACGGACAAACAGACGGACAGACATCGTAGTCTCATTAATGGGGGACCCCATTTTCACCCTTTGAGTATCTAACCCTAAAAATATAATAAAATTTTAGTGGACGTCCCTGCTAATTAATACAATACTTATTATAGGTATCGCTCTAGAGTCTAGAGCAGGGGTCACCAATTAGTTTCTACTTTTATTATATAATTTTTATTTAATTTATATAATTACTAATTGGTGACCCTTCTCTAGAGTCTAGAGAAGGGTCACCAATTAGTTTCGCTCGGGGTCCGTTTTAAGAAATAAAATGACCTGCGCGGTCCGCACAAAAAAAAATTTCAACAAATATGTAATTTAGGAAATTACAAAGGTATTTGTATCAATGAGAAAAGTGTCAGTTTTTGTTGACTACATGTTCAATGTTGATCAGTATGTCGAGACCGACAATTTTTTTTCATTTTCAAACATGCTTGGTCCGCACACAATGGTTCGGCGGTCCGGATGCGGACCGCGGTCCGCCATTTGGTGACCCCTGGTCTAGAGCAAGATTATTAGTGATGGGAGTTAGGGTGTGTATATACATACTGTATACACCCCTACTGTACCCTACTGTACTGTTAGTGTGTGTAGGCTGAAAGATTTTTATTTCAATTTTGTATGGGCAAACTCATGGCGCTTGGGCGCTTTAAAAAAAAAAGCTTTTTCAGCGCTACTAGTTTCACAGTGAACTCTTTATGAACGACACATACCACACCCGAAAGTGTCACAACTCACAAGTGGGTATTTTTCATTAGAGAGGGTAATTTAAGTGTACGTTGGCCCTATTATGAGTGGCATGCATGAGTTGTCGGACAAGATGCATTTATCAGATCGTGAATCGCGTGACATCACTAGAAATCGGAGCAACAATGGCCGCAATTAACCGGCTAAGCTCATATTTGCAGACGCGCGGGGAATACCTGAAGAACCGAAATATCGCCTTTCGGAACGTTTCACGGGAAGTCGAAAGGTAAAATAGGTTCTGACTCTCAGATTAGTTAACAGCAAAGATTTTAGCTATTAGCAGGACGAAAATGGAATAAGAGGGACGATTGGCGCTATGTAGCCGTATCTAGGGTCTATCGTATCAATTATTTATTGTCGTGTCAAACAGCTGTCAAATTTCACGAAATAGCTTCCATGTCACAATATAGCTGTCAAATTATGTCTGTATGACACACATTTGACACGAAAGACCCTACCGTCCCTCTGGTGGCAAGTGATATATCGTCAATCCTCATTGATTGTTACATTCCAATGTTTAACGGAGTACGGCGAAGAAAATAATAGGAAGGGTACAGTGCGTAGGTGTCTCAAATCATTTGTGTTCGCACAGAAGGATTTCTATTTAAATATACGAGTATGGCTGGCTGTCCGGGCAAACGTAGTTTTGCCAAGGTTTTGCCACGTAAAGTATTTCACCCATATTATTTTATTGAAGTAACTAAATAAGTATGTCGCCATGGCAACGTCGATCGCTATCCCGTCGCACAATTAATGGTCGCCGTCAGTCTCAGGTTGCAATAATTTACTATTATTTATTCAACAAATGCACTTATCAATATATAAAGTACCCAGTAGCCGATTCTTAGACCTACTGAATATGCATATAAAATTTGGTAAAAATCAGTAAAGCCGTTTCAGAGGAGTACGGTAACTAACATTGTGACACGAGAATTTTATATAATACTAGCTGTCCCGGCAAACGTTGCTTTGCCATAATAATATAAAGTATTTCGCCCATATTATTTTATTGAAGTGACTTAATAAATATGTCGCCATAGCAACGTCGATCGCTATCCCGTCGCACAAACAATGGTCGCCGTCAGTCTCAGGTTACTATAATTTACAATTATTTATTCAGCAAATGCACTTATCAACAACTTATCAATATATAAAATACCCGGTAGCCGATTCTCAGACCTACCGAATATGCATATAAAATTTGGTAAAAATCAGTAAAGCCGTTTCGGAGGAGTTCACGGATTAATATTGTGACACGAGAATTTTATATATAAGAAGATAATAAGATTAAATTTAACTTTTGACATAAATTAGCAACTAGGAGATTAGGTTTCTCTTTAAGATTTTATCAACAAAACTCCAACCGATTTAAGGAATCTCATCAAAAAGCAATAAAAGTATCATTACTGCAGATTCTGTGAGGAGGAGGATGAAACACCTATTCACCTTATCCTCGACTGTCCTGCTCTAACAGCAGGAACAGGCACCTTGGTCGCCACGTATGCTCATCCACAGAGGAAATTCGTGGCGCCAACCCCAACCATATCGTTCAATTTATGAGCAGCATTGGGCCCAACCCAATGCTGCTCATAAATTGAACGATAATGATTCTCTAGTGCGAAGGAGTCACAATAGATCCTCATGGGTCGCAGTGACGTCAGGGCTATAGCGACCTGCCTTCTTTAAAAAAAATCATTATCGCAAACTATTCAAAAATTGTCGTTTGATTTCTATTTCGTATAATTTGCAAAGATGTTCCTACTTATAAAAATTTTATAGTGACTGTTACCCACAACTATAACAGTTTTTGTTTGCTACTGTATATTTAGTACTACAATAATAGTTATCTGTAAAAAAATATTGGCCATCGTGTTACTTTTATCTACATACACCTGAAAGTAATCCAACTGTAACTTTTTTTCAAATAAAAATAATACCTGTGTGGGCAGCGATTGGTGGCCGGCGTATCGCTGACTGAATGCCACTATGGGTGCTCCATAAGGCAGCGGGGGGAAGTCGCCGGCGAACACCACTCGGTCACAATTCATGAGTATCCTCAGCTGCAGAGCTCTGTCCACCTGGACCTTGCAGCGGCAGGGGTAGCGCAAGTCATCGTTCAACTCGGAGCAAGGCACCCACGACTGCTGGCCCACCACGAACGGCAGAAACAGAAGAAGAAACCGCCGCATCGTGACCTGGAAACAAACGTTGGGTTTGTAACTGGTATAGTATATCTAGATATTTAGCTATTGATTATGACAAAATAATTTAAGGTGGCACCAGCGGTCATTGACTTTTTAGGCTAGGAGCTGTGTGAAAACGCTTGCACTGTATACTGTTAAGGGGCCGGGCTACACTCGAAATTCTCATACATACGTAATACCAAAATCATTTTGTCATACGAAAATATTTAACATGTTTGAGTTATTTTTCAGCTTAAAATAGTAATTACCTAGGTTCCTGTACAAAAATTAACTTCAAAATATTTAAACACAAAAAAAAAATTGTGTATTATTTTTTTTTTTTACTAAATTTACTACTAAATATTCAAACACTAAAAATATTTACTACAAAATATTTAAATACTAAAAAATATTTTTTAGAGTTGAAATATTTTGTACTAAATTTAATATGTATTTTTATATTTTTTAGTGTTTTACTCTATTTTTTAGTGTTTATATATTTACTACTTAATTTAGTAAAAAAAAATTATACACAAAAAAAAAATTTAGTGTTTAAATATTTTGAAGTTAATTTTTGTACAGGAACCTAAGTAGTTACTATTTTAAGCTGAAAAATAACTCAAACATGTTAAATATTTTCGTATGAGAAAATGATTTTGGTATTACGTATGTATGAGAATTTCGAGGGTAGCCCGGGCTCTTAAGGGGCCGGGCTACCCTCGATATTTTTTTTACTAAATTTACCACTAAATATTTAAGCACTAAAAAATAGAGTAAAACACTAAAAAATATATAAATAAATAGTAAATTTACTACTAAATATTTCAACTCTAAAATATATTTTTTAGTATTTAAATATTTTGTAGTAAATTTACTATTTATTTATATATTTTTAGTTTTTTACTCTATTTTTTAGTGTTTAAATATTTAGTAGTAAATTTAGTAAAAAAAATTTATACTTACACAAAAAAAATTTTTTAGTGTTTAAATATTTTGAAGTTAATTTTTGTACAGGAACCTAGGTAATTACTATTTTAAGCTGAAAAATAATTCAAACATGTTAAATATTTTCGTATGAGAAAATGATTTTGGTATTACGTATGTATGAGAAATTCGAGAGTAGCCCGGCCCCTTAAGTGTTAACTGAAGAAAAAAATTAAACTCTTATAAAGACACAGATTAATAGATTAATCGGAAAACCTCTTGGCAACCTTTAGGGCCTGTTTCACCGCTTCCTGATAAGGTGCCCGATAGGCTTTTTTCACAGATTCTCCATACTCTATATGTCAAGTTAAGTGGTGGATAGCCTTATCAGGAAGCGGTGAAACAGGCCCTTAGAATGATATAGTCTACAATTATTTATGAGTTCAAAATGACATACTTCATACTCAGTTCACATAGAGTTTACAAAATACGATATTGGCCTTAGACTAGAAACATATGTCACTTTATTCTCAATCGCATTTTATATAGAAATCGATGAAATATGACAAGTTTTTTAATAGGGGTCAATGACCGCTATAGACAGAATTCAGCAATTTGAGAATAGTAGGAAGCGAATTAATCATCACGTAAAAGTTGGTAATTAATTTATTAAACTGCTTTATGTAACTTTTATTTTCCTGTAAAATTTCTTAGGAAGATTACTTTTAAAGCTCATTACAACATTGTCATTTAGTAAGCCGTTAAAACTTTTATGGCGGGGTAACTCGACCATAATCACATTAATAATAATAATTACTCTCTTTAATAACCTGTATCACCTTAATGTACCTATAAAGGCTGTAATTTGTTTGTCGTTTTCAACAAACGATCTTAAATTTAAATTAGCTCGTGAGTTGTGAGTTCGTCGGGAATTATATCAACAAATTTCACTTCTTCATATTTGCTCGCTGTTCTTTGATAAATCAAACAAAAGAAAACACAATATTAAGAGCATGGCGTGTTGAATTCGAAATGTTTAAGACGACAAAAGAAATTCAAAATATGACAATGAAGTAACAATAAAACCTTTAGCAGTTCTGATACAATATTTACGAGTATTTTGCAACGACCGCGACGAAGCCGCTGTCCCTACCTGCACTTTACTTTACCTACTATATAAAATACTAGCGACCCGCCCCGGCGTCGCACGGGTATAAAATATATAGCCACTGAAAAAATGATTAAAATCGATAGCCTATGATCCTTCACGTGGTCTACTTCTTATCTGTGCCAAATAACATAAAAATTGCTCCAGTAGTTCGCGAGATAAGCGCATTCAAATAATTTCCCCCGTTTTATCCACATTCACCTATTAGCCTTAGCGTGATAAAATATAGCCTATAGCAGGGGTTCCCAAACTGTGCGCCGCGGCGTCCTGGTGCGCCGTGGAAAGGCAAGAGGGGCGCCGCGAGTCGATCCTCCCTTACCACAAATATTATAAAATAAAATTATAATATGAATTATACAACGCAGGCAGATGATTATTGATTAATCCTTCGATCGCGGATTCTTGTAAATCTATTGTTATTCTATTGTTGTCACTTGTCGCGATCACCGGTGCTCTAATGAGGCTTGATAGTAACTATATAATCATTAAAGTATACTAAGTAGTATTTATGTGTATGTTTTTGTAATGTCTAGGTAAAGTAGAGCGCCGTGACAAAATATTGGGGCATGTAAGTGCGCCGCAGGCTGAAAAAGATTGGGAACCCCTGGCCTATAGCCTTCCTCAATAAATGGGCTATCTAACACTGAAATATTTTTTCAAATCGGACCAGTAGTTCCTGAGATTAGCGCGTTCAAGTTAGCCCTTTCAAATAATTTTCCCCGTTTTTTTCACATTTTCCTCTATTTCTTCGCTCCTATTAGTCTTAGCGCGATAAAATATAGCCTATAGCCTTCCTCGATAAATGGGCTATCTAACTAAAAGAATCATCAAAATCCGTTGCGTAGTTTTAAAGATTAAAGAAAACAAAGGGACATGAGGAAAAAAAAGCGACTTGGTTTTATAATATGTATAGATAGATACTTTACTATCGAGTATCGACACATACTTTACTGGTTTATTACTCTGTTTTTAATCTAACATTGGCTGGCATTGGCTGGTGTAATTTGATCTACAAATCTCGTTTGAATAGTAAACATTAGACGCTGTTAGATAGCAAGCTCCGTCTTACGTTTTGGCGTCGGACGTCTGAAGCCTTTGGACACATCAATATACACCACAATCAAATTTACATACCAATAAAGGAAATACGGATACTCCTAGGTCTATATACTCCTAGGTATATATACTTTATGCATAAACTTGTGCGAGTACATGCTGTATAATAATATATACGTTTCATGTCTTTAAATGACTTGCTCCTCGTATAATACTCATAAAATAACTATAACGGTTAAATTATTTACATGATTATGGTCAGTTATAAATAATATTGTCTACCAATACTACGGATACAGAATCTACGCAAACAGCCTATAGGTAATATGGAAGAGATAATTACGTCTTTAGCCCCTGTGAACATGGAACACGCGTCCAAATTTTAAGGATGTGAATGACATTTGCGTAAAAACATTAGAAATCAAACTCAGAAGCTCTATTTAACAATGTTAATAGACAAAGTAATAACTGCATATTGAATATAAAGAGGCGCACGCATTCATATGCAAATAATATATTTATGAACTTCTGGGTTCAGTCACGCGAGGACGAAGGAATTATAATCGACGTACGGGCATTTTAATGATTCTTTAAAAAGACCAATACCCCGATTCTACTACCGACTTCTACTATACATTAAGACAGCTTCTATAATTTATTATTTATAATTTATATGAATTATGAAGTCTTGATATACGCCTAGAATACCAAGACTTTCTTAACGATTAATTTGACCTGTCCACGTCAAACGGTGGAATTGGTCAAAACTAAAAAGATCAATAATTTTTAACCGACTTCCAAAAAACGAGGAGGTTATATGTTCGGCTGTGGATATTTTTTTTTTATTTTTTTTTATTTTTGTATGTTCAACGATTACTCCGCCGTTTGTGAACCGATTTTCGAAATTTTTGTTTTGTTGTATTAGGTTTCACTCCAATTTGGTACCATGTTCACAAAAGTGGTGACCTGATGATGGGATCCATGAGTAATCGAGGGAACTCCTCGAAATTTATATGGAAACATATGGTGATTTTGGTTTTATGTGAAGTGTACTAAGAATATGCTACCAAAAAGTCAAATATTGGGTCAAAGTATACCATGGTTTCGAAGATGCTGAGAGAACTCCTGACTCCTTATAGATACACGTTCGGGAGTTTCGGCGTTGTTTTAAGAACAGAAAGCATATGCTACTATGCAATTCATATTCATCATCATCATCATCATCGTCATCATCATCATTAAGGTCACCAAGTCTCATGGCACAGAATTAATAATAGTACAAGGCATAGGTATGGATATACTAATAATAATAATTATGTACTGTATAACAACACCTGTTTGTTTAATACATGGCGGTCGGCGCCGCAGAGGCGACGGCGTCGCCGCGCCGCCGCGCCGCGTTGCGCGTGGCGGCAGACAACAGATCGAATACTTTACTAATTACTTTATAAAATTTAAATAGACAAATAGAATTAAAGTAAAGTTATTTTAAAAAGAGCATTTACACAAAACAAAGTCATTGAGTGTCTTTTTAATCAGTTGTACTTATTAATCGATAAATGGCGCACTAAGTATCGATTTGAATTCTTGATTAAGCGCTTATTCCACTTATCCTAGCTAGGAAGTCCTAGCTAGGGTCCTAAAAAATTTAGTCAAGTGGAATAACATTTAGAAGCTAGGATCCTAGCTAGGATCCTAAATCGGAAAAAATTTAGTCAAGTGGAATAACATTTAGAAAGCTAGGATCCTAGCTAGGACTTCCTAGCTAGGATAAGTGGAATAAGCGCTTTACAAGAACAGAGCTGTCAATAATTATGATAATATTAAATATTATGAGTAGCTACGCTACATCCTATGCAAGTTTATACAATTTTTTATCTGATAGATCCTTCGATCGTGGAAAAACGAGACACAATAGCCTTTCTATTGTTATCTCATCGCCGGTGACCGCTTGGGGCTTGAAGCATTAAAATTGTTAAATTACTTAGCACAATATGTTCACTTCACTGATAATATATGATTTTGTGAGTGTGAGTTGTGACTCTTGACAAATTGTAATAAGATACGTAAAATATACGCGAAGGTTTACCTACTAGTGTAACTAAAAAGAGTAAAATTATTATTATTTTTAACAAAAAATTAAAACCGACTTCCAAGGTAAAAACAATAATAACATTAATATGAACTAAAAAGTATTAAATAATTTTTACTATCTAATTGTGCCTTTTTCCGAATTCGGCTAAACCTCAACTATTTCTGTATTCAATCTTCATAATTTTGAAGTCGGTGCCAGTTCCAAGAGTTTCAAATATTCTGTCAGAGGACTGAAGATTCAGCTATCTGGTACCGACTTCAAAATAATGAAGATTGAATACAGAAATAGTTGAGGTTTAGCCGAATTCGGAAAAAGGCACCATTAGATAGTAAAAATTATTTAATACTTTTTAGTTCATATTAATGTTATTATTGTTTTTACCTTGGAAGTCGGTTTTAATTTTTTGTTAAAAATAATAATCATGGGCCCTATACGTATACAAGTAGTACAATTAGTGCAAAGATACCAATTTACAGAAGAGCGGATAAAACGTTTTATATAATATACTCGTAACTTAGACCTTGTTTTAATAGGACCCGTCGATTTTTCATTTTTTTCGTGTTTGTGAATATAATGTAAGAAAATAATTTGAAAACATTGTACCGAACAAGAAACGAAGCTGCTGCAGCATTTAAATCATAGAATACGAGTGTACTTTAAATTATTCTGCTTAAAGATTCATAAACGGTAATGATAATCAAATTTTACGTTAGACAGTGTATTCTTGAAACACTACATAATGATAAATTAGACTTGACCGCTCGCTCTTCCGTTTCAGGGTAATAATTAATGGTGGTTAATAGCTGAAAAAAGTAGCGCGCTATTTCTTCGCAACATAGCGCGCGCTATAAAACTATGCATAAGACACTACGTTATAACTGATAACGTATCGCACGGTCACTGACCTAGCGCGGCGCCGCTCGCGCTGCCGACCGCGAGCGACTTTCGTTGGTTCGTTGTCGTGTCGTTCGGGTCCAAATCGGGTGAATTCGGCTGTCATAATTTTTGAGTGTCGCGTTGCGTGCATAGGTAAATTATAATGTTTTTAAATCATCAGTAATTGACCCCCTGCTCCGAAGATCACTGTACTGTAATATGATGGTAACTTCCGTTCCATGTGAACGTATTTTTTTCTAAGTCTGGATACGTTATTATATGTTTAAAGGTAAATAAAATGTAAAAAAAAACTGTTGTAAAAAAAGATGTAAAAATAATTTAAGTACTTACTTATATTACTTACCAAAAAATAAAAAATTTAAATATTTCAAACATAATAAAATTAACCAAATAAATAATAATGCCTTCAAACGATTATATTTTTCTAAGTAATTATCTTTAACAAACACGTTATATTATATTAACTCACCCACGCGCCACGGCGTTATAATTATTACTTACGAAAGAATTTAATAACGTCGGTAACTTTACAACGTATCCAATCGATCGTTATAACGTATCATTCATTATAACAGCGTCAAAACTAGCGCGCTTGAAATTCGTTATAACGTAGCGCCAAAACCAGCGCGCTTGAAATTCGTTATAACGTAGCGTCAAAACGAGCGCGCTTGAACGAATCGAGACTTCATTCGTTATAACGTAGCGTCAAAACTAGCGCGCTTGAAAAACGTAGCGTATTCCATCTAGCGCGCTATGAAAATATAGCCGTTAGGAACACCACTGGTAATAATGAAAACTTGGCGGGCGGCCAGCGCTGTCATAGTTGATTTAAACTGGCCACTGCACCTGTGATCCTTAAGTAAAATGGTCGTGAGTCGTGACTTATGATGTACACAACATTTTAGCGTGTCCGACGTCGTGTAGTGTAAAGTTTATACCGGCTCGATTGCATGAGCCAATAATATAGAATAATTAAATAATTATAATAAAAAATAATATAGAATAATATAGAATGTAATGTATAACAGTGGCGAGGGGTGAATATTTTGAGAAGGGAAGCCGGAGTAAAAAATCTACTTACCAATTTTGGTAATTTATAATTGAATGACATGCTTTTAATTTTCAAAACTAAGTTTGGAAAACAAAGTTTCCTTCGACAGCAAAATATAATCTGTCAGACAACAGTCTTGCTGAATTAATGCCATATTTTCCGAACTACACGATTACGTCGTACGACTCACAATTCACAAGTCACAATATAAATTAATTTAATTCACGACACTCTTCTAAGTTCTAACGCTAAAACAAAATTTAAATTCGACAAAACAAAACAAACGACATGTTGTTTACAAACACACTATCCGCCATATTAATATGTCAATCTAAAAACCAGCAAAATAAAAATGTATTACGCGCCTGTCATATTTAGTACCGCTAAAGGCATTCTTAATAAAGTCGTATTACAAAAAATCCTACCAAAATAAAATGTATTACGCGCCAGCAAAAGTATAATGTCGCTACATTCATTCTTAAATTCGAATCATAGCAATTTTACTTCATGACTCATCTATCTCGCTTGCACTTGTGGGTTGCTAATTAACCTTTCTCCGTAATAACTCGTCGGGCATCGAGTTATTTCCAAGTATATATCGCGCGTGCTAGAACGAGACAGAACATGACGACCAGTTTACAGGAATGAAAAGGACAGATGCTTACTATGAACTGTCGTTGTATGGAGAAATAAGCCGCTAATCCACGGCTTGATTCTCTGCGCCCGCACATTGCATTGCCTTTTAAAATTTGTAGGCGATAGTTATTAATTCAAACTATGTATTTCAAGTGAGAGAAAAATTTATTGCATATAACATTGTGAATTCAAAGTTTTTTAAGTAGGTATGTAAAATATTTATTAGATAAATATGTCGTTGGCCCATATATTCGATTTTTCTAAGCCCTAAGGGAAGCCGATGGGAATCGGGTTATATGGACGCTTCGCCACTGATGTATAACATACTTAAATTTATCATACACATTTGGAACAAGTTTGAAAGTTTTCCCCCCGGGTGGAATGCATTTTTCAGAACAAAATGGAAAATAATTATGTAAATTATGTAAATGTTTAGGATATTGTAAATCCACTTCTAGAATATAACCACACTCTGCATCAATTGTTCCAAATTTATATGATAAATTTAGGTATATTATACATTACATTCTATATATTTCTATATTATTATTCAATAGATATATAGATAAAGTATTTTATGAACGCTGAAAAGAAATTGTTCTGAAATAACCGGCTGTATTTCTGTGAGTCCATTTTTGCGATTGAATATGCTAACGAGAAAAACGCGAACAAATCCCATACCAAAAAAGTTGTTCGAATACCCCGTAACCTGTAAATGAAGCCAAAAAAAGATATATCTAAAATAAATATTGTAATATTTAGTGCGACAACTGACGGCCCGCAATAACTGAAGTTGAGATCCACAGCGTTCGTTATTGGTATTTATTTTATTTAGTCGATTCGTTCCGATAAATTGTTAACGAAGCTAAATTTATGTGAAAAGTTTGCGTTCGCATTCAGAACTAGCTAAATTTGTTTCTAACTCGCCCCAACTACCATCAGGCTTCTATCTTACTGCCACTATTTGACGACTGGAACTACGAATACCCTTTTTATTTATTCTCCGATATCTAGATCAAAGATTTGCCAAAGTTTCACCGATTATTGCTAAACTTTTAGTTTGGTTATGTTCTTACGTTGAGTGTTTATTCTGTTATCGTCCACTCGTAAATCTATTTTGTTTCTATCAATAGATCAACTTTTTCAATAGTTTGTTTAACGTGAAAGTTGTAATAAAATATATTCTTTTACTTATGAGGTACATATTACGCAGGACGTAGAAAGGGTATAAGGAGCTACAGTAAATGTATTAATACAAGTTCTCCTATACAGTGTGTTTGTGTGAACACCGTTGTCTTTGAAACCAACGTCCATACGTTGGGGTATGAAGACAGTTTTTTTTTAATTCCCAGCATTGTTCTCATAGAAAAATTTGTTCATTTTGACGAGCTCATTTGATGGTTTCAAGGACAACGGTGTTCACACAAACATCTTGTATACCATACTTGAAAGAAAAATATTGTTTTAAAAGTATGAATTTTACAACAACTTGTAATAAAAGTGGAGCCGTGTATACTGAATATAGTTTTAATATGAGCGGGTCGCGTTAAATCATAGTAGTTTATGAAAAATATATTTTGAAGTAAGCGAAAGCCGCAATTTGGCCGGGCCCCAGGAGATTTGGAAGGCGTTGTCTAGTTTTATCAGCAGAGCTCTTTACGAAATATTTAAAAGAAAAACTTTTGTGTTTTCATAAAACAGTAGCTCCATTATGATCGCGCTGTAGCGCAGACCTACAATATTTCCTTACAACACGTTTCATAAAAATGTCTATAGTAAAATAATATGTTTGATTATCGCTAGTATTTTTGCTTATTGACTGTTTTTGTTTGTAAGAAAATTTTAATTAACTGTAAGTACAGTGTACCAAATTTATAATAATCAAAAACTTATATTATACTGTACTCAGCGAAACATGGCGGTAGCGGTCATTGACTCCCTGTCAAAAAATTGTCATTTTCTATACAAAGCCGCGATTAACAACATCTGACACTTCATTGTCATGTCAATACAGTATAGTCTTAATAATATGTACTCTACATTTCATCGCCATCCTCACTCTTACATAATATTTATAGAGCTGTTGTTGTACAAAAATAAATGTGTAAATTTTCCCCAATCCCATATTATTATGTCAAGACACTCGCTGTAAGCCATGAATGACAAAAATATAATAATAATCTGCCATATTTATTAGGGAGTGCCTCCGCTGCCGGCGCCGTTTTCCGAAGTTTGCTGAAGTCACGCGATGTTTGCCGAAATGGCTGCCGGCGCCGTTTTCCGAAGTTTGCCGAAGTCACGCGATGTTTGCCGAAATAGCTACTAGCGCCGTTTTCCGAAGTTTGCCGAAGTCACGAGATGTTTGCCGAATAGGCTGCTGGCGCCTATTTGGCAAACATGGCTTGTCAAATGACAAAAAATTTAAATTCAAAAAATTCAAAAATCTTTATTAACTTCTCCCACAATACAAAAGAAAGATCAAGATCAAGATGTAACAAATAATTGCAGGAGACTGGTGCCCTAACTAGGTTGCCCTGTGTTTAGGGGTCACCCGCCCCCCCGCCCCCTCAAAACATTACAGATTTGTTTATGATTTAGTGTTTAACATCATATTTTAGAATTTAGAGGCAAGTCAAGGTTAGTGAGAGAATTTTACACGTGTGTATGTGTGTGTGTGTCTGTATTTGTGTCTGTGATAATTATATTATATTGCTAAGAAAGTATGTATTAAGGTGATATAAAAATATTATTTTTGTTTATGGCAGCAACACCCTAGCCCTACGACTATTGTCTTGGGATCAGTTGAAAAACTGCTAGGGTGCACTAATTGTGACTTATATAAAATAATATGACAAAAATGAATGATGTAATGACAGAATATTGAATAATGATATCATAGAGAAATATTATAGTGATATAAAACATCAGTATTGAACTAAAGGACTTTGTAAGTACCTACCAATAATAAGGTCATATTGTTAGGATGCATAATATTGTGATGGTAGTGATGATGATGATTAATGTGATGAGCATAGTAGCATATATTAAGTAAGTACCTTTCTTTAAACAACGCTGAAACTTTCAAACATGTAGTAGCATTTGATGAAAACGCTTCACGAAAAACTAAAATATCTACAGCCGAACAATATTTAACCTCCACCCTTGGAAGTCGGTTAAAAAGTCGAATATTGATAGTTGAGGTTATATTTCTTTTTAAAATTTGTTTACCGGCACTAGAATCCAGTGTTTTACGTATTTTCACCGGTTCTCACTTTGAGTGCCGGCGCCGGCCGCTGCAGCCGTTGTTCAAATCTCGGCTGTCGGCAGTATACTTACCGCCGGTTCCCATTACTGATATTTTTGGGAGCCGGCGCCGGCAGCGGAGGCACTCATTATTTATTAATTAATTCGTCGAACACGGTGTTATGACGGAACGATGCAACGGAAAAATTTGTTATAACGCGCTGCGCCGGCACTGTCATTGTATTGTGTTGCCACTTGTCATATTGCTTCGCCGCAGCGCCGCTACACAATAGACATAAATGTGGCATACATTACGTTATGCCGTCAAAACTACTTGATAGAATACACTGCAACTGATCGGAATAATAATATGTAAGCGGAGGACTTGCATGTGTGCACTTAATTAAAATAAATTCGATGTTCCCCCTACGCACCGTCAACCGAAATTTCCACGCTTTACGATCAAAGTCCAAACGGACTAACTGCAAACATCGACTGGATAAAATTGACTTTGGAGGAAATTAAATCCCAGAAAAAATAATTATTATTTATAAACTTTCAGTAAAGAAATGCGGCAAATATTGTAAGCCAATAGACGAAACTTTTTACTTTTATAGTTTTTCGATATTCAAATATTTAAAAATCGATTTCGAAGTTTTGAAAATCACAACCACAATAATAAATGACCGCGAATACCATTGACTAATAAGTAATTGATTTGAAATGGCAATTCAATAATGGAATGGACAACACTACGTAGAGTTTACTTGTGAACAATGCATAATCATTTATCCGCGCGAATTCCCGACGGATTTAGTTCTGATAGCCGTTGAAATTGCGAACCACCTAAAATATCCGCGCAGTTTTCTTCTTTTTTGGCGTAAGCCATATAAAATGCCCAATGATTTTACGTATTCATACATATAGGGTTTATAAAGCAATAATTTGTGTAAAGTTACATTTTATGTACAGTTTCTAACATCTAGCTCGCCAAGTTTGTTCCCGAGCCGGTGGTAGGCCTCATGTTCTAAAAGTGGTAATTTTTAACCTATTCCGAAAAATAAAATATTTCAATTCATTTATAGGAGTGATCCAGAGACTAGACTTATTAATCTCTTATTATTTAATTTTAAATCACTAAGAATTATTTGCGAAGTTTAATCGCTGAATTGTATGGCATTTATTTCAGTGGAAGTAATTGACTTGAGTATTTTAATTATTGTTCAATTGTATTTCACCAGACAAGCGCTATTACGTCTGTATTTCATTGTGCTTTATTCTGCTGTTCAAAGCTGGATTTCCAAAAATTTCGATCAAATAAAATTCTATGAAAATACATGATTACATCCATACTAAGAGGCAATCCACACGTACCACAACCACACGCCAACCACAACCACACGACAAACACACGACGTCGGGCGTATACGAAATATACGCCCGAACGTCGTGTGGTTTCCACCACACATACCATGTACCATTCACACGTACCACATTTTGCAGTCGTTGTCAATCGCAACCAAATCGCAACCACGTCGCAACCACATCGCAGCCACAATGTTGCGTCGCTGCAATGACACGCCGCCCGCGCTCCCCCCCCCCACTTCATTCATTTCTTCAGGGGGGGAGAAACTTTAACGAGAAAGGAAGAAAAAATTCCACGCCTCGTTTAAAAATAGAAATTGAAACGAGGCGTGGAAATAATATACTCCGGGAGCCCTAGAACAATTTTTATTTGATTACCATCAAGCTAAGCTCGTGTGGTTGTGGTACGTGTGGGTTGGCCCTTATACATATAGCAAGGACAGCAACAATAAAGAGTCCTCTTCGAAATACATGACTTTGGGCAAGACGTGTTTCCTATATCCTCAATAGTTCGACTTGCACACGACGCAACCACGTCGCAACCACATCGCAACCACTGGCCGTCGTCATTTTGTCGGTACCACAACGCAACCACAAAATGCTGCAGCGACACCATTCACACGTAACCACAGCTCGACGACATTTTGTCGTTGCGATGTCGTGTGGTTGTGGTACGTGTGGGTTGGCCCTAATACTTGTTGAAATTTGGTATAGATATACTTGGAGTCCCGGGAAAGGAGATAGGATACGTTTTATCAAGGAAATATGTACGGTTCCCACACCACAAACGAATTTTGGCGCAACGGAGTTGCGAGCATCATCTAGTCTCTATATATAAAAATGGATTTTCAAATGTGTTAGTCGCGCTAAAACTCGAGAACGACTGAACGGATTGGGCTGATTTTAGTCTTAAAATATTTGTAGAAGTCCAGGGAAGGTTTTTAAGTCACACGAAGTTCACCGGAACAGCTAGTTAGGTATATTTTAATATCGTAAGGTAATTACCACTACTATACTTATTTTATAAACTACCTTTTTTCAGCAACTACACTAAAACTACACGTTAAAATAGTATTTGATATAAAAGAAGTGGACGAGGCCGCTGAAAAAAGGTAGTCGAATATAAAATAACGATTGCAATGTCGTGGTAAGTTTGTCGTTTCCACATACTCGGCCGAGTGCACACTGCACAGCCAACCGATAAGGATGCTTCAACAATCTTCCCAACTAGAATAGAAGTTCTTTGAAAATGTCTGTATGAACTTCGAAAATACTTATCCAATTTTCATAGTAACGTCCGTGATCCATTTTTATTGAAAGTCCTAAACAGTCATCATAAAATAGTACATTCCTGTACCTTGGAATGTCACCAGGATCTCAGGCTGTCTAACTCGTGCGTAAAACAACACTGAGTAATCCTCTCTTACATCTACCGAGTAAAGTGGCAAGACTTGCACTCGCCAATTTGATCGGCGAAGTCTGTCACTGTCTCGCTACTAACTCCGAACTCGCCACTCTACTTGGTAGGTTAGTGGCTTGGTGTAACAAGGCCCTGTGTGCGATTGAGTAAGAAAGTGTGATCGAAGCGACAATCGTGGTACGAGAATCCGGCCCCTGTCGATGTCAATTATTTGATGGAAATCTCATGATCATGTCGACGTAAATAATCCCCCGGCATAATACGCCTCCTCGAGAAACCTTTTGTTTTTATTTCTGGAAACGGAAAACCTAATTTGTTTTGATACTCGCTCCACTCTCAAGTATGTCTCAAATTTCATTTCTCCTTTAGAAACCTTTTAACAACAAACAAGGCAAAACAAAAAAAGGATTGGGTATTAAGTCTTTCAATTACTCGTAATTTGCATGGAAAATAACTTTCGTATTTTGCGTGTAATTTAATTTAATTTTGTATATTTTCTTATTCACGATAATCTAGGGCTTTGAATTCGTTCGCCCTCAAAATTGGGTTTTTGAGACTTATGTTTGGGTGAATTTAATTTAGGCTGGAACGTAATGATAATAATATTATTTTCATATACCGTCTGGGTATTTTTGTGCTGTGATGATTAGGTAGATTCATTTTGTCTTCTACTATTTTATTCTATACGTCATTTAGTTAAAGAACATTTTTTGTCTGTCAGCAATTTTTTATGTTACCAAGTATAGTATATTATGTTGTGATTAACAATAGCTTCAATCAAGCAAGCCGTCAAAAAGTTTAAGCAGCATACGAAACTCTTTGAAGTATAATATTATGCTAGCTGGTACAAATAAACTGCTATGAATTAATTTGATGAAATATGCATTGCCAACTTCGCAGCCTGCAAAGTTGTGAGCAAACTTGGAAGTTCTGCAACCCGCGCTGGTCCGGCGCGAGACATAAGACAGATTAACGATGCCCTAGAAAATACACAATCTTCATGTTAACTGGCTCCCAACTCCAGCACAAAGCTGATTCTATTATGAGTATGTTTAAGTAAATGCTCGTATATTTAAGACAGTATGAGGGCTCTCGCAACTGAGATACGATAGTCTTTAGACTATTGCAATACAAAATATTTGTTTGTGTGTGCATCTTTATGTGATGTATAGTTGTAGTGTGTCTTAAAACTGACGTGTCTTAAGTGAGCGAAAGCCTTAAAAGCGTATAAAATGTTCCCACATGCTCCATGTAATTTAATTGCAATGTTAACAGAATTTATTTAATCTCGATATCTGGAATATTCCGTTCAGATTTTATCTTTTGTTCTAGAGAAATATAGTGTTTCACAATTCAGCGGAGACGCCCGGTCACGTTTAAACCAATTCAAGTGCAGATTGGAGACCTCGGACCAATTGCGTGCAAGCGCGGTTTGTCGCCGCTCATCCGATTCCAACGACTAATAATATCTTCCGTACACTTTTACACTATTTTGTAACAAATCTTTATTTATTTTCACATCCAATAGGGACGTTTCATAGCTTTATTTGTTTCAGATTTAGCTTTATGTGGTCGTTTGTTGACACAACAGTTGCAATTTACACGACGTAATAGTTTCATATGAAAACAACAAAGATTTTTAGTATTTTCTTTCAAATAATTTGATACATTTATCCTCTGTTAATACATAAATATAAGAAGACATTTGAAAATGGAACTTGAAATTTGCAACAAGCTTTGAAATTTATATCTTTACTGTAATGGAGGATATGTAGGATCTCTTCTCATCACTAAATCGAGATCCTACATTACAGTAACAGAAAAATGACAACAATATTACAATAAAATATGTGTTAAATTAATCTTTATTATGTACTATCAGAGAGATTGAAAGGCTCATTATTAAAAATATGAGAGATAGAGAGAAAAGACAATTATGACCTAACAAATAACTCACTCTTAACTTACAGTTTTACTTCTATGTTTTTACTTTTATCCTAACCGTATACGTCAAAACTGTACATAGGTAACAAGTAAGTACGGCATTGTTGTATGAGTTGTATGACTTATCGCCAAACTAGTACCGATCTATACACGAGGCACGTACCGTAGCCACAAAATACACTGCACCGTGCTACTGGGAAACCAACAAAAACAGATCCTAGTATTAGTTACGCTGCGTATATCTGAAATGCGAGTATCATACATTCGAAGTTGCTCCATAGGATTGAGTAAGTTGTATTGGATTTAACATTTCACTGCAATGTTATAAGTTAAAACCCAGTTATAGCTAAGAGGAGAGTTAGTGATTTTGGCAGTCTGTGTATCATGAAGTATTACAACCATCTTTGGCAAAAAAGATGATAATCGGCAATTTTTTTAATCATTTGCTAGATGCACGACTAAAGCCGAAAGTGTGCTTAAGTTGCAAAGAAAAAAAAACATCTTTTAAACGCTGATTTTAATTAATAATGGTATGCATTATGTCGTTAAATACCCAATATTTAACATAATTCATCAACAGTTACATTCATCATTAAACAAGAACTAGCTGGCAAATTAAAATTTTAAACTTCAATACTCTATGTCCGTATCCAAAAATGTGTGAACCAAAAACGCGTTCCCGGGAATGCAGACCGTCAGTTTCACGGCACATAAAGCTTTTATGGAGACACACGACGGCCCCGACCCACCTCCAACAAAGACCGACACTATTTAGTGAAATTTCATCACATTCTTTATGGAAAATGGTTTCGTCCTATTGTGCTTGACCACCGGAGCGTACCCATAAAACTCGCGTGATTTATATTAGATAACACGGACTTAAAAAAATACGGACGTAACCTTGTCTAATCCCGAGTGAAGCATAGCTTTATGGGCTATGGCCGCCCGTGTAGGATGTGTGCGTGTCATTGGCGCCGTCACAATGACAGCGGGTTGTAGTACCTAGTTGCCTGTGTGAGTGTCGGTCACGTGTACAATAAACGAAATCGTACCTTGCATGCTTCACCTCTTTATAGTGTAATAATAATAATAGCTCCCACACCGGTTTCGGTGACAGTGGCCGGTTTCATTGAAATCAAGCCTGCTACGCAGGAGTAATTTTATAGTGCCCGAGTGTGTGCGCAGTAGACAAGAGCACTCTCTATTCCTTTACTCTCATAACCCAGTGGGACGGACGACCGACACGACTGGCGAGAGATCAGGCGCAGGACCGACTTTTTACATGCCCATCCGAAGCATGGATCATCTTACTTGTCAGACAATCAGGTGATCAGCCTGCATTGTCCTAACCAAACTTGGAAATATCATGTTTCCAACGCGGGAATCGAACCCACGACCTCCGAGTCAAGGACCGCGCTCTATACCACTAGACCACGGAGGCTAGTGGTATAGAGCTTATCTTTATAGTGTAATGCTTCGTCCGTATTTTTTTACGTCCGTGTTAGATAAGAACGAAATTAGGAACATTTATCTTCTGCTCATAATAAATCGTGTCATTTCTCACTAAAAATGTCTTAAGTCTACTATTATTTAGTTAAACTTTAAGTAAGTAAAATAAGTAGGGAATATTCGTTTTTCTATTATGTAAATGACAGATGGTAAAGGAAAAACCACTAATGGCTTTCTTTTATCTGCGGAACAAATGAAACGATTTATTGAAATTCTGTATGGAAATTGGAAACACCGCTTGAAACTCTTAATAGGCAGTTACTACTTCAACGGCAGGGTCTTATCATTTACACAGCCCAAACAACCGCCTACCTAAATTAATTAATAACAATATTCCAACTGCCAGTCGTAGACAGCCCTAAAACTTAATTAATTAACGAGTGATGTTATAACAAAAATGTTGCGAATTCGTTAAACCAATCGGAAAAGCTATGAATCTAAATCGAGCGTCTCATCAAAGTTTGCTCGCTCGAGGCCGAGGGTACTTTTAAACTAATTTTCATATCGCAGATTCGCCTAAGACTTCAATTAGGCCGTGTACTCCGAAGGAATCCCCCGAAAAGCTTCAAAGTAGACCAATTCCGGTGGTGTTTATTTTGTCAATGTTTATACGGACAGAACTTTTTAATGGAATGCTTTTTGCGCTATCGGCTTGTGAACTTGTAAATACTGGATTTCTGTCCGACGACGCTTTGAACCATTTTATATTTTTGTTACGAAAAGTTAACAGGGTTTCCTTTTTACCAAGGGCGTCTAAGAGCATGTTTTGAATGAATTTACATAATCAAACCGTACCTACTTTGAAATTGAAATAATTTTGTGTAAGTTGAACGGCAGCATTCTAACGTCACCATATGTAACCTACGTATTAATATGCTACACTGATTAAAATTGTATGGTCTATTATTTCTTAGATTAAATAAATAAAAATAACACCAGATAATCTTATACATTCTGCATCACAATCAACCATAACTATGATATTATGTTCGATCCAAAACGAGAAAAAAACGCAGACAAAATAAGGAATATTTTTTATTTTAACATTTTTCTATATGAGGCAGGACACCTCGTGCAAAAATCAAACATAAAAAATTATGCGGATTATATAATTATTAAGTATAGGCTTTCGGCTACAAGCGAATTTCCAGTGGAATATAAATAAAACATACCTAATACCATTGAGTACTAATACTAAAGTTCAAACATTCTCTATCCAAATATTTCATATACAATCTCTCAGCTACGATGAAACATAAATTTTGTGTTGATGAATTGAAATTCACGGTATCCAATTTTCTAAAGGTACATTCAACTAGGTTACCTTTCTAATTACAGGAGTAGAATTGCCCTTCAATTAATTAGGCGTAAGTTGAACGAATGTCATAGTCTATATACTATCTTCTTCTCTTATATATAAAAATGGATTTTCAAATGTTTTAGTCGCGCTAGAACTCGAAAACGGCTGAACGGATTGGGCTGATTTTAGTCTTAAAATATTCGTAGAAGTCCAGGGAAGGTTTTAAAGTGACACGAAGTTCACTGGGACAGCTAGTACATATAATTATTATAAAACAAAGTCGCTATTTTTCCCTCTTGTTCCCTTTAATCTTTAAAACTACGCAACGGATTTTGATGATTCTTTCAGTGTTAGATAGCCCATTTATCGAGGAAGGCTATAGGCTATATTCTATCACGCTAAGACTAATAGGAGCGAAGAAATAGAGGAAAATGTGGAAAAAACGGGGGAAATTATTTGAAAGGGCTAATTTGAACGCGCTAATCACAGGAACTACTGGTCCGATTTAAAAAATTATTTCAGTGTTAGATAGCCCATTTATTGAGGAAGGCTATAGGCTATATTTTATCACGCGAAGACTAATAGGAGAATGTGGAAAAACGGGGGAAATTATTTGAAAGGGCTTATCTCGCGAACTGCTAGACTCTGGAGCAATTTTTATGTTATTTGACACAGATAAGAAGTAGACCACATGAAGGATCTTAGGCTATCGATTTTAATAATTTTTCAGTGGCTATATATTTTATACCCGTGCGACGCCGGGGCGGGTCGCTAGTTTAAATTAAAATAGTTTGTAATTACGGCTTAGCGCAGACGAGATTATAAATTAATAAATTATTATTCTTAACATGCGATAGCATCGATATTTTCATACATTTCCCAAACTTTATTATGAAATGTATTTAATATATTCAACTTTAATAACAATAATACAAACTTCCACACCGATTTCGATCTTAGTGTCTAAACACACTAGGCCGAAGTTACGCGGCGTAAATTCCGCATGATTACGCCCGCAATGTATTTTAAATTGCCGACGACACACTATTCCGTCGCGTTCCGTCCGTATTTTGTATGCGTTTGATATTGCGAACGTAATCATGCGGAAGTTACGCCGCGTAACTTCGGCCTAGTGTGTTACACTAAGTGTCCGGTTTTATTGAAATCAAACTGACGCAGGAGTCATTTTTATATAAAATATCTCAGTGTCAAGCAATAAAAAATGTAATACCTGTATTGTCCTCAGCATTAAAGTTGTTCCGACACTAGGGTCGACCCCACGATCCCTCCATGTCGTTAGCTAAGATTTAAATTTTAAACCATAGAGGTAGCATTTAATAAGCTATTCGACTGCACAAAATGTATGAAAATGTTTGGGCTTAAAGTTCGTCGCTGTCTTTTCTACCACTGGGTTGTTCACAAACTTCAAATCAAAATGGACACAGTACGATGGTTCCTTAAGCTGCCACACCGAAGTTGGAGCAAGTGGCCAAGTTCGCTAATTCAAGCTACGTCAATCGTGACAAGTTAACGCAGTACATGTATTAATAATTACTTTGATTAACTTATTAACCACTTGATTTTGTAAATGTGGCAATAACTTTTATGACAGAATAGCTCTGGTATAAAATGAAACGATATTTATGATATAATGGATTGTATAAATATGTGCTATAAACTTTTGAAATCGTAAGATTTTAGAAATATACAGTCATATTTTCGTTCGTATCATACAGCTTCAGTCAACATGCGTAGCAGTCGCTAAACAGTAAGCACTCTATAAATATTATAATAATGAATTAAATTACAAATTTCACGACAACTAATAGACCAGGACCAATAATTTTTAAAACAAAAAAAAAATACAGTAGGATGAAACCCATAACAAAAGGAGGAGAATATTATAAAAATTAAGGGTAAAATAATTTACAGGCGATCTGAGTTAGGGAAAAGTGTGGGGGGAGGTTTTAAGGGGGAAAAACGGTTTATCTCGATTTCTGGCAAAACTCATATTCCTATGAAAAAAGTCAAATGGCAAAGTTGTAGGTAAGAAAAAGATCTAAAATTTTTCTATTCACACTTTTTCTCCATAACCTCAAAATTTATGTGAAAAATTCAAAAACAATGTTTTTGGTTTTTTATTTATATCTTTTACAAAAGTTTTGTTTTTCACGAAATTTGGTGAAAACTTACATTTTTGTGTCCCAGATACGCTGTCATCTATTTGATTAGAAATATTTATTTTTTCACCTTATTTTGAATCTATATCGAAAAAATACCCTAATTTTCAATCGAAAATTCGACCGTCAAAATATCACCTTTTTTAAAAACGTTGGTATGCTTTCTGTTTGTTGAAATCTCTACTTTCCGATGGAAAAAAACATATATATTTCACCATAGTAAATCTTCCCAGATAATGCAAAAAAAAAAAACTCGAATTTGAAAAAAAAATTTTTAATCATTATGAATAATTTCATGAAAAAAAATGTGATTGCTGCAATTTGTTACACCTAAAAAGTTGATTTATTTAATTCTTATTACATTTCTATCATAGAAAATCTCATTTTATATAAATATATATTATGTAGATCTATACTTATAAAATAACATGTCCTGACCGACTGAATGATTCATCATCGCTGAGCAAGATCTGTTAAAATTACAGCCAAAAAATTTGGTGAGTAGGGTTGTTTTACTAAGTAGAAACCCACTAAGGAAGTAATTTCGGAAATTTTACCCCGAAGGGGGTGAAATAGGGATTGAAAGTTTGAATGAAAGTCCGTCATTTTTCAAGTTAGAAACGTGAAAGTTTATTTTTGGGCTACTGATTAAAAGTGAATGGATACATATTTAAGCGTTTTAGGAAATTTTACCCCCAAGGGGGTGAAATAGGGGTTGACAGTTTGAATGAGCTTCTGTCATTTCTTAATTTAGAAACGTGAAAGTTTATTTTTTAAAAATGAATGGATACTTATTTAAACCATTTCTGAAAAACCTACACCTAAAGGGGTGTAATAGGAGTTGAAAGTTAGTACGAAAAACCTACTGATTGAAAATAAATAAATTTGTTAAAAATATGAAATTGTTATTATTAATACAGTTTATATTTTTGTTATTATACTATGCTGAGACGGATCAAGTCACGGGCAACAGCTAGTCTTACTATTAAATGTAGATACTTTATTCTGGTTACGTTATTCATTAGTCATTACAACATATTTAAACACATTAATCTTATCATTCAAAATCAAAATATATCTTAAAATACATATTACAACACTTAAAAGATAATATAAAAAAATATATTTTTAATAAATCTGAAATATTTTTGAAATTTATAATAATACTAGCTGTTCCGGCAAACGTTGCTTTGCCATAATAAATTTGCCGTATTATTTTATTGAAGTGACTAAATAAGTATTTTAGAGGACCGGTTGGTCTCTCTAAGAGTTCACTAGAGGTCGGAGGAGTAAAGAGTAAAACTCGATTTACTGTGGTGAACTGAAGTGCTTTATTGAACAATCTGTGCTGTTTATATACAAAAATTTGAGTTAATTATTATTATTACAAGTCTGTACAAAGGTAAAAAGGTTATTTGTGATTGGTTAACTAGATTAGACAGAGATGTAAAGAGAGAGACAAAAATATTTACAAAACAAGAAAGAGAAAAAAATCGAATAAGAAATATTTACAAGTTGGAAAAATTAGCCGCGCGGGAAACTGGTCGTCCCGCGATACGTGGCGCTGGTATCGCGCGAGTATAAATATAGGCTCGCGTGCCGCGGCGAATTCAGTCCGCGCGCGAATTTCATACCGACGTCGTCACTCTGTCGCTCGGCGCCGCGCCGGTAATAATAGTAGTTGTGCCGCCATTTTGTGAAGATCTGGAACTCGCGCAATGCCATGAAGACTGCAGCTATGTTGGGAAGATTCCTCTCTCGATGCAGGCACGATGTGGAGACGCGTAGTGAAGTGTTGCGAAGAATTCTTATTAGAAAAAGTCCTTTTCAGGGCTGGGTCACGTCCGGTATTATTACACGGACGGTTTCTTTCGTTATTGCGAACGTACGTTCTTTGCAGAACGATTTTCTTCTCTGTTTCAATCTTCTACGACGGACGTATACAAAGACGGCGGGTGTTCCTTTCGGAGCACGTTGTTTTCTTTGTTTCAATCGGCGAACGAACGTGTAGGTACTGCTACAGTGCTCCCCCTCAAGCGAAGCGCACCGGCAGTCTGACGGCACGGCCCGTTCTTGTTATCTTCTGTGTTAGACTTGCTTGTGTCTTCTGCTTGACTGGTGTTGCACTTGGTAATGGTTGTGAGGTAACAGGTAACGGTAATGAGGTAACGGGTAAAGGTAATGAGGTATTTTGAGGTAAATTATTGGTATGTGAAGGTAAGGTAACAGGTACATTGGTATTAGGTAAGTTGGTAATTACCGGTGACTGTTGTACATTGCTCGTTGACTCGCCGAGGTAATCTTCACTCAGTATGTAGGCGGGCTTCAAACGATCGATGGATACTGTTGCTGTGCGATCGGGTAGCTGTATTACGTAGTATTTTTCTTCTCGTCGAAGAACTTTGTACGGCCCGTCATACGGACTTTGAAGTGGTTTTCTTACAGCGTCTATACGTAAAAATACGTATTCGCACGTAAGTAGATCACGATGTATGAAGATGTTGCGTTGATTACCGTGGCGATGTACATTGTTTTTTGGCTTGAGAGAGTTGATGTTTTTTCGTAGTTGCTCGATGTAGGTATGATCTAGGCTCGATGATGATGTTGTTTCGAAGAAGTCGGCCGGTAATCTTAAGTTACGGCCGTAGGTTAATTCGGCAGCGCTGACTCCGTTGTCCTCTCGTATGGCGGCGCGTAGTCCTAGTAAAACTGTAGGTAGCTCGTCGATCCACGATGAATTACTATTGATGAGTCTTGATTTCAGTGAATTCTTGAGACTTCGATGCCAGCGTTCGATCATGCCGTTAGATTGCGGATGATACGGCGTTGTACGGGTTTTATCGATTCCCATACAACGTGTTAAGTTGACGAACAGCTGACTCTCGAACTGGCGTCCTTGGTCGGTTGTTATTGTAGTCGGACAACCGAATCTCGCGATCCATTGTTCGTAGAATGTTCTTGCGACGGTTTCGGCGGTGATCTCGGTGAGTGGTACAGCTTCAGGCCATTTTGTCGAGCGATCGATCATAGTAAGTAGGTACCTATGACCACTCGCTGTTGTACTTAGCGGTCCGATTATGTCGATGTGCGTATGTGAAAAACGATCGACTTGCGGGAAAGTCGATACGGCGCTCGATGTATGTCGTTGTATTTTGCTTCGCTGACATTGTATGCAGGTTTTCGTCCACTCGCTAATGTCAGAGTTCATAGACGGCCAGAAGAATTTTTGCGCGATGAGTTTTCTTGTTGCCTTTGTTCCAGGATGACTTATGTTGTGAATAGAGTTGAAAATGGCGCGTCGAAAATCTTGCGGAATGTACGGGCGAACGTATTTTGTTGAAGTTTCGCATATAATCTTGATATCGGAGTTAGGTAGCGTTGTTGTTTTGAAACTTAAGTTTTCTTGACCGTACAGTGTAGGTAGCGTGCTATCTCGCTCTTGCGCGCGAGATATTTCTTCATAGTTTACAGCTGACGGCGTGTTGATTGTTTCTATGCGGCTGAATGTGTCGGCGACGATGTTATCTTTTCCGCTGATGTGACGAATGTCGTGCGTGAACTCGGAGATGAAAAGTAGTTGCCGAGTTCTTCTCGGAGTTTCGGATGTCGATGTTTTCTTCTGTAGGGCGAATGTCAATGGTTTGTGGTCGGTGAATATGATGAGTTCTCGGCCTTCGAATATTTTTCTGAAGTATTTTACTGCCATGTAGATAGCTTGAAGTTCGCGATCGTAGGTGCTGTACTTCGTTTGCGCTGTAGTAAATTTCTTCGAGAAGTAGCCGAGTGGTTGCCATTTGTTATTGTAATATTGTTGTATTACAGCTCCCGCTGCAGTGTCCGAGGCGTCGGAGAAAATAGCGATCGGTGCTTTGTGATTCGGGTGGGCGAGCAAAACAGCGTTTTTGATGCTATTTTTGCAAGCCGTGAATGCTTCTTTCGATGTCTCGTTCCATTCGATCGGTGTTTTATCTCGCTTTTTCGCATTATGTAGGTATGCGTGTAGCGGGGCTTGAATAGTAGCGGCGTTCGGAATGCTGTCTCGGTAGAAGTTTAGCATGCCGAGAAAACGACGTAACTCTTCTATGTTTTTCGGTAGCGGGAAATGTTCAATAGCTTGTAGTTTGTCTTGTGGTGGCTTGATTCCGTCGCTGTTTACGCTAAAGCCGAGGAATTTAACTTCTTGCTTGCCGAGTACACATTTAGCTGGGTTGATTGTGATCCCGTTTTCTTCTAGGCGTTGAAGAACACACCGTAGATGTTGGCGATGTTCTTCTTCGCTGCTGGATGCTATTAGCAAGTCGTCGATGAAGGAAAACACGAAATCGTATCCTTGCAGTATTTCGTGTATAAAACGTTGGAATGTCTGGCCTGCGTTTCTTAGGCCGGGACACATTCTCGGAAACTCGAATAATCCGAATGGTGTGATGATTGCTGTCTTCTCTATATCTTCTTTATGGACTGGTAATTGTTGGTAGGCTCGGTTTAAGTCGATCGTCGAGAAGATAGTTTTTCCGGCGAGTTGGAAAGTGAAATCTCGAAGTCGTGGTATAGGGTAGCGGTCGGGCTTCGTTACTGCGTTGAGTCGTCGGTAGTCGCCGCACACCCTTATGTCGCCGTTCTTTTTTGGTACGACGTGAAGCGGAGAAGACCAGGCGCTCTTGCTGGGGCGACAGAGACCTTGTTGCATCATATTCTCGAATTCTTTTTTTACTTGGTTGTAGCGATGCGGTTGTAGAGGTCGGGCGCGACAGTGTAGTGGTGGCCCAGACGTTTCGATGAAATGTTCGACGCTGTGTTTCGGCGTGATGTTCATCGCTGACAATCGTGTGATTCCGGGGAAGTCTGCTAGTATGTCGTGATACGACTGCGTGCTGTCGACACTACGGACAGTAGGTACGTCCGTGTAGCGTCCAGGAGCGTTAATATGTAGACTGGTTCTTCCGTCGATGAGTCTTCTGTTTTTCAGGTCGACGATGAGTTCGTGGTGTTGCAGGAAGTCGGCACCGAGTATTGGTTTCGATACTGCTGCGACGATAAACTTCCATTTGTACGGTCGGCGAAGTCCGATGTTGAGCTCTAGTGTTTTTTCGCCGTACGTCGGTATTACGGTGTTGTTGGCGGCGTAGAGTTGAAAAGGTAGCGGCTGGAGATGAAGGCCTTTTTTTTTCGGTATGACGGATATATTGGCACCCGTGTCTACCAAAAAAGTGAGATTCGTTGTCTTGTCCGTGACGAATAGGCGGTATTGTTTGTTGTGAACGCCGGATTCCGCCGCTGCCAACGTTCTGTCTAGTTTTCCGGGTTGTTGAACGTACACGGCTGTGTACATTTTCGTGCTTCTTTCCCGAATTTGCTGTGGTAGTAGCAAAATGGTGATGGTGATGTAGACCGTGGACGCGAAGTTGATCGTTGCCGGAATCTTGATGATGATCTGTGTCTTGACCTTGGGTGATGATAATAATTTTCTCTTCGATAGTAATTATTATTATTGAGCTGTTGTTTTTTCAGTTCGGTGACCTCTAGGGAGAGTTTTCTAATTTCTTCTATGAGAAGGCACTCGATGTTCGATGATGGTGATGCGGAGCTATTTACACGATGAGATGATGATGAAATGCTATTTACAGTATTTACATTTTGCTCCATTATCTTGTCGGCCAGTGCAGCTTGCTCGTCGAGTGTGGTCTTCGTCTTGAATGTTTCGCTGACGGCCAGGACGGAGCGGATACTTGTCGGGAGGAGATTGGCCCACATGAGCTGTAGGGTGGAATCGGGGACCTTGTTGCGAGCCAGGTTTCGCATACGTCGGAGTAGTTGCGACGGTTTTTGGTCTCCCAATTCCATGTCTGACAGCAGCTGTTGAAACTGCCGGCTGTCAGATTCCTCGTATGCTGAGATGAGCCGGTCCTTCAGTGCTTGGTACTCGTTTGTCTCTGGCGGGTTGTACAGCAGGTCGGCGATTTGTTCTATATCCTCCTTTTCTAGGCGAGCGATGACCATCTGGGAGAGCTGGCTTTGGTTTTTCTGTAGGCTGCTGGTGGCTGCTTCGAAGGTGACAAACCAGAGCCGAGGCTTGTCCCTCCAGAAAGGCGGTATCCTCATGGAGAGTGCGATGCCGGCGATTTCCTGTGATGATGCTGGTGATGGCGCCGGGTTGGTGGTGAGTGGCGAGCTTTCGGGCAGGGATTCGCCTCTGGATTCCATTGTGTGGAGAAATTTAAAGCAGAATTCCGTCGAGCAGCGTTTCGTGGTGCAGTGTTTCGTTCGAGCAGCGTTTCGTCGTGCAGCGTTTTGTCGGGGAGAATTTCGTCGAGCAGAGATTTCCCGGGCAGAGTTTCGTTCTTGTAGGTGCTTGTTGTTCTTCGGGGTCACCAGTTTAGAGGACCGGTTGGTCTCTCTAAGAGTTCACTAGAGGTCGGAGGAGTAAAGAGTAAAACTCGATTTACTGTGGTGAACTGAAGTGCTTTATTGAACAATCTGTGCTGTTTATATACAAAAATTTGAGTTAATTATTATTATTACAAGTCTGTACAAAGGTAAAAAGGTTATTTGTGATTGGTTAACTAGATTAGACAGAGATGTAAAGAGAGAGACAAAAATATTTACAAAACAAGAAAGAGAAAAAAATCGAATAAGAAATATTTACAAGTTGGAAAAATTAGCCGCGCGGGAAACTGGTCGTCCCGCGATACGTGGCGCTGGTATCGCGCGAGTATAAATATAGGCTCGCGTGCCGCGGCGAATTCAGTCCGCGCGCGAATTTCATACCGACGTCGTCACTCTGTCGCTCGGCGCCGCGCCGGTAATAATAGTAGTTGTGCCGCCATTTTGTGAAGATCTGAAGCTCGCGCAACGCCATGAAGACTGCAGCTACGTTGTGAAGATTCCTCTCTCGATGTAGGCACGATGTGGAGACGCGTAGTGTTGTGTTGTGAAGAATTCTTATTAGAAAAAGTCCTTTTCAGGGCTGGGTCACGTCCGGTATTATTACACGGACGGTTTCTTTCGTTATTGCGAACGTACGTTCTTTGCAGAACGATTTTCTTCTCTGTTTCAATCTTCTACGACGGACGTATACAAAGACGGCGGGTGTTCCTTTCGGAGCACGTTGTTTTCTTTGTTTCAATCGGCGAACGAACGTGTAGGTACTGCTACAGTATGATACCATGGCAACATCGATCGCTATCCCGTCGCACAAACAATGGTCGCCGTCAGTCTCAGGTTGCAATAATTTACTATTATTTATTCAACAAATGCACTTATCAATATATAAAGTACCCAGTAGCCGATTCTTAGACCTACTGAATATGCATATAAAATTTGGTAAAAATCAGTAAAGCCGTTTCGGAGGAGTACGGTAACTAACATTGTGACACGAGAATTAAATATATATATATATATATATATATATATATATATATATATATATATATATCAAGAAATTACGCACTTTCATTGAAATTTTCTACCCCAATTTCACCCCCTTGGGGGTAGAATTACCAGAAACGTTTAAATACGTATCCATTCATTTTTAATCAGTAGCACAAAAATAAAGTTTCATGTTTCTAAGTTGAGAAATGACGGACTTTCATTCAAACTTTCAACCCCTATTTCTTCCCCTTCGGGGTAAAATTTCCGAAATTCCTTCTTTAGTGGGTTTCTACTTAATAAAACAACCCTATTCACCAAATTTTTTGGCTGTAATTTTAACAGATTTTGCTCAGTGATGATGAATCATTCAGTCAGGTCAGAACATGTTATTTTATAAGTATAGATCTACATGTATATTTATATATAATGAGATTTTCTATGACAGAAATGTAACATGAATTAAATGAATCAACTTTTTAACTGTAACAAATTGCAACAATCACATTTTTTATGAAATTATTCATGATTAAAAAAAATTTCAAATTCGACTTTTTTTTTCGATTTTTTTGCATTTTCTGAGAAGGTTTACTATGGTGAAATATATATGCTTTTTTTTCACCGGAAAGTAGAGATTTCAACGAACAGAAAGCATACCAATTTTTTGAATAAAGCTGATATTTTGACGGTCGAATTTTCGATTGAAAATTAGGGTATTTTTTCGATATAAATTCAAAATAAGGTGAAAAAATAAATATTTCTAATCAAATATATGACAGAGTATTCACCAAATTTCATGAAATAAAATAATTTTTGTAAAAGATAGAAATAAAAAACCAAAAACATGGTTTTTTGAATTTTTCACATAAATTTTGAGATTATGGAGAAAAAGTGTAAATAAAAAAGATTTAGATCTTTTTTACCTACAACTTGGCCATTTGACTTTTTTCATAGGAATATTAGTTTTGCCAAAAATCAAGATAAACCGTTTTTCCCCCTTAAACCCTCCCCCCACACTTTTCCCTGACTCAGATCGCCCGTAAATTATTTTTCCCTTAATTTTTATAATATTCTCCTCCTTTTGTAGTGGGTTTCATCCTACTGTAAATTTTTTTTCACTTTTCATTATTTTTGAAGGTATTGGTCCTGGTCTATAAGGAGCATATTGTAGTATAAAATGTTGCATATAATACCAATGATTTTAAAGCTTTTACGTAATCAAAGTTTGATATGAACGCATATATATTACTAAATGAGACATCACTTATACAAATTATACCGTATTACTACCTAATACTTACAAAGTGTGAATAGTTGGCTACTTTATTTAGTACCGTTGGTTTCAAAGAGATTTGCCCAAGGGAATACTATTACAAACTTATACGAATTATATGCTTGTATTATATATCTAAGCAGTATTATATAATATTAAATATGTAACTAAGTACTAGGTCGCACGATTGTGGAAACGGTAATCTTATTTTTAGAATAAGATAGAGACAGTTCCAATGAAATCTCAATTATCCAAGATTGGTATGTGTTCAAATTATTGATACGCCTACTCATTCCTAGAAATTCTAATAATATTTAAGAACTTGTAGCTGTACTAAGAGCTCTTCAAGATATTTTATTAAATAATTCGTTTTTCATTAATAAAAATGAAAGAAAAAGTTTAGATAAGCGCCGAAAGAGTTATGAGCAAGAACCGTTGCAAATGTTACTCGTATCTTTGGGTACGTTTGTCTTAAATGGCACCACTTAAACTTCAGCATCTGAAGGTTATATCAAGACATTATAAGATCCAGAGCTTCGTCATTGTTGGGGAGATTTATTCGACAATTTGTCTCAAACTAACGGCGCAGCATCCATCACAACTCAAATCAATAGCCGCTTAATTACCTAATTAATGCAATTAAGAAGGATTTACTAAGATGTTGTAATAATTAATATACGCTTAGAGAGCTAAATTGAATGAAGATTACATTACATATTATTGATTTACGAGTAAGTTAGTTATACGTGTGCATTGTACAAGATACAAACACAGTTCAAATCGAATTAACTGTCGTATTGCAATAATATTATAACAATAATTTTAGCTTAGAAGCTTAAATCAAATCGTCCATAGTCAAAACCACAAAACAAGCCAAGCATTTTCACATATTTTGTCTCTTGGTTTTAACTTTAACTTGATTTGGACCATAACATTTAGAAGATACCTAACAACTTATAATAATTCTTAGCTCGATAGTGGAAATCTTGAGGTTATTTCTGCCGCTACCGACCAGAAAATAATTTATATTGTGTTGTCGGCTATTATAATATTTACGAGCGGGCTACAGACTTCTCAACACTGGAACACGAGGTGTAAAAACGTAATAAATTATGGTATCAAATAACCCCGAAAAAATGCTCCGTGACTATTATCAATTCCGCTGGAAACAGTCGGTGCAAGATAGCTTAGATTTATGAGTGAGGGTTACAAGGGATTTCCGGGCAGAAAGCTATAAATTTCGTTTTAAAATTTTATTACGAAGAAAACATTTATATGAGTTGCGATCGTAGCACCAAACGCAAATTATGCAGTGAAAAATATTATGATAATCATAGTGTTTTAATCCAAGCTTTAGCTAATTTTAGTTAATTTTTAAAATGCGACGCATAATATCCAATGGTATAGATAACACGAGCTGTTTTTAGGGTTCCGTACCCAAAGAGTAAAATCGGGACCCTATTACTAAGACTTCGACGTCTGTCCGGCTGTCTCCAGGCTATAAGTCTAGAACGGAAATAGCTAGAGAGTTGAAATTTTCACAGATTGTCTATTTTTGTTCCCGATATACTTAACAACAAATACTAAAACGAAATAAAATAAAAATTTAATTCCCATACAATAAACGTGATTTTTTTGCAATTTTTTTACTCGATATCAATGAAGGCAACAGGTAGGCCTGAAAAGCCTCATAAAATGCTCTATTTTATTAGTATTTTAAAATAATAAAATTTTAATAAAAGAAATAATTAAGGGGGACTCCCATACAAAAGATTTTTTCCAACTTTTACTCTCTAATGGTACGGAACCCTTCCTACGCGAGTCCAACTCGCACTTGGCCGATTTTATCTTCAACTTAATAATACACCTAGCTACACCAATTCTATAATATCTCTAATCCTCTTCATTAAATTTTATGACAAACATACACTCAAATTGTACTGTATAAAAACTTTATCGAGCTTTTTAACAATTTTCATTGTATATAATATTATGTAAATAGAATCATCGATATAATTGACAGCTACTAAAGTCCTCTCAGGCTCGATAAACATAATATAATACATAAGAGCGAAGGCGGACGGCGCCTGGGCGTGCGGCGCGGGGCGTGTGCAGTGCAATATCCTGAACCGCCTGATGATACGACACACGATAAGAATTCAATATACACCAGCCATTGTATAAGAATTTACAGAATAGACGCGACGGTGCCAAGAAAATTTATAATTAAAGTGACATCATAGTGAAAACATGTCATAATATCTTTAATATTATACATTAATAACTAGATACATAAAGAGTTTATTTCACCACTTACTGATGAGTTCCAGATAGACAGATACGCCATACTCTGTCTGTCAGATAAGTTGTGGATAGCCTATCCGGCACTTATCAGTAAGTGGTGAGGCCACAAATGTCGAAAAATAAAGTAATACCAGTAGATATGAAACATTAAACATAAGTACTGAAGCACCAGATGTTTTCATATTTGCAAGCGAGCTTGAAATAATCCCCCTTTTAACAAAAACAGCTCTGAATTCTGCGCAATTAGGAAGTAATTTTGTCACTGTTCGGTCGTACACACGGTAGCTACACGTATTGGCCGGCAGCCAGGGCGGCCGGCAGGGCGGCGGCGCCCAGTCAGCTAGTATTCATGTGATGCATGGCCATTCTTAGCACCTAAGCCCCGTGTTAAATATTCCCGTAGATTCTGCTATTCCAATTTCTGATAACGCTTCGAAAATAATAGAAGTAAATCTCTAGTTACAATAATTTTATATTGTTAATAATTATTGATATCGCTAAAACTATTTCTAATTCTCAATTGACGTTTTAGAAATCATTTTAAACAACTTCTAAAGTCCAAAAAAGGCATAATTTCTGAATAGAAAGTGTCGTGTATGAAGCTCTGTGCCTCATTATTATAGTATAACTTTCGTTCAAAGCTATTTTTGAACAGATTTGCATTTCTAAAAGCTAATTAAAAATTAGCATGCAGTTCAAAACACCTCAGCCAAACTAGGAAAACAGCTCAAGGAAAAAAGTCCAAGTCGACTCTTATAGAGCAATTTTCCCGAAACGAATAGCTCGTTCAGTTTTCAATTTGCCACGTTGTCTCGCACAGGGCGACCGGGCGACCGGGGAGTCCGGGAACTGCTGACGGGACAAGCCCACTGGAAATTCACGGCTTCGAAGATGCATCGCCGTGTCGCATATTCCATATTTCAACTCTTACTTTTATTGCTATAAAATTTTTCGAATATTTGTACAAGACTTAATTTTTATTTTTTTTTATTTGTTACCTAAGGAGAGTCTACTTCAATTTCCGGATTGCTATGAAAAGCATCGCTGCGTGACGTATCGATATTTCAGCTTTTACTTTTCTTGCTAGGAATTTTTCCGATGCTTTTACAAAAAATTAAAATAGTTTTTTTTTTTTTATTTCGTTAAAAAGAGCCCACTAAAAAGTCCTGGGGGGTGTGCCAAAATATTTTCGTTTTCGCTTCGTTATAGAATCACCGATGAAAATGTATGGAACTGACATATGCGTTCGCTAATATGACGTTGACGTTCGACTCGTCTTATGTCAATTCCATGCATTTTGATCGGCGATTTTATAACGAAGCGAAAACGAAAAAGTTTCGGCTAAATGGCCTGACTTCGAAGATGCATCGCCGTAGCCGCATGCGACCCGGTCTCAAGACGCGGTTTGGCTGTGATTGGTCCAAATTTTGACAGCCAACTTGTGCCTTGAGTACTGACTATTTATACCAGCCGAACAATTCATATTATTCTCGGAGCTATAAAAATCTTAGATATTACAAAAAAAAATTGATAGATACTTTCCAAAAATCAAGTAGATTTATTTGGTTTGTGAAATTAAAGTGTATTTTGAAATTATACAAATATTTTATGATTAAAAATTTCGTAACATTCAATTTGTAAATATAACGAATGATGGTAATATTTAGAACAAGCTTTATATCGTGTTTGTTTTATTCATATGGTTTTATTTTTTAGAATTTTTATTAAAAAGCGCTAATATAACGCTAATACTAGTTGCAAAAGTGTCTAAACACACTAGGCTGAATTACGCCGGCGTAATTTTCGCCGCAAATGTCAAACGTATACAAAACGCGCGGCGTAAACGCGGCGGAATTTATGCCGGCGTAATTCAGCCTAATGTGTTTAGACCCATAGGATAAATGCTTTTAATTTTCTATTTCGTAACTTCGTTACCTACATTAATAATAATATGTTAAATTGTTAATTAATGAACTTCTTATATACACCTGTTATAACGTTGCGTTGCTTTGTATCGTCGGAACGGAATGGAATAACGCACTGCAGTTTCATAGCTGCGTTGCGGCGACGCACCGCAACGTAATTTAGCTATGTGGCTCCTAAGGTTTCGTAGTCATTATTTAGTAATCTGTGCTTAAGGTGCCGTAATTCCGATCCTCGCGACAAGCGACCGCGCCCGACAAAAATTAAAATAAAATGCCTCTTTAAGAGCTAGGATATAAGGTTTCATTTTCAACCGACATTGATCTAGTGACCCCTACCGCTGCTTTGTAATGGCGTAGAACAAAACCTTATAACCACACCTGAAAAATTCAGACCCGACGGGGTGCACTAGACAACGTTCGTGTCAAAAAATGAGTGATGACTGATGCTTGACATGAATCACGCTTGTTGATACTCTTCACGTTGTTGTAGGACGTAGTCCCCATAAATAATGTGCTCACCTGTCAGTTTTGGTCCACGGGAGATTGGATGGTACCTGCGAAGAATAAATAACATTAAATATTTTATGGTATGGTATATGGAGGTGAGAAGACTACAGTATTAAAAAAAAATACTGATAGTCCATTGAAATGTTACATTTGCTTTGCATTTATTAGAGGACGCAATTTTATTTTTGGAATATGTTGGGAGGCTCAATAGAAGCTTAACCTCAAGTTTGTGGGGTTGCCACTCTTGTCCCCCGGCCGCCATCTTGAAAAAAGGGGTGACAACACTATTTTCGTGATATCTCAGAATCTATACGTCTTACAAAAAATTTGTAAGAACATAATTTGTTGCAAATTATTTTGCCTACAAATATGTTTATATAATTTTTTAGCCTAAAATAAAAATTTAAAAAGTTATAAGCAAAAAAGTGATTTTTTTTAGAAGGTTTATCACTTTTTAACTTTGTTTAACACATTTTACAAAAAAAATACCTTAGACCAACCTTGTAGATGATCTTTTGAGAAAAAGATACCCGGTCCCATGAAATTAATTTTCTGCAGAAACAAAGGAAACTGTGGAACCATGTGTGGCTGCAGAAAAGCAGGCCTGAAATGCTTTATAGTATAGTAGGCATGTGCAGACTAGTATAGTAGGCATACTATGATATAGTTTGCAATTTGCATATATTTATGTAGTGTAGTAGGCATACTGCAGACTGTGGCTGCAGAAAAGCAAGTCTGAAAAGTTTTACAGAATAGTAGGCACACTGTAGAGCATTTTAGATCTGCTTTTCTGCAGGCACGCATGCCTTCACAGTTTCCTTTGCATCTGCAGAAAATTAATTTCATGAGATCGGGGGGATTGGGGGATCTTTTTCTCAAAAGATCATTAACAAGGTTGTTCTAAGGTAATTTTTTTGTAAAAGGTATTAAACAAAGTTAAAGAGCGATAATAAACCTTTAAAAAAATTATCACTTTTTTGCTTATAACTTTTTAAAATTTTAATTTAGGGTAAAAAATTATATAAACATATTTGTGGGCAAAATAATTTGCAACAAATTATGTTCTTAAAATTTTTCTGTAAGACTTATAGTTTCCGAAATATCACGAAAATAGTGTTGTCACCCCTTTTTTCAAGATGGCGGCCGGGGGACAAAGGCGGCGACCCCACAAACTTGAGGTTAAGCTTCTATTGAGCCCCCCGACATATTCCGAAAATAAAATTGCGTCCTCTAATAAATGCAATATTCGGTCCTAAAATTGTAACATTTCAATGGACTATGAGCCGCTTTCGTTTTATTGCTATATTTTATAACTTGGGTTTTAGCAACTTTTATCTTAACTGGATTATAGATATAAGACAGACACTTGACAATTGATTTACAAGTCCGAATGCACAAATTTCAGCTTTACTTGTAAACAATTTAGATCGCTTAGTATGGGAGCCCTAGACCATATATTTTTTTATTATTATCAAGCTAATTTTTATGAGTAATTTCATTTTGATAAGACAAACATTTTTATCTGCGAAAAATCTTGAAAGTGGTAGCTAACAGAGATAGAAAAGATTTCATACTTTGAATTGATGGTCCTACAATATGGACTATTTATATAAATAAAACTTAGTTAAAACTTGCAAATAAACCATACAATCTCTTGAGGGGCTTATTTCATTTTAAAAATTAAATAAATAACTTTAATTAATTTACTTAAATGGTAACTTTAACTGTTAACATATTCCTACGGGCGAACTTGTAACTAACATTTATTAAGGGGTACATGACGTAGACCGCTAGACATGGGTAGTCCGTTTATACACTGCATATCATTTTCACAGCCTTAGGCGCGGTTTAAGCCCCATGTAACTTGAAATAATTGTTTGTTTGAACACGCTAATCTCAGGAACTACTGATCCGATTAAAAAAATTATTTCAGTGTTAGAGAGCCCATTTATCGAGAAAGGCTATAGGCTATATTTTATCACGCTAAAACTAATAGAAGCGAAGAAATAGAAGAAAATGTGGAAAAAACCGGGGAAATTATTTGAAAGGGCTTATCTCACGAACTACTAGAGCAATTTTTCTGGTATTTGGCACGTAAAGGATCATAGGCTATTTTTAGTGGACTAATTTGTCTGTGAAATATCTAATTTACGCGGGTGAAGCCGTGCGGAATGTCTAGTACCTAATATCAAGGTATGTGGGAGTGAACATTTTTCAGGATAGAAGTTTTGTGTAAAGTTATTGAGGACTCTTTTACAAAATACTCATTTATTTATCTCGTCAAAATAAAATTTCATTTTCATGGGTTATCAGTAGTTTGCTAATAGTTTTAGTGTCTAAACACACTATGCCGAAGTTCCGCGGCGGAATTTCCGCATGATTCCATCTGCAATGTATTTTAACCCATCAAGCCCCATACGAGCACCGGTGATCGCGACAACAATAGACAAAATGCATAATTCTCCGGGATTGTTTACCGTGACAAAGCTATAATTACATCAACGAAACGACGATACTACTACAGAGTTTAAAAAACGAATATTTAGCGCCGCTACTTTTACAGCTAATTCTCAATACACCCCATAAGGCTTTATCACTTAATTTAATTACATCGTGTATAATACGTGTTTGGCTTCACAAACTCCTGTAACATATTATTATCACAGAATAATAATCGTATTTATTCATACTTATAATGTTTCTAACTTTCTTCTACGGACACGCGTTAATTAGGTGCAGTCGTGAACAACAATTATAACATTTTTCTATTTTCCGTTACAAACATCCTGTACATGAGTCCGAGAAGAATCTCTAGATGACCGTTCGTTTCTCAGTAGTACAGGCCTGAGGCCTAAAAACTTGTCCCGTTACGACCTTCAGTACTGTTACACTTGACTACAGTCAGCGTACTAATTAAGGTTACTTTTGAATATCCGTGAATGCTTGCTCTTGTCCTTTGTTTTAATATTTTCTTTTGATCTTTAGTGTTACGTAAAATTATAACTAACAAAAGTATTTTGTGTTATGAAATTCTATATGATTAATTTTTGTTTCTATGCGTTCTGTATGCATCTTTATTGTTTTCTTAAACAAAAGTAGGAACTTTTCTTGACCAAGAAAATTAAGATCAAAATTTCAAGATTGACTGCAGATTACAAACACATCTTTGTTGATACGCATTAAATTTACATTACACAGTACATTTTAAAATTAAGTTGCTATTAAACGAAATCTTCGTCATCTCTGTGATTTCAAATTAAGGACGTTATCAATGGACATTATTAATATAGAGTTCAGAAGATAACATAATGGTCAGCACTCACACAGCAAAATATGCTATATTAAAAAAAAGTTTGCTGATTTTGAAACGACTGTACCTGACTGTACTAACATTCCACACATGAATGTGAAGGCTGCTATCTAAAATAGCTAATATAGGTAGTAAGTAGTAACACAGTTATAGAACCTAAAACCTTACATTTTATATCTTGTGAACTGAATATCCGTTCACAAGATGTTAAATTTAAGGTTTTTTATATTTAAATTTTAAAACTAAGACTTTTATGTCACTTTAATATAATAGCGGGCTAATATCTAGTGTTCTAAACAGGCACTGAAATGCACTGGAATGCAATTTAGTGAATTCCAGTAGGTACCCGTTTTTACTAAGTATTTCCAATAGAAATCCAGCGCTATATTGGTTCACTGGATTGGAATAATGTAAACCGGCCATAAAGGTATTTTGTTAGTAAATATAATAATAAGATGACATTACATAAGTCGAACGGCGAATGTAAAATGTAATAACATCGACCTTCCGGCCCTACGGCTTCGTTAAAACTTGACCTTTGAGTGTCATTGACCTCGTAACATATTGATTTTCCCTCGTATTGTTTAAAAAAAATATGGCTTATTACAATGGTTGGTAGCAATAAGATAAATATTTGATTGAAATTATCTGCATAATTTTGGGTTATTGATGATTTAAAGTTTAAGTTTTATTATTACGTATTTCGGATTTGGACGAACAGTTAAAACAGAAGATTTTATTGATTTCATACTAAAGAGTAAAGTGTCACCGCGCAAAAAATGAAAATTAATGAAACTATACTGCACTATAATTATAGCTGAATGTTCGTATAACGTAAAAATATTTTTATCGAGTGTATGTGACAATCAAAAACCATATTAACGAACATTTTATAACATAAGGACGATTACTAAATTTTCCCTTATAATTTAAACAAACTTTATAACTTAGCTATTTCATCATTTGGCTTATAACAATTCATTTTTTTTACTTCAAATCATTTTCCCAACCCTAATGCTGAGTAAAAAAATATACAAAAAGGGCATTTTTAAAATATTACTTACCTGCTTCTTCCACTCATATCTTCAATTATTTTTACATCAGACAATTCACTACAGTCTACAAGTAACTGCCGCACTCAGAGTGGAACATTAATTACTTAATTGTAATTAATTCAAAATTTTGACATTAAAGCCCCATACAATTCTTCTAATCTAACTAAATATTATATAAAACTCAAAGGTGACTGACATGGTGATCTATCAACGCACAGCCCAAACCACTGGACGGATCGGGCTAAAATTTGGCATGCAGGTAGATGTTATGACGTAGGCATCTGCTAAAAAAGGATTTTGATCAATTCTACCCCCAAGGGGTTAAAATAGGGGATGAAAGTTTGTATGTAATAATACTTCTTAACGCGAGCGAAGCCGCGGGCAATAGCTCGTTATCTATCAAACTCTTCATTAAATTGAAGCTTAATCACAATTAAGTGTATCTGAGTACGGCGGTAAAATGAGAAGCTCAGCGCATTAGTACCCGACAGCTATGTCCTAAAGACTGAACGTGACGAAAAATTTAATTTCCTTTTCGACTACAAGACAGAAATGTCAATACACCCAGTGACGCAATTTAGGAACGCTTATTATGTTACAAGCGCTCTTATACAAAATGTAACAAAATAGTGATAATAGGTACTTTAGCGCAGCGCTGAAAAAGCAAATTGGGCAAGCGCCTCCGCGTTTTGAATTTTTGCACCCCTGACTGCAGTTAAATTCTTTATAGATCATTTAGAACAAGACTGCATTCAGAATTCAAGATAAAAAATGTGGATTACTATACAAATGCTTAACAGTGACCATATAGGGAGCCATACACACCCTAAAGTATTATCAATTTATCACTTAGTTTTGTTTCATTCTGTATACCGCTTGAATATTTTGCTGTAAAAATAAAATAATTTTTGAGCTCTAGAACACGCGATCGTTATTACAGATTTAGTTACCGTATTTGCTGACAATATTATAAAGTTATGCGAATGTAACATACCTACTCAGGCTGTTATAATTTTTAAATGCAAAAATGTACTTATAATATTACGATAATTTTAATGTCAATAAGGTTAGTTATTTTTTTCACTACGCTAAGATTAGATATAGCGCAGACGAGAACGCGGGCACTAGCTGGTTATAAAATAATTTTTAAGCTCTAAAATACGCAATCGTTATTTTAGAATTATACCTATTAATAATTATAGATACGCTAGAAGTTACGCTATCGCTATTCCAATAGTACTAATAAGGAACAACATACAAAGCAAAGCAAAGCAACATCAATAAAATCATCTCCTTATTCTCCTGATTATAAATAAAATAAAAAACTAGTTCGCCTCTATTTGGCCGTGTGTGGGCCAGCACGACGGAATATAATTTATTGTCTTCATGCCAACGCAGACTTAGCTCGTTGGGAAAATCCCAAATAGATTTTTCTCGGATTGAAGATTTTGTTTCTGCATTTTCGTCACTATTTCGTTTCCGTAAACAAGTACAAAACATTTTTAGTAAAGCAAAACCTTAGAAATCACCTTCGTTAACTTTATAGTTTGTATTATACCTAAAGTTACTGATTAGAAATATCTCAAAATATTTTGTGTCTGCCCACACAGGTAAATAACATAAATAATAATAATCAAACCCAGTATTGGGTATTCGTGCGTTCAGACCTATTATAATACTTCTGACTGGCCCTTGTACTGACTACATTAAGGATCAATATTAAAAATACGTGTGGCACTCGGGCACTGCCGCAGTTAAGCTATTACATAATAAATTATTTTTTTTCAACTTACTAGCGACTTACGGCGTCGTACGGGTATAAAATATACAGTAGTTTCTGAGATAGTACTTTTAAATAATTTTCCCCGATTTTTCCACATTTTCCCCTATTTCTTCGCTCCCATTAGTCTTAGCGTAATAAAATATAGCCTATAGCCTTCCTCGATAAATGGGCTATGTAACACTGAAAGAATCATCAAAATCCGTTGAATTGTTTTAAAGATTAAAGGGAACAAAGGGACATGAGGGAAAAAAAGCGACTTTGTTTTATAATAAGTATAGATGTTATATAGAGATGCAATTATAATTCGCATACGTCTGGTCGCACGCACACAGACCCCATTCCGAAGTCTGCCGAAATGTAATGACGGACGATGCACGGCAACGCCGCAGCGATGGCACAGTGCAGCGGTTCAAATCCAGTATGGTTAGCGTGTTCAGAATTATTTTACCTCTGACACGCCCCTATCCCAATGAGACATGGATACATAACATAACAGTTAGACAAACTCTGGTCATCACTTTCCGGAGAAATAATCAAAACTACTAAAGGTTGTGCGTATTCAAAACTAATTTACCTCTGACACGGTCATATTTCAACGAGATAACAATCAATATAGAAACACCTAACAAACTCAGGTCACCGCCTTCCGGAGCAATAGCGGTAACACACGACCCACATCCGACCACCTGTACCAAACCCGTTTTAGCCGTTTATATGATAATGCCCGATGAATGACTATAATTTATTTGCTATGGTTAACAAACTTGATTGGGCTATAACAGTACTTTTATATCAAACTCTAATTTCTTTTAATCATTACTTATTTGGGAATGAAAACTAACATCCCATTTTCTATAGTTCTTCCATGATCAGGCCAGCCATAGACGGATATAAAAAGGTTGTGCATGTTTTGATCTAAGTGTCTAAACACACTACGCCGAAATTCCGCGGCGATTTCCATGATTACGTCCGCAATGTCAAAGGGTCTAAACACACCATATCTTGCAGTCGGTTTCGAGTTTCGACTGCAAGATGCGGTCCGTGTTTCTAAACACACTAGGCTGAATTACGCCGGCGTAATTTCCGCCGCAAATGTCAAACGCATACAAAACGCGACGTAATAGTGTGTCACCCCTCGTATTCGGCCCGTATTTTGTATGCAATTTAAACGCGGCGTAAACGCGGCGGAATTTACGCCGGCGTAATTCAGCCTAGTGTGTTTAGAAACACGGACCGCATCTTGCAGTCGAAACTCGAAACCGACTGCAAGATGCGGTTGCCGCACGGCGATCTGCAATTTCCATACTAAATTCATATACGCAATACACGGACCGCTCGAGCAGTTCTTGAGTGGTCGAAGCAGTCAGCAGCAGTGACCGCTGTACATCTAGAGCAAAGTTGCAGTTGCAGTCGGGGCCGACTCCCGACTGCAACATGCGGTCCGTGTATGACCGGCCTAAGTGTTAAAATAACAATGTCAAAATATCTCGAAATTAATCCCATCTACATTCTACCTAGCAGCAGTAAAGAAAGAATCTTAATGGGTTTTGTGAGTAAAAAAAAATGATTATTTAGCCTGCGGCGAGCGCAATGATCGGGCCCCTCCCACGAGGCCGCTGTACGTTCCATCAAATTGCCTCGGGGAAATAATCTATAAAAACTCCAATTACATCGCATACCATACGTCATACGAGGAACTTTACGAATCTGTTGCGCGTTTATATTGAAATAGATGACGCCCGCATCTTCGTTGCGCCAAAATTCGTTTATCGCGGTAGAACCGTACTTTTTTCCGGGATAACTATCCTATGTCCTTTCTCGGGACTCAAACTATCTCCATGCCAAATTTCAGCAAAATAGGTTCAGCGGTTCGAGCGTGAAGAGGTAACAGACAGTCAGACAGACAGACAGACAGACAGACAGACAGACGGACAGACGGACAGACGGACAGACAGACACACTTTCGCATTTATAATATTAGTATGGAAGTATGGATACGTGGGCACCTAAACATTGGATTGACTTTTGAGAGTTATTTTTAGACTAGATAACGCCCGCCACTCCGTTGCGCCAAAATTCGTTTATCGCACGAAAACCGTACATTTTTCCAGGGTCAAAAGTGTACCTTGTCCTTTCCTGGGGCTCAAAGCATCTCCTTAGGAAATTTCAATAAAATTGATTGATTTGCGGTATTGTGTGAGGAGGTAACAAACAAACAGAGAGACGGAAAGATAGAGAATAGAGATACCGAAAGAAACACAGTTTTTCCCCTTTTTTGGCGGCTGTTCTCATAGTACATACTACATTAAAATATTGTTATGTACTTATTATTATCACGCACATTTATTCATAATATGTAGATTGTAAACCTACGTGATTTAGTCGGATTTTGTGAAGCTCAGCCGACGGATCACAACTGATATTGACTTGACATAATCTGACTAATTAATTATTCACGTAGATACGCCATATCTGCTTACGAATTATTTTTTGCTGATAAATTGGTATATTTTTCTCTAAATACCTAAAATAACAAGTATCTTGCATAAGTAAAGAGTCATAAAATAAATGGAGTGTAAATCAAACTACCTACATTGTATAAATAGCGGATACACTATGTGCAGACTACAGAATTGTATTGAAAAGTGGATCCTATGTAGCTGGGATAAAGGTTATGGCAAAGGTAAAATAACAGCGAGCGAATTGGTTAAAAACGTGAGGTCCAGGCTGAAACCAATAGTGACATTGTAGCGGTTAATGTTCGGGAAACGAGAAAGTTACAACCGAAGCTAAACTCACTAGATTCATATCATCGCGATACCCCCAGTAAAAGACAGGTGAAGTATAAAATGCGTATTGTTATTTGGATTTTTATGAGAAATATCAAATATTGTATATTATGAATCAAATAAGAATGACTAGATGAGCTATTCAAGTGTGCCCTGTACCTGTAGACAAGTGGCAAAGGGCTAACTCTAACGCTAATGCTAGCGCTACATAATGTATGAGATTTGACATAAGTCATCGCTTCGCTAGCGAATACTAATGTCAAATCCATACATTTTATAGCGCTAGCGTTAGCGTTACCGTTAGCGTTTTGCCAGTTGACTACGGGGGCTGGGCCTTTTTGAAGATCCACGAGCGATGCATAAATAGTTTTTATTTAGAAACTAGATGACGCCCGCAACTCCGTTGCGCCAAAATTCGTTTATTTCGGCGGAACCGTACATTTTTCCGGGATAAAAAGTATCCTATGTCCTTTCTCGGGTCTCAAAGTATCCCTATACCAAATTTTTGTAAAATCGGTTCAGGGGTTTGGGCGTGAAGAGGTAACAGAAAGACAGACAGACGGACAGACACACAGACACTTTTTCGCATTTATAATATTAGTATGGAAGTATGGATGTTTTCAGACACAAGCATGAAGACAGTTTATTCAAAGACAAAACTTTTTTTTTTTGGGAAGAGGTCAAAAATATCACTTTTAATAGGGTTTTGTTTCCCCGATAGCCATTTATCGCGCGAGAAGCGTACAATCTTCCAGGTTAAATTTAACAAAATTCTATGTTCTTTTTCAACGTATCTTCTCAGATAATAAATAAAATGAATAGCCATCAAATACGGATCACCAGTCTTGTCCATCTACATGTCTGTAGATGGACAAGACTGGTGAACTGATACTGTGACTGACTGACTGACAGAATGAAAGTGTAAACATCTAAAAAGACAAACAGTCACACATTCGCACACACATTTAAATTATAATGTTAATTTATATTATTAATGACGTCATAGAAGCGTTACAATAAAGTTTTTAAACAAGTTAACTTTTAGGCCCAAAATGAAGGCTTCACGGTAAACGGTAAAATATTTTATTTATAAACTCAATAGGACAGTAAAATTTAAAAAACGTATTTAAAACCATAATTACTTTATGTAACTTTTTATGTTGTGTTATGTGTAATAAATTGTCTTGTTTCAAAATTACGAAACAGACTTAACTGCAGGTGTCGATGATGCAGTACTTAATTTATTCGAAAATAATATACATAACCATATTTTAGTTACATTGGTAATTTAAAATGTAAATATATACGCATTTTAAATTTTTTCCTTATTCGCATTAATAACTTGATATAAAACGGACTTGAAGAAGGAAAACTGAATGTTGCATTAAAATAGTGGAATCAGGGTATATCTTATGTAAGATATTCTGAATTGCATTATTTACAGTGCATTCCAGCTGTGTCCTTTTACATGATCCTAATAACAGTCCACCACTGTTATAAGTATATCGGCCATAAATATATTTTAATAGACAATAATTATTGCAGCTTTGATTACTAATAAAATTTTCACAGTCACATTTTAACGACGATCAAGACCAGATATACTGCAAATCATAAAAGCCTTTGACTCCCATAAAACCATCCTCGATTTAACTCCACATCGGCCGTTTACAAACTGTAGTTTGTGCCCAAAGTAATACCGGGTCAATTTATAAAAGAAATGACGCAGGTCGAGGGATATAAGGATACGAATGGCCAATAAAAAGCTAACAAAACGTTGCCGCAACCGTTCCGTACTGTAAATCCGAGTGCTGAAGCCATAAATCTGGGGAAATATATCGAAAACCGTGTAATACAAACTCACTCTCCACTACACTGACACCGGGGATACGTTGAAACGTTTGTTTACGACTGCAGGGTTAAATACGATGATTGGCCGACATATTTTTTAACGCCAGCTGCACTTTGTGGGTGGAATATATTGTATGTTGGTTTTTAGCTAGCAGAAAACCAATAGGCCACTTGACCTATATTCAATTTCATTGAACAAATGCGTATTTCTAGTAGAACTTGGCCTAGGAAACCGTATTTCATCCTTATCATCAAATAAAAGCTTATGATTGATAAATAAAGTCGATTTTAAAATATATATTTTTTTTATTATTTAGAAAAAGACAAAGAAAATAGGATTTGTACTGACGAAAACGCTTTTGCGGTACTTCCGATTTGGATGTGACGTCATCCTCACAGTAATTTAATATCTTTTATTTATCGCGCTCGTTCTATGTAAGTTTATCTGTACATAAATAATAAGAATAAGCCTAGAAAGATTTGTGAAATATATTTTATTGAATATTTAGCTTAAAACATCAGTTTTGTATATTACTAGCTGTTGCCCGCGACTTCGTCCGCGTTAGCATAGTAGATCACATCCCAAGTATTATTTATTGTACAAAAATATTCAATGTACAGAATTGACTTTCCCACGATTTTATTATATATAAAGGTTCCGCGCCGCCCCGATTGCGTAATTTAGGAATTTCACGCAACCGTACATTTTTCCGCAAAAAATAGCCTATATCCCTTCACGTGGTCTATTCTTCATGTTTGCCAAATAACATAAAAATTGCTCCAGTAGTTCTTAAGATAATAAGCAATAAGCAATTTCATATAATTTCCTCCGTTTTTTCAACATTTTCCTCTATTTCTTCGCTCCTATTAGTTTTAGCGTAATAAAACATAGCTTATAGCCTTCCTCGATAAATAGGCTATCTAACACTGAAATAATTTTTCAAATCGGACCAGTAGTTCCTGAGATTAGCGCGTTCAAATAAGCCCTTTCATATAATTTCCCCTGTTTTTTCCACATTTTCCTATATTGCTTCGCTTCCATTAGTTTTAGCGTAATAAACTATAGCCTATAGCCTTCCTCGATCAATAGTCTATCTAACACTGAAAGAATTTTTCAAATCAGACCAGTAGTTCCTGAGATTAGCGCGATCAAATAAGCCCTTTCAAATAATTTCCCCCCGTTTTTTCCACATTTTCCTATATTTCTTCCCTCCTATTAGTCTTAGCGTGATAAAATATAGCCTATAGCCTTCCTCGATAAATGGGCTATCCAACAGTAAAAGAATTTTTCAAATCGGACCAGTAGTTCCTGAGATTAGCGCGTTCAAACAAACAAACAAACAAACAAACTCTTCCCAATTATAAGTATATATATTAGTATAGATCTCTATTTATTGTAGACGGGAAATGAAATGGCGAAAACTTTTCTCCAAAAGTTTTCAATATTACAAATGATTTCTAATTTCTTATTTAATTCTTTTATAATTTTTTGGCACTTTTAGACTCGTATATTTAGCACATAAAAAATGTACAATAAAGAGAGTTTAAAATACAAAACGTATGACGTCACACTATGGCGGACAGTGTTTTCGGCGCCATCATTACATCCTCTTTGGGCGCCATTTAAAAGGCAAGTTTTTCAATCAACATTTTTATGGGTTTCTACTGTGTAAAATATTAAAATATTAGTTTTTTTGTGAAAATGAATGATTAAGAAGCGATTAGCATGAAGAAAAAAAATAGGTCAAGTAGCCTATTAACAAAAAGTTTTAAAGTGTCTAAACTATGGTAGCGTTAAAAAAATTATAAATGTTGCTATCCATATTCCATAATGTTATAAGTGTGATTGTCTGTCAGTTACCTCTAATTTACGCTTAAACCAATGAACAAATTGCTATAATTTGGTATGCTATTGGTTGGTGGCCCAGAAAGGACATAATATTTAAATAATAATAGTGTTTGTTGCGAAAAAGTTTACGGTTTTCACGCGATAAACGAGTTTTGGTGCAACGAAGTTGCGGGCGTCAATAACATCATGATATAATTTACGATAAATAGTCCTATTCTAGTATTAAAATTACGACAAAAATATGACTACACATATTACACACTTGTACCACAAGACACATATAATTTGATACTTGTACGAAGATGGCATGGTAATGGGACGACCATACATAATAATATAAGTAATGCAAATAATTTCGTCGCTAGAATGTTCAAGAAGACGTGTGCCGTAAAGTTCGAGACTCCGGTAGAGCCTGTTTTCAATGCCTAAGTCATATTTGGTACACGTTCTTATGAAGTTTAAATAACAACTTTAGTATTTATTATATAATTACGTCACATATTTTAATAATCGTGTAGTACGTGACCGTTTGGGAAAATCAAGTTTTTAAATTCATAAGGGTATGTCGGGGTCACGACTCACGACTCACGAGTCATAAAGGTTTTTTTTAAGATAAACGAGTCACAAAGGTTTTTTGTTGTTTGTATAAAAATATTCTTCTTACTTTAAAAAAATCCATCAACATCCGAAATTAACAATTATACGGAATACAATTGAAATTGTTCGGCTCAAACCAGATGTTACCACAAACGCTCCAATTTTGCCAATTAAATAAAATTTTACCAATAGCCAAACTTTCAGGAAATTCTTTGGTAAGCGGTTTATAATCATAGCACCCGCTGTCGGTCGGGAATTAAGTACAATATTAAAATGAAAGGGATATCAGCCTTCGAATATTCCCATCGGAACCGCCAACACTCGAGGAACTTTGTGAATAATTCTTCCTTAACTCCAAATTTAACATAAAAATTCGAGCGAAAATGAAATGTGTTTCGATTAGAATACATTTCACTTTCAAATGTACGGGGTTAGGATAATTTAAATAGGAACCATTTCATCAACGCCTCAATTAAAACGTTCGTTAGTCCAATCCAAACCTCGATATATTTAATAGATTGTGACTTTCTGCATTGGCAAACTGTTTAATTTTAATATTGATTATATGCCGTATACTTTGCGTGTTAAGGTAATTAGTAGAATAAAATATTTTCAACGATAAGGAACCCTCATTTAATTTCGCTCCTTCTCTCCATCCATTCACCCTTGATAACTTCGGTATTTATAAATATTAAATGGCGAAATTTTTGATTGCATAGAGTTAAGATATTTTTGACATATTACAGTTGTTTATTGTCCATGAAGCTATATCTTTCATCTTTAAGCGAGCAATTCTTGTATATATATCTATCTATACTTATAATAAAATCGTAGAGGTAAAATTTTTGTACATTGAAAATAAACTTGAAAAAACGAGTCAGGGGCATGTTAGAAGAGTAGTAGAACACATTTTAACTGTTTTTGAAATTTTTGTTTCTCTGTCTGTTTGTCTGTTTGTACAGGCTAATCTCTGAAGCCGCTGGTCCGATTTCAATGAAATTTGGCATGGTGATACCTTACATCTCTGGTCAACATCTTAGATACTTTATTTAACCGACTTCCAAAAAAGGAGGAGTCAATGTAGTGTCAATCGGCTCCAACGATTTTCATGAAATTTAGTATATAGGGGGTTTCGGGGGCGATAAATCGATCTAGCTAGGAATCATTTTTAGAAAATGACATTTTATTCGTGTTTTATCGAATACCGAGCAAAGCTCGGTCAAATAGCTAGTGTAATTTTGTGTAAGTTACTTTGTAAATTGTAGTTAGTCAGTCCTTACGTCAATCGGTAGAAATGTACTGCAGACATAATACGCTCTCTCGTGCCTCATTTGTAACGGCGAGGGTCCTTTGCTCAATGAACCTTAATATACCGTTAAAGCAATCCAACTGTTCGAGGATTTTGAGAAAAAGTGGATAGAATCCAATCGACTTTCGCTTTTCATCAAAGAAATGTATTTGCTAGCAAGCGATTTTTAAGAGGACTAAAGAATTCTTAAGAAACCACTTTTTTCGGTTTCCTACTTTATTCTGTGAGCACGTTTGAATTCGTTCGACAATAACGCAATCAACGTTAGTAGCCATGGTCCAAACTACAACACCAGGCACTGATACTTTGATATATTTTGTTATTCATATGAAATTACGACTATTGACTCATGTCGTAGGTGGAACACTTTCTTATTGCACAGTATTTTTTTCATTTACAGGTTTACGATAGCAATGAAAGATATTTAATAAAAAGTCTACAAAACTTAGATCCACCTAAAAAATTATTAAAACTGCAATTTTAATGTCCCGCTCAGACTCTGATGGACTATTTGAGACTTTTCAAATCAAAGAAGGCTTTAGCAATTCAGAAGTTTATGAAACACTACAATATGACGCCCGCAACTCCGTTGCGCTAAAACGTAGCCAATATCCTTTCCCGGGATTTAAAGTGCTCCCATAACCAATTTCAGCAAAATCGGTTTAGCGGTTTGGGCGTGAAGAGGTAACAGACAGACAGACTTTCGTATTTATAATATTGATATGTAAATGTATGGATTGCGGTATAAACCTATATTCTAGATACGATAGAAAATCGTATGTGACTAGGTACTAAGGAATAAATTAAAGAAAGTGCGTGATTGTCCAGTTACTGTTTTGTAGGCGGATATAATTATAGAGTTATTAAACAGCGCACAGCCGTGACGCTAATGCCATTTTCAATTGAATAATAGACTGAGAGCGAATGTTCGGCAGACTTACTCACTACTTACTTACTCAAATGTAGAGAATGGACAGTAAATTGTGAGGGTTGTGTCGCACCAAAACGAGATAAGACACGACGCGGCGATACAAAATGACAAGCGGTGACGATCACACTCTTTAACATTTTAATTCTGTATTGCTTCTAAGTTTCGCGTAATTTCGTACAACCCTTAGATTAAAATAGTGTTTAGAATATATAGCACGTACCGAATATTATTATTTTATACTTATTTGTAGAAAGTTGCTCAAGCTTTCTACTAATATTGGTTACGTCTCAACAGTTTACATAATACTCATCATCATTATTGTCAGCCTATGACGGCTTATGGCTGCTATACACAGTACGGTCTACCGAAGAGGTCCACCTGTGCAGGTATTCCTGCACATGTAGACCGGAATGTGTGTGGGAATAGACCTGTGCAGTTTTTTGGACCTGCGCAGGTGACCGGCACAAAATCTATACTTAATATTATGAAGCGGAAGAGTTTGTTAGTTTGTTTGTTTATTTGAACGCGCTAATCTCAGGAACTACTGGTCCGATTTGAAAAATTGTTTCAGTGTTAGATAGTCCATTTATCGAGGAAGGCTTATAGGCTATATTTTATCACGCTAAGACTAATGAGAAAGATCATACTCAATACCATTATTAAATTGTTCCCTTCAAAAGCAAACTGGGGGCTCCTGATTATATCCTCGCCAAGACCAGCACGTTCGACGTTACACAATAAAGCACGTTACAGGTTACAGGTAATCTTATTTTTACTGGCCTCTTTAAAACTACAATAGAATGTACTATGAGATAATATCTCGACTCTCGAGTAGGTCAATAAATATAAAAGATTTATTGATTTTTAAATGTTGTTTAAGTGCAATATAACACTGTGATCGATTCCCACCAAAAGAAAACATGTTTTTATCCTGAGTGTGCATGCTCGTTACTCGTTATTGTTCTACGTCTATTGTTAACTAATGATTTTCACTAACCGTGACAAGATTTTCTAAGAGATTCTCATTTTATTTTTATAATTAGCTATATTTCCATGTATTATATCTATTTAGTGCTAATATTTACCCAAATGATTACAGAAAAAGCAAGATTGCCAATTAAATCATAACACATATTCTTTTTGTTTTACTCAAGAGGAGGAAAAATACAAAGTATTACTCCATTACTTTGATAGTTAGTATTGATAACAAACGCACCCACTCGAAAACAACATGCACATAATCCACACATATTTGTTTGGTCGGAGAATGTGCTCAAAGGTTGGATTTAGAGACGCCGAGCGCGGTGAAATAATTACACCGCTTATCTTTAGAGACACTTTTGAACATAACAAATAAATCTAGATTCTAGAGTACCTGCTCAGAGAACTCTGGGTTTCAAAACTTTCAAATTGAATGTATTAAGACCATCCTCTGAGCAAACGACCTTGACCATAATATTATATTTGCCACGGAGCCGAGTTCGCACCAAAAACCTATTTTTTTACTTATCATAGTTTAAAATTGACCTAAAAAAATTCAAACGGCAATTTATATTATGTAGTTAATGAAATTGTCTATCAATCGGCGTGTGTTTCAAATAAACGTAATTTGTAAATACTAGGGAGATAAGTACTGAATATATTACGCTTGAATTTAAATAAATTGGTATTTTTTGGAAGCTGATGTCATGGGTATAATAAACGTTCATATACTGAAGATTATTACTGTATTTTTATTATAATTTTGTAGCTTTCAAATTATGAGTTAATAAGGCTCTAAAAACGGTAAATTACGGCATCTCCGTAGGAGCTTCAATATTTAGACAAGTAGCTTCCTTACTAAATACTAATATTGCTGTTCCTTAAGACGCATTAATATTATTTTAATTGAAATTTATTTATTCTACGCAGTAAGTTATGTTGAAAGTTTTGTTCTATACTTTGTACAATCCATATTAATTCAATGAATGCAAAAGTGTATCTATCTTTGACCTCTTTACGCTTAAACCGATTAACTGATTTTGATGAAATTTAGTATGCACTTAAGTGCCGGGAAAAGACATAGGATAGTTTTATCCCGGAAAAACGGTTCCCGCATAATAAACGAAGACGAACTCTGTATGTATGTAAATAGTAAAACATAACGGTCAGTCTGACCTTACGGTAAGTGAATTCCGACGCCTACAGATATTTGCAATACTAAATAACCTGCAGTTACGACAGCTAATTAAATAGTTGACAACGTAGTTTATCGGTGATGACTTTATCAGACTTTTACATCAATTAGGACCAATGAGTAAAATATATATTATTTTTGCAGGTGAAATGCGATTACCGGTGGCAGGAGCCTTACCACTTTTTGGATATATTTTTTTTGGAAAATTCAGAAGACAGTCTACATACTGTGTCATCGACAAGCCTAGTTATGTGAGATTTGTTTTCTTTTTTTACATATTTGTTTTTTAACTTATTGTTTTGTTACACCCTGCAAATAAGACTGCTGTTTTGTATCTACAATATAGAGGGTAGATATTAAATACCGTGAAGTGCGAACGTTGAACGTCACATAAACGTCGGCAGCACTGATATTATGACGTCCTAATTTTATTTTTCTTTTCTCCACAACCTCTGTTTCCTTATTTTTTTGTGGTACTAGCATTGAGAAAAAAAATATTTTGTTGCTATTCCTTTAGTTAGAATTTCCTAACCGCAGTCTTTAAACTAAATTGCATTGAAGTTAGAAATCAAGATATAATAAAATATTCGCTAAATAATGATTACATGGCGCCTGCATTGCCATTGTGTCGAAACACAAATCATATTTAATTTTTAATAACTTTGCTGTCGAAATAAAGAATGCAGACTGCGCTTTTACGATAGAATTTGACTAAATAGTCAGATGGATTGATAATTATTATTTATTACGTTTTTTTTTTTATTATAGATAATATGTAAGAATATAGGTAGTATGGGTTTTTCTTATATCATATTACATAATGATGTAGTCCCTTTATTGTCGTACCTACTCTGAATTTTCCCAGCAACTGTGAAAGAATATTAAGTTCAAAATTGTAGCCTAAAATATTTGTCAATGTGGGAAGACGGCTCATTTTCATAATAATATTAAGAATGAAATATGGTCTCTTCGGCGCGAGTAAGCGCGTGTGATATTTGTTCTATCCATTATGCTGAGTGTCTCTTATTTTTCTTCAAGTTGAAACGCAGGTGAGGTGTATAATAAAACGTCTTTTTTTTCTCTAATGGAAGAAAATAATATAGCAATAACAGTAAAAAAATGTTTAAATTCTCATCCACACTAACATAACAAATACGAAAATGTGACGGACTGTCCAATTTTGATGTCATTTTGTGTGAAGATGCTCCGAGATAGATACGATTTCTAGTATCTTTCGATTTCCAAATATTAATAACAAAAGAAATTACGTATCTGCGTAATAAAGGAATTGCTATGCCATATACTGTTTTTATTAAAAAAATATTTTATTTTATTTTTCATAGCAACTTTTTTTTTTAATAAAACAAATTCCCGGACGCGCCATTAGCGCCGAGTATCGTCCATGCTAACACCATTACTGCCTGGTACAAACGCCGACTAAACTATTCAAAGGAATTCCTAACTTAATTTAAACGTAGGAAATTATTTAACGTGTTTACAGTGCATCATGGCGGCTTTTCATTAGTAAAGCTTACCCGGGCTTCGCTCTCGAGCTGAGTAATATACGTAAACAACAGTGTATGGGTTTCAGGAAAATTCTAAAAGACCTATTATGTCAGAGTGAATTTTCAAGTTGTTTGCTGAAGTAAGCCGTGTAGATTTTTTACTACCTACTTTGATGCTACTTTTATTTATTTTGTTTTGGCGTGTGTAAAGATAGTAATGTCCTAGAAACCGTATATTTTTCCGCGATAATTTTCCTAAGCCTTTAAATGTTACTTTAATAGTCATCAGAATTGATCTGTAGTGATGTAGAGACTAGTCGCTGTCCTCGCTCGTTTGTGCGAATAATTATCACATAGGGACCCTAAATTTTTTCCAAATTATCCTTCTCGATATCCAAACTATCCTTCAAAGCGCGGTCCAGTGATTCAAGCATGAAAGTCGTCCTTTAATCCTTTGAATTTATAATTTAATATGAATTTTATAGACGTTATATCGTTAATATCTGGCAGATAGCATTCTAGGTCTTATAGCAGACCTGTAAGACTAATCTATTGATTAGTAGTAATCTATTGATTGGTAGCCGACATCGAGCCACTAAAACACTATATTCAGTGTTTTAGTGGCTCGATGTCGGCTATCTCGTTACCTATATTATCTTGCGGAACTCCGCGGTCGCTACTTTATCTATTTGTCGGTCAACTGTAACTAGAGTTATATGAGAACGTGCTTATGTTAAATCTAGTATAGATTTAACATAAGCACGTTCTCATATTATAAAGCGGAAGAGTTTGTTAGTTTGTTTGTTTGTTTGTTTGAACGCGCTAATCTCAGAAACTACTGGTCCGATTTGAAAAATTCTTTCAGTGTTAGATAGTCCATTTATCGAGGAAGGCTATAGGCTATATTTTATCAAGCTGAGACTTATAGGAGGGAAGAAATAGAGGAAAATGTGGAAAAAACGGGGGAAGATTATTTGAAAGAGCTTATTTGAACGAGCTAATCTCAGGAACTACTGGTCCGATTTGAAAAGTTCTTTCAGTGTTAGATAGCACATTTATCGAGAAAGGCTATATTTTATCATTCTAAGACTAATAGGAGCGAAGAAATAGAGGAAAATGTGGAAAAAACGGGGGAAAATATTTGAAAGGGCTTATTTGAACGCGCTAATCTCAGTAACTACTGGTCCGATTTGAAAAATTATTTCAGTGTTAAATAGCTCATTTATTGAGAAAGGCTATAAGTTATATTTTATCACGCTAAAACTAATAGAAACGAAGGAATAGAGAAAAATGTGAAAAAAAAACAGCGGAAAGGGCTTATTCAACGCGCTAATCTCAGGAACAACTGTTCCGATTTGAAAAATTCTTTCAGTTTTAGATAGCTTATTTATCGAAAAAGGCTATAGGCTATATTTTATCACGCTAAAACTAATAGGAGCAGAAAAAATAGAGGAAAATGTAAAAAAACGGGGGAAATTATTTGAAAGGGCTTATCTCACGAACTACTAGAGCAATTTTTCTGTTATTTGGGTCAGATAGGAAGTAGAGCACGTGAAGGATTATAGGCTATTTTTTGTGGACTAATTTGTTTGTCTAATATCTAATTTACGCGGGCGAAGCCGCGCGGAAATTCTATAAATAATAAAAATGAATCCATATTTCCCTTGGTCAGAGATCAACTACGATAACTTGGCGCGCCCTTGCAAATGACTATTTCAATGTGTATAGTCACATCCTTATGAAAGAGTTTGTATGTAGTAAGCATTCAACCAATCACATCACATATTTCAGTTAATGTCACTTATTACCAAGATATTTTGTTGGTCAACTAATAATAACTAGCCTACCGCGCAAGGCAACGCACTTCAAACGTTTTGACAACGCACTTCAAAAGTTTTGAATTTTGGAGGGGCGCGCCATATAATTATCGTAATTGATCTCTACGACATCACGCGTAAACAGCTGGACCGGTTTTGCTGAAATTTGGTATAAGTAGATATATTTGAGTCTAAGAAAAGGACATAGGATACATTTTGTCCCGGAAAAATGTACGGTTACCGCACAATATACCTTTATGATTTGCGCGTTAACTATTCAATCGATTTTGACGAATTTTGATATGACTATGCAGATACTTTGAGTCTCGGGAAGGGCAAGGGATATATTTCGTCGCGGAAAAATGTACGATTCCCACAAAATGTACCTTTATGATTTGCGCGTAAACTATTCAATCGATGTACGGGAACAACTATAATATATAAACTGAAGTCCACGCGGACGAAGTCGCGGGCAACAGCTAGTAATGCATAAATATGATCAAATATTCCTCCAATTAATATCATTTAAATTAGATGGTTTTGTATATTTATTTCATTTAACGAGGCTTTTGAAACTGGCTTACAGTATTTCCATGAAATTTCGCATGTATCATGTAGGGTTTTGGGGGAGATAAAATCAATAACCTAAAAGATAACCTAAAGATATAATTATATAACTTTTCAGGCACTTCAACCCTAACACACATTAGGTGTATTTTCAACCACTATATCAAAACTCCTCTACTCTCAACTACAACTATGACCATTTTTATTAGATCGAAATTCGATAGAGTACAGAAATAAAAACCTCAACCTATTCAAATTAAGGTACTTTCAATGACAACAGGGTATGCAAAACTGAGGAGATAGAGACTTTGTGGGTTTGCGGCGCCGCCCCAGCAAATCAATAAAAGGCATCTATTATCCCGTCGAGCCTCCGTCACTGTTCTATAAGGCCGTTTGTCCACCGCCGCCGTCACCGGAACGTCACCGGGAACGAGATGACAGCGCCGATTTTTTCCGCGAGGAAATTGATTCATTTAGATAGGCAGTTGATAGACCTACGTCATTTGGTCGGATCATGTCAGTTCAATATTAGTCATGACTCATGAACTGTCTGAGTTTGACATAATATTAAAGCGACCAAATTACGTAGGTTCGCAATCTGCCTATGAATCAACTTCTCTGATAGTACCTTTACTATAATATACTCCTTGTGTCCACAGCATACCCGTCACCCGAGCGCAATGGTAGACACACACCCATATGTACGTATGGCTGACGATATTGCAAACCAGTAATGGACTGCATTTCAGCGCATTTCGGTTCCCATTTACATTATTCTAAGCTCTGGATTGGATTACTGGATTGGAATAATATAAACCGCGACTATGAATGTATGTATCGCTAAGGGTCAATTCAGACCGCAACGCGGCGCGTTGATCATGCCGTGGCCCGTGAGATGCATTTCTGTATGAATTCAACAGTTTCCAATTTCGTGTGACGTCATGCAAGATTTAAATCTGTCAATTACATAATAAATAATTTAGAAATGCATCTCACGGCACTCTACAGCTACGCGTCGCGTTGCGGTCTGAATTGTCCCAAAATCGGCACCGTCATCTCGTTCTCAGTGACGGTGACAGCGGCGGTGGACAAACGGCCTGCTCTATAAATGATCACTTTTCCGTCACTGTCGGGGCCCACATCAAAGCCAGGCAATTCTCAAACCAAATGTACTGAAAAAGTGCAAATAGAATTCTATTTCAAAAGCAAATGCTGTTTTCAGGTGACTTTTTAGTGGCGTGTGTTATGAATCGAGTTTTGAGAAAAAATTAAGTATATACTTTTGTACATTGTAAATATATTTAATGGCGGTTTGATTACAATATCATGGAGACTTGAATGCTAAGTAGCTTTAAACAACGCTACTCGCTAGTAGGTGCACTGAGTTTTCATTTCGATTTTCGGTCACATACAAAATTATACTTGGAGTCTTGGAAGTTATTGACAGGACCTAGGCACATGGGTGTACCTACAGTAAATTGTCTCTTGCAATAAATAAATAGTTTTGATTTTGGCCACGTACAAAAAAATCTTGTAAGTGCTCAATGTGTTCATTCTTATCATGAATCCAAATTGGCCAATCGGATAAATATTAAGTCTAATTTTCAATATCGCGTTGGAAACATTGTATCGTTTACTGTACACCATACTCGGAATAACTAATCAGTATAGTCGCGTACAACTATTCCTCTCACGTACAGTCTCGGCTAGAAGTGCTTCTGCCTATCGCTAGGGTTGCCTACACTCACATAAAGTATAATATTACTATTGCATAAGAGGAAATTGTTCTCACCAATTTTATTTATAGTTGGTTATGAAAAACTATTTACCTGACTGAACCTAAAGAAGGATTATATTTTTCTATAGAATGTATGTTTGTTTGGCTCTCTGTGCAGCCCGAACAGCTTCATAGACTTTAGCTGAAGAGGCTTTTCCTCGTATTTTTTTATTTGGGTATGTAAATCCTACTATTCCAATGCGCCAGAAGAGGGTTAGTTTTAGCTTGGTTTAGTTTGTAAAAACTATAATTTCTTTTTGTTACATATCCTAAGTATTTTTAGAATATTTCCCCTTGATAAGCACCTAATAAATGTAAAAGTAATTTAAGTCATCAATATTTAATACAATTGTGTCAACCCTGCGTACCTACTACAATATTTAAATATTTACCGGACGCTTGTAATAGCGGTCTCTTCACCTAGGGACATAATTATCATAATATGTATTTTGATACTATTTTTCGTTAAATAAGTATACGTTTTCGTACTTCACACAAAAAACAAATGTAAATTTTACTTTTATGAATGGACGATAATACTAACTTTTTTTGGTTGGCTTACACTGTAAGCAAACCATAGTGCGATGAAAGTACCTTATTTATTTACAATATTTTTGTTCACATTTTTATTGTTTTAAAGAAAACGGTGCCTGTATTTTCAGGGCGAGCGTAGCGAGCCCTAGCATATCCCACAACCTGAACATTTTGTGGTATACTTTACGGAAAAATTATCACGCCTATTGCTTTGTGCTTTAACATAGTAATTTTTATTTATATGTAGATGTCAGTCAGTCAAGGTGTGACGACGAGAGCCCTCATAAAGCTCGGCTTTTAGCTATTAAATATGAAAAAGATTTCTGTTTTCTATCTTTATTCTTTAGTATTCAGCCATGAAAGTGCGGTTAAAAAACAAAGCTTTCCGAATCTGCTTCTCATCGATTAAGTTCAAATATAAAGCTTCGTTCACAGCCTCGGAACTCTGACATTGATGTTTGACGTTTGTTCTATTTATAAATTAATATTATAAAGCCTTTGTTCTATCTATAAATTAATATTATAGAGTTTGTTTATTTGATTGCTCTAATCTCACGACCTACTGGACCGATTTTTATATAATGTTGGCACAGATATAAAGTAGACCACGGAGAAGGACATAGGCTACTTTTTTGCAGGAAAATGTACAGTTCTAGTGGTATTCCATATTTTCGTGTGTGGAGCCGCTCTAAACGTATTGCCAATTATTATTTTCTTCGTTTACTGACACATAATTTTAGCACTAGCTTAAAAGAAATGTCTAAACTTGCTTATAATATAGCAGCAAAAGCTTCAAGTTTTCTTAGAAATAAAATAGTAAAATGGTATACTATTTACTAATAGTTTACTTTTTATTTTTATGAAAACTTACAGCTTTTGCTGCTGTATTGTGGAAAAGTTGGGTTTGCACGTCAAATTGTCTGCGGTGTAGAATCTTTACAAAGTAATAAGGCAAGACGGCAAGCATCGGTAAGTATTGTTCCCCGACTATGCTACGCCAGAAGAAGGGTTAATGTTTTAGTATTTAATATAAGTCACATGTTATATACAGTACTTGTTTAGGTAAGCAGCTTATCAAAGAGCTTGAGAGGTATGGCATTTGTCCTAGATGAGAACCTAATACGCCAAAGCAACAGTTTATTTGTATGTCTTCTAATCCTTAATCCTTCGATCGTGGATTCTTGGAAATATATTGTTATTATATTGTGTCTCGCTCACCGGTGAGCTTATGGGGCTTGCCGCTTGATGGGTTAAACTGTTTGGTCTTTATTCAAAATGGTACATAATAATATGTTCCAATGTTAAAATAATGCGTAATACGATGCCCAATTCGGGCGTTTCACAGACCCGGGGCACTTTTTTGCGAAAACGCGACGGCACTAAGGGTAAACTAGTAACTTCCCACTGATAAGTGCCGGATAGACTATCCACAACTTACCTGACAGATACTCTATACTGCATCTGTGGATAGCCTATCCGGCACTTATCAGTAAGTGGTGAAACAGTCCATACAAAAATGTTTATATTCTTCCTGATTTATAACTTCTTTATTATCAAGTATGCACGAGCCCTTACTCAGGCTTAACGCAGCTGCCACTTAGTGACGTCAATCGGTTCCGAGTCGGGGCTTAACGCCGAACCGAATGTCAGTCCTTAATACAATCAAATACATCGAATAATGCCTGATCAATTTTCATCAAACGTTTATTCGTGGATCCTTTGAATTACAGATAATGTTGATTAAGAGAGCTATAAAATGTTGAAGTTGGTTTTTCATTAAGTAACTTTTAGCTGAGAAATCGTGAACAATAATGATGAACACGAAGAATGTGATGATTGAAAAATCAGCCCCTATATACAGTTTGGGGTAATTGTGTTAAACGCCAAAAACGACCTGTGTCATAATTATTTATCAATGTTAATAATATAATCTTAGTGCTAATATCTACTTTGATGGATTTTCGCCGTGACAATAAATGGACAGTGAGCATAGAAAAGAACAAGTGATTCTCAATCATTATGAAGAAAAACTATAATCGAAGAAAATATAGAGTACTCAATATCCCTTACCGTGAATGCCCATATTCCCCATGCATATAACAAAGAAAAATCTAATATTCCTCCCTAGTCCATCCGTTTAAACGTGCCTACGAGGGAAATAAAAGCTAGTGAAATTACAGATGGTATCGCAGACTGTCACATTAGCGTGACGATAAAATCGGTACGTGAGAAAAAACTTGATGGCGTGCCGTGTACTCCAGTGAAACAACTATAAACCGACTTGATAAAACTGTTATGACTCTTTATATCTTTATAGTTGAAGTTATGCTGAAAGTTATGCTTAAAAAGGACGTTTAAAAAATTGGATTTTAATTTTTTTTATTGTTGGTAGTGGAGTCGTCGGGTCACGTTTCGATGTGAATTACCTTTTGGTCGATAGCTTTTTAGTGTCTAAACACAGTAGGCTGAATTACGCCGACGTAAATTCCGCCGCGTTTACGCCGCGTATCAAACGCATACAAAATACGGACGGAACGCGACAGACGACACACTATGCCGAAATTACGTCGCGAGGCGAATTTCCGTCGAGCCGAGTCGAGCGTAAAGTTCGGCAGCGATTCGGCGGTAATGTTTTGTATAGCAACACACTATACGCGACGGAATTATCAAAATCGAATCATAGCAAATCCAACCTTAACTCCAAAGCGTTAACGCACACATTACATCTAAGAATTTTAAATACTCATTTATTCGCGCGTTCCGCAACGGAAATTACGCCGCGAATTTTCGGCTCTTCGCGTAATTTATAGTGTGTCGCATTAGACGTAAGCGGCTGAACGTAATTTCGGCCACGTAAATTACGCCGGCATAATTCAGCCAAGTGTGTTTAGACCCTTAGTTGCAGACAACGTAACAATATTATTATTTAGTATACAAATACCGATAGATTAAAAACTAAGAGTACATTGAAAAACAACGTTACAAACTAGGCAGCATCTCGCAATTTTCTTGTTGCTGCAGATAATATGCATAGAAAGTGTACAAATATGGTTTTATGTGAGGAAGTCCGCGCATCTTGTTAAAATAGAAATCGGTTATACAACCGGCGGGTTAGCACTAGGGCATCGAGACCGGGTTTTCCCGAAACCCGAAAACCCGGGAAAACCCGGGTTTTGGGGATCATGAGAAAACCCGGGTTTCAAAAATGGAACCCGGGTTTTTCGAGCTTTTTGGGTTTTTCGTTTTTTTGATAATTATTAAAGGCCAGACCTGATAAAAGGTATATATAACAAACTAACATACAAATTATTTATTTTTATAACATATTGTATAGGTTTAATTATTTATATTGGTCATTATTAAACAAAATACAATATTTTAAAGGAAAAGTTTCGCTTTAAGAGCAATAAAGTCTAATTGTCATAAAAATATTTATTAATAATAATTAATAATACATATTTTAAAAATCCTACCAAAACTAGTCAATGTAAAAAGCCAAGTCTCTTCAAACAATATATCCTTCGCAAAAAGTTTTCTAATTTCATAGAAGCCAAGTCTTGTTAAACTTATTTTATAGTTTTTTACAGTTTAGTTTATTATGTGATCAAAGGTTTACAAAATAAAGTGTGGACAGCTTCAAAGGGTTCTAACTTCTAAGTCTGCTGAAAGTACCGTAGACTCTTGATAATGGGCAAGTCAGCCACTAGGTGACAAAACGTTGAAACTTGTATGGACCGTTGCTGATAAAATACACCCATCAACAGTCTTCGGGATATTTGTATTTTTGGAATATCTAAAAACCTGTCAGGAATTTTTGAAGACAGTGTATGGAACAATGATAGCTTATTTTTTAGTATTTAATAAAACATATTATTAAAACACTTTTCCGAATTTTATCGTTTCTAAAGCAATCACAGGTATCTACAGTCATAAAAAATCAATGATGAGTCAACAAATCTTCATTTCTTTTAAACTTTCGCGTTGCATTATAATAGCATTACTAGTAGAAATAGAATATGTCGCGTTAAGTCGGATAATTAGTTTCAATTAAATCTTTATTTCGTTTTATAAACTGAAAATTTCATTCGAATGAGATATTTTTACTGCTGATTGTCAAATTAATAGCAATAATTTATACTGATCGATGTTTGGCATAAAGTATTTTTGCAATAAAATATTTTTTGTGTCCTGCTGCGGTATCACACCCAGTCTTCTTTGCAATTTGAAATCATTATTTTCAGTCGTCTAACTTACTAAAAACACTTAAAGGTTTTTTTTTTTTATCGTTATGCTTTTTGTCATTATTTGTTATATTCACAACATAACAAAAAACGACAATATTAAGACAATGCAATCAGTAAAATGGTTCCAGGAGAGCAACCAGCCCCTAGAAACTGACAAAACTATGCCGAGGAGTTTCCATCAAGTATAATTTGAATCCATATTTTTGTATTGCTGTCTGGCAAATGCGGCAGATTGCTTTTCATTGCTTGAGATACTGATATTAGTAACACTGTATAATAGGACGAATGGTGGCTTTCTTTAGCGGGCCGTGGATGTCTTACTGCGGAATTATTAAAAGACGTGATTTTAGTGAATCGAGATAAAATATAACAAACAGAGTTTTTATCAGCACCAGCGCCAGAGCCACCATGATTAATCTTACAAATTCATAAAAGCAACCTTCCGCATTTGCCATAATATTATGTTCTGGTCTGGTCAATTATATGGTAATCTGACATAAATTGTGTCTATTATGACTAGAACTAATGACCACAAATAGCTTTGAGGTGTAGTGTAATGTAAGATTTTTCAGTAATGTAAGATTTTCCACTGAGATGACAGAAAAGTTACTTACCTTAAATTGCAAAGAACATTCGGCTTCATACCGTAGCAAGGCAGACCAAAGGCAATTTCAGGTAAAAACTAGGCACAAAAATTTAAATACAGGTGTAAAGTATGCCAACATCAATTAATACTTAACCTTGGCCCGAAAATCTTAATTCCTAGCTTTGATAAGATCCAATATATATAATAGGAGAGGTAAATAGTCGCTTTTATAAAAGTATGATACGGCCGTGCCCGTTCACTCGAGACTTGGTTGGGCACAGCCGTGACCGCACACTATGGTATTTAAATAGTATTTTACTGGAAAAGTGCTGGCAATCGCTGAAAATCATATTTAAGGTATTTTTGCATCGTAAATCTTTGAATTTTAAGAAAACCCGAAAAAACCCGAAAAACCCGGGTACCCGGGTTTTCATTTTAAAAAACCCGAAAATCCGGGTTTTGAAAATTGGGTCCGGGTTTCGATGCCCTAGTTAGCATGTCCATACTTCATGCTCTCTTAATCGGGAAAATTCAACAACACGATTATCGCGGTGTGCACGAAACGGCACTGGGTCAGTTAAGTGAATCCGAGCTATCTGTAGCAAACAACCACAATCCTAAAAGAATATTTTAGCTCCACCTCAATGCAGAAGTAGCGCCATTTTGTAAGGCGCAAGTCAGATTTTTTTTGTGCCAAGTCGGGACTTTGGAACTTTATGAGTGAAAAAGCGGGATTCTTCAGTCAAAAGCGGTAACAAAGTAAAAAAGGTGTAAAATCAACAGTTTTTTTTTTTTATTTTATCTTTTTATTTGCGTTAAAATAACGTTTACGTGACAAAAGATAGCTAAAGTAGCCAAAGAAAATCGACTCCTCTACCTCCCACACTCTTATCTTCATTACGCACCTTTCTTTCTCAGCACGCTGCACGTACGTTCGGGCTTTCCCCGAAAAGCGGGACTATGAGCCTGTCCCGCGCGGGACATTTAATTTTGATGCAAAATCGCGACGTCCCGCCAAAATCGGGACGTCTGGCAACACTGGGCGCAAGTTTACTCTCTAGTCTCTACGAACCTCCAATTCAATATTCTCTAAGTAATATTTATGTGGATTTTTAGTGTCGCTGAATGTCGCTTGTTAATTTTTGTTTACAGCTTGTTCACTTTACACTGTACACATTCACACCTCCGTGACGATGTCATAAGATCGACCTATACCTATAAGTTTGTAGGTCAAGCCCCAAATTTGAGCACAGAGCTATAGATAGAAAGGCTTTATATTATACTAAATAAATGTCAAACAAATGAAAGCATGGGCTGGCTAGTTTTTTGTTAGAAATATTCTTCTTAGTAAACTTTAGGTTTCAACTTCAGACACCAACAATTTAGAGGATTTTTAGATGTCTGTACACTCTACAGTATCAGGGCATTAACAATATTTTATTATATATTTAACAGTTAATGAAAGTAGACATATAATACTAGCAATTATATATTATATGTTACCTGTTTCACTCATATCAAGTTACCGACTCTCGCATCAGCAGGGAAACCTATACTGCACTTTTACCAACTTTCGTGTTTAATCACATGCGAATTTGTATGTCAGCCTTTCTTACAACTCTGTTATGTATTCCTTGAGCAATAATTATAAGTTTAAGAGACTTTTTATTTGAAGAAACTTCGTTGAGAGGCTACGGAACCCTGCTGTATTTTGATGAAACTCAACAGTGTTATAGAGTAGTTAGGCCACATGAAAATATGTACGGCCTGAATTAACTATATTATTAAGACATTATTGGCTTAGAATTTATATGAAACTAAATACACAATATATTATTATTGTAGAATATACTAATTGTTTACAGTAGTCTAGCACCAAGAGTCACTAGATATACAATAATAATAATTATAATTGGTTGCTTATACTATGCTAACAGAATAACGATATGGATAATTAACTGTAGTACCTATTCCTAAATTAATGCGTAGACTGCCAACCAAATTATTATGGTTATGGTTGCTTGATACAAAATTTTCACGCGGCTTCGCCCGCCTAAAACAGTATTCATAATATTTCCACAAAATGTCGTCATAAAAGAAAAGAGTGCATCATTAACTTCAGTATCAAAATATGTAAAAATCAAAATGGCCCTAAATGTTTTTTAGAAACTATGATTATTGTCTCTGCCATTAGGAACACATTTTGTTATTGAAAATACCACACTATTAAAATACATAATATATTTACATATTATCGTAATAATAAAACAGAAGTTATAAGTACCGTAACAATATTTTTGGTCATAGTAGTTAAAAATCTTTATGTAACATTAAAATAATATTACGTAATTAATGTAAGCGACCGGACACATTGAGGCACATACTTGTATTTACATTGAATATGCCCCTGAAATAAACTACAAGGTGTTAAATACAAAACCTTGCTTGTTACATAGATTCCAGCATTGTTTTAAATGAAAATACATTTAATTTTGAACAATGAAGAATTTTATCATACAAAATTGTGTAATATTTAATTACAGTTCGGTTACGAAATACTTTTTCATTGGTGCGCACTAGATTAAACAACCTCAAAATAAAATGTATCAATAACATCCGTTAGATTTTAAGGAAACGGAAAATTCATTAACTACATAATAATATTATGACCTTAAAAAACTTATCAAAGTGCACATCAGACTTTTCATCCGGTCCTTTTAACATTATAAGTTCTTCGGTTATTATTAGCAATGTTAGGTCATTTTTATCATTATGTGTAGTTCTTTTGTTTAAATATTTTTCCTAGAAATAGACGTGTATAGTATTTTTTTAATATTTACTTCTAGTCTCTTGTTCTTATCAACCAATAAACTTACAAATAATGCTATGTTCTCTAGAGTTTAGATAAATACAAACACACGATCAAAGCGTGCACTCAAGAGCTAGAGCTTAACGGTAAAATTTACGACCGACATTATTTTGGTCTTGTGACTGTCTTAAGACGCGACCAAAACTTGTCTACAAAAGCCATAACTCTAGGATACCCACAATCGTCATACTTTACTACCGCAAAGTAGGTGAGGGAACGTACTTCGTGACGTTTAGACTGGCAATGTATTATGAGCCAGCCCGAACGCGCGGTTAGGCTGGTGCACCGCGAGATTCCAAGGAATTTAATATTATATGCAAAAATTTATTTTAATAAAGGCGCGCTGTCATTTACATATAGGTAATTTTATTTTAGGTGAATTCAGAACGTAACGCGGCGCACACACATCTAATCCATACAAAAGATATGTATCTAACATTTCCAAAATATGGATTTGATAGACTTCAATTGCATGATACGTCTTGCAATACAAAATATTTAGAAATGCATCTACGCGTATCTATTGTTGCGGTCTGAATTAACCCTTTTCTTGTCATCTCGGGGTGCAGCCGTCAAACCGCGCGTTTGCGCCCCCGCACATAAATCCAGCCTGAAGGAACGGTTCCCGCGGTTCAAAATCCATTTTTATATATTTTGTGCTGCATCTCATTAAAATATTTTCTGCAAAAGTTTGAAGCGAGCAAATTAACTCCCGGGGCTGCGTATCGGGATAAAAAGTTTTAACATTAAAGTTTACTGCGGGCCTCGACTTTTTCAGCCTACTTATACGTTCGGATGCCAACTTTAAAGTTTAACTATAATGTTTGTAGAGAATTTTGCTTTAACTTCTAGGATTATATTGTCATTGAAATGGATTTAATACTTTCGTGACAATAGTCAGGTAACTGAAATAGTAACTTTCGCCTATCATCTCTGCCATTATTCTGAGTATTATGAGCTATACGCACTTTAAAAGTATGTTCAAAACTATTTATATCACTAGATCACATTTGAAACTGTAAGTACTTTTACGTTAATGACGAAATCGTGTCTTACATTAGGAATGATATTACAGCACTAAGAACCGTGTTAGTGAACGCAATGCGAGCTTTGGCTTTTCTTAATGCGATTTTGTTGTAATGCGTAGGTTTATGCTACATATTTTAGATCTTGCTATAAATAATTCAATACTTATGAGTTCATTTTACGTATGAACTCTTTTATCAACCCTAGGACTTGTGGATTCATGTGGATCACACTCGGTACGCGAGTTTAATTTTGAGGTTCTACAAATCGATGCTAATTTTGCTAGTATAAGGACACTTGTACGATGACGGGATATTATGTCTTGACAACACCTGAACAAGGTTGGCCGTATACCTTTTTATATAAATTGTACTGTACATAATACATATACTAAGAGTGACACTAAGAAAGACTCAAAATGTTATTTTGGCAAGTTGTATTAGGTGTAAGTTATATCTAATTGAACGTTAAATTCTATGAAACATTACCACAAATGCAAGATAATTAATTTCACGATTTAACATAGATGAGGTTAATTGTTGATAACAATTCCAATATAAAATGCAAATCGACCACATCGAGGTGAACACGCGAATAATTTGAAAACTCTATTCTATTACCCAACAAACGGATTATACAATGGATTAACATTTCAAATCGCACCCTAATTCGCATAGTATTAAAAGTTTTTGGCAAATATTGATCAGCTTTCATTAGTTTATCAATTATCACAAATAATATCATGTACTAGATGACGCCGAAACCGATACAAGTAGAACTTAATAGCTCAAAATGTGTTGTTAATGATCGTAAAAGTCCCGCATCTTATAACTTTAAACGAGCATTTCTTGTATATATATATATATATATATATATATATATATATATATATAAGTATATAATTGGAATCTCGAAATCGGCTCCAACTATTTTCATGAAATTTAGTATATAGGGGGTTTCGGGGGCGATAAATCGATCTAGCTAGGAATCATTTTTAGAAAATGTCATTTTATTCGTGTTTTATCGAATACCGAACAAAGCTCGGTCAAATAGCTAGTTTTCATTATACGACCAACATTACACCGCAGCACAGACTGTGCGCAATTGTACACACGCACAGAAAAGTGTTAAGATTAAATTCGATTTTTAAAGTTTATGACACCATTGACGTAACGTAGAAAATGGCCGACAAAAATGTATATTTCTCGTTAAAATCTTATGCAACAGAAAATGCTCGCTCGGCAACATTCGGTGCGGTATTTTCGTTTCGTTTTACTTGATCAGTGAAAGTAACTTATATCAATAATAACTTAATTAGCTTGTTATACATCATCACGTTTTAGTTATTAGGTAATCCATATATTATGGGTGGAAAAAGGTAAAACACATAATAGATATTATAAAAGACACAACCAGAAACTAAAGAAAACATTATAATATTGAGAGAAATAAAATCATTTTTTCTGGATTTTTCTATAGGAAACAGTACATTTTATGAGATACATCCAAACTAATATTATAAATGCGAAAGTCAGTATGTCTGTCTGTCTACCTGTTACCTGTTATTAACGCCCCAACCACTGAACCAATTTTGCTGAAATTTGGTATGAAGATTGAAAACACGTTGAGACCCGGGAAAGTACATACATTTATCCCGGAAAAATATACGATTCCCGCGCAATAAACTAATTATGGTGCAATGGAGTTGCGGACGTCATCTAGTTTTAAATAAATTTAATAAGAACAGACATCCTAATGATGATAACAATTATTGTATTAATTCGTTTCGCCTGAACGACGAACAAAAAAGACCGACTTCGTAAGTTTTCCGCTTCGAATACTTCATATCAATTATTTTAAGGTTGATTTTCAATTGTCACTTTCCCAACTATCTTAGATAATGGCGTCTGGATCTAGAAATAAAATAATTGCTCAATATTTGGAGGCAAAAGTTTTAATATTTAATAGACATTTTATACAACAGTTCACAAAAGCTAGATTTGAGCTTTCATTTCGGCTGATATTAATTGCGTGTTTTATTAAATTATTTCTGTTTAATTAAAACTTCTAAACTCGCCATTACATTGCAGATTACATAGAGCGTTCAAATGACTTTAAAGCTACGTTTACCCTGTAACCATTCACAAGATAGCGTGCTTGTGAATTGTTTCCTTACCGGGCTATGCAATGCTAACGCAAGACCTAGGCAGCTAGGCTCGGTTGTCCATTCTGATTTTGGCATCTATGTGTTAACTTTGATCTTTTCCAAAAAGTAACCGCGGATTCTCAACACTTTAAATAGGGAACGTGCCGCGTGCGCAAAGATGGTGCTGCAACTGGTCTCAAAATTCAAAGTTCCTTATTTACTTGACGTGTTTATAGGAGGCAACCTATTTACGGTTTCTGTTAACCCTAAAATCTCAACATTATAATCTACGACCCTCTAACTTTTTAATCCAGAAACAAGCTGTAATCGAAAATCCATTTAGAATTCACATTTAATGCACAGAAAACTTAAAACGAAAGGCAAACTTTGTAAGATGAAATCCATTTAATAAGTTACAATAGTTTTGAAAAGCAATATTGTAGGAGCTATTCATCCAATCAAGTTTCTGAGGTTTTTTGATAATGGTTTATCTTTTCAATAGCATCGTTATTGGTTAACGTATTTTACACTGGAACTTGGTCTGCGCACTTTCGTGCGCTTTGATTAGCCAATTAATATTTTACAACTATAGCTGGTGCCCGCGACTTCGTCCGCGTTAGCATAGTAGATCACGCCCCAAGTATTATTTTTCAAATGTATTCCATGTACAGAATTGACTTTCCTACGATTTTATTATATGATGATTATATTGACTTAGTTTTTTCCTAAAAAGGAGAAATAAAACGCAATACAAACGCTACGACACAATTTCGTTATAAGCAACAGAACCATCAGGGGCGGGTTGTTTATAATTAAATGACACTCGAAAACCGTATGTTTAATTTAGTTTAACACTTCGTTCTTAAAAAAGTATAATCAAACGACACTCGAAATCGGTGAAGATAAGATAGATAAAAGCTCGTAGTAAGGCAAGGAGTGGAGATAGATACAAAGTGTGAATGACAAATTTGTAGGAAATTTTATAAACTTTCATTACGTACAGGACTTTTTTTCTCTACGACGCGCCGTTTTAGTGATATGAGCAAAAAACTAAAAATATGGAAAATTGAGCCCCTCCCCCACCCTAGGTGATATTTATGGCCTATGTGTTGCAGTGGCGAAGCGTCCATATAACCCGATTCCCATCGGCTTCCCTTAGGGCTTAGAAAAATCGAATATATGGGCCAACGACATATTTATCTAATAAATATTTTACATACCTACTTAAAAAACTTTGAATTCACAATGTTATATGCAATAAATTTTTCTCTCACTTGAAATACATAGTTTGAATTAATAACTATCGCCTATAAATTTTAAAAGGCAATGCAATGTGCGGGCGCAGAGAATCAAGCCGTGGATTAGCGGCTTATTTCTCCATACAACGACAGTTCATAGTAAGCATCTGTCCTTTTCATTCCTGTGAACTGGTCGTCATGTTCTGTCTCGTTCTAGCACGCGCAATATATACTTGGAAATAACTCGATGCCCGACGAGTTATTACGGAGAAAGGTTAATTAGCAACGCACAAGTGCAAGCGAGATAGATGAGTCATGAAGTAAAATTGTTATGATTCGAATTTAAGAATGAATGTAGCGACATTATACTTTTGCTGGCGCGTAATACATTTTATTTTGGTAGGATTTTTTGTAATACGACATTATTAAGAATGCCTTTAGCGGTACTAAATATGACAGGCGCGTAATACATTTTTATTTTGCTGGTTTTTAGATTGACATATTAATATGGCGGATAGTGTGTTTGTAAACAACATGTCGTTTGTTTTGTTTTGTCGAATTTAAATTTTGTTTTAGCGTTAGAACTTAGAAGAGTGTCGTGAATTAAATTAATTTATATTATGACTTGTGAATTGTGAGTCGTACGACGTAATCGCGTAGTTCGGAAAATATGGCATTAATTCAGAAAGACTGTTGTCTGACAGATTATATTTTGCTGTCGAAGGAAACTTTGTTTTCCAAACTTAGTTTTGAAAATTAAAAGCATGTCATTCAATTATAAATTACCAAAATTGGTAAGTAGATTTTTTACTCCGGCTTCCCTTCTCAAAATATTCACCCCTCGCCACTGATGTGTTGACCCGACCTCTAAGTAATATTCGTGCAAAATTTGAAGTAAATCCATCCAGTACTTTCTGAGTTTATTCCGGACATACATACAGACAAACAGATAAACAGACAAACAGACAAAAATTCTAAAAACTATATTTTTGGCTTCCATATCGATTGTATATCACGTCCCAAGTATTATTTTTCAAAAATATTCAATGTACAGAATTGACTTTCTTACGATTTTATTATATGTATAGATTAGCCAATTAAAACCGAGAAAAAATTTGAGTCGGAAAAAGCGAGAAAGCGACCTGGCTTCTTCATAGTGACACGAAGACGGGACGATGATCATGATTCTCATCATTTGACGCCACGATGATGATTGATGATAGTGATGGCGGGAGTAACGACCTGTTTCTGTACAAGAAGCACCTGACCAGAACGACAAACTGTATTGACTCGAGCTTGCCCACTGGACTGGCAAATAAAATTGATAAGAGGGTAGACGTGAATCATGAAACTTAATCAGCTTTATGATGCGGCTTCTTAAAACTAATCTGTTTTTGATGGGCCTTTAGACTTGTTAAAGTTAAGATGCTTAACTTAGATTTAAAGTACTGTATGTAAAGTAATTATTCAGCGAATAATTGTACAAGATCTGCTTTTCTTTGTGTGATACAATCCAACAGTCATGACAGACTTAGGATAGTGAAACTTGGATATTTAAACACTGCGTAAATATATTTCTTAGTAAGAGAGTAACTGCATACTTTAAACAAAATATAGATTATAGAGTATCCGAAGGGTCGTGACAAACTTTCTCATTATCCTAAGTCCTGATAACAATTTCAGAGAAAATACAAAGCCCTTTTAGATCAGATAAGGCTCAAGATAACTTGACTTTTGGAACAAGTACCAAGTACGAGCTTATTTGCAATGTTTTGGTGAGTCATTGCGATGCAAAACGGGGACAAGGAACGTTAAGCCTCAGAAAGAATGCCGGTGATGAGTAGCAGTCGTGACGATCCACTCATGCAGAAACTAGCGAGGAATGCGGCCTAAAAAAACTCAATTTACACAAGAAATCTTTGACTGATTCAATGCTTATACTCATTAAATTACGATGACTCGAATACGTACGCGAAAATAATATAGAAAGAAAGTATACATAACTATATGATCAAATAATAATAAATGTAACTAAATATACCTACTAAGCAGTTTTAAGATTTTTTTTGTTGAATAAGCCACGTTTTATTGAAAACCAAGGCTTTTCATCAGAAGAGGATTAAGTAATTCCAGTGTCATTGTTAGACTTCGTATTCTTTAATCTAAAGTTTTTGTTTGGCCAATCGCGTAGATCTGATTGATATTTGGATGAAAAAATTACTTGCACATAATGTCCAGCAGTGGACGAATACAGGCTGATATGTTGAAGATGAATATTTACGACTAAAGATGAATATTTATATTGTACTAGATCAGTTTAGCGGTTTTAGCGTGAAGAGGTAACAGACAGACAGACACACTTTCGCATTTAATTTTTTATTTATAAATAGTGTTTATATATATTAATTAATTTATTTATAGTTGTATTTTTATTGTCTTTGTTTCAGTATATATATAAGAATATAGTAATTATTAATGCTTTCGCATTTATTAGTAAGTATTTATTTTAGTAAGTATGGATGGATGTAAGGATACTATATACATTATTTTTACTTACATTCTAAGGAATAAGAATGTCCAAGTTATATTAAACCCGTCTGCATTTAACCTGTCTTTGAAAAAATGCAGAGTGCAAAATCCTATAATGGCAAAGCGGTCGGGTAAGTCATGCTCTATCGTTGCTCGGTAAAATTCTTGCTCTTTGCCGATGCGCTTTAATATAATCTGTCAGATTAAAATACGAAATTGGGTAATCATACTTCAACTTAGCGAGATTACATTTTAGATAAAATAATTCATTCAAAATTACTTAGCAATCGACACGGATTTAAAACATCGCGACTGAACATCTCGGGGCGACTTTATCGCAACTTTATAACAAGTGTAACAACTAACCTTTTCCAAACACACTGACACTGGATATCACACAAAAATCACACTTCACAGACACATCACTGCATCAAATCCGAGGAATGTTGGTTGCGCGCGCGCACGGGGGCAGAGACCTACAGCGCGGTCCGGCGACGGCGGGCGCTGCGACTCGAGTACCGTTGTAAGGCTTTGACATTACACTCCACACTCCTTTGTGGTACAGACCTTGACTGTTTGATCTCCAAAACGAAAGTGGAATGATAGCCTAATTCTGTGAATGGACTTTTGTGTCAGCATAGATTTGGATATTTTGAAAGGTTCTTGGTGTTATTCTTTTGTTTAAGTATATATATCTTTCTCTACCAATTAGTGAACCAAACACTGCGTTAGGTTTAAAATACTATAAGAAAGTAATTACTCTTAAATTAAATATTACAACTATAATTCAATAATGGTAATCCGTAATTAAGAAGTTGTAATATTTTTTTAAGTTGTAAATTCTGTTTTTGACCGACTTCCAAAAAGGAGGAGGTAATACGTTCGGCTGTATGTATCTTTTTTTTTGTATGTTCAACAATTACTCAGCCGTTTGTGGTCCGATTTTCAAAATTCTTTTTGTGATACCAAATTCGAGTTAAACCCTATAGAAATAGGGTTTAACTCGAATTTGGTAGCATGTTCACAAAAGTGGTGATCTGATGATGGGATCCTTGAGGAATCGAGGGAACTCCTTGAAATTTGTATGAAAATATATAGTGATTTTGATTTTTTATGAAGCATTCTAGGTAAATGCTACCAAAAAGTAAGATTTTGCACCAGGTCATACCCTGGATCCGAAGGTACCGAACAGAACTTTTGAATGCTTATAGGTACAGGTTCGGGGATTTCAGCGTTGTTTAAACTTCTGGAAGTATAAGCCAACACATCAATTTGAGTAATCATCATCATCACAACCATAATTATACCACGGTTCATCACACTATTACCCAATTATTGGTACTTTTCGTGATATTTTGCATCGAATCAGATGTTTATGATGATTATTTCGCTGTTTGTGGACCGATTTTCAAAATTCTCGTGTTGTTGTATAGGATATAATCTTAATTTTGTATAACAATGAGCAATCGAGGGAAATCCTTGAAATTTATCAAAACACTTATTGTGGTTAAAATGTTGTTTCTAGTAAGTTAAACATATCTTACGAATAAGAGAAATTTCATACAATGGTGTCTCTTGGTTCAAAGGCACTGAACAGAACTCCTGAACCCATAAAGATAAAAGTTTGGAAATTGCAGCATCGCTTAGATAACTGCAAGCATTTACTACAATTTCGCTTTCAGTAACATAATGTGAATAGTTGACATTCGTATTGGTTATTTACGCATAATTATTTTGTAGATAATTAAAAAGAGTGAAATTATTATTTTTAACAACAAAATTAAAACCGACTTCCAAGTAAAAACAGTAGTAATATGAACTAAAAAGTATTAAATAACTCATTACTCTTTAATAGTGCCTTTTTCAGAATTCGTCTAAATCTCAACTATTTCTGTACATACTACAGTCTTCATTACTTTGAAGTCGGTACCAGTCCCAAAAGTTTCAAATATTCTGACATTACTGAACTCATGATTAAATTATCTGGTACCGACTTCAAAATAATGAAGACTCTAGTATGTATAGAAATAGTTGAGATTTAGACGAATTCTGAATAAGGCACTATTAAAGAGTAATGAGTTATTTAATACTTTTTAGTTCATATTACTACTGTTTTTACTTGGACTACGGTTTTAATTTTTTTGCCAAAAATAATAATTCTTCTTCTACTCCCTTTTCAACTTTTTTATACTATTTTAATACTTACTTAATAATTTATTTAGTTTTACATCATTAGTCTTGTTGTGAATGAATATGAATTAGATTGTAAAAATAATTTAGCGTTATGTAAAACTGTGAATAATTATTAATTTTAGAAAGTTTTTATTTTGAAATTCAAATTAAGATAATAAATAGTTCATATTCATAAGAAAAAATATATTTTATTCATTTATTATTGCTGATAAATTTTGTTGCTTGAATAAAATTTTAAACACATATTTATTCAGCAGTATTCCCAAGCTGGGGTAGAGAACATACAATAGAGCAAAGGCAAATATTTTACTTGAAATTTATATGTACAAAAACTTATTTTAAAAATATAATAAAAACAAAGCTTTACTAAAGCGTTATTATTATGTTATGGACGTAGGTTAGAATACTTTTTTTTTTAGTATAGAAAATCAAAGTTTAGAAACTATTGTTATTGTCTTACCTGAATAAATTACTACGTACAATATAAATCCCTTATGCCATGACAGCCATTATCTCACCTACCGAGTAAAGTGGCGAGACAGTGCTCTTGGCCGAGCACACGGTATGTTTATTAAGGATGTGCTCGGCCAAGGGCACTATCTCGCCACTCTAATCTGTAGGTGTAATCAGGCCCTTAGCATTCATCAATATAACTATTTTATGCTAACTTATAATTTGATACGAAAATCTATACATATTATAAAACAAAATCGCTTTTTTCCCTCATGTCCCTTTGTCCCCTTTAATCTTTAAAACTACGCAACGGATTTTGATGATTCTTTCAGTGTCAGATAGCCCATTTATCGAGGAAGGCTATATTTTATCACGCTAAGACTAATAGCAGCGAAGAAATAGAGGAAAATGTGGAAAAAACGGGGAAAATTTTTGAAAGGGCTAACTTGAACGCGCTAATCTCAGGAAATACTGGTCCGATTTGAAAAACTCTTGCAATGTTAGATAGCCCATTTATTGAGGAAGGCTATAGGCTATATTTTATTACGCTAAGACTAATAGGAGAATGTGGAAAAAACGGGGGAAATTATTTGAAAGGGCTTATCTCGCGAATTACTGGAGCAATTTTTATGTTATTTGGCACAGATAAGAAGTAGACCACGTGAAAGATCATAGGCTATCGATTTTAATCATTTTTTCAGTGGCCATATATTTTATACCCGTGCGACGCCGGGGCGGGTCGCTAGTAATTAATATAACAGTGCTGCTCATACGGAACTATGATAACAATACCAAAATGTGTTCGTTGTTTTAATTGTTTCTACGGGCCGCTGATTTTGTAGAAAAACGATTAAAATTTTAATAATTACATAACAGACAGCTTACAACCGAGACAGTTACGAGTTACGACGTAACAGTTACAATTATATTACAAGAAATTACTCACTTTATAGCGAAAGCGTACTTCAATTACATCTTAAAACGTCTTAATAGCCAATTCAACCCCATTAGGGTCGTATAAAAGGCTGTGACTGATTTATCAATGAATAGAAATTACAATTATTTTATAAGCTTAAATATATTATGGTTTTGAAAATTACGAAGATTCCATTAAGAAGATTTTTTAACCGACTTAAAAGGAGGAGGTTATCAATTCGACGCGTTTGTATGTAATATTTTCAGAACTGCCCAGTTTTCGTATATGTTAGTCTATATCAGCGTCTGAACAGATGTGCTAAATAAAAGTGTATGTATGTATATATGTATGGAAGTATGTACATATGTTTTTATGTTTGTTTTTGCATATCTCTGGAACTACCACAGTCCACACTGATTTCAGTAATTCTGTTGTCTTAGATATTGGTCAGCTTAGGTCTTAGGGAATAGTGCAAGTTTCATCAAAATCGGTTCATTAGTTTTGGAGATAGGGAGTTTTAATTCTCAATTACGTACAATTTTGAAGTCGGTTTTATCTTTTTAATAAAATACAGTTATTTATATAAGAAGGTATAATCTCTAGAAAAAAATAAATTATTATCAATATTAAATAATATCTCTGTCTGAAGAATCTGGTCTTATTGAAAACTGATTAGCAGTACCATAGAATTCTCTCTTACTTATAAAAAAAAAATATCCACAGCCGAACATATAACCTCCTCGTTTTTTGGAAGTCGGTTAAAAATACGAAAAACTACGTAAATTCTGCATGTCTTTGTCTAGCATTAAGGAAACGTGATGTGACAGAAAAAGTTAACCTTGAACGATTATACTCTGCGTAAATAATAAATATATTTTTATCTATTCCCCTCAGACAAACCATAGATATACTCTATGTTACATTGTCTTGCTCACGTCTTGCTATTTCCAATATGAAAGGAAAGAGAGCGATATTCCATTAGATGCCTCTCGCAAAAGCTTAAAATAGCATCAAAATTACGTTAAAGAAAATATAAAATTTGTAATATCAATAAAGCTTTACTGTTATGCGGCGTCGGTGTAGAACAGGGCCATTATAGAAAAGCAAACGTTGTGTTTCGTATAACAGGTGGGTTTGAGCTAAATTGGCGTCATGTTCAAATTGAAGACATGAGTGGATGAAGGTGGTAGATGAAGTTGGTAACTAACAATTTAAAATTGACGTTTTTTTCATAAATGGAGGCTTTAGGACCAGGAAAATGATTTGTAATAAAAAATATGTTATTCTATGTAAAGATATATTACTTATTAGCTAGATGGTGAAGTAGATAAGTTACAAGGTTTGTTCAAAATATGAAAAGGGAAAAAATTTGTAATTAAGCTTTGATGTTAGTTAGTACTCACTTTATTTACTCATGTGTTCAATTATAAAGCAAGTAATATGTTTAATTTTTAATTACACCAAATATCTACTCGCCTTATATAATAGTACAAGTATGATGCCAAACAATGTGTTAAATGATTTTTTTCAACCTTCCTATGAAATAATAATTACCAATTTAATTATTACCTTCATTATTACATTCCTAGGTCCTTAAAATTACGACTTTTGTTAAACAATTGCATAATAATATAACCTTGTATTTTTTTGTAACTAACAAAAATCGTGAAAATGTGGAACTATAATTATTATTATAAAAAAAAGATGGCAGAAAAAATATTAAATCCTCAATGGAGCGCGTTGATGTCTTTTATTTAAATCGATAAGTGCAGCGTACTACATACTGTGTTATAATATGTATTACTTTTAATCTCTGCATGATTATAATAAATTACTTATCATAATTATTTAAGGTTCATTTACACTATTGTTACACATGCGAAAACTTTTTTTTCTGCCTGTCTGTTACCTCTTTACGCTTAAGTTACTAATACGGCTTTGATGGGTAAAAAAATACTTTGATTTCCAAGAAACGATTTACCTCATCCTAGCTTTTTTTTAAATCCTGATAACCGATTTTAGAAACATTTAGGTAAAATATTATTTTTTCTGTTTTAAATATACATAATATTTTTACGATTCGTGCTGTAACGTATTTGTCTAGAAAACCACGAAATGTTTGTAAGACCGATGAAATATACTGACTTATTCAATCGTATCTAAACAGTTTTCTTTACCCATCTATCTGGTGTGATAAATGACGTAAGTGACGGCGGAATGGCCGGAATGGCCGGACTGGCGGACACGGCCGATTTGTTACGCACATCCGCGGACCTGTTCAGTGTTCAACTTACATAAACATTCCTAAACATAGGAAAAATTACATAAACTGCTGGTTCTGTACGCAAATGTAGATATTTGTATTTTTTTTTTTTAGTGGCGTTAATCGTTATGCAGCTTTGTTAAGATGGGGAAAAAAATCTTAAACTCCTTTAATATTATGTCATATTATTGTGATTATATTTTGTTCACAACTCACATATAAAATGATACTTTGACAGAGAGATTGTCGGTAAGAAAACAACTGTAGTGAAACTAATAATATTATGAAAGCTAGTCCTAAAATTATTAGGGCCACGCGCCAAAATGTTCTTGAAGTTTCTTACATCTTAATCTTTCTTCCATAATGTTACTTTTACTTTTTTTGTTACCAATACGTAGCTGTCAATACTCAATAGTTCTGCTCTCCATAGGCCTTTTATTTGTTTTACATCTGGTGAGTTGTTGTTAATTAATAAGTAATTCCCGGAGCGGCTAATCCGGGGATTCCCGGGGAATTTCTAATGGGAATCGTGTGATGTTGCTCTACAACGCCGATTATGGTCTACGTTTGTGAATTCGTTATAAACCTGGCCAAAAATAAATACAGTCGACTACATTATCTTATATATAAAAATGGATTTTCAAATGTGTTAGTCGCGCTAAAACTCGAAAACGGCTGAACGGATTGGGCTGATTTTAGTCTTAAAATATTTGTAGAAGTCCAGAGAAGGTTTTAAAGTGACATGAAGTTTACCGGGACAGCTAGTCTTATATATAAAAATGGATTTTCAAATGTGTTAGTCGCGCTAAAACTCGAAAATGGATGAAAGGATTGGGCTGATTTTAGTCTTAAAATATTCGTAGAAGTCCAGGGAAGGTTTTAAACTTTAAAGTGACACGAAGTTCACCGGGACAGCTAGTTAAGTTTAAAAAATGTTTTTTAATAGAAATTACATCAAGTATTTTTGGTATACTTGCTATTAATTTGTGCTAGAGATCTGTTTAAAAGTACCTATCAATTTTTATTACATGTTCTAATATGATATCGCCTTCCTTATTCATCGTTTGGAAATTTGTTTTTCACGCTACGAATAAGTTTCACGTGAGAAAAGTTTGTCGTGACAAAAATACTCTTTGTCCCTTGCTAAGTATCAATTTTTATCACAATCATTTAGGAATCAATGTTGATGTAAGAGACAGACAGACAAATATACTAAATATACTTTATATAAAAAATATACTCACATTACAGTAAAGTAGGAATTTTTGAATTGAAATTTTGAATTATATTGAAAGCTTTTAAAGGGCTTCGAAAACAAAACTTTTGCGATCACGACCTTTATAAAGTTGTAGGTAGCTGTGGATACTGGATATTTGATAAAGCCCAACATATCTGGACCTATTTTTAGCCTATTATTAAAATATCCAGTTTTATACAAATTTTACTATTTATGACCTAAAGTTTAGAAATTGTATAAATTCGTACAGTGAGCATAGTTACCCGATTCCTAAATTTTACTTTCAGAAAATTGTAACACTTACTACTTTCCCTTTTTTTCTTCTTAACCCGCGACCACTCACGCTATGAGCATTTTGCTCACGGTTAATTTAAAACACGTGTCATTTTATCAAAAATATGTTTTTGGCCATCGCTTCTTCAGTAGCTGAGTTTTGTTTCGTCGTCCCCCACCCCTAGATACAGATAAATTTTCGCCAAGGTGCACTATTTGCTCGTACGAGGGGGTTTGTTGCGCCGTATATCATCATGCGGCATTTTGCTCATCGCGCGGGTATCGGCGTAAGTACTTTTTTCCTTATGAATACATTATTTTTCATCATATCGACAGTTTTACTGCTACTTTTATGTAATATTATGGTTTTAAATTACTGTCACGGAAAACTATTACGTATTTCTATTATAGATGGACCGGGATCAAAAAATGAATGCATTTTGGTGTGGTCATATCCAAAGCAGAGTACCTTGCAAACCTTGTATATCCTCTACAGAAACATCGTATTTTAATGTGATTAAATGTTTATTACTAGAATATGAGTTACCAGGACAAGAAAAACCAAATAGAATCTGAGTGGTTTGCCCAAGACGCAAAAACCGAAAGACTTTTTGAAAGACGCAATTTTTTTATGTATCGAGCAAAGTCATACATCTTGTGATATGTGTAAAGCTCGGAAATATAATCAAAATTAATACTTCCCACATATCTAAGTTTTCTTTTTGAAAGCATTTTTATTTGTGAATTTTTTCCTTCATACCACCCTAGGCGACCGAAAAATTTCTTGTCATGAATGTTAATGAAAATTAAAAAGATAAATGTTGATAAAGTTTTAAATATATACTTTTAATAATAAACAAAGTGTACTTTATTTAATAGAATGATAAAAAGTAAAAATATTACTTTGTAAAACCTATATTTAATGACCTAAATAAACGTGAGCAAAATGCTCTACGCGCGAGTGCTCGTGTAATTTTTATGGGCGCGAATGCTGGCGGGTTAATAATGTATTTGCGTCTTACCAATCTAAAGATAACTTTAGCATCATGTCCTTCCTGAGAACGTAGGTGTTTAATCGGGCACTTCTCAAGTAGCGTTTCTTCTCTATTTTTACCCTCGTGATCTTTGTCATATTTTTTAAATTTCAATTTATTGAGACGCAAGTTAACAATCGATGAGAGAAAAAGAGAGCAAAACCCTCTTTTTCTCTCATCGAAACGCTATTATGCCATGTTACTGTAACGTTTTTATAATGTTCGGTAACGGTGCTGTCCAGTTTCTCGCTAACCTGTTTAGTTCGCCTACCGACCTACTCGATGAGCTTAATGTGTAAAATTAATTATAGTCATTTCGCTTTTTGGATGATATTTTAAAGGTGAAATCGGGCTAAAAATTAGCATAATTAGCAGATTTATTATATAAATACATAGCTAAGCTTAATCGTAAGTTATTAAGCTAACCCTAAAACATACCTACCTACCCTAGATATAACAAATTTCAAGACAGATTAGTATGATAAAATTATCTTGTATAATATCTTCTCTTAATATCGATTACTTAGCTCAGAGCCTTTGAGTATTGTTGTATATCCCAACTTATAGTATTATTAAAATTGTTTAGGTACTTGCTAACGCATTCCCCCAACGCAAAAAAAAGGTATATTTAATTCGCCATCAACATAATCACGGGCGTATATATGGCTGCTGCGGAACCCCCTTATCAAAGCTTGATAAGGGGGTTCCGCAGCAGCAAATAGGCAACGTGTTTAGGAAATCAAAAATATTTTCTAAAATACATGTACCGCACCGATTTTAATCGGCGAGGTACATATTATATTAATGTCGATTGGATAAGTAAGATGGATAGTAATGGGGGGGTCCAGACCCCCAGGACACCCCCTTATAATATACGCCCATGGACATAATATACGTGGTGTTATAACAAAACTAAGTAATCAGTAATCATACTTTAGGGTGTGTGTGTCCTTTGTATAGAGTTCACTGTGAATGTAATAGTATAAGCAGCGCTGAACCAAATGTTATTTTTATGATTTGTATGGGCAAGTCCCACAGCGCCATGAATTTTCCCAAACAAAAGTTTTAAAAAAGTTGCACTTTCAGCGCTGCTACTATCACAGTCAACTTTATGCAAAGGACACATGCACAGTACACACCCAAAAGTACTAATATCACTATATTTGTTACAATCTGTATATAGCGGAAGTATTGTGGATGTATTTATGCTACTTTAGCGCTTACACACGTAATTATTGTATGTCACTCGAAGAATTACGCAACGAACTCAGTTTTTCTTCTTTTAGAAAGTGAAAATCTTTAATAATACGTAACAGCCACTCTACTCACTAGTAAAAAGAGCCTCGCGCATGAAATACCTACCTATAATTTTACCCAGGTAAATAAAATATGATATTATGGTGCGATTAGCTACTAAACTCATACAATTAAAAATTTAAACAGGTTCCCAAATATTGTAGGCACCACTATCATCAATCATCCTTCTATGACTCGGATAGGGACGTTGGGATCGATTACTTATTGCTTTTAATTAATAAAATAAGTTTTATTACATGTTATAAAAAAAAGTTTGACCTTGAATAACAACTCGGAGACTTGACTTAGAAGTTTGGTGTAATAATAAAAATTATTCCTTAGATTATGTTCTATTTAAATAATTGGTTTATTTGCGTCGGCCGGCACTTTTAAAATTAGCCCAAAATTGTATGGACGTTGGATCTTGTCCTTTGGTAAAAATCAGTAAAGCCGTTTCGGAGGAGTACTTACTATAACATTGTGACACGAGAATTTTATATATTACTAGCTGTCCTGGCAAACGTTGCGTTGCCATAATAATATAAAGTATTTCGACCCATTGATAATTTCACCCCAATGATATTTTTTTATATATTATCATTGTTTCGCCCATTAATATTTTATTGAAGTGACTAAATAAGTATGTCACCATGGCAACGTCCATCGCTATTCCGTAGCATGTAAACAATGGTCGCCGTCAGTCTATAGGTCTTTGGTCTCGAGTTGTATTTAATTTAAGGGTGTCACACACAGAGCAGGTAATGTAAAGATGTATATTATAGCACGATACATAATATCTCGATACATCTTTCTATAGAAATCGTCAGGAGACCACACACAACAGCTATAATGTATATTTTTACATCTTCGTATCTTAAGATACAAAGCTATATTATGAAAATATACATTTATATTTTGATACATCTAAATACATCTCAATACATTTCCGTGTAAAATATACATCTCTTCTCTTCATAGCATGTTCAAAGATTTCTGTTATTATATTAAGTATGATAGACAGAGACGGACAGTGTTACCACCTCAGCACAACACTACACAGCAGGCACTGCAGGCAGTCTGTTCCCATGAACCAAAATTTTCAATCAAATATCTTCAATCCACGTCGTTCTGTTTTGAGCACATATTGTAACAATTGCGCGCATCAAAATCACAATCCCAATCATCTTCTGATGAACTATCTAATAAATCTAATAGCAAGTTACTCGAAGGGTCCATAATATTACGACATTAAAAATAAGAACAGCCTGTATAAACTATAACACCTTAGTAGCTGAAAAGTGCGTCAAGCGCGGCGTATACCATTGAAATGTAGGGAAAGATACATTACATTACCTGTTGTGTGTGTGATAATATATTAATATAATTTAAAGCTATACATCCCGGGATGTAATGTACATTAATATACATTACCTGCTCTGTGTGTGAAACCCCTTACTATTATTTATTCAACAAATGCACTTATCAATATAAAAAGTACCCAGTGGCCGATTCTCAGACCCACTGAATATGCATATAAAATTTGGTTAAAATCTGTAAAGCCGTTTCGGAGGAGTACGCTATCTAACATTGTGACACGAGAACTTTATATACTTAATACTAGATGACGCCCGCAACTTCGTTGCTCCAATAATCGTTTATCGCACAGGAACCGTACATTTTTCCGGGATAAAAAGTATCCTATGTCCTTTCCCGGGACTCAAAGTATCTCCATGCCAAATTTCAGCAAAATCGGTTTAGCGGTTTTGGCGGAATGAGGTAACAGACAGACAGACAGACAGACAGACACACTTTCGCATTTATAATCATGGACGTATAAAAAAAGGCGGACGGAATTCCACCATACACAAAACTGTGTCGCTCAGAGTCGGCCAGCTGGCTGTATGTACACGGTCCGCACGCACACATTCTTGCGCTAGTCCATACCATTTGACAGGCGGCAGAATGTATGCGTGGCCGACTCTGAAGAAAAGTGAAGACACAGTTTTGTATATGACAAGACTCCGTCTGCCTTTTTTTCTACGTTCATGTTTATAATATTAGTATGGACTAGCTGTCCTGGCAAACGTTGTTTTGCCATACTTTTAAAGTATTTCGCCCATAATATTATTAATTTATTTTATTGAAGTGACTAAATAAATGTAGCACCATGGCAACGTCCATCGCTATCCCGTCACACAAACAATGGTCGCCTTCAGTCTTGAATTATTGTAATAATTTACTATTATTTATTCAACAAATGCACTTATCAATATAAATCCGATTCTCAGACCTACTGAATATGCATACAAAATTTGGTAAAAATCAGTATAGCCGTTTCGGAGGAGTACGGTGACAAACATTGTGACACGAGAATTTTATATATAAGACTAGCTGTCCCGGCAAACATTGTTTTGCCATACTTATAAAGTATTTCGCCCATATTACTAATTTATTTTATTGAAGTGACTAAATAAATATGGCACCATGGCAACGTCCATCGCTATCCCGTCACACAAACAATGGTCGCCTTCAGTCTTGAGTTGTGATTATTTACTATTATTTACTCAACAAAATATGCACTTATATATAAAAAGTACCCAGTAGCCGATTCTCAGACCTACTGAATATGCATACTTTGGTAAAAATCAGTAAAGCCGTTTCGGAAGAGTACGGTGACTAACATTGTGACACGAGAATTTTATAAGAAGATAATATTAAAGAAGATTTAAGATAATAATATAATATAATTAATAGAATATCACCAGTCTCCGAATTTTGTATTTATTACGTCAGTGGCTGAAGTGTTGAGCGTAAAAAAGTAAATGTGCCAGTGTCAGATGTCAACCATCAATGTCAAATTGTGTCAAATGTCAAATGCTATTGCAAATTTGGTTCAATTTCACTGTTTACAAATTAAAAAATTGTACATATTTTAATGAAATAATACCTATTGGGGCGAATCATATTTATTTCAGAAATTGTAATGCCCTTCTTACAATATCTCGCGTCTTAGGTACCATCTAGTTTGTTATTCAATGGATATTATTGATTACTTAGTATATTTTTGTTATCAACAGTAATCAGGGAAAAAATATAATTAAACTGCAACATGTCGGCACTACTAACAGCAGATTGGTTTCAACTGGAATCCTTTTATAGGTAAGTAAATGTTACAGTCTATACAGGACTAAAAACATAAAATTTCGCTGGCCGAAGTTGATTTTATTCTAATGCCCTTTGTTATGCCACTTTGTAATTTAAATTTTTTAAATTTGTTTTTTGCTTTTTATTAAGATCCTTTAAATATTTTTTTAGGAAGTTCGACCTGTATAATATGACGTGGACAATGACAGAAGGACTTGGCAGCATGGTAGTGAGTGGAGCTCCTTATGGAGGCCCCATAGCTACCATCCGTGACAGAAAACAAATGGTCCGAGTAATGACAACAGCTAAACCACTCATAACAATATACAATTGTGCTGGGGATGTTATTTCAAAGTTTCCAGTAAGCAACAAAACATATAAAAATTAAATAGTGTGTGAACTGCAGGCACTGCAACTTCGGATTATGTTAAACTAGTAGAAGCCCGCAACTCCGTTGCTCAAAAATTCGTTTATTGCGTTACATTTTTCCTTACATTTTTCCGGGATAAAAACTATCCTATGTCCTTTCCTGGGACTCAAAGTATCTCCATGCCCAGCAAAATTGGTTCAGCGATTTGAGCGTGAAGAGGTAACAGACAGACAGACACATTTTCACAGTTATAATATTAGTATGGATATAATTATATAATAATTAATAGGTACACTGTAGCCCATAACACAGCTAAAGTAAAGATGGTCAATCTTACACAATCTATGTGCTTGTAATGGCTACACTGTATGCACCTCGAGTAAGAAATTTGATCACTAAATATTCTTGTGCTGTCTAACTTGTGTTTAACCCGCTTACATAAAATCTAGTTTATGAAAGATTATTAGGGCTAAAATTATGAATTTCACAATATTATTCATTGAATAGTTCAAGATAAAAATATTTTGTGCATTTATATTTCAGTGGAACAGTGGTGTCTTAATCCACATGGGTTGGTCTGATGCAGAACAGCTTCTATGTGTGCAAGAAAGTGGAGATGTGCTCATTTATGACATGTTTGGGGCGTATCAAAAGACTTTCAGTATGGGACAAGAAGTCAGAGATACAAAGGCAAGAATATTTTTTACTAAGAGGTTGGCAAATTGCCATACATATTGTGTTTTCTGCTTTGCCAATCCATACATGCTGAAGATTTAATTAAATATCACATTAGTGACAATTTGGCTTGTTGGTTGGTAAAAACAAGTTGAAACCAAGCGACACTTGACAACTGCAGAAGCGTGTCGTCGCGACACTACTGGTTTCTATGTATTTTTATTAAACACCCTGTGCAGGCAGCGACACGAAGCTAGAGACACTTATTCATAGAAATACATTGTAACCAGTAGTGTTGCGATGACACATCGTCTGCTGCCACTTCATGTAGCCAGCTTCCAACTTGTACCTGGTGCAAAACAGAATTTAGGCAACTTTTTGCAACAAAAGTGTACATAGCAGAATAAACTTTATGTAATTTGAACCAAAAATTGTAGTTTTGTTGCAAAGTTGCCTCCATTCCGTTTTGCGGTGGTGTAAATTGAGCCTAAACATGTAATATAATATCAAGACAATACAGTTAAATGACAGCTATTAATTTAATATTTTGTAGTTTCAACTTCTGAAATAAAGTTTATTTCAAAGGCTATCTCATTGTATACTATGAAACACTTGTCATGGCTTATTTCAGGTCTGCAAGGCCCAACTGTTTTCCAACCCCAATGGAATTGGACTGGCTGTTATGACCACAACCAACAGAATGTTTTTAGTGAACAATGTGTTGGAACCAAAAGTAAGAGGTGCTCCAGACATACCTAGTAAGTAGATAAAATATTATCCTATACTTTGAACATCAATCATTCGTCATTCTTGGTTAATTTATATACAGGTTTTGGCAACAGTTTTATTTAAGTTAAATGTTGTGTACAGTATTTTGAGAGAAAAATAATCGGCCAAGTGCGAGTCAGACTCGCGCATGAAGTGTTTTGTACCGCTATAGAGCGAACATAGGCAAAAAGTTTTTTTTTTTTTTTTTGTGTGGGAGCCCCCCTTCTATATTTATTTAATTGTTATTTTATTATTAATTATTAAAGTACACATATAATTGAAGATTTTGTGAAAATTTCAAGTGCCTACTTGTTACCATTACTGATATAGACCAAAAAAAATCTCATTTGTTGTATCGGAGCCCCCTTTAATTTTTAATAATATTTTGTTTTTAGTATTTGTTGTTATAGCGGCAACAGAAATACACAATCTGTTTAAATTTCAGTAGTCTAGCTATAGCGATTTTTGAGATACAGCTTGGAGACAGACGGACAATGAAGTCTCAGTAATAGGGTACCGTTTTTACTCTTTGGATACGGAACCCTAAAAAAAGAGAGAAGGCCAGATCTTATGCCTATAAAACACACATTTTCAGCTAATTATTTTTTAATGTTGATATTCAACCAAAGCTACTATAACTATTGAATGAGACACTTTTGTCCTTTAATCCTTCAGGCCCCGCGCGAGCACCGGTGATCGCGACAACAATATTGTTACGTGTTAGGGTTCGAGGATTCGGAGAGAAAGACCTGGTGACTCTCTTGAAGACTTTATTCACAAACACTAGCTCACACAAATCACTAAGTCCAAACACTAAGCACTAGATCCAAATCACTGAGCACTATCACTGTCCTAGGTCGTAGCCGAGTCGTTAGTTCACTATCACAATCACTCACTATTGATCACTTGTCTCACTTTGAAGTCGCCTTGATGATCGCTCGGATCGAACTGAGTTGACTGCCGGCTTGTTTACCTTTTATATGGCCCGCGTCGAATTCTGGAGCGTTCTATTTTGGGTTGTTTACGTAAACACGCGATTCACATAAACAAGGGTCGGGCTTTTCTAGAAGGTACGCGCAATTGTCGCGCGCAGGTAAACAACTGCCCGTATCCGTAACACTACTCCCCTCTTAGAGATGCTCGTCCCGAGCATCGTTGTTACTGCCATGATAGCGCGCCAAACGGTCTATGTGTACCACTTTGAATGTGCCTCTTGGTGGCTTTTGAATCCTGTAAGTCACATCATTCAATCGGGTAACCACTTTATATGGGCCGTCCCACTTGGTCTGCAACTTTGGAGATTTCCCTTTTCGGCGAGTTGGGCTATGCAGCCATACCAGTGACCCTTCTTCGAAGCCGCTCGTGTTCGATCTCCGGTCGTATCTGGTCTTCATGTTCTCACTTGACTGTAACCCATTTTCCCGAACCATGGCGTGTATGTAGTGCATCTTTTCCCTTAAATCGCAGACATAGTCTTGTACGGTCTTTGGTTCCCCCGGTGACGCTCCTGTCAAGAGGTCTATTGGTATTCGTAGTTCTCTACCGTAATTGACATAAGCCGGGGTAGCTTTTATGCTCTCGTGCTCGGCGGTACGGTACGAGAGAAGGAAGAGTGGTATATACTTGTCCCAATCCTTTTGTCTGTCATCTACCAATTTCGCCAAATGCCTCTCTAGAGTCTGGTTAAATCTCTCAACCATTCCATCAGACTGTGGATGGTATGCGGTGGTCCTCGTCTTATGCATTCCCAAAATTCTGCACACTTCCTGGAAGACCTGCGATTCGAAGTTCCTGCCCTGATCGGAATGGATTTCTAGAGGCACACCAAAGCGAGATATTACTTCTTCGACTAGCTTAGAAGCAATCGTTGTAGCTTCTTGGTTTGGTATGGCGAACACTTCGGGCCATTTGGTGAAATAGTCCATGACGACCATAAAGTACTTGTTTCCCGATTCCGTCACGGGAAATGGCCCAGCTACGTCAACTGCAATTCGTTCCCACGGTGCGCCAACGTTATACAAGCGCAGGTTCCCACGGCTCCTTGTCTGTGGTCCCTTGACTGCAGCGCAAGTAGTACATTTGCGGCACCACTCCTGCACATCATCTCGACAATGCAACCAGTAGAATCGTTCTCGCACTTTTGTTAACGTCCTCTTAACACCTAGATGACCTCCTGATACGCCATCGTGTATTTCACGGAGAACATCCGGTACTCTCGTTCTTGGGACAACTATCTGAAGATGGGACTCTCTGCCGTTAGTCTTCTCCCATTTTCGGTAAAGTATTCCATTTTGAAGTATCAGACTGTCCCATTGCGCCCAGTACGCCTTAGTGACAGCGCCAGTGGGTGCAACCTCACTCCAGATTGGTTTTTCGTCACCTCGTTTCTTCCATGTGATGATGTGCCGTAGGTCGTCATCTGTTTCTTGAGCCTCCCTCATAGCATCATTCTCCCATGGGCCCAAAGGACTTGTTTTCGTTAACTTTAATGTCACTTCATTAGATTCCTGCTTAACACAGTGTTTGCAGTCTTCTGAACACGGCCTTCGTGAAAGTGCGTCGGCATTCCCATGCGCCTTTCCGCTGCGGTGTTCCGTCTTGAAGTCGTACTCCTGGAGCTGTTCAATCCATCGAGCTACTTGACCTTCAGGGTTCTTGAATTGCAGTAGCCACTTCAACGCTGCGTGATCAGTTCGCAGTAAAAACTGTCTGCCGATGAGATACTTGCTGAAATGTTGTAGCGTCTTTACGACAGCCAAGAGTTCTCTTCTTGTCACACAGTAGTTTCTCTCTGGCTTAGATAAAGATTTGCTGAAATATGCAATTACAACTTCTCTTTCACCCTGTTTTTGAGATAACACCCCTCCAATGGCCGTGTTGCTTGCGTCCGTGTCTACTATAAACTGACCTTCAGGTTGTGGATACCCCAGGATTGGTGTTTCACACAGATGTTTCTTCAGTTTCTGAAAGGAATCTTCAGAAGTCTCGTCCCAAATAAACTGTCGTTTATCCTCTGTCAGCCGATGTAATGGCTTGGCTATCTCCGAGAATCCCTTAACAAAACGCCTGTAGTAGGAGCATAGGCCGAGAAATGCCCGCACTTCGGTTTTGTTCTTAGGGGTTGGCCAATTTTGAACTGCTTCCAGTTTCTCCGGGTCCGTCTGGATTCCATCACTGGAGATAACATGGCCGAGATAGTTGACCTTACTCCTGAATAAGCGACACTTTTTCGGATTCAGCTTTAACTTGGCCCCCTTTATTTTGGCGAAAACTCGTTCTAAGTTTCGCAAATGGTCCTCGAAGTCGCGGCCAACAATGATGACGTCATCCAAGTAGACTAAGCAAGCCTCTCCAACTAAGCCTGCCAGTACACACTCCATGAGTCGCTCAAATGTGGCAGGTGCGTTGCACAATCCAAAGGGCATGACGTTAAACTGCCATAAACCTTTACCGGTGGAGAAAGCTGTCTTCTCCTTGTCTTTTGGATGAATTTCCACCTGCCAGTATCCAGATTTCAGGTCCAGGGTCGAGAACCATTTCATGCCACTCAAGGTATCCAGAGTGTCGTCGATTCGAGGTAATGGATAGCTGTCCTTCTTAGTGACATCATTGAGACGCCTGTAATCCACACAAAATCTTGTACTGCCATCTTTCTTCTGCCTGCCAGTACACACTCCATGAGTCGCTCAAATGTGGCAGGTGCGTTGCACAATCCAAAGGGCATGACGTTAAACTGCCATAAACCTTTACCGGTGGAGAAAGCTGTCTTCTCCTTGTCTTTTGGATGAATTTCCACCTGCCAGTATCCAGATTTCAGGTCCAGGGTCGAGAACCATTTCATGCCACTCAAGGTATCCAGAGTGTCGTCGATTCGAGGTAATGGATAGCTGTCCTTCTTAGTGACATCATTGAGACGCCTGTAATCCACACAAAATCTTGTACTGCCATCTTTCTTCTTCACTAATACAACAGGTGAGCACCACGGACTTGCAGACGGTTCAATAATCTTATGCCTTCTCATGTCCTCTAAAAGGCCTTCAACTTCTTTTTCCTTTGCAATGGGTATCCGTCTTGCTCGTTGACGAATTGGGTTCTCGTTTCCAGTATCTATCCTGTGCTGAACCATCGACGTTCTTCCAAGGTCACCTTCCTGACTGGAGAAGATATTCGCGTGGCGTTGTAAAAACTTCTTAGCTTTCATGCTCTGCGAATAAGTCAGATTACTCTTGCAGTCATCGAGTAGCTCAGTCACTAATCCGTAGTTGCTGCTTGCTTGGGAGACAACAGTTATTGGGGCTTCCTCCGCGTCAGCCAGTACACGCCTCTTAGTCCTGGCTGAAGCTCCCTGCTTCTTCAGCTCCTCTACTTGTTGCTCGAGCCTTTTCATCCTTGACATCTGGGTCTCCTTCTGCGGGCAGTTGAGCTGAAGATGGCCCCTCTTCCCGCACTTATAGCACATGGCTTCAAATATTTTCCTTGCAGGAGCCTTTACTTCGGAGACCTTGCGGATCTTATGGGTCTGCTGTATCTCATGGCGAACAGCCTCGACCTCCAAAGCATGCGCCAACGCTTCCTTTAGCGAGGTGTGGTGACGTAGCCTCACTGCAGCTCTGACCTCCAGATCCCTGATTCCGTCGACAAATGCTTGCACAATATTCGTGTCGACCATCTTGGAATCGGCTCCTGGGTGTGCCTTCTTGACCAGTTTTTCAATTTCCAACGCCCATTGCTGTAGTCCCTCTCCTGAGCGTTGGACTCTGTCACGAAGTTGAGCACGGAACACGTGCTCCAGGTGTCGCTCCCCGTATCTGGATTCAAGGGCCTCCATCAGGTCTTGGAACCCCTTCCCTGTATGTACTTCTAGGACCGACAAAGCTTGCCCTCTGAGCGCAACAGTGAGAGCGGTCAGGCATTGTTCGTCGGTCCATCCGTTGGCAGAAGCAACCGTCTGGAATTGCTGACGATAAGCGTTCCAAGAAGTAGTACCGTCGTATGGTGGCACTTTAACTCTTGGTCCTTGTACCACTTGCACCACTCCGGTAGTTCCACTAGACACCGCCACTCCTGTGGTTTCCAGGCGCACTACTTTCTTCTGAAGTTCAGTGAGGCCGGTTTTCACATTTTCCACATCCAATCCTAACCCCGTAACTCGTTCGTCCATTATGTCGACATCTTTACGAAGCTTTGTCACTGTGTTACTGACGTCCTTTATAGCCAGAAGCGCCTTTTCTTGAAGATCCTTTTGTTGTTCTTGTGACTCTTGCAAAGCGCCGAGTTTGCGGTCTTGTGACTCCCTCATTGCCTGAATTTCAGCCCTTTGAGAATCTTGCATAGCGCCGAGCTTGCGGTCTTGTGCCTCCATCATTGCCTGAATTAACTCGATTATGCTTTCCAATTGAGGAGCCATTTGAGGGGCTGTAGAAGCTACGGGCGATGCCTGGTGGCTGGAGCCAGTAGACGGAGCCCAGTGGGCGGGGCCAGTGGGCGTGGCCTGAGTAGTCTGGTGGGCGTGGCCAGTAGGCGTGGCCCCGCCCAAAGTGGGCGGAGCCTGGGGGGCGTGGCCAGTGGGCGGGTCCCGGTGGGCGGAGCCAGTTGGCGGGGCCTGTCCCTCAGTGGGCGGAGCTTGGTCCCCAGTGGATGTGGCCTCCGCAGCCCGTTGCGCCCTTGTTCTGACACTTCCCTCGAAGTCCTCTCTCGGAGTCAATGGCATCTTCCAAATCTCACTTCCGACACCAGTTGTTACGTGTTAGGGTTCGAGGATTCGGAGAGAAAGACCTGGTGACTCTCTTGAAGACTTTATTCACAAACACTAGCTCACACAAATCACTAAGTCCAAACACTAAGCACTAGATCCAAATCACTGAGCACTATCACTGTCCTAGGTCGTAGCCGAGTCGTTAGTTCACTATCACAATCACTCACTATTGATCACTTGTCTCACTTTGAAGTCGCCTTGATGATCGCTCGGATCGAACTGAGTTGACTGCCGGCTTGTTTACCTTTTATATGGCCCGCGTCGAATTCTGGAGCGTTCTATTTTGGGTTGTTTACGTAAACACGCGATTCACATAAACAAGGGTCGGGCTTTTCTAGAAGGTACGCGCAATTGTCGCGCGCAGGTAAACAACTGCCCGTATCCGTAACAATATAATACAATAGCAATTCCTGGAAATTCCGACTGAAGTATTAAGAGCCCGGGTTACCCTCGAAATTCTCATACATACGTAATACCAAAATCATTTTGTCATACGAAAGTATTTAACATGTTTGAGTTATTTTTCAGCTTAAAATAGTAATTACCTAGGTTTCTGAACAAAAATTAACTTCAAAATATTTAAACACTAAAAAAAAAATTTTTGTGTATAATTTTTTTTTACTAAATTTACTACTAAATATTACACTAAAAAATAGAGTATAACAGTAAAAAAAATATAAATAAATAGTAAATTTACTACAAAATATTTAAATACTAAAAAATATTTTTTAGAGTTGAAATATTTAGTAGTAAATTTAATATTTATGTATATATTTTTTAGTGTTTTACTCTATTTTTTAGTGTTTAAATATTTAGTAGTAAATTTAGTAAAAAAAAATTATACACAAAAAATTTTTTTTTAGTGTTTAAATATTTTGAAATTAATTTTTGTACAGGAACCTAAGTAATTACTATTTTAAGCTAAAAAATAACTCAAACATGTTAAATATTTTCGTATGAGAAAATGATTTTGGTATTACGTATGTATGAGAATTTCGAGGGTAACCCAGGCTCTTAAGGCGCTCGCGCTATATTGAAAAAACTGTCCTTTTTGACGTAATACTATTATAGGAACTCAGAAATGTTACAAATCTGGTAATGAGATATACATAATATTATCTTCATAGCCTTATCTAGATTTGAGAACTAGAAACGTATTTTGTAAAGAAATGAATTTTGCCTCAATACATTTAATTTTCGAAATGACCTCTTAAAAATACGAAATTTGAAGATAATTTTTAACGAAAATAGATGTATTGTACGAAATTAGTCTAATCCAGCGGTCGGCAACGTGCGGCCCGCGAGCCGCATGCGGAACATCTTACTTGCGGCCCGTGAATGTTTTGTGAATAAGTTAAATGTGTATCAAAAACAATATTTTCTAATACTGCCAGTAGTTATCACCACTTAAGTACGTAGCTGTTTGTGCCATTTTTAATAAAAACTTATTTCCTTTCATTATTTGTAGGTATATTGAGCTTCTGGGGTTATAGGGTTAATACGAGTATGAGGTCTGCGGCCCGCCTTTAGTTTGTTTTGCCATCTTGTGGCCCTTGCCTGCCAAAAGTTTGCCGACCACTGGTCTAATCAATAGACACCTTTGCAACTCAAAATCGTATAGAAGTATTTTGCTTAAATGCTCCTAGTTATTTTTTAAATAATTATAATTACGTTTTGTCGCATGTTTTTCGAGCGAGCCGATAGCTTCTGGCCGCAGCGTATTCACGACTTTATAGTCATACAAATTAAGTATAAAATTGCCCTTGCGGTATAATTTATTTTCGATATATCGCCTTAATAAACCATTACACAAAATGTTTAATAAATATGTTGGGTATGGCTAAAAAGCAATAAAAATTATTTTTGTTTACTGTCTATGCTAGTGCTGCATTCAAGCATGAAAACATTACAGTAATATCTAAACTTTTTCTGGGTCCATATTGATAATCTAATCACTGCCGCTAAGCTAATATGTGTATAAACTTTTTTGTTTTCTTTTTCTGTACTTTTTAAATTTCGAGTCTTAACAAATATGCTATTAATTTTTCAGGAGCAAATGAACCAATAAGCTGTTGGTGTGTCATCAGTTCTGGTGCTCGCTCTGCCGGCATCATCGGCTTCCTTGTCTGCAGAGACAAGGAAGTGTATAGGTGTCAACTCGGTGAATCAAGAGCTGTTATGATGGTAAAAACTTTAGTTTCTTGGTTTACATCCTTACCAATTAAAATATAAACACTATACCATCAAATAAATTGATTCTTAGGCAGTTGACGGACGTCATTTGGTTGATTTATGTCAATTCAATAATGCTTAGCACAAACCAACAAACCTACGCGTCAGTGACGGAGCGTCGAGTTGCGTCAAGTTGTCAAAATATGTGTTTTTATAGCCGGCTGGGCTTAACATAACGCGACCAAATTATGCAGGTCTAAAATCTGCCTATGAATCAACTTCTCTAATAGTACTAAACATCTATATCTTCTATACTAATATTATAAATGCGAAAGTATCTCTATCTGTCTGTCTGTCTGTCTCGCTTTCACGCCAAAACTACTGAACCGATTGTAATGAAATTTTGCACACAGATAGTCTAAAGCCTAAGAAAGGATATGTCCTTTCTCAGGCTTTAGACTATCTGTGGCTAAAAAAAGGCTACTTTTTAACTGGAAAAGGGGGTTGTAAGGGGGTGTTTATGCGTAAATTTGTTCAAATTAAGTTAGCTCCAAAAACTCTCATACGTATTTCTATAAGAAGTGGTACCATGTTGAATTAGGTTTTTCGATTCTTTCGATGGTTATGCACGTTATTAAATAACTCACCTACCAACATAGATATCAGAAACAACAGCCTACCAATGATAAATACTAAATAGTTTATGGCTGTTTAGTTGTGTAATGGGGGGCTAAATAAGCTTCAAAATGTGGTTTTGACAATTTTGTTGACACCGCGCGCTATAAACTGAAGTTCACGCGGACGAAGTCGCGGGCAACAGCTAGTATTCTATAAAAGTTAATAGAATGATTTGTACTTATAATATGTCAGGTGACTTTCCTAATCTATCAGATGATGACAAAACATTTTAAGCGGGTGCCAAAACAGTTTTGTAGATCTACTTTAAAGAGGCAGCTACTAGAAAATATTTCTGCCTTTTTTGGGTTTTTAATATAATATACTAAATGGTTTTATTTTCAGCGTCCTGAAATGACAAATGCATACACTCAAGTATTAACCATAGTGCCGTCACAGAATGGGAGGCATGTGGCTTTATTCACTGATTCTGGCTTTCTTTGGATTGGCTCCTCAGATTTCAAGAACAAATATTGTGAGATTGATACAAGCTATATAAAGCAACCTAAGGAATTAGTTTGGTAAGATAATATTATTTTTATTATGGGTAATTTAACAATACTTAACAACTCAATGATGCCTGCAATTATGTTGTTGCGTCTAATATCATTTATCCCGCGAGTATCATATTTTTCCGAAGTATTAACGATTTGATGTCAAATATAAAGACAATATAAATTCAGTATAAAATATAAAAACTTATAATATTCGTAATAAATTGTATCAGAGTGATTCTCCGAGGGCCCTGAAAATGTGGTCACACACTATTACTAACCTAATAAACAATATGACAGCCTTACGACTAAATGCACGTTAATCTTTATTTATTTAAGTATCTGATTGCAATAAAAAACTTTTATAATTATTTATAATTTTTGTTTAATTCATAATTTAATGTCGAAAACGGGGGCAAAATCGGTGATCTCCGCGCGTTACACTCTGTTCGCGCTCACGAGTAGCTTTTATAACTTTTGTATTCTATTCATTAGCATAGACTAAAGTGTAATACATCAAATTAATCTAGATTAAATAAGCTATCTTATAAATAAAAAACAATAATGTTATATCTTGAGTTAAAAAAGTTATCAGGCATAACTTCTCTGTCACACGATTTTGCTAGTTTCACGAGCGGGTAACAAAAAAGCACCTTATCTTCCAAACGCGACGACAAGTCGTCGCGTTTGGAAGATAAGGTGCTTTTTTGCAGCTAAAACGTGTAACGACAAGTCGTTACACGTTTTAGCTGCGCGAACGCTCAGTGCCGTTCCGGCGTCAGTGCAGGACACACGTACGCTCGCTGCTCCAAAACAAAGAAAATACGAGGTAAGTTATTCCTAAAATATTTTGAAGTGAACGTGATAAGTTTACGTACATGTTTTGAAGGATAATAATTTATAATTATGAAAATCATATCAAATTAAGGAATAAGGTATATGATCGAGATTATTTCCTAGTACTTTGTTTGTTTATTTACCTATAATAATTAAGCACACAACTTTTAAGTTCTAGCCATGCAGAGCTTAATTTCCACTTTGCTTTAGTTACTATTTTTAAATTTAGTAGTGAAAACTTGTTATTGGCTCTTAGTTTTGTAATAGTTTTAGGTATAGTTATTATTATGTAGCTGTAAGTTTTCCTAAGAAAATAAAATAAATAAATAATTTTAATCGTAATTCTAAAATATGTAAAATTTTCGTAACTTCGTGGCACAACCTTCATGGATTTTTGTCCACGAAAGTTACCTAGCGACCCACGTAAGTCACTTTGGCTGCTTTGTACAACGTTTTCCAATATTAATTGGCTATTATGTAGTACTTCTAGCTATGGTATTAACTATTAAGCACCCTGAATTCTAAAATTGTGATCTAGAAAGAAAGGCCATCATTATGCGTAGGTATATTGAGCTTCTAGGGTTAATACGAGTTTAAAGTAGTCCGCAAACGATCAAATTGTTTGTCAAATTTTACGTGTTTGTCAAACTGTTTGATAGTGTACAGCTTGGTTTGAAGCGTTTGTCAAACAAACTACGTGCTTGACCTGTTTGAAGAAAATTTGGATTTGCGTAGTGTTTGACAAACGTGTTTGAACGTGTTCCGCTGTATTTGTCAAACAAGATGTCATGATTCTAGCTAATTGTTTGACAAACTTGTTTGATGCACGTTTGTTCGTCTGCGTTGCTGTTTGATGAAAACGTAAATTACATCAAACATGTTTGTCAAACAAATTTGATCGTTTGCGGGGTACTTAAGGCCTGCGGCCCGCCTTTACTTTGTTTTCCCAACTTGTGGCCCTTGCCTGCCAAAAGGTTGCCGATCGCTGATGTAGATGATAGATAAGACACTAACTTACATCAGCAATGTATTTTTTTTTTAGATAACGTAATTACCAAACCAATGGCCCCGCTAACTGCAATGGAGAAACGGGAAAGAAAACGCCTAGCAGAAATGAAAAGAAGAACAAAAATTAAAAATAATACAGAATTGCAGAATGAAGTCAAAAAAAAGGCAAGAGAAAGATACTATAGAAGAAAAGCAGAAGGAATTATCGTACCAATAAGCGAAATGAGCACGCAACAGAAATTGATCGTAAGACAGCAAAACCGAATTAAAAGCAGACGATTTCGCCAAAGACAAAAAGAGCGAGAGAACCTTGTTATGATTTAAAATAAAACTTAGTAAACAATTTGTTCTTGTTTTCTTTTTAAGAGTCCGTGTACGAAATTTTGCCGAAATTGCAAAGGTTCGCTACAGAAATATTATTAGGTTTTTTCCCCTTATTAGACTAAAAAAAATATATATTAATTATTAGATTTAAAATATATTTAAGCGCGGAAAGCCGACTCGAACTTACGGCGAGAAATATAATGTGAGATTTAGGTTGTTTTGAATCGTCTTTTTTTGGCACAATTTGTTTTTTTTTTTTTTTGTTTTCTTTTTTCTCGAATTGGATAGAATTGTATCTATAGATTATTTCTGTCGTTTTCTTTTCATGAATTACAGCTCCAAGTTGCAGAAATTAACAGCTATTCTTTGCCCATTTTCTCTAAAATTTTGCTGAGTTACATATTTTTTTACTCAACTATTTAATATTAAAGTGGTAAAAAGTAATTCCAACATTTTATAGATGACTTTCTCAACAGTACATTGTATTTTTTTCATACCGTTAAGACGTCAATACAATCCATAAACAGGTGATATTCTAAACCTTTTACAGCAAAAATCACAAAACTTTAAAAACACTTTAAAAAATTAAAAAATCTAGCTCCAACACTAGATTATAATTGAAATGATTTACATGTTGTGCATTAAAACTTATAGAAATGCTGTATTTTAACTGTTAAATCTTGTCTGTAAAATCAGCGAAATTGGTAAATTTACTCGGACCCTTAACTCATTGTGTCACAACTACAGTTATAATTTTTCGTTAGAGCCACAACGTTACTTTTGAGGGTGTTGGAAGGCTTAAATAATGGTATAGTATATATTTTACAATATAAAGTGATTAATATTTATCAAAAAGTAAAGTTAAAAGTTGACGTTGTAGTATAAGCTGTTCATCTCATCTATATAATATTCTTAGGTCATTGTTTTGTGAGGTGTCATAGTTTTAAATGCTTCTCCTGAAAAACTGCATTTTTGCATAAGTGGCAGTGTCGCACCGGCGCGGGGGTGCGATATATTAAGTGTAGAGATAAACTACGATAACATGGCGCGCCCCTCCAAAATTCAAAATGTTTGAAGTGCGTTGTCAAAACGTCTGAAGTGCGTTGTCTTGCGCGGTCGGCTAGTTATGATTAGTTGACCAACAAATATTGGTAATAAGTGACATTACGAGTACTGGTTGATTGGTTGAATACTTACTACATACAAACTCTTTCATAAGGATATGACTACACACATTGAAACAGTAATTTGGAGAGGCGCGCTATGTTATCGAAGTTTGTCTCTAGTAGATGTTGTAGATTGTTAAAGATTAGGATTTAAAACAAAATATTTTGTGATATTGGACTTTAAATAACTTCAAAAAAGGTTGAAATAAAAAATATATATATTGTTATGTTGATTGTATTGATTTATTGATTATTTAAAATACTTTAAAATGTAAAAAATAGCACCTAAGCAATAGATTTTTATCAATATTGGTAAAAATCTATTGCTTAGGTGCTATCTATTATACTTTATAGTTTCTGAGATTTTTTTTATTGAGAAGTGTGGGAGTGATTAAGTATTAATAAATAATAATTTTATGTTAATCGTGCTATTATTACACGTTACTTGCTAGCAGCTACAGTAGTAGCCAAAATTCACTTTATTCATAGTTATTATTGTTAAATTTTTATTTAATTTACCAGAGCCAAAGCTATTGCTCTCATTATACTTTAAAATTGTTGATTTCAATAAAAACTGATTATAAAATAATAATATCTTTTATTATTATTTTTTTTAAAGAAATTTAATCCATATTTTGTTCCTTGAAAAGGCGATCGTAACTTTCGTGGAATTTGTCGTAACTTTCGTGGGGACCGAAATTTCAAATTAGATTATCTCAGTTGTTTATGCACCGATTTACATGCCCTAAAGATCGTTATTATCATCTTTACAGCACATTTTATGTATATGCATTTATTTAAATATAACTTTAAAAAACCACGAAAGTCACGCGGAGAATCATTTTTGGAGAACTACTCATCAATCAGTGGTTTAAGTATGAGGAGTCAGCAGACAGAAATGCACACTTTCACATGAATAGTAAGGATTTTAATCCTTACATTAGCCATTGATAATAATTAATAGCAATTAATTTTTCAGATATTGTATTACTTATGTTATAAATAATAAATTATTCGATTTCTTACTACAGGTGTGGTTCACAAGCCGTCATTGGTCACTGGGATGACACGATGCGCATTTACGGTTTCAACGGTTCGTACGAAACATATGTGTATGATGGACCATTCCATATCATCTCTGAGATGGACTGTGTCAGAGTAATATCGGAGCAGAGTCACGAACTCATCCAAAAAGTCCCAGTGGTTGTGGAGAAGATATTCAGAATCAACAGCACAGCGCCTGGATCCTATCTAGTGGAAGCTTCCAAACAGTTTCAGGTAATTAGACTTTAATCTATGCTCCTAGGTGTTGCCTATTTCTAACTTTTATATATCATCTTTTATTTTTAACAACATTAATTTTATCTTTTACTTTAGAAACGTAGTCACCGGGCCGACGAATACATACGTCTAGTGAAACCAGACTTGCCTTCTGCCGTCCGTGACTGTATCGACGCAGCGGCTTTTGAGTTCAACACCGATCTACAGAAGATGCTGATACGGGCTGCTCAGTTTGGAAAAGGCTTTATAATGAACCCGGAGTTAACTGACCATTATGTGACGACGTGTCGCTGGCTGAGAGTGCTGAATGCTGTCCGAGACCAGAGGGTGGCTATACCTTTGACGTTCTTGCAGTATCCTTTTTATATTATGGTGAAGAGCTCGCTAGTCAAAAAATGGTTTGTTTTCGGTGACGGGTAACGGTTTTCCTGAAAGCAGTGTTACCGAATAAATAACGCAGCATTTTTTCATATTGTGTACCTGTGTAACAGGAGCACCCTCTCCTCTTTTACTCGTAACGCAGTGGGATGGATGACTGACATGACTAGCGATTTGAGATTAGGCACACTACCGAAATCATACATGCCCATTCACATTGATATATTTTTTGTCAGATAAAACTTGGAACATTTTTGTTGGTGAAAATAATAATGCTTCTACTAAAGTGCACTTTAATAAAATTTATATTAGGCTTGTGCTATAAAATCCTGAACATGTCAGAGTACAGAACCTGGGCGAGCGCGTGCTGCTGGACCGGCTGATCTGGCGGCGGCTGCACTGTCTGGCGAGCCTGGTAGCCGCGCACCTACAGCTGCGGGACGGGCCCACGCGCGTGCTGTCCCACTGGGCCTGCTACAAGGTCAGTACACAGCCAGAGTAATTAGCTAAGACTTGTGTCTGACCGGAAGGCTGCTTCTTCGACTACCGCCTGTTTCTTTCGCCTTTTGTACAGTAAACTCCTGATAATTAATGATGAAATCTGATACGAGACATTTGACTAGAACCATCAAAAGTCGACTTAATAAGCGTGACATTGACACGTACAGGTGTCGCAGCCGCACATCGACACGGAGAGCGCGGCGCGGGAGATCGGCGAGCGGCTGCGTGGCGTCCCCGGCGTGTCGTACTCCACCATCGCCATGAAGGCCGCGGAGAAGGGACGGAAGGCGCTCGCTATCAAGGTTAATACTTTTACAAGCTATAACTATTTAAAACTAGATGACGCCCGCAACTTCGTTGCGCCAAAACTCGTTTATCGCGCGGGAACCGTACATTTTTCCAGGGCAAAAAGTATCCTATGTCCTTTCCCGGGACTCAAAGTATCTCCATGCCAAATTTCAGCAAAATCGGTTCAGCGGTTTGGGCGTGAAGAGGTAACAGATAGACACACTTTCGCGTTTCTAATATTAGTATGGATATGCTACGGAAACACTTTTGTTAATCCATAGTCTTTGTCTTTTAAGGCTAGACCACACAAAGCGACACCACGCTGCTACGAAGCGAAGCGACACTTTTCGTTCCATAGCACTGACGTTTCGCCGTTTGCGTCGCGTAGCGTCGCTGACGCGTAGTGTGGCTTTCTTCATAATAATTATGATTTCATAATAAGAATGTTTGACCGTGACGTGTCGCGTCGCTCCGCTGCAGCGTAATGTCACCTAGTGCTGTCTCACCTTTATTGTAACTTTAACAAAAATGATCATTTGTAATGACTCTTAATATAATGTAATTTAACAATAAATATATGAAATAATTTGTAGATCCTGGAGTACGAGACGCGGTGCGCGCTGCAAGTTCCTCTACTCGTGTCGCTGGGGGAAGGCGGCGCGGCGTTGCGGCGCGCGGCGGCCAGCGGCGACACCGACCTCGTGTACGCCGTGCTGCTGCACCTCAAGGACAAGATGGGCAAGCACGAGTTTGAGGTAAGTGCGAGTGTGACGCCATTCGTGTCGCTGGGGGGGACGGTAACGTCATATAACCCTGATGGAGGCCTGTATACGCTCTCAATAATTAGTTGACTTAACTCTTTTCAGGCTACTTCTATTATCCGTTATCATATATTTATTGTTTCAGTTGACAATTCGGAGTTTTCCACTGGCCCACGCTTTATACATCAAATACTGTGCTAGTCACAACAGAGAGGCTTTGAGAAAAGTGTACATACAGGTCAGTTAATTCACAATTATTCTTGATATTATTTATTACAAGATGACGCCCGCAACTCCGTTGCGCCAAAATTAGTTTGTCGCGTGGGAACCGTACATTTTTCGGGTTAAAAAGTATCCTATGTCCTTTCCCGGGACTCAAAGTATCTCCACACTTGTCAGCAAAATCGGCTCAGCGATTTGGGCGTGATGAGGTAACAGGCAGACAGACACACTTTCGCATTTATAATACTAGATGATGCCCGCAAATCCGTTGCGCAAAAACTAGTTTATCGCGCGGGAACCGTATATTTTTCCGGGACAAAAAGTATCCTATGTCCTTTCCCGGGACTCAAAGTATCTCCATACCAAATTTCAGCAAAATCGGTTCAGCGGATTGGGCGTGAAGAGGTAACAGACAGACAGACAGACAGACAGACGGACAGACAGACAGACACACTTTCGCATTTATAATATTAGTATGGAAGTATGGATTAGTATTGATGATTCCGAGCTGCATACGAAGAAGCGTTTATGACCCTCTGCTCTAACTTAACTCCAAACCTAACATGACGTGAATAATTTATTACATACTTTTCATTGGTAGTTTAATTTATCGTCACAAACTTGAACTGTCACAAGTCGTCTAAAAGCTCGTCCACATGTATCATTTGCGCGATCAGATCTCCGCGCCGTGGCGATCATCGCGCCGTATCAAATATGCGTGTCATAGTGTAGACGCCTATTAGATCACTATCATGCGCGTATTTGATACGACACGTATACTTGATACGACGCGGCGCGATGGTCGCGACAGAGATCTGATCGCCCAAATGACACAAATGTGGACGAGCCTTAATGTGATGTCATAAGCCGCAAAAGTAGCTAGTAGTGTAATATAACGTCACAACTGTTTATAGTTGTGTAACATGACGTCACAGGTGTTTGTAGTTGTGTACTATGACGTCACAGCTGTCTCAAAGTTGTAATACCGCAGGAGGACGACTTCGCGGGTCAAGCGGCGACGCACATACTCGACGCGGTGGAGGCGACCGCGCCCGGCAGCGCCGAGGCCTCGCTCATATCCGCCAGGGAGTGCTATAAGAAGGGCAAGAATGATTTAGGTAAGGAATCTGATTTTGAGCATGTTGGCATCGCGGTATTTTATTATGTATTTTGATAAATAAAAATGTATAGGGCTTACCGCTTAACATCGTCACAAGTGAGAGGAATATGATACGTCCTTGTTACTTATACGCCAAATCCCCTACATTTTTGTTTTCAAAAAAAACAAACGTAAAGTGTTACGGGGAAGATAATTTATCTAGCTAGGTTTCATTTTCAGAAAATGTTGTTTTAATTGTTTTTTTTTTTTTTCAGGCAATAAAGAAAGTGGATCGGTTATTCAGATATTATTACATTATATTAAAAATATTTACTTCCGTGTTACAGGCGTAGCTATATGTGAGGACGCACGCAAGTTATGCAAGCAACAGTCAAGCCTACAAGAGACGTATGGAGAGGGCTTCGTCGGTCTGTCTCTACACGACACTGTGGAGAAACTGCTCATGTTGGGGGAAGTGAAGCTAGCGGACAAACTGAGAGCCGAATACAAGATGCCGGATAGAAGGTAAAATTTATTTCAGTTATCCAAAATCCCTAATGTTGAATTGTGAGGGATTGCTTAGTTAATAAACAGATGTTTCTTGCTGTCTAGTGTCATTACTTACTTCTTAAAATTTGAACATTCGATACGTTAAATTTGAAGAGATTACCTACATCAATGAAAAGATATACACGCTATTGAGGTTGATCCCTTTAAGATATAAAAGCCTAATCCTTTTTTTTTTTTGCAAAAGAATTAGATACGTCACAATCACCTGCTTCAAATATTTTTAGACTCGCGTACGTCACAGATTCACAATCCTTTTGTTTGATATTTTCGCGGCTAGTTTGTAGTCATTTAATAAAATTAAACATTACTTCAGTGGGTCCCAAACCGTGGAAAGGCAAGAGGGACGCCGTGAGTTGATCCTCGATCCTTATCCGAAACCGCAAATATCAAAAAAATAAAATTATAATATTAATTAGGTGAAGCTGCAGGTAGATGATTAAATATGTTTTTTTTTTTTAATTATTTACCTGCTTATTCTTACTATAATCGTAGGTGTTTATTTATGTACCTAGCTTTTTTTAATAGCTAGGTGGAGTTAGGGGGGCCGTGACAAAATATTGACGTGCAACTGCGCCGCAGCCTAAAAATGATTGGGAACCCCTGTATTACATTGGTGACAGTGGTAACATGTTTTAATATGGTAACATTATTTTAACTTACCTTAATATTTCCAGATATTGGTGGCTGCGCATTCTGACTCTAGCGCAGAAGGACGAGTGGGAAGAGCTAGACAAGTTCTCTCGCAGCAAGCGCTCGCCAATCGGTTTCGAGCCGTTCGTCGACGCGTGCCTACGCCGCGCGCGACGCGATCAGGCGCTGCGGTATCTGCCGCGGTGTTTAGACGATATCAAGGTCAAATACTACGTCAAGGCTGAGTGAGTATCGAGACGCTTTGGTACTTAACGTGACTTACTTATACAACGGACTTTAAGGACAAGTTGAAGATTTCCTTTGTCTTTTTTTTGTTGAAGAATAGACAATCTGTCTTTTTCTACGGTGCTCCACAGCTCAATGTTATACAGGGTGTAAAAAAAACTAATTGATAATACTTTATGGTGTGTACGTGTTCCTTGTAGAGATAATAATAATAGAGAGTTCACTGTGAAAGTACCAGCGCTGAAAGACCTTTTTAGGGTTCCGTAGCCAAATGGCAAAAAACGGAACCCTTATAGATTCGTCATGTCAATCTGTCTGTCTGTCCGTCCGTCCGTATGTCACAGCCACTTTTCTCCGACACTATAAGAGCTATACTATATATTGAAACTTGGTAAGTAGATGTAATCTGTGAACCGCTTTAAGATTTTGATACAAAAATGGAAAAAATATTAAAAATTTTAGGGGTCCCCATAGGTACAACTGAAACAAAAAAAAATTTTCATCTAACCTATGCGTGTGGGGTATCTATGGATAGGTCTTCAAAAATCATATTGAGGTTTCTAATATCATTTTTTTCTAGCCTGAATAGTTTGCGAGAGAGACTCTTCCAAAGTGGTAAAATGTGTGGTCCCCCCCCCCCTCTAACTTCTAAAGTAGGGGCATGTTAAGTCTAAAAAAATATATGATGTACATTACTATAAAAACTACCAACAAAAATTGGTTTGAACGAGATCTAGCCAGTAGTTTTTTTACGCCATAAATGGTAAACCTTAATTTAACTTTCATTAAATCAACTGAAATATAAAAATAAATAAAAACCTCTTAATTTCATAAAAATAAACCTTATTGCTGCTGCGGAACCCTTCATGGGTGAGTCCAACTCGCACTTGGCCGGTTTTTATTTTATTTTATGTGGGCACTGCGCAAGCGCCCAAGCGTTACAAGTTTCCCCATACAAAAGTGAAAAAAAAAAATTCGTCTTTCAGCGCTGCTACATCCATACTAATATTATAAATGCGAAAGTGTGTGTGTCTGTCTGTCAGTTACCTCTTCACGCCCAAACTACTAAACCGATTTTACTGAAATTTTGTATAGAAATACTTTGAATCCTGGGAAAGGACATAGGATACTTTTTATCTCGGAAAAACGTACTGTTCCCGCGCGATAAACGAATTTTTGAGCAACGGAGTTGCGGGCGTCATCTAGTATAATAATAAATAATAATCCCTTAGTTATACCTTCAGCCAAAGTTTTAAAACTGTAGTTAATAATATACTTATTCAAATATTCCCTTAGGTTGTCTATAACGTCTCAGATATCTATTCTTTAAAAGCTAAAAAAACATTATTAACGTTACTCGAGTATTTTCTGTCCATTTCAGATATTACGAGGAGGCAGCTCAGGTAGCGTTTGAGCAGAGGGACCAAAACGCGCTGCTCTATGTGCAGAAGAAATGTCCCCCGCGAGAGTCCGAACAACACGCCAGAATTTCCGTGCTGTTGGAACAACTCACTAATAAGAAATAAGATTGATAGAATTATGCAAAAAAAACTAGAAGGTAAAGTCTTTGGATTATACATCGAGTTAACTTAGCAGTGAGGTCATCAACAAAATGTCAAAATTATTAAGCACTGTCGCGTCCGACTTTTTCGTTTATTCGATGAGTGATGTCACACTAAACTTTTAAGATGAGACTGCACTAATGGCTGGTTTACACGTATTAAGTAGATAAGTAGTAACTAAATTCTAATTGTCATCTAGCTTAGGACTTACTAAATTTTAACTTGCTACTTGCTACTAAATTTTGTGTTTACACGCAATTAACAACTTAAAATTAAGTTAATAACTTATCTACTTAAGACGTGTAAACCAGCCCTAACGACACAACGCTACAGCGGAGCAACGCGACACGTCAAGGCCAATTACGAGTATTATTCTTATGAGATCGTATGACGTAGGTTACACGTCGAATTTCTCATCAATCTGATCCAGCAATCTGGTAAAAATTGGCGCAAAACTGAACGTCTAATCCACGGATTGATGGACTGATATTTTTTTTATTAGGAACTTTTTAGCCATCAATCTGGCGTCAATCTCAGATTGATGGACTGAACTGAGGCCAGATTGAGCGTGTAACCTACGACTATAAGCTAAACAGCACTACGCAGCAGCCGCTGCAGTGTTATGGAGTGTAGTGTCGCTTCGCCTTTAAAATCGAGCTTTTTTTTTGAGCCTCGTATATTTTGCCTTGAAATAGTATTTGCATGTGCTTAAAAGAATTAATATCAAAATTCACATGTGACTTGAGCCGTTTGTCATAATAAAATCGTTATTTAGTCAAATATGTTTATATTCATTTATATTTAAGTTTATTCCATGTAATATAAGTGTAATTTCGTATGTTAGTACTTATATACTTGTGATATTCTCATTTTAATAGCAATTATATAATATAAAGGAAATTAAAATGTTTTATTTCTATGCTACATATACTACTATGGGTTACCTACGTCTTTCAATATAATTTTAACATAAAACACGAGGGAAAATAAAACCAGAGACTTGATTATAGCATATAAGGATTTGAATCCATTTATTTACTACACATCAAAATACGAAACAACAAACTTGAGATAACTTCTCTTTGGTATTTTCTACACGTGGCGGGCTCTCCAGCCGAAAATATCACATTACCCGTTAAGCACCACAATAATTTACCAAATGCAGGAGTTGAACCAGTGCACAAGATTTTTCCTTTGTTATTATTTTAAAAATATAACAAAAGAGTACTTTTCCATTCATTTTAAATTTTAATTGAAGTTACTACCCTACTCTTAGCGTGCCCCTAGGGCCTAGACTTTCAATTTTATTGTGCAATATCACGCTTCAATTTTATTGAACAGTTTATTTGACAATTAGATTGAAGGCGCGCGATGTTCAATATCAACCCTAGACGGTCAATAATATCACGCAATACGTGATATTACATAATAAAATTGATTGTCTAGGGGTCCGCCCGCTTACCCTAATTAAAATATTACCGCAGCGTATGACTAATCAAAGTCCGCTATGTCTATCATAATCATTACATAATATTAAGACTCCCAAAATTCCGGAATAAGACAAGCAGATGGTATATAGTCCGTGCAATCCACGAAGACGCGCCCCACAAATTTTTGGATGGTCTATTTAAGCTGAGGCTTAACCTACGCGTCAGTGACGGAGCGTCAAGTTGTGTCAAGTTGTCAAATGTGTTTTTGTTATACAAAAAACACATTTGACAACTTGACGCTCCGTCACTGACGCGTAGGTTTGTTCTAAGCTTTATTGTAGTGTGCGCGTGCTCTCATAGGTAATTACTAATTAGTGTGTACCGATAACACTCAAACATTGGCGAAAGCTTGCACACATATACTATAAACGATTAGGAGGAATAGTGGGGCGCGTCTTCGTGGAACGCACGGACTATGTATAATGGTAAAGTGATCCGCTGTGTTAATATTTATGTCAGTAATAGGGATAAATATATAGTTATATTACTTTAAAAAAACTTGTGCACTGCCTTTATTCAAAGTTTCCCCACATAGCTCGCGTGTCGTAAAGCCAATTTCGTTTTACAAACATTTCTAGATCCCTTTTAGCACCACAGTGGCTACCGGCCGACAATCACGAATCGTATTAAAATTGACACCCTTGCATATTGACATAAAAAGCATATGTCGGAGCAAACGATACAAAACCAATGGAAGGTTTGGAAGGGGGTATTTTATAAAAATAACGTGCCCTCGGATCGTTCCCACGAATACTTATCGTATAGATTACAAAATATATACTTTTAAAGTTATCATTTTAAAACTTATTATATTAATGAGACAATAATTTACATTGTGACATAACAACACCCACACATGACAGAAATTCCAATGTCAGGGAGATGAGTCATGACGAAAATATATATGAAGGCACAAAACACACGCACTTAGATGCAAAACAATCGTACGTCCAGTACATACGTCATATAATTAAAACAAACAATTTAAATAGTTCAACAATCTCGCTCATAAGTAATCGAGTGACAACATGAACTTATGTCTAACATAAGTTAAGTATGGCCAAAAATGTTATTGTGATTATATGACGTAAATAAAGTACAGATTTTCTTATAATACTTAAACAATCTCAGCCTTACATACTACAGTCAAAAATTTAAATAGGTATACGCTTACAAGCATTTTTTTTTTACTTTTTATAATATAATATCACATTTATGAGTATATTTGTAACTCTAATTGATGACTCTGTAGCGAATGCCATACCTTACAATTACAAATCATCTTAATATAAACTAATTGGTTTTATAAAGCATATTCCACACTAGTAAGTACTACAAGTACTGTTTATCACTGACACAGTAACTCCACCGTACTGAAGTTAGCCGTTGCGCTCGCAGAGAGATGGTCAAGCGCACAAACTTAACTCTGTAACTAAATTCAGCCGGACTAAGTTTTTATGCCATTTAATTTAAATTTCACCACAAAAGTCGCCTCATAATAAATATGTATTCATTAGTCTTGTCAAATGAGATTTTCACCACAATACCCTGTTGTAATGAATTTGAAAATATATAAAAATGCAAATACCAATAGAAATACATTAAAACATTGACCTCCTTACTAATAAAAAGTTACACAATTGATACGCCATATAATTTTGTCCTTGACTATCAAGCATATTTTCTAATGTAACATAAGCACTGTATATGTTTAAATAGTTATAATAGTGTGGGGGACAGTGTCTTAAAATACAAAACCAAAATACAGACAGACTGGTTTTATACACAATATATGCTCAATTATAATAATAACACGTTACTTTTCAACGACACTGGGACAATCATGGCAAAACTATTACTGTTTAAATTGATTTCTCATTAATTTGAAAATTAGTTTTTAATAGTGAGCAATTTAATATAATTGTTAATCCGTTTGAGCATATACTGTTGTTAGTCTGTGGTAAAAGCAAGACTAAAATAAAATATATTACAAGCGACTTTTTCGTGACAAGGCTCGTCTGTCGTTACTGACAAATATCACAATGGAACATAATTAAATCACAACAAACATCTACAATAAAGAAACAAAAATTAAATAAGTTAAATAAATATTATAATATATTCTTAAAGTAACAAAAAACAAAACAACTTTCTCTAAACAAAAATTATGAAGAATTATATGTAATACTTTAAACGTTTTAAATATAATAATCATTAAATATTTGTACAATTTCTAACGAACATATGAAAATTTTCATTTACATTTTTAAACGCCTCTTCACTTTGGGATAAACCATCGTCCATCGATAAACTCAAATTAAGTACAATCAGCTACTTAATTAAGATTATACTTTGAGACAATTAGCTTAAATCTTAACTACTAAGATTTTTATAGTAAGTTCAAATGAACACAAAACCTTCGCATAAAATAACAAAACTTACTTTAACATTGTCTTTCAAATAAAGCTTGGAGTTCAATTCGCCACGCGGTAACACAAATATTTCGTCAGCTGTCAAGTACAGTAGTAAAATAGGAACTGTATTATAATACTACATCCAGTTTTTTCTTGCATAAATATAAAATTGTAATGTCACAACACAATAGTAATAAATATAAAAATTGTAATAAATTAAAAAATAGCTATAATATACCACATTGTTCATAAATAATTATGGGCACTTCATGTAAGAAAAAACAAGGTATAGAAATATTCGGTCGTATACAATACCTAGGTACAGATCGGTGTCTAAAGTTCTAAACTATAAATTCTAGAGTTCAGACTAAAATATGTAATATATTCTGAGGGACAGGGGACTATGACATTGATCTGAGACTGATATAACGCTCAGTTTCTAAGGATTTTTGACAGAAGTTTATCTTTTCAACATCGTTGTTGATTGGTAAACACGTTAGCCAATTATTAGCACTAGCGAATAGATAAACTCGAGTCAAAAGATCACTGAAACCAGGCATCAATGTTAAACTTATCTGTTCACTTTAGCTACTCCCAACATCTAATTAACTAAATTATTTAAATAAAATCACCTAACAAAAATATTTAACTCATCCAAAACAGAACCTCCTTTTGGAAGTTAGTTAAAATAATAAAGAAGGTACTCTACAAACAGCCGGAATTTCATAATCGGAAATTCATATTATTAATTCAGAAAGACCGGAATACAGTACGTTTCACACACATTCTGATTTTTTCAGATTATGAATTTCATAGATCGATCTGTAAGAATATGAATTTCCGATTATGAAATTCCGGCTGTGTGAGGCCAGCCTAAATGTGAGCAAAACCTGGAATCCTATTATGTAAATAGATATATCGCATTTTTCGTTTCTAAAAAGTAAAATCGAGTTTCTAATATGACTTTACACTAGTCGTTATTTGTTCTGAAAAAAGTTGACAGATAATTTCGAGTTTAACATCTGCGTTCGTTAGTCACCGATATGTCACTATAGTCGTGGGGTAGAGTTATTTTGGGAAGCCTCTCGCATTTGGTCTTGTCTAGCGGACTGGAAGCGGGGGACGAATTCGGTGTCAACAGCACCGAGTGGCGAATGCCCCCGTTTTGACTAGTGATGATATTTAAATTTGTTAGGTTATGCTTGGGTATAGTGAAGGAGGGGAAGTCCTTAGTCTTTATGTTGTCGTATATACGGACTAGTTTGCTAGTGTCGATTGCCTCCATGATGTTGACTGGGCGACTGGCGGGAGAGGCTGTGACGACCAGACCCGGCATTTTCTGAATGTTGGGCCTACTGGGCTCTGATGCTGGGACCGCGTTTTGGCTGATGTGGTGGGTGATCGAGTGACTTTTAAGACCCTGCGCCGTTTTGTAGCTCTTACCACATTGACATTTGTAAGCCTTTTTGATTCTGGAAATAAAGAATTAGTACCTCATTTTAAATAACCGTACTTGGTAATTATTATTTTTAACAAAAAATTAAAACCGACTTCCAAGGTAAAATCAATAATAACATCCTTATAATATGAACTAAAAAGTATCAAATAATTTTTCCTATTTCATGGTGCCTTTTTCCGAATTCGGCTAAAACTCAACTATTTCTGTACTTAATCTTCATAATTTTGAAGTCGGTACCAGATATAGCTGAATCCAGATGCCAGAATATTTGAAACATTTGCAACTAGCACCGACTTCAAAATTATGAAGATTGAGTACAGAAATAGTTGAGTTTTAGCCGAATTCGGAAAAAAGGCACCATGAGATAGGAAAATTATTTAATACTTTTTAGTTCATATTATGAGGAGGCGAGCAGTTTCAGTGTCATAAATGATTTTAAACTTTATCTTCATTATTGTAATACATTGCGTCCACGGGCGGCCGTAGATTTCTCAAGCGATACTATCTATTACAACAATCAAGATAAAGTTTAAAATCATAATATGACACTGAAACTGCTCGCCTCGCCTCCGCCATTCCGATGTGAATCGGCCCTAATACACCTGTATACTGTTCTACGTATCTTATTACAATTTGTTAACAGTCACACTTACAAAATATAATATCAACTGCAGATAATTTTAAACAATACATTTTAAAAAATTCGAAGTGGACACGTGCTAGGGCCGCGCCAAACCGGAATTTTAGCAGCGGCGAGGCTTTCAGTGTCATATGATTTTAAACTTTATCTTTATTATTGTAATACATAGTATCGCTTGTGAAGTCTACGGCCGCCCGTGGCCGCGATTGGTAAGTGTGACAGCTGTGCACTCTAGCATGTTACTTGTATTATCGAAGCAACTTACTTCTCAGAAGTAATGTCAAATGTGTGCCTTACGCTCTGGAGATAAGGTTTTTTGTTATGTTCAATTTTGGTGACATTGGTGACCCTGACGTGGTAATGATGATGATGAATGTAATTTGTATAGTAGCATATGCTTTCAGTTCTTAAAACAGCGCCTAAACCCCCTAACTTGTATCTATAAGGAATCCGGAGTTCTCTTAGTATCTTCGGAACCATAGTATACCTTGGTGCAGAATCTTGCGTTTTGGTAGCAGATGCTTAGGATGCTTCTCATAAAACCAAAATCACCATACGTTTCCATACAAATTTCGAGGAGTTCCCTCGATTACTCATGGATCCCATCATCAGGTCACCACTTTTGTGAACATGGTACCAAATTGGACTGAAACCCAATACAACAAAACAAAAATTTCGAAAATCGGTTCACAAACGGCGGAGTAATCGTTGAACATACAAAAAAAATATATATCCACAGCCGAACATATTATAACCTCCTCGTTTTTTGGAAGTCGGTTAAAAAGTTATTAAATAGACCACATAAAAAAAAAACTTGAGAGGTGTCAAGGAACACCCGGATGGAACGAAGTTGCTTTCTATGAGAGAGAGACAGACAGGGTAACACGCGCACGCCACGTGCGCCGCACGGCTTACATTTATAGCAAAAAGTGTCGTTACAACTTTTCGTCTTAATTTTTTCCGTCTAGCCCCCTTTCGCAACGCGCGATAAGGAACTTCATTCCAAAACTGAAGCTCCATATTATGTTGTTGAAAGAGGCAGACACAGAGCATTTGTCGCAGAGAAAAAGAAGTAAATATACGGTGATACTGTCTATTAACGTGAAAATTATGGGACTTCACGAGCGACTAGTATTTATTAAAATTGCTGCCGTGTATTCGATTTATCAGCTCTATTAAACCTTTAATTTCCGGAATACAAACTACATAAAAAAAATTGTTTCTGTTTTAGCGTAAGACGATTGTTTCAATTTTATTGTGCAATATCATTGAACAACAGTATTGCACAATTTATTTGACAGAAAGATTGAGAGGTGGGCGCGTTCATTATCAACCCTAGACGGTCAATAATATTGCACAATACGTGATATTGCACAATAAAATTGGTAGCAGAGCAATTAGTATAGATTAGTACTCACTTGCCGTCCTTCTTGTGTCCGTTCTTGGAGTGGTATTTGATGCCGTTGACGTTCTTGTATCGCTTCTTGCAGCCGGGCACGGGGCACGCGAACGGCTTCTCCTGCGCCGCCGGACCCAGCGCGCCGGACGCTGCGCTCGCGTTCATTCTATAAAATATAATGTCATAATAGCCGCCTGTCCTACCACTTACGAGATTTTCGCAGAGGAAATTTTTGTTCGTCTTATCAAAATGAAGCTACTTATAATTTGTTTGATAGTAATCAGATGAAAAAAATGTTCGAACCTGTACTATAAATTTCCTCGGATAGATAGACACACACGCGCACACACAGACAGACAAGCTTATAACCCCTTCCTCCCCCCCCCCCCCTTCGTCGGGGGTTAAAAATGTACTAGCAGAGAAAATAGACATTAATGTTGCTTAGATTTGGCTTAGATGATATTATGATCACAGCTTTATGTGCGTCATAGCATAGATCATTTTGTATGAATCATCCTGCAATGACTTAGTAACGACAATCTCTTCTTACATAATTTTAGATGACGCAAGCGAGTCCATAGTGCCTTTTATTGCACGGGAGTCGGAAAACGTATTTTTTTCCGGGAAAAAAACTGTCCTTTCCCGGAACTCAAAGTATATTCATACCAAATTTCAACAAATTGGTTTCAGCACTTTGAGCGTAAAGAGGACAGACAGGCAGACAAACTTTGGCATTAATTATAATGTTAGTATGGATAATAATCGGTGGGATAATAGCTTTATCGATTCTTAGTAATGAAAAGAAATCTAAATAATGCTTACTTGACTCCATAGCGCAGTATGAACTCAGAGCTGTACTCTTCGACGGTGGTCCACGAGTCGTTGCTGTCCTCGGACGGGCTCATCATCTCATCTTCATCCACTTCGCTTCCTGGAATAGCGTCGCAAACACTTTTAAGCCAACTCACATTAAAATTAAGCATATTTAGCATATTATTTTACACTGTGGCCTGCTCCATCTGCCATAAATATACCACCTACAAACTTTCAAGATAATACCCACTTGAAAGGTTTGCAACGAATTCGTAAATCAATTGATGAGGATGTCTATAAGCAACCATAATCACTTGCCAGTGGGTGATCCATCTGCTTGTTACCTCCTACTTTTGTTAAAAAGAACTGTTTTAAGTTGCTTAATATATTATTTTATTAGCTATGTTAGCTACTTTTAGTGAAATCTAATATTTGGCAGTAAATATACAGTATAAATTAAAATAAATAAATAAATAAACATGAATTTTTGTAATTTCACTTGTTAGCTGTAATGTACAAGAACTTAAGCTTTGTTTAGATCCACTGTTGCCACTTATCCCTATTATTCTTCATGCTTTAAGGCTAAAGTCCATATACTTAGTTAACAAAAAAATGTCATCAACGTACATATTCTTAATCTAATAGCAATAACCTGTTGGGGTACTGCTTCGCACTGATGGTGTCTTGGGTGTGGATACAAGCCGCCTGCGCACGTCCACAGGAGGTAGACTCTGCAGTTCCCGTCGCGAGGCCTCTGTGAAGAACTTCAACACGTAGCTCAGAGGTATACATGCTGGCTGTGATGCTTCCTTCTGTTCAATTACGGCTGGATCATAATCTGTGTGGAGACAAATTCAAATAAATAAATAACAATTACTATAACTTTGATTATTGACGTCAAGTGAAGCAGCCAACCAAGTTGAATATTTTTTGTAGTGGTAGTTTTGTGTAGGTGGCATGTCGATCTCTGGTTAGGCTCTTGTACAGGCACAGGTACTACAGGTACTCCAGCTCTTCGATTATCCTAGTTTTTACGGTTCCGTATCCAAAGGGCTAGTCTATCTGTCTGTCTCCAGGCTAGACGAGCCGCGCCAGCTTGAGCGACGCATAGTGAAATGACATTTTTAGTAAGAAGACGTAACAATCAAGAATATTCGGCATCTACCGGGAGCTCGTGATATTTCTAGGGATAATTATCGTGAAGTCCCTGATATCCTCTTTTCCCTGCGACATATATATTCTGTGCCTTAGCCCAGCATTGACCATGTTCATGCCCCAGCAATAAAACAGCTGATCAATGTTTACAAAATATTATCAAAATAACATTTTTAAAGAATTTCCGTTTCGGGACATCAAAGAATACAGTGAGTTTATTCTAGTGGTTTACTAATTATGTTTGAATACAATTAAAGTATTAATATAGAGTTATTTTAAATTTCATGCTAAAATAAAACATTTTGAAGTTTCAATGTTGGCAGCTATGCACACTGATAAGACGAAGGGAGGGTCATTGTATAATTGTCCACTTTTAGATGCAAGAAATCAGGTAACGTTTGAAATGGAAATCAATATTTACCAATGTGGACATCTTCAATGTGTTCGATTAAATCTGGTAGTCGAGGAAAAGTTATCCCACAGCCATTATATTTACAGATGTTTATCATGAAGACGGCCATGTCGAACGGTGGATAATATACTAGTCAAATTGGAAACTGTACTAACGATTGAGATATTTCCTTCCTGTATTTTAAAAGATCTTTGAGCCATTAATTGCATAAAATACTTTCGTGAAAGCTTTTTAAAATAATTTCATAATTTTTTAAATTAATGTACCAAGAAATTTATGGATAAAACTATTTTTTCAAATAATAAGTGCTTTGTGTATATGTCATACACCCTATGCAATCAATAGTTGGCTGTTCTTAGCGGAAATTTCGCGCACTGCGCAAGTCGACCAATGACGACACTCGATTTATAATCTGTTCAGGTCGGTCACTCAAAAATTGAACATTCCAAAGGCCGGTCTCCTCCTTCTCGGTGTTCTTTGGTAAGTGTCATAGAATTGTGAATTCTAATCGTGAAAAAGTGCTGAAATCTGAAATTTAATTACAGTAAAGAGTGATATATTGTGCTGACGGAAGGTCCCAGTGATAATCGGTGATAATATTTATTAGTGATATTGTAAGTTATCATAGAAATTCACTTTGCAAGATAGCTCCTACAATCGGCCATTTTCTACCGCTATTTATGAAGGAAACCTCTATATTTATGCTACTATTCACTCATTTATTGGGTTCCCAGTCATAATTTGGCTACAATACATTGATATTTTGACATAGTCTCTTGTATTGTCCCCTTGTTACGTAGCCCTAATAATTACGTAACGCTCTGCGGACAAACTGACAAGTCTTACTATATCGTGAGTTCTCTTGGCTGTCGTATAATAACACTTCGCTTCTATTTACAGTTATTAATCGCCGCACCCAATTAACATTAAAATGCTGTCCGCCGCTAGATTGATTGCCCCCGCAGCCAGGTCTGCTGTAAGTACTCAACTTCTAATAATTTATTGGTTATCTTAGGAGGTTTTATGAATAAATCTTCTAGTTTATTCATAAAAATTGCAACTTTAGTGATAACACTAAAGCCTCTTATGCAATTGAACCTTTGCCTTGACATTGGAATATCTATTGGTGACTTTATCAGGTTTTCATTCATAAATTACAAATTACTTCCGATGGAGTAGGTCTTAACGGAACCCTTATTATGTAACAGCCGAGCAGTCTCCAGTTCATTTTCAATTTGTTTTTTATTGACTGAAATGGTACTTTTAATCTGAATAACATTGCCGTAATTTAATTATGAAAGGTATCAATGTAAACCAGCCTTTACACTTACATTTCAGATCTTCAGCAATGCCGCCATCGTCAGGCCACTGGCAGCAGTGCCCTCACAGACACAGATCGTGCCCGCGGCCCCAGCACAGTTCTCAGCTGTCCGATCCTTCCAGACCACCTCAGTTACTAAGGATATCGACTCAGCTGCTAAATTCATCGGCGCTGGTGCGGCGACAGTAGGAGTAGCTGGATCTGGTAATTATTCTATTATATAATAACCCTTGCCTGTTCACATGCTTGCATGATTGTATAATATCTAAGCACTAACCCAAACTGTGCTCCTGGTTTCTCACTGAACCCTAATTCAGACTTCAGGAATGCTTGTAAGTGCTAATCATTTGTCAAATGACATGTTTCCTCTTTCATTAAAACAAAGAATGAAGAAATAACAATTTAATCTGAAATTAACCTAAACAGTTTGGTTATTGGCACTTACATTAGACAGTTTATAGAACATTCCAATGAAACCAAAGGCACAGTTAAGAGCCCGGGCTACCCTCGAAATTCTCATACATACGTAATACCAAAATCATTTTCTCATACGAAAATATTTAACATTTTTGAGTTATTTTTCAGTTTAAAATAGTAATTACCTAGGTTCCTGTACAAAAATTAACTTCAAAATATTTAAACACTAAAGTAGTAAATTTAGTAAAAAAAAATTATACACAAAAAAATTTTTTTTTAGTGTTTAAATATTTTGAAGTTAATTTTTGTTCAGGAACCTAGGTAATTACTATTTTAAGCTGAAAAATAACTCAAACATGTTAAATATTTTCTTATGACAAAATGATTTTGGTATTACGTATGTATGAGAATTTCGAGGGTAGCCTGGCCCCTTAAGACTAATCTCACTGTTCTTGCGTGTTTTGTTTCTTTTGTGTTTTTGTGACTTAAACTAAGCTAGATGCTATAAGGTGTTAAAGCTCATGGCAAAGTACTGCACTAAAATCTTAGTAAAAAGTTTGCACACAATAACACAACTTTGTGCAAATTTTCATTCTCATGTTACATAACCTAACATGATGGTGGTATTTCACATCACAACAGTAAAAAAATGTTTTTGAAATAATATTAACACTATAACTTGCAGGTATTGGAATTGGTGTCGTGTTTGGATGCTTGATCATTGGTTATTCTCGTAACCCATCATTGAAACAACAACTTTTCTCATATGCAATTCTCGGATTTGCACTGTCTGAAGCTATGGGCCTTTTCTGTTTGATGATTGCTTTTCTAATGCTATTTGCTTTTTAATTTAAGCGTCACATTCAATGTACTGTCTTGCTTGCATGAAACTAATACTAAACTAATGGGTGAGTTCCATTTGTGTTGTCCTATTATAGTATGTGAATCTGGATGTAAGTTTCATATTGTTTTAATAGTTGTTAAATAATTCGATTATAATTTACGGATCTTTCTAACACTTTAGCTGGCATGTCAGTTTTATTGCTGATCCCCACGATGGGCCAGCGTAGTGGCCCATCATGATGGGCCAGCGTGGGGAGGACGTAGTGGCGTAGGATGGCCGATGGCGCCAGCGATGGCGGCGGTGTCGGTTTTTCGGGCGCACATCAAAGGATGACGACCCAGTGATGGCGGTACGCCTCTACACGTTGGCGATACGACAGTCGGTGTCTGACCGCGGTCGAGTGAGGACGTCGTAATTCGTATAACAATTTACGAATTTCATTCAAAATGACGAGTACGTGATCTCATAATGAATGAAAATATAATAATATTATGATAAAGGTGAAAGTTTGTATGGATGTATGGATATTTGTTACTCTTTTACTCAAAAACTACTGAACGGATTTTAATGAAACTTTACAATAATTATTATAGCTTTTACATTATAATATACAGAACTCCTGAATTTTTAAAGATCCAAGTTTGGGAGTTTCGGCGTTGTTTTAAGAACAGAAAGCATATTAATATGCCATTATTACATTCATCATTGTCATCATCATCACTACCATAAACCATTATTTTAATTTTAGTCTCGAAATAATTATTCCTAGAATTCAAGAAAAGGTTCATATTAGGAGGGAGGTGATACGAAGTTCACCTGGTCATCTGGTGAAGTCATAAATTATTAAAAATGCACGTTTTGCATTGCCGCAATGGCTAATGCTTACACGTCCGTCTTGAACGACGTTTAGATCGCAACTGAACACGGCCATCATGTAGAGGCGTTGCAACCATTGCATGGCCATCGCAGGCGCCATTCGATCGCCCAGCGCTGGCCACTCTTGTAGAGGGGCCATTACAGGCATGCTATAATAGAGTTTATAAAAATACTATTTTATAAAATAAGTACAATAGTGAGGGTGCCATACAACATTTTTTTTTTTTTATTCCAAGCAAATTTTTTGTGAGTAGCTTCATTTTGATAAGACAAACAACTTTTTTTCTGCAAAATATCTTGAAAGTGGTAGCTAACAGAGATAGAAAGGAATTCATACTTTAATTTGATGGTCCTAAAATATGGATTGTTCTATTTGTAGCATAATGTTAATCTTAAATTATATAACAGATAACTATTTATACAGCCAAACCTGGATAAGCTAGAGTTCAAGGGAACACGATTTCATTCTCGCTCATAGAGGTTTCTCACTGACCCGAGTTCCTCACTTATTCAGGTACAAGGTTAGCGTTTCTCTCTTATAGAGGTACGCACATGGGCTTAGCGAGGTACGGGCAGGGGAGGGCAGCTGCCCCTTCCCTAGAAGAGCGATCGGTCGCTAATGCTCACGAGTTTCATACCTAAACGTGGAGCGGAGAGTTGCGGGGTGAGAGGGGAGGCATTTAATCCCAGTTCGCTCGCTCATATTTTGTTTTTAATCACCTTCAATACTATTGTGAGATTCGAAGTTTTGGATTTTCTTTATAAACCTTGGGAGCTTAAAATGACGGGTCCTAGCTGTTACTCTCACTTAGGGGGGGTATTAGATTATCATTTATATTGGATAATGTAATATAGATAAATGATTCATTTCTTCCTTGATCATAGATTTTTGACGTTTGCTGAGAGATTGGATCCAATACGGTCATAGAAATTGGTTTTGCCAGTTATTTAATATAAAAAAAAGTTTTTAATTTTTTGTTCGTTAATATGTTTCAAATAATGTAATGTAATTCTTTTTCTAATTATAAACTTGAATAATCTTGCTGAAATAACATAAAACAAGCCATACTAAAAATGACGATGTCTTTTGACAAATCAAATTCTCTGAGATCTAGTAACACTGATGTCAATACCTGTCAGTGTTAGCGCTCCCCATTGGCAATTGAAACCACTTATGACGTAAAATAGGATCAATGATAAATGATAATGTAATATGCAGATATGATCAAATGATCATTTTTATTGGATCCTATATAATATGATCCTATAAAATGATCCAATATAAATGATAATGTAATACCCCCCTTATTATACAGTTTTCTCACTCATCCAGTTGTAACTTACCCAGGTTTAGCTGTATATTATTTAAGAGTAACATTGTCCTACAAATAGAATAATCCGTATTTTAGGACCATCAAATAAAAGTATGAAATTTTCTATCTCTGTTGGTTGTTTGCCTTATCAAAATGAAGCTACTCACAAAAATAAAAATAAAAATTAGCTTGTTAGTAATTAAAAAAAAAAATTGTTCTAGGGCTCCCTGACTATAATTTATATAAATTGTTGGTAACTCCATTTTAGGCATTTGAACTTTTTCAGTTTAATAGTAACTTGTAAACAATTTATCTATTTTTATTTTCAACTCAAAAAACCTCATACAATTTATTTTAGCAGTAACTTGACTTGATATTTTGTTTTGCAGGTGCTGGTATCGGAACAGTGTTCGGCTCCCTCATCATCGGCTACGCCAGGAACCCATCTCTCAAACAGCAACTTTTCTCATACGCCATCTTAGGTTTCGCTCTGTCTGAGGCTATGGGTCTGTTCTGTCTTATGATGGCCTTCCTGCTGCTGTTCGCTTTCTAAGCTATTTATTGTTAAGAACACTACTACTGCCATCCTACGAGGTTTCAGTGTATAATATCTGGAGTGAAAGGCCATGGAATCAATGTGTGAAACCTCACCCTCATAGTGGTGCAAAGGACATGTGTTTTAAGTGTTACGATATGCCGTCACATCATTGGGCATGCAATTTATTTAATTATGTAGTATATATCTGCAAATAAAACATTGTATGAAAACTTTGATTATTCCTACACCTATGTTTGTAGACTGTTGACCGAAAATCATGTTATGAATAGTCTCGCAGTGTAACTGAAAGTCTTTGATGATATTTGAAGCCAGTCAAACGCAATGCGTGTGTGTTGTCATCGACTTAATACTTATGCTGTTTGGGAATGTCAGTATCTGTATTGTACATTTTAGGGCAATTAAATGATACAAATCATAAGCTTTTTCACTATAACTTACCTCTTTATTTTTGTGTGTAAACAGTATTTTTAAATAACGGTAAATATAAAAATGTCTGATCCAAGTGTGGATAAGTTTGGACCTTTTAAGTGAGAATTGCTTTGGCCGCTTGAGTTTATATGTAATGCATGCATCTAAAATAACAGTACCGTACCCAATTTAGCTACTATAAAAACCGACCAAGTGCATGTCGAGCCACGCGCAATATAGGGTTCCGTAGTACCGCTAGTTCAGGGGTCACCAATTAGTTTCGCTCGGGGTTCATTTTAAGAAATGAAATAATTTATAAAAAAATATTTTTGAAAGAAATAACGGAAATTACAAAGCTAAAGCGCTTATTCCACTTATCCTAGCTAGGATCCTAAATCGTTTCCGATTTAGTCAAGTGGAATAACATTTAGAAAGCTAGGATCCTACCTAGGAACCTAGCTAGGATAAGTGGAATAAGCGCTAAGGTATCAGTCGCTATAAATTATCTGTCTGAAGTTTGGAGTGAAAGCTATTGACATTCATCTTCGAAAATGCTTGGTCGGTGGTCCGCACATAATGGGTCGGCGGTCCGGATGCGGACCGCGGTCCGCCAATTGGTGACCCCTGCGCTAGTTTTTTAAAATTAGTGTATGGTCAATGAATGTACTATCGAGGAAATTGACTTCTATGCAGTTGACAGACCAACGTCATTTGGTCGATCAAATCAATTCAATGTTAATTGTGATCTGTCGGCTGGGTTTGACGTAACACGACCAAACTACGTAGATCCGCCATCATAGGAATCAACTTCTCTGATAGTACATTTATAACGTGTTTTGCACTACTAACAACATCACCTCAGTTGCTTTCAAAGGAATTTGAACGAAAACTTCCTTTATACTTCGCCGAATACATTTTTTTTAGTTGATCGACTATTACTCAATAACTTATGAAGTCTTCTTAGCCATGCTAGTTTTATATACCTATATATATTTTTTAATTTTTGATATTTTCAAAATTACATACAAATTTCATACTCTGATATGTTTTTTTCGTAATAGCTGATTCGAAATAATTTGTATGTCTGATAATTTGAAGATAGGGAAGTAAAATTAAACTAATTTATTTATTATTGATATTCAAAGTTTTAAAATAAAGTAAAAATCAACGATAGATACTTTTGAGTACCAATTTTTTCTTAATGAAATAAGGGGCCAAACGAGCAAATGGGTCACCTGATGGGAATCAATTTTGATATACTATATCAAGCATAAAATAATATCAATTGATATATCATGATTCATGAATCATGATATTATGTATCGGAGATATATATATATATATATATATATATATATATATATATATATATATATATATATATATTGGTATTTTTTTAGACGGGCTTTGGCCCACCACACATTCCCACCACTGTATCTCCTGTGTCGCCAGGATCGACATATTGGTATTATATAATATAGGTATATCATGCGAACCCTGAGCTTTTGAATACGCATTTGTATTTTTTATACTAAAACTCCTTATTTATAATACTACTATGTCTATTTTTTGTTATCCTAGTACTCTACATACAAATACTACGAATACATAAAATGTAGAAGAGATTATAATAAAACACATTATTGTGACAACCCTGAAGCAATGACGAATACCTACACAAAAGCGGCATTTCGCGCGACTTCAAAGGCGTTGGAACACTGTAGTTATTTACACTGTGGTTCTAGGTTAGGGTTGCCAACCGTCCTGTTTTCCCAGGACATGTCCTGGTTTTTGTAGTGTCCTGGGACGTCCTGAATAGTTTTTAAGCAACGTCCTGGGTTGTCCTGGGTTTTTTAATTTTAAATTCACGCACTCTTCTCAAATTTTTACGCTACTTGCAAGTACAGTACCCGGCAATAAATATTGTACAACGACCTTTGGAAAGTGACAGTCAGCTGATTTCGGTTTTGTAGAGCGTTCCCATACAAAAACACAATTTTTGGCCTATTTTTGCTGTACAACGATACGGAACCCTTCGTGCGCGAGTCCGACTCGCACTTGGCCGATTTTTTATATTCTATTCTGAAATATTGACTATTATTTATTTGACATAATTCCTGCGACACTCGGGCGCGGGCGTCCTGTTTTTAAACTGAATTGTCCTGGTTTTCCAACTTGAAATCCTGGTTTTTTGAATTTGAGGTTGGCAACCCTATTCTAGGTGATCCTAGGCGGAATAAAAATTGAAAGTGACTTGAACGTAAATCACTATGGTGAATTAGTGCAACACTACCCACTATTTATCCGACTACGGCCAAGCAAAAGGCAGGGCTATGATTTTTTTTTACCTGTATAATAATATAATATAATATCTATGGACGCTTCACACCACGTCAGTCTGGCCCCGTGGTAAGTACCTGAAGGACTTGTGTTACAGGTACCAGACAACGGAAATATATTTAATACTTTTATACTATACATATATTTAAGATTTTTATTATATGATTCACATATTTAATACACATCCATGACCCAGGAACTTTATAAACTTTTTGTTCCGTCGGCGGGACTCGAACCCGCGACCTCTGGCTTGAGCTACCAACGCGCTCATCACTGCGCCACGGAGGTCGTCGGTGTATGCTATGGATGTTAATTTATTCCCTCATAACTTCTTAAGTACAAAATATGTATATTGTTAAAAGCCATTTAGCCCTATTTTGATCGCATACGCCGGCTACATTACTACTACAGGCTACTTGACCTATATTCAATTTCATTGAACAAATGCATATTTCTAGTAGAACTTGGCCTAGAAAACCGTATTTCACCCTTATCATCAAATAATATAATAAAAGCTTATGATTGATAAATAAAGTCGAATTGAAAATATAATTTTATGAAAACAGGATTTGTACTGACGAAAACGCTTTTGCGGTACTTCCGATTTGGATGTGACTTAATCCTCATAGTAATTTAATATCTTTTATTTATCGCGATCGTATATATAAGTTTATTTGTACATAAATAATAAGAATAAGTCTAGAAAGATTTGTAAAATATATTTTCTTGAATAATTCACTTAAAACATCAATTTTATATACTATCTCCATTTATTGTAGACGGGAAATGAAATGGCCAAAACTTTTCTCCAAAAGTTTTCAACATTACAAATGATTTCTATTTTCTTATTTAATTCTTTTATAATTTTTGGGCACTTTTAGACTCGTACATTTAGCACATAAAAAGCGTATGACGTCACACTATGGCGGACAGTGTTTTAGGCGCCATTTAAGAGGCATATTTTTTAATAATCATTTTTATGGGTTTCTACTATTTAAAATATTAAAATATTAGTTTTTTTGTGAAAATGAATGATTAAGAAGCGATTAGCATGAAGAAAAAAAGTAGGTCAAGTAGCCTATGGCGTCACGTTAAAGTGCGTAATGACATAGCGCCCTCTAGGGGACATGAAAAGTAAAAAAGTATCTTGACAGTGTCGTGAGTATCAAATGAACGAGCTTTGTTGGGACATTTTATGGAGCATTTTAAACTTATTAAGTTTTTAAAAACTAAACAGCTGGGCACAAAGTATAGTCGAAAATATAAAAAGTTACGGCATATTTAGGCACCGTTCCGAACGAACACTTTATTATGATGCAATGTAAAGGCCAGTTTGGCCCTCATTTACAAGATTCCTTAAGGTGCTCCCAGACAGAAGTTACATAACGTTAGATAATAATTTATAACAAAATACGTTTGTTTTTTGACATGTTGTAGCGTATGTTGCACGATGTTATAAAATGTAATCGTGTTACACAATGTTTTACAACGTTATATAATGGTGCTCCCACACCGCAGTTAAAAAATGTTCAGTAACGTTAGTAAACATTTGTTTTAGTGTAGGAGCACTTATAACATGTAACAGTTCCTAACAAAATGTAACAATTGACAACATTTGTTAGTAAATGTTTTTGTGTTAGAAACGGCGGTGTGGGAGCACCATAAGTATAACTTCTGTCTGGGAGCATCTTAGCCGTAAATTATTTTTATGCCTTCTCACTAGATGATGGCAGAGTAATACTTATGGATGGGTCTCAATAAAATACATACTATCATCAACAAATTTATTGCAAATAATTTCAATAGAAAGCATTTAAGTGCTCATCTCTGTAAGGCCACCCGCGCATTAGGCGACCAGGCCGTGCGGCCAGGTCGCCGCGACCACCCCGCGCACTTTGCGGCCAAGTCTGTGACCACACTCGTATGAGTAGTGATTTGATGAGTAAACTTTGACAATTATTTTGTTTTCTGCATACGAAAAACGTGTGGCCGCGGCGATCAGTGCGTGCACACTGAGTAATTTCATACAAATTCCCGTATCTCGTTGGCCGCGGCGGCCAAGTGGCCGCGTGTGTGTCGCGATGTTTTTCGTTGGCCGTGCGACCAGAGCGTGACAGCTGGCCGCTGGTCGCGTAATGCGCGCACTTACTTATATCGTAGAAGAATTAATTGGCCGCAGCGACCATGCCGCCTAATGCGCGGGGGGTCTTAAGGCCACAAAATATGGTTGTTTATTTACTGGCATAGGACATCCTGGACCACACTGTTATGTGACCGTTATATGACAGAGGTGAATCCTTAAATTTTTTTACAAACTTCTATGTTAAATACTTAATAAATTGAAGACTTTCTCAACACAATAATTTTGAACAAACCAAAATGCCAAAGTGAATACAAAATAGGCAAAATATTTCGCATTCACTTTGGAGAAATGAACACTAATCGAGAAACTTTGTAGGAAACATTCAACGCTCACGCATCGCGCACGCAGACCGTATAAACATGTAAATATATTTCTGTTGTAATAGACAATGTCAAATTCCTTTCTTATTTGGTGTTTCATCAGCTACCTTATAGCTACTTGTACATTTTTTTCTTTTTAACCATCTTCTAAAAATTTAAGTTAAAGTTTAATTTAAAGTTTTTTAAATACCTTAATCACTAGGTATTCCTCATGAAATTTGCCACTAACCACATACTTAACATATCATACAATAGAAACCCAGCAGGTAATTATCTCACATACAGTATTTTTTTACAGATGAACCATAAAGAAAACACTTAAATCAACCTTATAGAACATCTGTGCCAAAAAGCGTTGATTTCGAAGATCCTATTTAGTATTTACCGGCACACAAACCTGAAGTGAAACAACAAAACTTAAAGTGAATATTGTCTACACTTTCAACTGTCTTAAAATATGTTTATTTAGCATAATATATAAAAACAATGTGCAAAATGTTCACACTACTGTGGGTGTGAGCAACAAATGACGGGTGTCCACAAAAGAATATTATAGTTAAATATTCAAACATGATATAATTTTACTTAAATCTAGCTCGCAAAACAAATAAGGCAAATCACTACAGCATCGACTTCCCAATGTCTCTATATACCGTCACTTTTCAATCAAGCTCATAGAAATGTAACCATAACTATGCCACTTTCAGCTTGTGTATTCACAGGAATAAAATACTGATATTGTTTATGATGTCAATATCACGATTAGTATTTTTATTTTATATACAATATTCATTGAGGATGTTATATAACTCATAATTTTGTTGATTGTGTTTTTGTTGATTACAAGTTGATTGTGTATATTTTAAAGATTTAACCTATCAACTCCCATAAGGACGACGGCGACCACGACAACAATAGACTTTCCAAGAATCCGCGATCGAAGGATTAAAACCAGTACATATTCATGATTGCTATTACTTTTATGAGATTCTTATAAATCTAGTGTGTAGGAATGCAAATTATTTTGAAAGAGCGAGCTTGTGTCTTGTCTGACTTGAGAAACTGTAAATATTATCACACCAAAAATACCTTGATCGAGTTTTTTAATAACAAAAAATAGAAAAGAAAAAAGTATTTCGATACGAGCGTAAGTACCAGTTTCTGAAATTACGCAAAAAAATCAAATATTCATTGGTAAATTACGAGTTGCTTAGTTTCGTAAAAATATTTGAAACCGATTTTTTTTAAATCGACCAAGTGCGAGATGGACTCGCGCACGAAGGGTTCCGTAGGTACCACAATAGAGAAAAATAGGCTGAAAATTGTGTTTTTTGTATGGGAGCCCCTTATTTATTTTATTTCTTTAAATTTTATTATAAATAAAGTACAAATAAAACAGAGTATTTTGTGAATATTTCAAGTGCATAGTGTATTGCCGTTATTGATATCGAGCAAGAAATAGCAAAAAAATCATGTTTATTGTATGGGAATCCCCCTTAAATATATAATTAATTTTGTTTTTAGTATTGTTATAGCGGCAACAAATTATATAGATAATAATCTGTGATTTTTTTTACAGAAGTCTAGCTATAGCGGTTCTTAGTTACAGCCTGGAGACACACAGAGAGACAGACGAACAGACAGACAGACATCAAAGTCTTTGTAATTCTTACCCTTTGGTAACCCTAAAAACCATTCAACTATTCTAACATAGTTATAATCGTATAACATAGTATCGTTTAAAGTAAAATAAGCTTTAGCAGAAAGTGGACATAGTTATGACAATGTTGCCATTAAAATGAGATCATCACACAGCATTTTGGTCCGAAAAATATTTCTATGAATTTGAATCAACTTCTGTGACTTCTAACATTATTTTTGGCTCCAACCGTCCGTCGCATACAAAACACTCATATCACCATTTATATTACCCTCTTTTACAACTAGTTGATAATCTTTACATGTAACAACTACGCTAATACAGTTAAATCGCCTCCGTTTCGAACTGAGCGCCCTTCGTGAAAGTAATAGGACCGTACGTTTCCGATTGTTCTATCTTTAACATTTGATGTTTTTTCAACACAAGTAAACTGTAGAACTTTTGCGCCACCTGAAAAGTAACAAAAGATTTAATTAGTAAATAATACACAATACAACTTTTAAGTAGCGAGTGGGTTTGGTTTCACCGGTTCGGGAGCTAACCCGGCGAGATGAACCTTTTATCAATCTGCTATTTTACACTTCAATAGAAATTATTTAAATGGTGATCATATTATTTTCTGAGTAATTTTTTTCTACACTTACATAGAAACCAATTCTGTGGCCATGGCCATACTGGGCCTGTTTGTATATACGTGGTATTACCTGCTTCCTCGTATTGTGTCGGGGCGCGATGTCGGCGAAGGCGAGGCACTGGCCGGCGGCGAGCTTGGCGCGCACGGCGGCGAACAGCTGCGCGGCGCGCCGGTTCAGCACACGCTCTTCAAACTGTTCCTCTGTCTCGCCCAACTCGCGCTCGCCTTCCTCCGGCTGAAATAAATATTTTTATTCAAAATAGGTAATACTAATACACTTTTTGAACATCGTATAATAAACGTAGAAACTAAGTTGCCTACCACCAGTTCGGGAACTAACCCGGCGAGAAAAACCCGCTTAAGAAAGTAACTTTTAGAAAATTACAAGAGTGATATAATAAACAGGTGCTCTTCTGGCTGAGATGTACACACTGGGAAAGATCCGTGAAAGCCAATCTTCGGCTGAGAAAGATGTTACAGAATATAATGAAACATTTGTTTCTACATAAGAATATTGATAAAAGCTTGGAAATCCAAACTAAATACCAATGGTAAACACCATTGCTAATAAAGATATTTACAAGCGTTCGTTGTCTTTATCTGTGGTGAGACTTTTGTGATCTGCCAGACAAATACAAGCAGACCACAGTAATTCGCTGTTTAAATATTTTTATTTGTGTTTACCGGAAGAAAATATTAATAATACACTTACATTTTCCACGCTGAGCGGTAAATCGTAATCATGCTGCGGACTGTTGTGTCCCTGTTGATCGTCGTATCCTAAGTTCGTCATTTGCATGCCACTCTGGAATGAAAAATATGCACTGTATGTGTATTTTTCCATATTTTTTTGCATTTAACATTTACCTCGGTATGTTAGATTAGTTAACTGTTGAAGCGAATAAGGATTAAGGGCTCCATTCCACCGCGGCGCACGGAGAGACTACGCACGTGCGTCAAGCTTCGCTTTGTAAGAAAATATATGTAATATGTGACTGTGTCCGTGTGCGTCCCCCCAGAAAGCCCAATCGAGCTAGATGTATTTTCAATATATCAGAATTTAGAGCAAAAATGGAGCACCTCTACAGTCAAGTAAAAAAATTGGAGCATTAATACGAACGACGCTGTGAGCTAAAAACCGTGGGCTTGCTGACGTCCTGTCCCGTCAGCACGCCCAAGCTAGATCTCGGGAACCGTTGAGAGTACTATCGTGTATTGTGGTTCAAATTTTCGAGCAAAATTGGAGCACTCTGCTCCCGTGAAATCAACTTCGAAACTAGAATGTGAAAGGAGTTAGACGTGATTAACCGGTGGGCTTGCTGGCATCCTGTCCCGTCAGCAAGCCCACGCAGATCTCTGAAACGGTAATGATTTGGATTATGATTAAAAACTCTACAATAGAGCCCTATTTAGAGCACTCTGCTCCAAAAAAAATATTAATGTAGCTTCAATAGTTATCGAGTTACAGGCCTTTGAAAACGGGCTTGCTGACGTCGCGTCCCGTCAGCAAGCCCATTTGGAGCGTGAAAACTACTGAACGGAGAGTCGTCAAAAATATCTCAAATCGTAGCTTAGAATGAGAGAACTATGCTCCAAATAGATCAAAATCCTAGGTTCTACGGATTTCGCGCTATCAGCGAAAAACACTTCAGCCGCCAAAATTTGTCGATTTTCACAATCGCGCGACGTTGCCGTTCCGTGCAACAAGCAAATGAACGCTTCATTTGCCGTTGGTGTACACGAGAATGAACCTTCCGATGGTTTATTTAAGAGTCTCTTTACTTGCAATCCTAAGATGGCTTGTAGTTTATGTCAGAAATAATAGACCAGCAGCTATCGTTGCTAATTCGACATTTGTAATCTTCTTGTAAGTTCATGTAAAAGTAAGCTTGTTTGCCTACTCCCTATATTGAAATGTTACCTAATAATATTTCATTTGATGTGATGTGAGTCAGCACAGCATGATTAAGGGCCTACACGAGCCATAATGGCGCCGCCATTAGTTAAAAATAATTACTCACGTAAGTAGTACCTACTTTTAAACGAAAACTCAGTTTTCAAGTTAGGCATTTATTTAGAAACAATCAATCGGCAAAATATAGAAAGCTGTGTAATATTTATTATTTTTAACTGAGAAATTACTTTTTTAACTGATGGCGGCGCCACTTAGGCTTGTGAAGTTGTGATCTTAATAGAAGTGTTGAAATAAAACAAGAAACATACAAATGTGTAAATGTTATAATTGTTACAAATCAGTCTTGTTTTATAAATTAGAATAGGTAAGGTGCCTGAAGGTACCTTTCGCACCTTTGCTTCTTATAAAACAGTCTTAATCATCATTTGGTTGCTTATGTTACTTTACTACGATTATGATTAAATAAATATAGCGTTTCATTTATTGTAGTGTTCCTATTACGTTTTTTCCAAACATGTTGAAATAAAATTTAAAATAAACTAACAGACAATATAAGTAAACATCGTAACAATAGGTAGGTATAGTGCTTAAGCAAAGTTATACAACAATTTTTATCACATTTTTGGTCATAAAATGGCACTAAAATTATGTAAAGTTTCATGTGCACAATCACCTCTTTATTTGTGTCCATTTCGCTATAATCCTCACTTTTGAAACCTTCATGAAAATCAATTTTGAGTAGGTATGCTAAAAAATATTCATGAAATAGTCGTGACTACACGCCGAATCTCGAAAATAGTCCTTCAACGATTCCAGAGTCATGGGTACCTTGGTGAGGATTATAGCGACATGCTTTTTCGGTATAATCCTCACCTGTTTTCTACTAAACGTTTACGGATTTCAGTATAAACTTGGTATCAAAAAATAGTCCGGAAATAGTCGTCCCAAGCGATATAAATTTCGACCTGGTTTACTCTGTATAAGTATGTTAAAAACCCATATAACCCATGTAAACTATACATATAAAAAATCCTCAACACACCTTTATAACTCTGGAATCCTTGAAGGACTATTTTCGAGATTCGGCATGTAGTCACGACCATTTCATGAATATTTTTTGGCATACCTACTCAAAATTGATTTTCATGAAGGTTTCAGAAGTGAGGATTATAGCGAAATGGACACAAATAAAGAGGTGATTGTGCACATGAAACTTTACATAATTTTAGTGCCATTTTATGACCAAAAATGTGATAAAAATTGTTGTATAACTTTGCTTAAGCACTATACCTACCTATTGTTACGATGTTTACTTATATTGTCTGTTAGTTTATTTTAAATTTTATTTCAACATGTTTGGAAAAAACGTAATAGGAACACTACAATAAATGAAACGCTATATTTATTTAATCATAATCGTAGTAAAGTAACATAAGAAACCAAATGATGATTAAGACTGTTTTATAAGAAGCAAAGGTGCGAAAGGTACCTTCAGGCACCTTAGGTTTGATTGGGGTCCTCGTGCTACGTCCGACGTAAGAGTCCGATTCAGTGCAAAAGAGGTGGCCTCCATTATTAATAGTATGAATCGAGGCAAGTCGCCGGGGCACGATGGCCTCAGTGTGGAGCACTTGAGGCATGCTGGTGTACACTTGCCTCGAGTGCTTGCTATGTTTTTCAGTTTGTGCGTTAGTCATCAATACCTGCCACAGACTTTGATGTCTACTGTTGTTGTGCCCATTATGAAAAATAAGACGGGGGATGCCTCCGACATGTCCAATTATAGGCCGATATCACTGGCTACTGTGACTGCTAAAATACTGGACAGTCTGCTTGACAAACGGCTGGAACGGCATACAGATATCCATGAGTCACAATTTGGGTTTCAGCCGGGCCTATCCACAGAAAGTGCCATTTATTGTCTCAAGCAGACTGTGCAGTATTACACATTTAGAAAGACTCCGGTATACGCCTGCTTCTTGGACTTGTCGAAGGCATTTGACTTAGTGTCTTATAAAAAGCTGTGGCAAAAATTAGCCTATGAAACTACTCTGCCCAAAGAACTGGTTGGTTTATTTAAATATTGGTACGGCAATCAGAAAAACCGTGTTAAATGGGCTGGAGTGTTTTCTGACGTGTACGGGTTGGAGTGTGGGGTGAGACAGGGGGGGTTAAGCTCGCCCCGCCTCTTCAATCTGTACATGAATCGGCTGATAGGTGAGCTCAACAACACCTTTGTAGGATGTCATGTAGACGGCGTTTGTATTAATAATATCAGTTACGCAGATGATATGGTGCTGTTGAGCCCATCGATCAGTGCGTTACGCAGGCTTCTCCGTATCTGTGAGGAGTATGCGGTGGACCATGGGCTCAGATACAACGCCAACAAGAGCGAATTTATGGTCTTCAGTGCTGGCGCTGACAAGGGTCGCAGAAGTGTACCTCCTGTGACTCTTGGCGGCGTGCAGTTAAAAAGAGTCGACCGATTTAAATATCTGGGTCACTGGGTCACCGCCTCTCTGTCAGATACGGAAGACATAGAGAGGGAGCGTAGAGCGCTATGTGTGCGCGGTAATATGTTGGCACGTAGGTTCGCACGATGTAGCAAGCAGGCCAAAATGACACTGTTCAGAGCATATTGTCAGTCATTCTACACGTGTGGCCTATGGGTCAGATATACGCAGCGCTCATATAGCGCTCTCAAAGTTCAGTACAACAACATATTCAGGATGCTTTTTGGTCTGTCGCGTTATTGCAGCGCCTCATCTATGTTTGCTGAGGCACATACAGACTGTTTTCAGACCATTATTAGAAAGAGATGTGCCTCGCTCTGGTCGCGTGTGCAAAACAGTCCAAACAGACTCCTGAATGTGTTGGGTAGCAGGTGGGATTCCGTGTTGTTGAAGCATTGGATGCAGCTCCATGCTCCGATAGCACGGTTCCCATATATTTAATTTTTAAGTTAAACTCCAACTTATTTTTACCAACACTAGAATAAGGAGCTATTGTTGAAACTAACACTATGGATGAAAAATCTGAAATAAATTAATTGAATTTAATTGAATTGAATTAGGTACCTATTCTAATTTATAAACAAGACTGATTTGTAACAATTATAAAATTTACACATTTGTATGTTTCTTGTTTTATTTCAACACTTCTATTAAGATCACAACTTCACAAGCCTAAGTGGCGCCGCCATCAGTTAAAAATAATTTCTCAGTTAAAAATAATAAATATTACACAGCTTTCTATATTTTGCCGATTGATTGTTTCTAAATAAATGCCTAACTTTAAAACTGAGTTTTCGTTTAAAAGTAGGTACTACTAACGTGAGTAATTATTTTTAACTAATGGCGGCACCATTATGGCTCGTGTAGGCCCTTAATCATGCTGTGCTGACTCACATCACATCAAATGAAATATTATTAGGTAACATTTCAATATAGGGAGTAGGCAAACAAGCTTACTTTTACATGAACTTACAAGAAGATTACAAATGTCGAATTAGCAATGATAGCTGCTGGTCTATTATTTCTGACATAAACTACAAGCCATCTTAGGATTGCAAGTAAAGAGACTCTTAAATAAACCATCGGAAGGTTCATTCTCGTGTACACCAACGGCAAATGAAGCGTTCATTTGCTTGTTGCACGGAACGGCAACGTCGCGCGATTGTGAAAATCGACAAATTTTGGCGGCTGAAGTGTTTTTCGCTGATAGCGCGAAATCCGTAGAACCTAGGATTTTGATCTATTTGGAGCATAGTTCTCTCATTCTAAGCTACGATTTGAGATATTTTTGACGACTCTCCGTTCAGTAGTTTTCACGCTCCAAATGGGCTTGCTGACGGGACGCGACGTCAGCAAGCCCGTTTTCAAAGGCCTGTAACTCGATAACTATTGAAGCTACATTAATATTTTTTTTGGAGCAGAGTGCTCTAAATAGGGCTCTATTGTAGAGTTTTTAATCATAATCCAAATCATTACCGTTTCAGAGATCTGCGTGGGCTTGCTGACGGGACAGGACGCCAGCAAGCCCACCGGTTAATCACGTCTAACTCCTTTCACATTCTAGTTTCGACGTTGATTTCACGGGAGCAGAGTGCTCCAATTTTGCTCGAAAATTTGAACCACAATACACGATAGTACTCTCAACGGTTCCCGAGATCTAGCTTGGGCGTGCTGACGGGACAGGACGTCAGCAAGCCCACGGTTTTTAGCTCACAGCGTCGTTCGTATTAATGCTCCAATTTTTTTACTTGACTGTAGAGGTGCTCTATTTTTGCTCTAAATTCTGATATATTGAAAATACACCTAGCTCGATTGGGCTTTCTGGGGGGACGCACACACTGTGTCCACTGCAACCCACGGACACGCTACGCACGAATTGACTCAAGTCAAAGAAATAAATTCGTGCACGTCCACGCGTGCGCGTGGCCCTGCACAGCGTGCGCCGCGGTGGAGCCTTAACTCCCGCACAAAACTACGAATTCGCATCGCATCGTAATGTTATTTTTATTATGAGTTATGTCGCAGATATATGTGACGTTATCAGCGTGAAGGGACCTTATTGTCGGTATTGAGTTATTAGCATCCCCATAATCTACATTTAATAAGCTATCGAACCATGTAAATAACATGCATGCAGGCCTGGCAAATATTTAAAAAAAAATGTTGAAACTCGAAAGTCGTAAAAGGTGATATTGAGAAAATCGCATTCAAATTTCGAAACCCAAAAAAAGTATGTTATTGTGGGAAGTTACATAGATATTATGTTTTTTGGGAAGTACATTATATGGTCTTTTAGATTTTAAGTTCAATTATATAATTTTATAACTCTATTCCTGTTATTTACCACGCCAAAGTGCATGATGTAATGAAAATGCCCAAGATGGTTTTTACTAAATATTTCACTTATACTATGTTTTCTATTGGCTTTTGTAAAAGAATAATATAAAACGAATCAGTTTTTACTAAATAGAGACGTTTTCGATATTAAACAACATTGTTTATTGTATAAAAAAAAATTACAGTTAAACAGTCAAATGAGATCAAATATATAAACTTCTATTTGAAAAGTAACTTTTTTCTGTCTTAAAATTCAAGGTAAAGTTTAGTAAAAAGCTGGTACAAACACTTAACACTTTTCAAAAGGGACCTTATTGTCGGTGATTAAAAGTTTAGTAATATCATAAAAATAAATGTACATTTTTATTAACATTGAAGTTCTTATTTTTTAAATAACTTTAATTATCCTTTAGTAACAAGACGTGTACCAAAAACATGTAATTTCTCATAGTTACCATAGAAGTATTCATAAATATTAAAAGAGACCTTATGTCGGTCGTTACATTTTTAGTAATAAAGTTAAAAGACGTGACATGGGAGAGCCATGCTTCGGCACGAATGGGCCGGCTCGACCGGAGAAATACCACGTCCTCACAGAAAACCGGCGTGAAACAGCGCTTGCGCTGTGTTTCGCCGAGTGAGTGAGTTTACCGGAGGCCCAATCCCCTACCCTTTTCCTTTCCCTACCCTTCCCTATTTCCTTCCCTACCCTCCCCTATTACCCCCTAAAAGGCCGGCAACGCACCTGCAGCTCTTCTGATGCTGCGAGTGTCCATGGGCGACGGAAGTTGCTTTCCATCAGGTGACCCGTTTGCTCGTTTGCCCCCTTATTGCATTAAAAAATAAAAGAATATACAAAAATAGTATTAATTTCGTAGTTGTAACATTATTTTTTATTTTTATTTTATTTTTTATTTTATTTAAATATTTATTTAATTATATTTTTCATTATTTAATTATATTTCTGAGATTACTTTATAAAAATAAAGGAACCTCAGACTTGGTACGACTTTGTCTAGATTTCATAACTTTTTAATAGGGTTCCGTAGTCAACAAGGAGCCCTTATTAGAGATGAACAATCAGCTCCATCGAGATTCGAGACTTGGCTAGTTTTTTTACAGAATGTTTTTGGTGAGGTTTCACTTCTTTTTTTTAGAAACATATTGATTTTTTAAGCTGAGCCGTAAGTAGTGGGTTTCATCATATCGCTCGTGTAGGATTGCGCGCTCGTGTAAACGTCACCATCAGCATCACACGTGTTACATACGCCTCCGTGGTCTAGTGGTTTAGTGCGTGGCTCTTGACTCGGAGGTCGTAAGTTCGATTCCCGAGTTGGAAACGTATTATTTGCAGGTTGATCACCTTTGATCAGGATTAATTTGAAATTAAAATTTAAGGGGGGCTCCCATACAAAAAACCTAATTTCGAGTCCGACTCGCACGTGGCTAACTTTTATGGTTTTCCCTATATATGGCCATTAAACCCTAAACTGTGCTAAATTTCAGCTCTCTGAGTCTATGAGAAGTACTTCTTATTTCTGTGGAAGTTCTAGTTCTATTTTGATGATCTTGAGTGAGTGAGTGAGTGTCATAAATGAGAAACTTTGCTTTAGCTTAAATTCGGAACTTAATGACCTCTAGAGGTTCTCAAATAGGGCACTAAAATGTGGTGAAATGGTTCCTGTAAATGATTGTACTGCAGTGTTTGCTTCGCGCTCTACTTGGCGGGCTCACTGCCGTGCCCCCAGATATTCTAATCAATGTTACCGATTTTCAGCTTGGTGCAAATTACTAGTAGTATAACAGTAGATACCGTGCCGAAAGAAAGCCGCAATCGACTCTCGACTGCAGCACCGACAATAAGGTCCCTTTTTCACTAAACTTAAAGTTCAATTTTAACCTATAAAAAATCGTTTTTAAAACCTGTGTCTTTGTCATATCAAAATTTAGTCTGTTTATTAACATGGAGCAAAAAAAGAAAAAATGATTTTTTTCGACACTTTACTTTAAATGCGATTATCTCGGAAACTAAAACCCTCCATAAGGTCCCTTTTCCCAGATAACGTCACATATAACAAAATTCGGCACGTCGTACCAACATATTGTGTGATGTGTCTTAGGGGCCATGGGACACTTTTTATCGCGGAAAAAATGTTCCGATATCTATACTGTACTCAGCGAAATATGGCGGTAGCGGTCATTGACTCCGTCAAAAACTTGTCATTTTCTATATAAACCGCGATTGACAATGAAGTGTCAGATGATATCAATCGCGGCTTTGTATAGAAAATGACAAGTTTTTGATAGGGTGTCAATGACTGCTACCGCCATGTTTCGCCGAGTACAGTATACAATATTATTGAAGTTAATTCATAGGCATAGTATTATATTTATACCTACGCTATTTAGTCATATAACGACTTAGGGCGTTCGCTGCGTTGAACCTGCGGCCCGCAGCGACTTTTTTCAGTGGCCCGCGTGAAGTTAAACCATTTTGAAATTCACGCCCACCGGCAAAATGGTGTAAAGTTGTCGTGAAAGCCGTGAAAATTTATCTACTTTTAAATTGCTAATTTTAAAGAAAGCTATATTTAACCCTAAAACTTTTAGCTTGTGGCCCGCGACACCAAAATCAAAACGTGTTTGTGGCGCGTGTAAAAAAGGTTGAGTACCACTCACTGGGCACTGACCAGGGCCCTCTGCCTATGAATGAATCCATACTAATATTATAAATGCGAAAGTGTGTCTGTATGTCCGTCCGTCCGTCCGTCTGTCTGTTACCTCTTCACACTCAAACCGCTGAACCGATTTTGCTGAATTTTAGCATGGAGATACTTTGAGTCCCGGGAAAAGATATAGGATGCTTTTTATTCCGGAAAATGTACGGTTCCCGCGCGATAAACGAATGTTGGCGCAAATACACAGTTGTGGGCATCATCTCTTCTAACAGTTTGCCGTACCTGGTAGTCGGGGTGGTCAAGCGGCAGCGGCAACGGGTCGAGCGGACCGGCGTGCAAGTCGTGCGGCGCGGGGGCGGACTGCGGCGCCGACCGCGTCAGCAGCGGCCGCTCCCCGCCCACCTGCGGCATCATCGGCGGTGGCTCCGGACCCTGCAGCAGCATGTGACCTGGACACAAACGTAGCGTGTTAACAAATATTATACATAAATTATACTAGCTATCCCGGCAACGTTGTTTTGCCGTATAAAGTACATATTTCGATTTTCGCCCATATTATTTTATTGACGTGACTAAATATGTGACCATGACAACGTCCATCGCTATACCGTCACACTAAGAGCGCTTACAGACGAACGGCACGTGTCGGCGGTACGCGTCGGCGGCAGTCGACGGCAGATGACGGCACATGACGACAGCCGACGACAGCCGTCGAAAGTTTATCACGGTTGCAGTTGTGACGTAACGTGTAAAGGTAAGCGACTACAGGTCGGTATCGTACGCAACGGTTTTGCATCAAACGGATATTTTTTTTACACGTAGATCCACTGTATCGGCAGCGTACGGATTACCGACTAGCCAGTATGTTTATCTTCAAATTAGTCCAAACAATGTTCCTAATCGAAATTTTCTGCTTTCAACTTTTCCATCCACATTCCACACCCCCCTTTTGAGCATTTATTTACTAGGCTAGTCGGTAATCCGTACACTGCCAATTCAGCGGACGTACTGTGAAAAAAATGTGCGTTTGATGCGTGACGCCCGTTGCGTACGATACCGACCTGTGGACGCTTACCTTGCGGGGGTACGTCACAACTAGGGGCCTACTACCAACTCTCCTAAGCGACACCGTTTGACAGATAAACATTTATTACTTTTACGTCAAGCTAGCGGTCTTAAAAAATTGATATTTCACAGCGGATTTAACATTGTTTTGCATTTTTTACTGTTTTTTTGTAAAATTATATTTAAAAATTGAGTACGGTAATGTTATCGTAATCTTACAACAAAGTGTTCTGGAAACATGATAGTTTTAGGAAAGGTCGTGGTAGGCCCCCTGCAAGCGTCATAAACTGTCAACGGCTGCCGTCGACTGTCGCCGACACGTGCCGTCGACACGTGTCGCCGTCGGTCTGGAGTTGTAATAATTTACTATGTAACTTAGTCAACAAATGCACTTATCAATATAAAAAGTAGATGTTGTCCGATTCTCAACCCTAGCCGATATGCTCGCTAAGATTCACGAAAATCGGTCGAGCCGTTGACTCCGTGACACGAGAATTTTATATATAAGACTAGCGACCCGCCCCGGCTTCGCACGGGTATAAAATATATGGCCACTGAAAAAATGATTTAAATAGATTCAGCAGTTTTGATTTTTTTTTTATGAAATAAGGGGGGCAGACGAGCAAACGGGTCACCTGATAGAAAGCAACTTCCGTCGCCCATGGACACTCGCAGCATCAGAAGAGCCACAGGTGTGTTGCCGGCCCTTTAAGAGGTAATAGGGGAGGGTAGGGACGGGAAGGGAATAGGGGAGGGTAGGGAAGGGAATAGAGTAGGGGATTGGGCCTCCGGTAAGCTCACTCACTCGGCGAAACACAGCGCAAGCGCTGTTTCACGCCGGTTTTCTGTGAGAACGTGGTATTTCTCCGGTCGAGCCGGCCCATTCATGCCGAAGCATGGCTCTCTCACGTATAAAATTTACGATTTATATTCATTATTACTACCCGTGGCCCGCATTGGTCTGTACCGCCGCAAAAGCTACGTCTCGCAATTTTTAAATATGTAATATCTTTGAAATGTACAACATTCATGCAATAAAGACATTTGAATTTGAAAATATCCATTTAAATCATGTGGTGTAAAGGGCCATAATATTATAGATCTATATTAAATCAACAATGTATTTAAGGTATTTAATTGGATAAGGATTATTGCTGTATTTATTAAAATTGCTTCGTAAATTAGCCATCATTTGTCGTAAAAAGTAAATGACAAAAAAATGTTGTGGGATATCCATAAGAGATAGACATACCATCGCGGAGGTTTCTGTAGACCTTTTCAATGTGTACTTCGTACATTATTTTGATAAATCTTATAGGGTTCAGCCTGCGTTTGTAATGTAAGCGGAAAAAAATGTAATTATTTACGACATCACATTAGAAACCTCAACAATAACAGTATCCAAAAGTCCCCTCCCTTGATATCCAAAAGTCGAGTGGGCCTGACGGAATCCCGCCTATTGTGTTGAAAAAGTGTGCTCCAGAGTTGGCTTCGGTCTTGACGCGTCTTTTTCGGCTCTCCTATTCCACTGGCATCGTCCCGGCTTCCTGGAAGACAGCCTTGGTGCACCCGATCCCCAAAAAAGGTGATCGCTCAAATCGTTCCAACTACAGACCAATCGCTATAACCTCTCTCTTCTCGAAGATAATGGAATCCATTATCAATAGCCAGCTTCTTCGATACTTGGACGGCCAGGGATTACTAAGCGACAAACAATACGGGTTCCGCAAGGGTCGCTCGGCTGGTGATCTCTTGGCGTACCTGACTCATCGTTAGGCTCAGGCAATTGAGTCGAAGGGAGAGGCATTGGCTGTTAGTTTGGACATTGTGAAGGCCTTTGGTCGGGTTTGGCATAAAGCGCTGCTATCAAAGCTTCCATCATACGGGCTGCCCGAGAAATTATGTTAGTGGGTCACTGGTTTCTTAGCAGACAGAAGCATAAAGGTCGTAGTTGACGGCGAATTCTCGGAAACTCAGTCTGTTGATGCTGGTGTCCCTCAGGGCTGTGTGCTATCATCTACACTATTCTTACTGCATATCAATGACCAGCGGCACTTATTGCTATGCGGATGACAGTACAGGTGATTCTGTATATACCGGCTCCCCCAATATTTCTCGGCAAAATGTCACTGAGAGTCGAAACGAACTTGTGTCTAAGGTGGAGAATTCATTGGAGAAGGTATCTGAATGGAATATGGACCAAGTTACGTCTACCCCAGACGTAACTTGGTCCAATTCAACCCCGCCAAGACACAAGTCTGCGCGTTCACCACTAAAAAGTCACCAACGGTCGTATATCCTCGTTTCGAGGGCACATCTTTAACCATCTCCCCTAGCATTGAGATACTTGGCGTCAACATATCGAGCGAAGTCCAGTTCCGATATCATCTAGAGGGTAAGGCCAAATTAGCCTCGAATCGGTGTTCTTAACAGAGCGAGACAGTACTTCAGTCCGGAAAAACGCCTACAACTCTACAAGGCGCAGGTTCGGCCTCATATGGAATATTGTTCTCATCTCTGGGCAGCGGCGCCAAAATACCAACTGGATCGTATCCAACAAAGGGCCGCTCGAATTGTTGACTGCCATAGTGTTTCAAACAGCTTGGACCCCTTGGAATTACGCCGAGATGTAGCTTCACTCTGCATCCTCTATCGGTTGTATCACGGGGAGTGCTCTGAGGAGTTGTTCGGAATCATACCACCTGCAACTTTTCGCCATCGTCCCACGCGAAAAACATACCATCCTCATCACCTTGATGAGTGGCAGTCTTCCACAGTGCGTTTTTCGCGTAACTTTCTGCCGCGCACTGTAAAACTCTGGAACGAACTGTCACCAGCAGTATTTCCGGACCTATACGACCTGCAAACCTTCAAGAAAAGAGCGTATTCCCTCTTAAAAGGCCGGCAACGCACCTGCAGCTCTTCTGGTGTTGCGAGTGTCCATGGGCGACGGTAGTTGCTTACCATCAGGTTACCCGTTTGCTCGTTTGCCCCCTTATTTAATAAAAAAAAATCTCCACTATTTATTTAATGTTATAATACTTATAAGCCTTCTTCTTGAAACACTATAGTCTCTATATTAAACAAAACCGCATCAAAATCCTTCAAATCATCTCCCGATCCTAACTCCTAAGACTCTTATTTTTAGGGTTATTTTTAGGGTAGTCATCAAGAAACCTTATCGTTTCGGTCTGTCCGTCCGTCTTTCTGTCCGTCTGTCTGTCTGTCCGCGGTTTTGCTCAGAGACTATAGGACCTACAAAGCTGTAATTTGGCATGAATACACATATTAATGATGGCGACAAAATGGTACATAAAATCATAAAAAAATATTTTTTAATGGTACCTTCCATACACATCAAGTGGGGATGAAAATATTTTTTGCATCCAGCCCATCGTGTAGGGTGTCGTTGGATAGGTTTTTTAAAAATATTATGAGTATTCATAGATCATTTTCCAATTTAGGGATCCGTTTGTGAAATATTATAACACGGTCAAATTAACTCGACGCATGGTTTGATCATTCATGACGTCATTATGGAACCGGCATGTTAAATAACAAAATTATCTACCTCGAGTTGCGCGTGCACAACGCTGCACGTAGGTCGCTTACGTACGGAGTGGATAATATTGTGTGTTTAACTATAGCGAAACCGGTTTGCTATTTTGCTAGCCCGCTCGCGGGTTAGCCTGCCGGTACTGCATTGATAATGACGGAAGATTTAAGCTCATACGATGTTAGATTTAAAGAGGAGAATCATAATCTTTGTGATGAAGAGAGTTTAGTTTTTTCGGGGAGACAGGAAGGTGATTTGACGGAGACCAACATGAGATGTAGTAAGAGAGGACGTGAAAATAATGAAGACGAAGGAGAGGATTGGCATTTAGTACAGAGGTCAGGAAAAAACAGGCTACGGAAAGAATAGAAATGTATATTACCAGTAAAGAAATACTTCCCAAACAGTTTGCTTTAGCGAAAATGTTTAAGGAGCAGAATATCATGAATATTTCTAGAGTTAAGTACATAAATCCATATAAAATTCTTATCAATATGGATAAAATAAATAAATATGGATAAAATAAAATAAATTAATCAAAATATATGTAACAAATTTAATCCTAAGCCATATTGGTCTCCGAGTCTGTCTAAGGCAGTAGCGGAACGGCGACTCGCTTTGAAATTATTTAGACAAAATCCTACGCCTAATAATCACTGTTTACTTAAGGAAAAGATTCGAACAGCTCAGAGATTAATAAGAAAAGCTAAAAGTGAATCTTGGTATCGGTTTTGTTCGTCACTCGATCATTCGGTTTCAGCTCGGGACGTTTGGCATAAAATGAAGTGGTTTTGTAGATAAAGACACTGCCAATGATATTCTTACTAAATTAACTCCTGATTATACTATTCCTCCCCAGCTCACATTTGTTTCGCATAATCACAGGTTGGAATCTATTATATCTTTGCAAGAGCTAACTAGGTGTATCAAATCTAAAGATTCGGCCCCGGGATCGGATGGAATTTCCTATTCTATGGTTAAAAACTTACCCGAGAGCGGTACCAGACTCCTGCTGCATTTATATAATCTTTTCCTAAACAGTAATTTTATTCCAGTTCAGTGGCGTGTTATCTCTGTGATTCCAATTCCTAAGCGAGGATCGAGTGCTTCAGATAAATCTTATCGACCTATCTCGCTTATGTCCTGCCTATGCAAAATATTTCATATGATTTTAAAGAATAGATTGGAATGGTTTCTCGAGAAAACTAATAGATTCTCTAATTATACGGTTGGTTTTAGGAAAGCGTATTCTAGCGTAGATAGTTTGGCCACTTTTATAACAAGAACTCAGATTGGTTTTTCAAAAAATGAATATACTGTAGGTTGTTTTCTAGATATAGAAAACGCATACAATAATATCGATGTCACCTCCTTATTATTGACTTTGGATAGTTTCGGGGTAGGATCTAAAATTTGTAGGTATTTATGGTGCTTTTTGAATGAACGTATACTAAATATTGAATTAGCGGATTATTTATGATTATGTCAGAGAAGTACAGGTCGTGGTTTGCCTCAAGGTGACCCCCTGTCACCTTGTCTATTTAATTTTGGGACAATTCCAGTTTGCAGATCTTTGTCTAATGTTTATTTCGGTCAATATGCAGACGACTTTGTAATTTATGTAATAACGAAGAGTTTAGCAGGAGCCACGTTAGAGTTACAGAATGCTGTACGAAAAATTTTGCAATTTGAATTTAGATAATTTAGAGAAATTGATATAATTTCCAAAAGTAGTGTTTGTATATTTATAAGAGGTTTCCATAGAAATAGTATAGATTTAAAAATTAATGGTAGTACATTACAAGTTGTCGATTCTGTCAAATATTTGGGGATGTGGTTGGATCGTTCGCTTCGATGGGGTGTACATATAAAAAATTTGTCGCATAAAACCTTAAAATTTGTTAATATATTTAAAGTGTTGTCCGGCTCGGGATGAGGCATCCACCCGATTCATTTAGGAAGACTATATATTTCCCTAGTTCGTAGTAAACTTGACTACGGAAGCTTTTTATATGACAATAGCTGCAAATCGAATTTAAATAAGTTGGATGTAATTCAAAATGTATGTTTAAGAACTATCGGTAGTTTTATTAAAAGCACTCCAAAATATGTCATGGAAAGCTAACTTTGTATTTAACCTTTGTTTTTACGTCGTAGATTCCTTGCCGGAAAGTTTTGGCTCAAGGGGCCGGGCTACTCTCGAAATTCTCATACATACGTAATACCAAAATCATTTTGTCATACGAAAATATTTAACATGTTTGAGTTATTTTTCAGCTTAAAATAGTAATTACCTAGGTTCCTGAACAAAAATTAACTTCAAAATATTTAAACACTAAAAAAAATTTTTTTGTGTATAAATTTTTTTTACTAAACTTACTACTAAATATTTAAACACCAAAAAAATAGAGTAAAACACTAAAAAATATTATAAATAAATAGTAAATTTACTACTAAATATTTTAATGCTAAAAATATTTTTTAGAGTTGAAATATTTTGTAGTAAATTTAATATTTATTTATATATTTTTTAATGTTTTACTCTATTTTTTTGTGTTTAAATATTTAGTAGTAAATTTAGTAAAAAAAAATTATGCACAAAAATTTTTTTTTTAGTGTTTAAATATTTTGAAGTTAATTTTTGTTCAGGAACCTAGGTAATTACTATTATAAGCTGAAAAATAACTCAAACATGTTAAATATTTTCGTATGACAAAATGATTTTGGTATTACGTATGTATGAGAATTTCGAGGGTAAATCGGGCTCTTAAGAGTAAAAGTATTAATAAGATTAGTATTGAATTAGTAGATCAGCTGTCTGGATTGTGTCATAATCGGTTTTGGAATATAATAAACGTAAACTGTTGTTAGTTTCAATTCATGAATCATTTAGTAGCTTTCCTATTCACATTAGCAATAAATTGGAAATATTTTGTTTAAGCACTTGGGTTACAAATATTGACTTATCTCAGATTATCAGCTTGAATATTGGTAGGTTATGTAAACCGAAGCGTCGGTTTGATGCTCAAATGTTAAGGAACATGTGTACGGAGTATCTCACTTCGAAGTATTCGGAATTCGTTTCCATATATACAGATGGCTCTAAAGATGCCTACGGAGTTGGTGCTGCTTTTTTGGATACCCGTTTAAATAGCTCAGTTAAATTTAGGTTAAATAGAAATTGTTCCGTTATGTCTGCTAAACTTTTAGCAATTAAAGAGGCGCTTTCGTATGTGGAATTAAACAACTATAATAAAGTAGTCGTGTTGTCTGATTCGAAAAGCTCGCTTCAACATCTGGCTCGGTGTACCTCGACTGTTCGAGGAACACCGACAGCCTACGATATTTTGAAAATTATTATTGAGCTGGCATCTCAAGGCAGATCTATTATTCTACAGTGGGTACAGTCACACATAGGTCTAGATTATAATGAGGCAGTGGACGGCTTAGCTAGGGAGGCTGTCTCCGATGGTATTCCGTGCTCGATGTTTCCGGTGTATAGCGACTTTATTAGCGTTATTAAAAAACAATGTTATGACATGTGGAGGGAGTATTTTGATGACGTTTCTAAATCGAAAGGAATATGGTACAGGACGATCCAATCGCACCCGCCTAAATCTCTTCGGTTTGACGATATAAAGATTGTTTTAAGTAGGACTGAATTAATTGCTGCTTTGAGGCTTCGGTCCGGACACATTCCATCAAATAAATTCGCCTTTTTAAGGGGTAAATCGTCTTCACCTGATTGCCCGAGATGTAATGTGGTTGATGATATATATGTTTTGATGGAATGTGTCCGTACTGGGGCCTCAAGATCTCGCAGGTCGAAAGATGTGGGTTTTTGTAACAGTGCTCTGGCCAATCCTTTCTCGGATATGGCCAGAGAACTGTACAAATTATTGCTAATCAAGCGGTGGTATTTTTTTTTTCGTTTGTTTTTGTGATAGCTTCCTGTTAAGTTTATTTGCTGATTTTTATTGTATGTGTGTGAATTCGGGTGTCATAATCGCTTTGCGATTAAACCCTTAAATAAAGATTAAATAAAAATCTACCTGATATTTGTGAGTTTGACTCATAACGAATTGTAATAAGATATTATAACACAGCCACATCAACCTGACGCATCGCTGGAATGCATTTTATATTTCAGCGATGCGTCAAGTTAACGTGACCGGGCTATAAGTTTTAAAGTGGAAAAAATCGTTAGACTCCAGTGTCCCCCCCCCCCCTTCTACCAGCTAAACGGTTGCTTCTGGAAATGTGAAAAAATTCACCGGAGTAGGAAATATGCTGAATTTAAAAGGAAAACTATCACGGCTACGAAGTCTTCATAAGTTTTTGAGTTATAGTCGATCAACTAAAAAAAATGTATTCGGCGAAGTATAGGGGAACTTTTCGTTCAAATTCCTTTGAACGTAACTGAGATGATGTTGTTAGTAGTGTAAAACACGTTATAAATGTACATTCATTGACCATACAAAAATTATCAAAAACTAGCGGTACTACGGAACCCTATATTGCGCGTGGCACGACACGCACTTGGCCGGTTTCGTATTATTTAAATAGTTACTTAGCCACTTCATCCACCTACGTCATTTACATGAGACCATTAAACTTCGTTATAATATTTAAAATGTTTTCGTGGTGCCAGAAAGAGCATGACTGCGATATGTATATAATCGTATATCAGCAAGACTTGAAGATCACGGCTAAAGAGTTAATCAGTTATTGGTGGTCACTAGTTTTAACAACAAAAAAAAACCTCAACATGACTTACACAATAAAAAAATAAAAAAAACTTACTTGACGGCGTCATTCCACCGTGCTGTAGGCCAGCCGGCGTCATTCCACCATGCTGGAGGCCCGCCGGCGTCATTCCACCATGCTGGAGGCCCGCCGGCGTCATTCCACCATGCTGGAGGCCCGCGGGCGTCATCCCCCCGTGATGCAGGCCAGCCGGCGTCATGCTCCCGTGGTGGAGACCAGCCGGTGTCATCCCTCCGTGCTGGAGACCCGCCGGCGTCATCCCTCCGTGATGTAGCCCCGCTGGAGTCATACCGCCATGGTCTAAGCCTCCTACATAGATAAAATTATATTGTATCAGACAAACTGATTCAAGTTTAAGAGTCCGTATACGAAATTTTGCCGATTTCGCTCATTTAACAGACGTGATTTAACAGTTAAAATACAGTATTTCTATAAGTTTTAATGCACAACATGTAAGATCATTACAATTATAATATAGTGTTGGAGCTAGATTTTTTATTTTTTTTAAGTATCTTTAAATAATCCAACTCAAACCCGCGACAGTTTTGTGATTTTTGCTGTAAAAGGTTAAAATATTACCTTTTTATGGATTGTATTGACGTCTTAACGGTATGAAAAAAATACAATGTACTGTTGAGAAAGTCGTCTATAAAGTGTTGGAATTACTTTTTACCACTTCAATATAAAACACCCTTTAAAAACAGAAAACCTCTATCTGCCCGCTAACTTGGCGATCGTCCTTTTTCACCTAGCATATGAAAGACGGGCGTGAGTGTGAAGAGAGCAGTAGAAAAGAGAGGACGGGCTCTTAAACGCTCACACAATTTTTTGATCGCACGTCGAAACTTAAGGCAGTATGTGTATAATATAAATCCATCAATAATGTAAAGTAGATACCAATAACTTGGTGTCAAATCGCTATCCACCAAAAGCGACTTCCGTACATATACATATGCATACTCTACATGAAAATGTAGAGTATGCTAGCTCTACATTTTCATGTAGAGTATGCTAGCTTATAGAAAGCTGCTAGCTTATAGAAAGGGAATTAATGAATGGGAACATTGAAAGTTATCGTAGTTGATCTCTACGCGTACTTAGATTCGATAGGTACCGTATCTTAATTATTGAAACCGGTCTTATATTACCTACTTATAAGTGTTTGTATAACTAAGTTATTTTTGTAAACAAATGAGATTTCGAAAAACCTACGATGCTTACTATTAGTAATAATTAATACTTAACCTTATTAATTAATGTGTTTTTGACAACGAAATACCTTTATTAATTATACGTCTACGAAGGTAACCCAACTAATATATTCTACTTCAACTAGTATTTAAAACTATTTAAATCATAAGTAATCGTAATTTGACTCTATAATAAATTGTACAAAATTTAAATCTATAATAAATAATAATAAAAGAATTTAAAAAAGTTCTTAAATCTCATCGTCCTTAGGGAGCTTAAAGAAAGTTAAATTTGGTTCACATTCTGTGTTAAGACAGTTAGACACTTGACTGCGCAATATTTCTTTGCCCTTTTTTTATTGTCCATTGTGATCAGATTAATTTATCAATTCTGTGACAGCGAATGAATAAGTACGCAGGTAGGCATGCAACGATCAACTAACTAAAAACTCGTGCGCGCGCGTCACCGCTCGCCTGTGAGTCCCTACTGAAGTGCCCCCCTAGGGGGGTACTTACAGTTCGATGCCTACAGGCGCGAGTGGGACAGGCCTGCTATAGCTCTAAAGACTAATAATTATCTAATATAATATTTATTGTGTATCTTCTCACCTGGAGTCATACCACCATGGTGTAGTCCCGCCGGCGTCAACCCTCCATGCACCAGGCCGCCCGGCGTCATCCCGCTGTCCAGTCCCAAACCCGGCGTCATCCCGCCGGGCGTCATGCCTCCCGGGGTCATGACACCAGGCGTCATGCCTGGAAAAATGTGAACGGTTAATTTTATAAAAGCAAATTCAAAATTATTCAAATAAAATCATTAATTGGGTTTTTAATGACCAGAAGATAAATCTATAAAATAATATGTTACAATCACAATACAACCTAAAATATATTGGAATTTGTCAGTTTTAGTTTCTGACTTTTAAGGCACAAAGAACTATACAAGGTGTAATAAAACTTTAGGGTGTGTAAATGTTCCTTGTAGAGAGTTCACTATGAAAGTAGCAGCGTTGAAAGACCAACTTTTTTTTTCTCACTTTTGTATGAGGAAGCTCGTGACGCTGGGACGCTTGCCCATACAAGTGAAAAAAAATTGGTCTTACAGCGTTGCTACGTTCACGGTGAGCTCTCTATAAGGAACACGTACACACCGTAAAGTATTATCACTTAGTTATGTTACACCCTGTATAACTAGAGTAGTTTATTACTGAATGCCTCAACAGTCAATCTTCACTTACCTCCATGTTGTAGCCCCGCTGGAGTCATGCCAGTGGACGGTAGTCCCAAGTCCATAGGTTGTTCTCCGTGACCTAGGCCAGCTGGCGTCATCGCTCCGTGTGGTAGGCCTCCTAAAATATTCATCGATTTTTGTATTCTTCTTTACTAAAAGTATTATCCTTGTCTGACAAATAATTTTTCCAACATATTAAGACAAGGACAAAACATTTTATTGCAATATTTTTATTAGTTTCATTGTTTAAATATTTTGATTGGTAAGGGGTTGATATCATTGGTACATGATCAGGAACATAGTCTATGTCCCCTATCTCAAACACCCTGGTCTAGAGGTACAAACTGACCTGGCGTCATAGCTCCGTGCTGCAGGCCGGCCGGTGTCAGGCCGCCGTGTAGCAGCGTGCCCGGCGTCAGAGGGCCCAGCACGCCTGGGGTGAGAGGCGCACCCAGCGAGCCCAGCATACCTGTTGTGCGTATTATATAGGTCTAGAGGTATAAAGCATTTGAAAAAAGAAGTGAGACATGAGAAGTCAATGTATACCGTACTGCTTAATACTCATAATTTGTATCAGAGTCCTTAGCTAATTTGTGAATTTCACTAAATTACTTTCAAACACAGAACACAGGTACAGGTCGAAGTAATGAAGGAATTAAGGTACAATTGAGACATTAACCGGGAAAGAAATATGCAATTAAATATATGGATATTTTGTTGCTGAAGTAAACATTCAATCCAACTTTTTTTCAAATCATTTTCCCGGTCCTAAAGCCAAAAAGTTACGCTCAAAGACCGAAATCGCTCAATGAGCGAAAAAATAGCTCACAACGCGTTGTGGTCACAGTGAAACAGCCACGACGCAAATTTCGCGATGTGGCTCTAATGAAAACGGCCACGACGCGTTCTGGCAATCACAAAAAGACCGAATCACATAACACGAAATTTGTGTCGCGGCTGTTTTTTTTTTTTAATTAAATAAGGGGGCAAACGAGCAAACGGACCACCTGATGGTAAGCAACTACCGTCGCCCATGGACACTCGCAACATCAGAAGAGCTGCAGGTGCGTTGCCGGCCTTAAATATGATATGCTGTTTGTTTTCTTAATTAATAATTGTTCTCGATTGATTGATCTACCACACGTACTACAAAATATTTTTTCTTTTACTAAATCACTGCATAACGTATTTATAATCACATATCCTTCGATCGCCAATTCTTGGAAATCTTTTGTTATTGCGGCCCACTTGGGTCTTACGGGGCTTACGGGCCTAAGGCCTACCTACGCGTGGTAATTCAAATATAATCTTCGATACCTATGGATGATTAATCAATCAAGAACAAATCAAAAAAAACGAATAGCATATCAGCCACGACACGAATTTCGCGTTATGATCTTTTTGTGATTGCCAGAATGCGTCGTGGCCGTTTTCATTAGAGCCACAACGCGAATATCGCGTCGTGGCTGTTTCACTGTGACCACAACATTTAGTTAGCCACTTCATCCACTCACATCTTCAATTATGTTAGAACAAATATAGTAATTACGAGCTTTTGCCCGCGGCTTCGCTCGCGTTAAAAAGTATTATTATATATACAAACTTTGAGCCCGTATTTGAACCCCTTGGGAGGTAGAATTGATCAAAATCCTTTCTTAGCGGATGCCTACGTCATAACATCTACCTGCATGCCAAATTTCAGCCCGATCGATCCAGTGGTTTTGGCTGTGCGTTGATAGATCACCATGTCAGTCAGTCACCTTTGAGTTTTATATAATATATATGGAATATGGATTTAAAGCTCCCAAACCCTTAAGAAATATTTGATGAAAGTCGAAGTGCGTAATATTGCGGCCCCTTACAATATATACTGTTAGAAAAGTTTATCCATAAGCAGACGGACGACCTACGTCATTTTGTTGCGTTATGTCAAACCTAGGGTACAGATCATTATTATCATGGAATTGGCATAACCCGACGGAATGACGAAGGTCCACCTTTTCGAATATGGTGTATGTTTATTTACCTGGTGAATCTTCTGGTTCGTGCCTTGGCGTGCGCGCCCCGTCCTCCGGCTCTACACCGTGCGACCCAAGTGTTAGTAGTGCCACATCATTAACTCACAATATGCATGGCTCAGAGCTGCCTAATACCATTATGGACTGAGCCCCTACATCATCATACTAGGCTACCGTAGTGGACAAGCCCATTTTTACCACAGTATATGGACTAAGGCCCTATGTCAGTTAGTAGGCTACTAATGGACATAAGCCCTATTTTACCAGATTAGGCTACTCTGATGGACTGAGAACCTATTTCACAATCCTCAAATATAACGCATACTGCATAGTGCTGCTTATTCAAAGTTTTGTTTCTCATATCGAGCAAAAGTGACAAAATATGTATTTGTATACATAAACTAATCTTCTAATAGAACTCGACAAGACTCGTTCGATAATTACGATAATCGAGCACGAATAGCAAAATGGTCTTAGTTTAAGCTACCTGAAACTTAACAGTAGATTGTGAAACGGTCCCCCAACCCTCGCATTAATCTGCGTTTCCACCAGAGATGTGTTGCGAGGAATGCGTTTTTAAGATCCAATCGAATCGCTGCGCTGAGCGAGGTCACGTCAATGAAGCGATTCTATTGGTTCTCGAAAACACATTCCTCGCAAGTCGCAACACATCTCTGGTGGAAATGCAGCCTTAGGCATCTCTACATGCGTATTGTGAGTTAATTTTAGTACATTTGAATAAAAAAAGCACAAGTAAAGCATGATTTATTGAAAGAGATGGTAGTATGGTACACAGGAAATTCAAGAGAAATGCAATGACTCGTTACAAATTGGTAAGATGATATATAATAATGTTAATCTCTTACATTTAGTATTTTTGTCAAAAGTCGTTTATGTTAAAACTAAATAATAAAGGTTTTGTTAAAACCTAAATGTTAAAATAGTTTTGTTTAAAGATAGATCATAGAAAACTTTACGAGCGCAAAGACCAGATTATTAAGGCTGTGTAACATGATATAGTATAGGACAAACCTCAGCTTTAAGTTTTATGCACATATAATGTAAGATTAATTATACATATCAAGGTGCCGTTAAGTTCTATCAGAGAAATTACTTCATAAGCAGATAACAGACCTATTTAATTTGGTCAGGTTAAATCGAAAGCCGGCTGATCGTGGGCCGTGGCTAACATTGACTTCACATAAACCGACCAAATAATGCGGGTCAGCCATCAGCCGATGATACATACGTTGAAAGGAGGAAGTGACAGTACTTACCGACAGAAGGCTCATAGTCATGAGGCACTGGCGTGGCAGGCTGGACCTCCGCCGGCGCTGGCGTCTCCGCTGCAGCAAAGCTCTGTAAAAATAAAAATAAAATATATTTTTATTCTAAATAGGTATCATGAATTTCACCTCCGGAACTAGCCCGGCGAGAAGAACCGGTGTAAGAAACTCGCAAATTCTCTCTAAATTAACTCGCTGTAAATAATTAATATTATTACCTTTGACTGGTGACATGTATTTTGCGTAACGTAACTGGTGACGAGCGGTCTGAGAGGCCGCTACCGTTTTAGGGTCTATTGCATAGAAATTAAGTATATTGGCTTACAGCTATGTTCATGAATAGTTTGATAACTTAGTGTAGGACAAAATAAAAGCATTTTGTACATTGTGAATCAATTCATTAAAAGGAACTTTGATGTTACAATGAGAACAGTCTTTACAATCATGAAAATTAGAAGCGGGATGAATAATGTGTTTTATAAAATTATAATTAATATAAATCAAACAGTAACACTTTTTCCATAAAATTAACACAATAATCAACGGAAAAAAAATAAAACCTTTAATCACAGCTATCATTTCACAAAACTGACAATGGTCAAACTTCACTAATTCTGAATGCTGATTCTCCTGCCATGGCTCCTGATTTGTTGATCGATGTAACCTTGGTCGTTCTCTTCGGTTCCTGAATCATGATCACTTTGCTCTGGGATGTAATTTTCGGCTTCTGGTTCAGTGGAATCCTTGTGCCTACCATTCTCCTATTCTATGAATTTCAGATAATGAAAGCTGTTTTCTACGGGTTAACAATTCATTTCTGACTCCCAATTCCTTTTGCTTCTTGTTCGGATGACCAAAATTATCCATCGTAAATAATAGATGTAAAAAGTGAAAAAAATCAATAAGCGATGTAACGTAAAAAAGTTACGCTACTGGAGACGTAAGGTCTCACAGGCCGCTATCGAACTTTGCGTCCATTTAACTTATCGATTTGGGTTAGTCCGACGCAACTGTCTCCTTCTACGGCGCGGGGGCAACCAAACTCGAAGCTACACAGACGTTCAAACCCGGACGGTGCGGGGAAGTGGGTGAAAAGACGTTTCACTGACGCCATTCGGCCTGTGAGACCGCTTGTTACCAGTTAAAGGATAATAAGAGAGAATAGCACATGATGTCGAGTTGCAGTGGGGGTTGCATTTCCATTCCATTTTTCCATTTATTAAGACTTGATAGTGTATAAAAATACTGCAAGTACCATACTATATCAATGGTAGATATATATTTATATCTACCATTACAGGTTTACCCCAATGCGATAGAAACATACAAATAAAAACTTACCACTAAAATATAATATATAATATTCAAAATATGATTGTACATACCTTAATTAAACTAAACAGTTTGAATGAACATGATTACATGAACAATGAAAATTGATAAAAGTTGATAAAACGGATATAATATTGGAACTTCTCCAAAAATATCAATGGCCGAACATGTCGCAGCATGAACTGAAAAAGCCTAAATATATATATTGTAGTGCTAACCTCTTCATGCCTTCGTTTCCGTCCCCCGCGTTTAGCCGCAGCAGGCTCGGGGTCGGGGGACCGCGCCGCCTCGGTTTCCTCGGGTTCGCTCCGTTGCGTCATCATGCGCTGATATTTCTGACAAAACACACAAAATATAATATTATTAATATATTATACACCAACTAGACGTTAAAAGCGGCTTCGCCTGCGTAAATTAGGAATTTCATAGACAAATTAGCCCACAAAAAATAGCCTATGATCCTTCACATGGTCTACTTTTTAACTGTGCCAAATAGCATAAAAATTGCTCCAGTAGTTCGTGAAATAAGCCCTTTCAAATAATTTTCCCGGTTTTTTTCACATTTTCCTCTAATTCTACTAGAGTACAATATAGCATAATGTTTAATTAAGTGTCAGGAATCAGAACAGGTAATATTGAACTGATCAAATCACTGGAAATTGCTTACACGTAGTAGAATGTAGATGAACCCAAGTATTTCAGCACTAGGCGGAGTGATGATGATGAAATATTACTAAAAAGACTCTCGATCATGTCAGCTTTCGAAAAAAAATACTAATGACTTGATATCCTAATAATACAGCTGTACTCGGCGAAACATGGCGGTAGCTGTTATTGACTCCCTGTCAAAAACTTGTCATTTCAGATGTGTCAGATGTTGTCAATCGCGGCCTTGTATAGAAAATGACAAGTTTTTTACAGGGAGACAATGACCGCTTCCGCCATGTTTCGCCGAGTACAGTATAGGACTACTTAACAAATTATAACTTATCGAAATGTTCCCAAGTTACCTTAAACAGCACTCTTGACGGTATAGGTCTAGCGGGTAACGTGAACAGTTTCTCCACTCCTCCAGTCTCTTTCCAATGCATGAGTCTTCGTGTGGGCGGTGCCAGGTCCAACGTAGTGACGATGTCTGAGGTGTTGCTCAGTTGGTTCTTCATCTCCTCACCCGATATGTTCTTCACTTCGTCTACAATGAGTTTTCGCTTGCGCTTCGCTTTTGTAATACCTGGAAAGTATAATATTAAGTATTAATTATTATAAAATATTGTGATATTATGTGTAAGTGCCCGTAATATTATGGTTTACACTTTACGTGATAAAAGTTCGACAGCAATACGGGCACATGCTAACTTGGTATATGATGTTAGTTAGGTATAGATGTTAGTCTTAATACTTCAGTCGGAATTTCCAGGAATTGCTATTGTATTCTATTGTTGTCGCGATCACCGGTGCTCGCGCGGGGCCTGAAGGATTAAGACAGACTATTGCAATATAAAATATTGTATTTATGTGTGTGTGCATCTTCACGTGTTTGTATATCAGTATAGTATCATATAACTCCCACACCGGTTTCGGTGATGGTTGCCGATTTCATTGAAATCAGGCCAGTTACACAGGAGCAATTGTACAGTGCCCAAGTGTGTGCGCAGTACACAAGAGCACGCTACATTTTTGTTACTCTCATAACCCAGTGGGACGGAAGACCAACACGACTGGCGAGAGATCAGGCGCAGGACCGACTTTAAACTGGATGTGCGCTGATCTCAAACTATTACCTAGCTGCCCTAATACTTATACTTATCTAAGTGAGGCGCACGGGACCGTAAGATGGTTAGACCATTGCCTGGTCACGGACTTGTCTTTTCAGACAATCGATAATATAAAAGTGATGTTTGAGGTTTTTTTTTTTATCTATGGACGCTTCACACCACGTCAGTCTGGCCCGGTGCTAAATATCTGATGGACTTGTGTTACAGGTACCAGACACGGAAATATATTTAATACTTTTATACTATACATATATTTAAGATTTTTATTATATGATACACATATTTAATACACATCCATGTCGTCAAAAGTTTCATGGTCTGACCATTTTCCACTAGCCTTAACATGCAATTTAAGTAGTACTCCCATTAAGTTTAAGCAAAGGGAAGTTGAAAGACCTTTGTGGGGTGTTAGAGACCAGGAACAAATTAGAGAATATTCTGAGTTGTGTAACACGGCATTATGTAAAATAGATTTTCCATCTGAATTACACAAATGTTGTGATTCGATTTGTGTCACTGAAAATCATAAAAATATTATAAACTCCATGTACAATGACATTAAGTCTATATTAATCAAAGCATCGGAGGCTACCAAAAGTGCTAGGATGGTTAAAAAAAAAGGGATACATAGTGGGTTGGAACAGACATATACGGGACGCTCACAGGAATGCTCGCCTTAGTTGCCTCACTTGGGTTTCACACGGTAGACCTAGAACAGGAGATTTGTATCTGAGTATGTGTGAATCACGTAAAACTTTTAAAAAGAGACTAAAGTGGTGTCAAGATCACTCTGATCAAATTAAAATGGACATACTGGCAAAAAAGCACCAAGCCAAAGATTTTAAGGGTTTTTGGAAGCAAACGAGCTACTTAAATTCTAGGCCGAGCATTCCTGTAAGTGTGGGAAATGTAGTAGGTGAATTTAACATTGCAAATATGTTTAAAGATATGTTTACGATTACACCTCTAACATGTAAAACAGATTATTTGTCTAAGCCTGTATCGCAGCCAGGTAAAAATTATTATCGTTTCACTGCGAGTGATGTACAACTACATACAGGCTACAATGGGTTAACAATTGAGCATCTGCGTTATGCTGGTGTGCACTTGCCCAGGGTTTTGAGCATGTTCTTAAATTTTTGTATCGGTCATTCCTATCTATGACATGACAAGAACAGTAGTCATACCTATAATTAAGAATAAAAACGGGGACCCATCTGACTAGAACAACTATAGGCCAATATCACTAGCCACTATAATGGCGAGAGTCCTGGATGGTCTTTTAAACGCGTGTCTGGAGAAACATCTTCACATTAATGACTCACAATTTGGTTTCAGACCCAACTTGTCAACAGAATCGGCTGTTCTGTGCCTAAAGCAAACAGTCAGATACTACACAGACCGGAAGGCTCCTGTATACGCGTGTTTTCTAGACCTATCCAGGGCATTCGACCTAGTTTCCTATGATGTTCTGTGGCATGAGCTCATAACGGAGACTGATTTACCGTCTAAGCTTATTTCTCTTATGAAGTACTGGTACGATACACAGGTCAACACAGTCAGATGGGTCAACGCTTTCAGTCACGGCTATTATTTAAAGTGTGGGGTGAGACAGGGCGAGGTCACCTCTCCAGGTCTATTCAATTTATTCGTCAACCAGCTGATCGGGGAGCTGAACGGAGCCATGGTCGGATGCTCAATTGACGGAAGAATAATTAATAATATTAGTTATGCAGACGACATGGTTCTGTTGAGCCCGTCGGTAGCTGCGCTGAGGAAAGTGGTCGGAATTTGTGAGAGGTACACGCTGACCTATGGGCTGAAGTATAATGCCGCTAAAAATGTTGTCATGCTGTGTAAAGCCGGCACTAAAGCCCCTGCAAGCATTCCGCCCATCAGTCTGTGTGGAGTAACACTTACTAGAGTGTATAAGTTTAAATACCTCGGTCACATACTGACAGACGAATTGCGGGATGATGATGATTTGGAGAGGGAAAGGAGGGCGTTGGCAGTCCGCTGCAATATGCTGGCCCGTAGATTTGCACGCTGTACAAATGACATAAAAATGCTCCTATTTAAAAGCTTCTGTCAATATTTTTACACGTGCAGTCTATGGATCAGTTTTACGCGGCGGGCTTACAACGCTCTCCGAATCCAGTACAATAACGCGCTGAGGACACTGCTGGGAAAGCCGCGGTACTGTAGCGCATCCACGATGTTTGCACAGGCTGGAGTTGATGATTTCTTTGCCATAATTCGTAAAAGAACGGCATCTACAATAGTAAGACTTAGAAATAGTACCAACAGTATCCTCAGAACGTTGGCTGGAAAACTTGACAGCCCGTTTCAAAAATACTGGACAAGTGTACACCTCAGTAGGAATAAGAAATAGGTTAATGTAACTTACTAATAAATACTAACTTTTAATTATTATTATTGTAATTACTAACCAAGCTACTAACACAGTTGTTGTTATTTTTAGTTTTTTTAAGTGTAACTGTTAGGCTACAATATGGGCTATTAGGCCTGAAATAAAGTTATTATTATATTATTATTATTATTAACATGCTCATCCGCCGCATGGATCATCTTACTTGTTAGACAATCAGGTGATCAGCCTGCATTGTCTTAACCAAACTTGGAAATAACATGTTTCCAACGCGGGATTCGAACCCACGACCTGCGAGTCAAGAGCCGCGCTCTATACCAATAGATTGTATATCAATAAGCTGTCTTAAGACCGTCGTTTCGTGTAGCAAGAGCCCTATCTTTCTAGAAATTGTTGACAACCATTAGACACACTCATCCACAAAGCAATTTTGACTGAGACGTTATTACTTTACATTATTTGTATTGCAAAGGCCTTATACAGTATAATAGCGTTTTTAGCATCTGGAACTGCCCCGGGGCTTGGCAGGCAGGGCAGGCCGAATGGATACGGTAATAGCCGAACAAAACCGATAATCCACGAAGCACGTGGACTTAGTACTAGTGCAATACGTAATTTATGTTCTCAATTTAAACTTCGGCTGTTGTATAATCCGTTCGGCCTGCCTGCCCTGCCCCGGGGCAGTTCTTTTATTTATTATTATTAGCCTTTCTGCTGGTACCAATTATATATTATTGTATTGTGTCATAGCAAGGTTGTCGCGCCTTGCTCTAGATTGGTAATCAGCGTGTCCTGTGACACATAGGCCTCCTCCAGCTGTTTCCATTTGCTTCTGTTCCTAGCCACTCTCATCCATGTTACCCCCGCTATTTTTTTTTTATATCGCCGAGCCATCGTCTAATTGGTCTTCCTCTTTTTCTCTTTCCATCTCTTGGTTGCCAATCTGATAGTATTTTTGTCCACTTTTCTTGACCTCTCTTGTCATGTGTCCTGTCCATCGCCACTTTAGCTGTCTTATCTTCTTTATTAAATCTTCCACCTTTGTTGTGTGTCTAATTTCTGCAGCTCTTTTTCGATGTTTTAGTGTGACTCTTACCATACTCCTTTCCATTGATCTCTGACACGTTCTAAGTTTGAGAAGATGTTTTTGTGTCAGTGCCCATGTTTGGCAGCAGTAGGTAAGGCATGGCAGAACACATGAGTTGAACACTTTTCTTTTGGCTTTCATTGGAAAGTGTTCGCTTTTGAGTACTTCCTTCAGGAACCAAAATCTATTCCAAGTACTTGCTATGCGTTTATTAATTTCTACTAGCTATATGACCGAGCGAATATTCAAAAACACACATAAAATGACATTTTATGAAAATGATTCCTAGCTAGATCGATTTATCGCCCCCGAAACCCCCTATATACTAAATTTCATGAAAATCGTTGGAGCCGATTCCGAGATTCCAATTATATATATATATATATATATATATATATATATATATATATATATATATATATATATATATATATATATGTAACGATTAATTTCTATATCTATTTGATCATTGAAGGATATAATTTGTTCTAAGTATGTGTAGCTGTTGACATATTCGATGCTTTCAGCGTCCACTATGATCGGAATTTCATCTCTGTTAGTCATTATTTTTGTTTTTGCTTTGTTCATGGTAAGACCGACTGTTTTACTTGCGGCAACTAGTTCTTTTAGCATTTCTTCAAGAGTGCTTGCGTCGTCGGCTACCAGGACTAAGTCATCTGCAAACCTTAGGTGGCTAAGCTTTTTTCCATCTGTTTACACCCTTATTGTACCACTCTAGGTTCCTGAAGGCTTCCTCTAATATGGCTCTGAAATGTTTCGGTGACAATGGGTCTCCCTGCTTTACACCTCTCATTATTGGGAACTCTTCTCCGGTGGTTTCTAGTTTGATTTGTGTTGTACTTCCTGTGTATATATTTTTTATGATTCGTATGTACTTTTTTGGGACTCCTTGATGGATAAGAGCTTTCCAAAGCCAGTAGTGATGTATCGAATCAAATGCTTTGCTGTAGTCAACGAAAGCGATGTATAATGCTCTTCCGTATTCTTGGCATTTCTCTATCAGCTGTTTTATAACATGCATATGGTCTATAGTCGAAAACCCTGCTCTGAAACCAGCTTGTTCCATTGGTTGTTGTTCATCCATTATGCCGGATATTCTGTTTAATATTAGTTTGGAGAATATTTTATATATATTCGATATGAGGCTTATAGGCGGCCTGTAGTTTTCTATGATGTTTCTATCTCCCTTTTTATGTAGTAATATTATTTGGCTTTTTGTCCACTGTGTTGGTATAGATTCAGTTTCTAAAATTGTGTTGTATATTTCTGTAAGACTTCTCAAGTTTTTCGTTTCTGTTATTGAGGCTTTGATCATCTCGTTTGTAATATAATCCGGTCCTGGTACTTTGCCATTTTTTTTGGCTATTGACAGCTTTCTCTACTTCTGAACATAAGAATCTTAGTGTTTTATTGTCGGCAGTTTCTTCGACTTCTAGGTTTAATACGACTGGGTCCGGTGTACTTGTGTCTGAGGCATAAAGTTTTTTGTAGTATTCAGTTGCTGTCTTACTAATGGTCTTTCTTATTGTCACTTGTTCACCTGTTTTATTTTTTATGTTGAGTATCCAATTTTTTGCCTCTGATAATTCTTTCAATGCTTTTTGGACTCCTCCTGTCTTTTCTATGTAGTAGTTTAGTATTTTAGTTCTTCTTTTATTTCTGTCTTTTTTAAGCTGTTGCTTATTTTTTTTTTTTTTGCTTATTTCTTTCAGATTTCTTTTGTCTTTTCTTTGGTTTAACAGCTTTTTCCTTTCTTTTAGTAGTATATTTGTAGTATTTTCTGTCTCAATGTCTTTAGGCCTTGGAGGTTTATTTGATTTTATTGGAGATCCGTATATTTCGTTTATTTTTATTTTATATACTAGCTGTTGCCCGCGACTTCGTCCGCGTAGACTTCAGTTTATAGCTGTTGTTCCCGTACATCGATTGAATAGTTTACGCGCTAATCATAAGGGGACATTACATCAACATTTTTTGGGACAAAAAGTATCCCTTGTCCCGAGAGTCAAAGTATCTCCATACCAAAATTCATCAAAATCGATTGAATAGTTTACGCGCAAATCATAAAAGTATATTGTGCGGTAACCGTACATTTTTCCGGGACAAAATGTATTCTATGTGCTTTTCCGGAACTCAAAGTATATCTATACCAAATTTCAGCAAAATCGGTCCAGCTGTTTACGCGTGATGTCATAACCAAGGGAAATATGGATTCATTTTTATTATTTATAGACGTTCCGCGCGGCTTCGCCCGCGTAAATTAGATATTTCGCAGACAAATTTGTCCACAAAAAATAGCATATGATCCTTCACGTGCTCTACTTCCTATCTGTCCCAAATAACAGAAAAATAGCTCTAGTAGTTCGTGAGATAAGTCCTTTCAAATAATTTCCCCCGTTTTTTTCCACATTTTCCTATATTTCTTCGCTCCTATTAGTCTTAGCGTGATAAAATATAACCTATATCCTTTCTCGATAAATCGGCTATCTAACACTGAAAGAATTTTTCAAATCGGACCAGTAGTTCCTGAGATTAGCGCGTTCAAATAAGCCCTTTCAAATAATTTCCCCCCCTTTAACTTCCTATCTGTCCCAAATAACAGAAAAATAGCTCTAGTAGTTCGTGAGATAAGTCCTTTCAAATAATTTCCCCCGTTTTTTTCCACATTTTCTTCTATTTCTTTGCTCCTATCAGTCATAGCGTGATAAAATATTGCCTATAGCCTTCCTCGATAAATGGACTATCTAACACTGAAAGAATTTTTCAAATCGGACCAGTAGTTCCTGAGATTAGCACGTTCAAACAAACAAACAAACTAACAAACTCTTCCGCTTTATAATATTAGTATAGATTTCATCTATTTGATTCCTTGTCCTGGGTTGTAAGTTTTTGACTTTCATGTTTATTCTTGTTTTAAATTTATTTCAGCTTTTTTTACTTTCTTGTCCGTTAATGACTGCTCTTACTACCATTACCATTATCATTCTACCACCCGGGGCAGTTCTAGATGTCGAAAATGCTATAAGGTTTACCACTTTAGTGTTGACGTATAAGTTATACAAATATACACTCACCCTTTAACACCGTAGCATCGACGGGCGCGAGTGCGAAGGATTCTTCGTCGTTGTGCAGCAGCGTGGTGGTGTCCATGGCGGGCGCGGGCGTCGACGGCGGCCGCACCGGCTCAGACATATCCTCATCTATCTCCTGTACATAAATGCAAAATTAAATATCTTTTGATTCAAAATAGGTATTATGAACAGACTTTTTTAACGTCGAAACTACGATGCCTACCGCCAGTTTGAGAATTTAGGGAAAAGGAAGCCCGGCGAGAAAAACCGGCATAAGAATCTCGAAATCAGAAAATGTTATCACACTGTTTTGGTATTACTTCGTCGGAATGAAAATATGACACATTGTAAGTGATGTAGCTGAGGTGTGATGCACGACAACGATTTAAGGTGCTAGCAGCTAGATAGTAGCTTCGTAATTCGTAAATAAAGAAGGGCAAAGGTATCCAATTTTATTGGCCACTACTCATCATTTGAAAACAGAAGGCTTTCTGCATCTGCAGCACAATCCGATCTCTCATAAAGCGGAAGCTTATTATTGCGTTAACTGATAAATCATAACTAGTCCGAGTTAGCCTCTTTTGAAGAAGCTCAAAGTAAAATCCGTAATGATTTTATAAAGGCTACAACTTTATTAACATACAAACTCTATTCCCAAGGAACAAGTCAAATAGGGAGGCGTAGAATCAAGTATGTTCAATATGTATGTATCGCAGTCATCTGGTTCAATCTGCGATTCGATAGACTGACTAGCCCATTCATTGTTTTGTTTCAATTGAATGCCTCGGCCGAACGTCGATTGAACGTTCGCCACTCAACGTTCAACTAGTTAGCGAGTTGTAACATAGCCCTTTGAAGATAGCGGACATGAAATCAGTTAGGTAATTGAACGTATTTGATTTTTTCCCATTATGGCGCACTGTGTTGATATTTTGTCGATTAAATTTACTTTTTAGTTTAAAGTGCTTTATTTGTAATAAAATAACATGACAGCGTGGGTTTACCAATAACTACCCCGTCACCGGCTACTTAAAAAAAATTATAGCAATCTATTTAACGACTTCACTATATGATTTTTAGTCAAGAAGTTAAACATCACAGTCAACGTCTTGACGGGTTGTCCTATAGTCATTCGATTGAATGGTGTCATTCAATGAATGCGCTAGTCATTAAATCGAATCGCAGATTTAACTAGATGACTGCGACATAATTATGTAATCAATCAATCTCCCCTAGCATTGAGATACTTGGCGTCAACATATCGAGCGAAGTCCAGTTCCGATATCATCTAGAGGGTAAGGTCAAATTAGCCTCGAAGAAGCTTGGTGTTCTTAACAGAGCGAGACAGTACTTCAGTCCGGACCAACGCCTACAACTCTACAAGGCGCAGGTTCGACCTCATATGGAATATAGTTCTCATCTCTGGGCAGGGGCGCCAAAATACCAACTGCTCCCTCTGGATCGTATCCAACGAAGGGCCGCTCGAATTGTTGACTGCCATAGTGTTTCAAACAGCTTGGACCCCTTGGAATTACGCCGAGATGTAGCTTCACTCTGCATCCTGAGGAATTGTTCGGAATCATACCACCTGCAACTTTTCGCCATCGTCCCACGCGAAAAACATACCATCCTCATCACCTTGATGAGTGACAGTCTTCCACAGTGCGTTTTTCGCGTTCCATTCTACAATAAAAATGGTGTGTAATTTAACAAGCAATGGACCACATACCATGGGTCTAGCGGGTGGCGGGGAGGGCGGCGCGGGTGGCGGCATCAGCGCGCCATCCGCCGCCGCCTCCACGCCCGCTGCCGCCTCTGCTACCGTTTCCGCCTCATGAGTCGGCGACCCGCCCCAACTGTGACAATAACATTAGAATTTAGAGTATGCTCACACGGTCAGTCTGGCATCAGCACAGTCCATCAATCTGTTGACTGACGCCAGAATGATGAACTGAAAGTACATAATAAAAAAAATCATTCTTCCTCAGTCTGAATCAGGCAGATGGACTAAACTGATGCTAGACTGACTGTGTTATAAGTCATGTTTGTCTTAGATTAAAACTAAGAACTCGCTTTCTCAAATGAGCTTTGGAGTAAAAAGTCAAACACAATGGACTATGTGGCAAATATTAATTAAAAAGTTTCATTACAATTATAATATTCTAGGTCTACTTTAAATTTTTGTTGACGGCCAGTTTTACTTTAGACAATAGTAAATAATGAAGTAAATCTTATGATTAAAACCGATTGTTTAAAGTGAAAACGGTAAGTGAAGTCACTCTTGTATTCCTTAAAATAATGACACAATTTTTAATATGCATCTTCTCTATTACTACATAATTTTCTGTAAAATACGGCAAAAGGGGCCAACAAAAGTACAGGCCTGTAGCCAAGGACTTTTCTTAATCGCTTCTAGAATCGCCAAACAAAATGTATGGAATTGACATAAGCATTTGTTAATTTGACGTTCGACTCGTCAAATGTCAAATCCATACATTTTGTATAATACAAAAAAGTTTTATCTTGTATTTGTGAACGCTCTACCTCTTATATCACATCGCTCTCCGTAGGGCTGCTGTAAGAAATTTCAATACAAATAAGCGGTTTATTTGTGTCGTCTTTCTATGTCAACTTTTATGTAAATAATTTTTGTGTGCAATAAATAAAATTGATTGGCGATTCTAAGAAGAAGCGATAAAGAAAAGGTGTCGTCTACAGGCTCTGTTTCTTCATAACCCTGATGTGTACCTGTGGTGCGGCGAGTTACCGGCGTCGTAGTGGTCGCCGTCGTCGTCGGAGTCCGGGCCCTCCGCCGCCGCGCCCACGCCCTCCCCCGCGCCCGCCGCCTCTATCTCCGCCTGATCACAATACTTGTTACTAAAAAAACTGCATATTATCAGGGCCGGATCTACCATATGGCTATTTGGGCTTAAGCCCAGGGCCCCATGAGTTCAAGGGACTCCGCCTCCCAGTTAAGTAAACTCAAAAATAGACGATAATGCGAAAGAATTCATATATTTTTTTAATTTTTTATAATCCTACGATCAAGGTTTATTTACAATTTAGGTGTTGGTACTATGAACTGACAGATAAAATGTTGTAGCCCTAAGCACAGAATACATATTATAGTTTAACAACCCTAAGTAGTTTCAGCCCAGGGCAGGGACTGAATAACCGGAAAATATCGGTAGAGAAATTTATCGGTATGACGTCATACCTTTAAATTACGGTAACCTTTAAATAACGGTACCGTTATATACAGGTATTGAAAATTTACGGTATCGATATTTTTTTAGGTATCTTTATAAAAAAATAAAGGTTTTGTTTGCACCCCGCTGTCCGCCGGAATATCAAGCCTAAATTACTTAAGAGTCCGTATACGAAATTTTGCCGATTTCGTTCATTTAACAGTTAATACATAATACAGTATTTCTATAAGTTTTAATGCACAACATGTAAGATCATTTCAATTATAATATAGTGTTGGAGCTAGATTTTTTTATTTTTCTTTATAAGTATCTTTAATACTTCAGTCGGAATTTCCAGGAATTGCTATTGTATTCTATTGTTGTCGCGATCACCGGTGCTCGCGCGGGGCCTGAAGGATTAAATAATCCAACTCAAACCCGCGACAGTTTTGTGATTTTTGCTGTAAAAGGTTTAGAATATCACCTTTTTATGGATTGTATTGACGTCTTAACGGTATGAAAAAAATACAATGTACTGTTGAGAAAGTCGTCTATAAAGTGTTGGAATTACTTTTTACCACTTCAATATAAAAAACCCTTTTAAAACAGAAAACCTCTATCTGCCCGCTAACTTGGCGATCGTCCTTTTTCACCTGGCATATGAAAGACGGGCGTGAGTGTGAAGAGAGCGGTAGAAAAGAGAGGACGGGCTCTTAAGTCGGTTGAATCTTGATTGGATTGTACTGACACTCGTGTCCTGCCTGTAACGATGCGCCGCGTAAGTAGCCAATAATAATTAGCGCGTGTAAGCTTCGTTTAAAATAATAAATAGACAGACACCAAGATGGAAAAAGTAAGAAAATACTATTTATCATTACATAAGTGTTATAGCAGTTTGTACCAAACATGTTTCCACATAGTCCTGTATGTATGTATGTATGTATGTATTTTTTTTTAATGGATCGGAACACCGGTGTGTTTGGATACGTTGTATATAGACTATATTATACAATGTGTCCAGACACACCGTTGATTTTCGGGATTGCTTGATATGATATATTGCTAAAGTCACTCGATAAACAAAGACTAGATCTGAGCTCTAGATAAAATTATGTAAATATTTTTAATAGTAAGGGGAGCAATATTTTGTGTAGGAATAAATACCTAATGCTTAAAGCAATAGGAAACGTTGTATTTGTAAATTCGTACATTGGCTTTATCGATTTTACAAAAGCCTTTGATTTTATCATCCACATACCAATGTTGGAGACCGTTGATTGAAGGGCATAAGAATACCGTATATCAAAATATTACACAGCATGATATACTCTGAATGCTTAGCAAAGGTCAAAATTTAGAAGGTCAAAGTTAATTAGAACGAGAAGATCCCGAATTTCATGTTAAGAGAGGAGTCAGACAGGGTGACCCCTTGCCTCCCAAGCGATTTTCGGTGCAGGAAAAAATATAATTATTTTTATATTGGGAAGAAAAGGTCCTTAATATAGACTGAGAGCGCCTAAATCATTTGAGGTTTGCAAACAACGTTGCGGTTTTTGATGAAAACTCAAAGGAGCTAAACCATATGTTACAGGAGCCACAAAGTAGGACTACTGCTTAACGCTACAAAGACAAAAATCATAGGTCATAAGTCATAACTAATGCATAATGAAATTGAAATAGACGAAGAAGATGTTGAATATTGGAATATATGAAAGAATTAATTATACTTCCAAAATCAAACTGAAAAAGCGATAAAACTGAGAGTAGTGCTGGAAAAAATACTGAAACTTAACATAAATAATGAAAACTAAATGTCAAAAGGAAACTTTACGAATCTAATTTACTGTCATGCTTAATGTACGGTTACCTAGGAGCTTAAAAAAGATGAAAAGCACCAAAGCACTGAGTCATACAACAAAGAAAACTGGAAATCATACTTCATGTTAGGGATAAAACTAAGACACAAGATACCCAATACAATAATAAAATTGGAGAGAAGACTAAAATATATAATATAAAGAATTCGTATGACAAAATGGAATTGGACTGGCCATATTTGCAGACGAAAATACAATAGAATATAATATATTATATACACAAAGAAAAATAGAATGAACAATGAGAAAAAGACATTCAAGAGTAAGATGGAGATGACATATTCAAACAATATTGTGACCCAACACGGCAAGTGAAGGCAAACAGAGGAAGTCATGGAAAAATAGTGTATAGGGAGACCTACGCCGACGAAGCGACCACATTGAGCTACACAAACTACTAAATATATAGACGATAATCTAATATTGTTAAACTAGGAACCACAAAAAATATAATAACATTTATTACTAAATAAAAATAATCGGCCAAGTGCGAGTCGGACTCGCTTATCAAGTGTTCCGTACCGTTTAAGCCTGGAGACAGACAGACAGAGAAACATCGAAAATCGTGTGTGTGTGTGTGTGTCAACAAACCAACCCCAAAACAACACCATTGTCACAACATGTTTCCCAATAAAGTAAGTGTTCCTTTGATATCTCATGGATCCCATATCATGATATTTCAACATTGTTGGTCGTAAGAATAAGTTCAAATTATATCCTATAAAAACTGACAAAAGAATAGTAATCAAAGACATCCGTATTTTTTTATCAAAAGTAATAATAATAATTTGAGTCACCTATAGGTGGTATTTAATTTTTTGTCACTATATTTATCACTATTTTGAAATGTTTGATAGATACCCTGAAGGGGCTTGTGTGGTCCCAGCATGGTAGCCACTAGATGCGACATCTTCCGGTTTATTCGGGTATGATGCGCTATCCTTTTCCTTTAGATGTTGTGGCATAGGCTTGGTGGAGAGGGTCAATCAAGCTGGGTCGAGTTTCAAAGATGTTAAGAAGATATTGAAATGAACTAAAACTCTAAACTATGAAAGTACTAGTTACACACTAGGTGAAATCTTACACCAGAATTTCAATACAGAAAATAATGGCGTTCTTAACATCTGTCACATAAATGCCCAAAGTGTACCTAGTCACTTTAGTGATATGAGGCCGAACCTGCGCCTTGTAGAGTTGTAGGCGTTGGTCCGAACTGAAGTACTGTCTCGCTCTGTTACGAACACCAAGCTTCTTCGAGGCTAATTTGGCCTTACCCTCTAGAATCTAGATGATATAGCACACTTTTTCAACACAATAGGCGGGATTCCGTCAGGCCCACTCGACTTTTGGATATCAAGGGAACGGAGGGCTTTTCGCACTGAGCGCTGATGAAACCGAATATCCGACATGATGCTCGTGCATCGCGGTATGGTCGGCGGTTTCTGCCCCCCGTCATCCAGGGTCGAGTTTGACGCAAAGAGCTTGCCAAGAAGATGCGATGATTTTGCGTCCTGGGCCAACGATCCATTTCCTACGTGTAGGGATGGTAGGGTTGGCTTGCAGAAATTTCCTTCAATAGCTTTGGCCAGAGACCAGAATGCACGGGTTCCCGAGGGGAGGCTCTCAAGTCTCTTGCCAATTCTGTTGACGTGCTGTTGCTTTGCCCGAGTAATCTCTTTCTTGAAGGACCTAGAGGCAAAGTTGTACTCCTTTTTATATGTGCTGGTATTTAAATCCCGAGCAGACACTGCTGGTTTCTGTCCTTGCTGGCCATTTTGGTGTTATATTATATTATAAAATTGGTTGACACCTCCAAGGATCTTTTTATAAAGCTGGTCACAGCGTCCCCATCAGTGTCAGTGTAATAGACACAGGTGTTAGTGTGCTGAGATATAGCTACCACTGCATAACACAAGCTGTCATGAATTCCCAGTTTTTGGGTTTTGGTCTGTACGATGATCACTGAAGGACTCGTTAATCCCTGAGCTTCGTGAATTGTGAGGACGCGAGAGCCCGTTCTCGATCCATAGCCTATACTAATTATAACTACTTTCTCCTCCTGTGTGTGTACGAGATACAGGTACTTAGATCGGTTTTAGATATTCATTTATCCTCCTGTTTATATTTCTTTAGCTTTAGGGACCGCACTCCTTCCTTCGATGAATAGATGTTACTGTAGACCATGCTTAGGGCGTAACTCGTAAGCCACATCCCTAAGGCTCCTGTGTGTACAAGATAACTCCTGGGTAATACTGTTTACAAGGTTTGGAGTTTAAATAGGCTTGCGCGCTTTATGAAAGGAAGTTGGTTAATATCTTCAATGAGGATAACGTCGTTGGCGCCTATTAATTGATTTGCCATGACAATTGAGCCGAATTGGTTCATGAGGGCCTACCTAGTTTGTCCCATTTACCAGCATGGAGGCCATATTTTTAACTTCATCCGTATTGTTGAAAAGACCATGAGAAATACCAATAATAGAGTCAAAGCGTGATGAATGATAATGTATGGTGTAACAAAGGTGGTGATGATGATGATTAATGTAATTTACGTAGTGGCATATACTTGTAGTTATTTAAACAACGCTGAAATCCCAAACATGACAACTACAAGGACTTTAGCGGTCTATCGGTCCATTCGGAACCAAGGTCTCAATATCTTGGTGCAAAATCTTACTTTTTGGTAGCGTTTGTTTAGATTACTTCATAAAAAGTTTAACGGCCGTTCCCAATATTCAATCTATCTCTAGTTTGACATATGATCGATCGTAGCTAACATTGAATTGACATAAAATATATGTCTCTAATGTCTAATGAGAGCTATTCCTATCTCTAGTAGGGCAAAACCAGAGATAGATCAAATATTGGGAACGGCCGTAAATCAACATATTAATATGTTTCTTTGATTTCTCATGAATATCATGTCACCATTTTTTGTAAAAACCATTACACCATTGTTAAAAGAATTTTAAAATTGGGACAAATGTCTGAGTAATCGTTGAATAAAAAAATATATATTTTTAATGTAATTTGGGGCCGTCTATGTCCTGTTCGCCCATAACCTTTTTTTACTATCTTCGTATATAGGTTTTTCGCACCAAGGATAATTTAAATACAATATTATTAATTGTAATTATTGTAGTCCATCACGCAATGGACTTTTTTTTAAATATATTATATAATAGAATATAATAAGTATACAGGGTGTTAGGTTTAACACCGTTATCCTTAAAACTATCAAATGGGCTCATATTTTGATGATTTTAAGGATAACGGTGTTAAACCTAACAACCTGTATACATAAAAAAATATGTTATATATGTGTACAGCCAAACGTATAACCCAAATATAAAATATTCTGAACATATTAAAACTACAACTCAATAAGCGAGGGAATTAAATACTAATATTGTAGGAGGCTGGGATGAATGCAACTTATCCCCGACTGTCCAAGTCTTGACATGACAAATTGCGGCGTTGCCAATTCGAAAATTGGCAACGCCGCGCTCGCGCCCTTGCATTTTTTCGGTACCGATATGATTTCGGTTGAGGTACCGATAAAATAAAGAGATATATCGGTACCGTGAAAATAAAGGTATATTTCGTTATTTTGCGGTACCGCAATGGTGAAGTTCAACCGTTTTGACTCAACCTTTAAATCAAAGCAATACCGTAATTTTATACCGGTATATACCCTTTATAACGGTACCGCTTTCAGTCACTGGCCCAGGGCCCCATAAGCTCACGGTCCGGCCCTGCATATTATTATTTATTATAACTCTGATCATTGATAAGAATATAAGTATTGGAAAAACATGTATTATTGAAGCACCATATTTTATCATCATCCTTCAAAAGATTTTTTATGATTATAGATTTTTTCTGATGAAATAATTATAAAAGCTCTAAAACTCACTGTAAAAACTTATTCTCTATATACTCACAGTAAAATCTTATAATCTGACTAGCAGTAATATTTAACAAACAATACAAAAGATATATTTATTTTACCTGCAAGGACTGTGGTTGGGCCTCCGCCCCGGGCATGCCTGCCGAGGCTCCAGCGGTCGAGCTGCCAGCAGTCACATCACCGAACAGATCACCTTCAAATAGACCTCCCGCATCTGTAACAAAATATATCAAGTTATAGTAAAAAAACCCGGCCAAGTGCGTGTCGGACTCGCACACGAAGGGTTCCATACCGTTATCGAGCGAAAGAAAAAGTGTTTTTTTGTATGGGAGCGGCCTGCCCTAAATATTTATTTTATTTTAATTTTTTATTAATTTATAAAGAACAAATATAATTAAGAATTTTGTAAGTATTTCAAGTGCCTACCTGCTACCATTATTGATTATGAGCAAAAAAGGACACAAAAAATTACGTTTCTTGTATGGGAGCCTCCCTTAAAGATTTATTTTGTTTTTAGTATTTGTCTTATAGCGTCAACGGAAATACACAATCTGTGAAAATTTCAGAAGCCTAGCTATAGCGGTTCTTGAGTTACAGCCTGGAGACAGACAGACAGACGGACAGACATAGAAGTCTCAGTAATAGGGTCCCATTTTTACCCTTTGGGTACGGAACCCTAAAAAGATGTGGCAAAAAATTATGTAAATATGCAGTTCTGACATATTTTATGATTACAATAATACACATCAACGGTTTCAAGATGAATTCTCTATTTTAAGTTTGAACACCTTTACATGTCTGCATCTACCACTTTACTGAGTGCATTGTTTTAATTATTTTATTGTAGTAATCCGTAGTTAACATTGTTGATACCTTATTTAATAAGATTGATTTGTATACTCTTTTAAGGAATATGTACTTTGGTTACTGTTTGTTGTGAAAAAGTAAAACCCAAATCAGATCAATAATGTACTTTTATTATACACTAACACTTTAGTAACTAATTGCACTTGTCGGTTCGACGTTTAGAACAGTAATTAATTACCAATATGGCGACTATCCTATTTATACCTTTCGGAATATAACAGTTTTAGAACTACCTTATAAATATTTGATAAAATAATGACTTGATTTTATAATAATGAAATAAAGTAAATAAATATTGATCATGATTGTAAACTATTATTTAAACAATTTCTAACATTCGGCCATCCTGAATCAATGCCTGGCCTCGGGCAGAAAATAATGTTTAGTTACTTTCATACTATACTATTTATGAGAAACTAACAATATAATATTTAATAATATAATATGCAAGCACACTAACATTTTAAAATATTGATTAGCTTAATCCTTCAGGCCCCGCGCGAGCACCGGTGATCGCGACAACAATAGAATACAATAGCAATTCCTGGAAATTCCGACTGAAGTATTAATCTAAATTTAATGTTTGTTTTATTTTCTTAGTTACTTTCTTATTATACTATTTATGAGAAACTAACAATATAATATTTTATAATATAATATGCAAGCACACTAACATTTTAACTACCTATTAACAGATTTATTAGCTTAATCTAAATTTATACAATGTTTATTTATTTTCGGCCATCCTATTGTGATTATTGAATGGCCCCATTTAATTTTGATTAACATTACAATATTCATTTCACTTCATTTTGTAGCTTTCTTCACACTGCACTCTATTATTTAATTAGCACTTTATAATTTCACTTCACTTTGGTTTCACTTAACTCTGAGCTAATTTTCGCACACACAAAACGCGCACTTTTCTAGAAAAGCACTAGAACAGGCTGCAGCCTGCAGGCATAGCAATATAGCACACACGGGGTGCAACGGCGTAGTAGGCCGCACCACCGCGTACAAACACGAGATGTAGCGGCATTGTAGCAGCTGGTGTAGCGTACACACACAGGGTGAACCGAAGTTGTAGGCCACACTACCGCGTACATACACAGGATGTAGCGGCATTGTAGCAGCTGGTGTAACACCCCCTAGGGGGTCGCGACCCACAGGTTGAAAAACACTGGTCTAGCTGGTAGACAACCAGTGTGGGGGACACTGGACTCTAACGATTTTTTCCACTTTAAAACTTAATATTTCACAAACGGATCCCTAAATCGGAAAATGATCTATGAATACTCGCAAAATTTTTAAAAAACCTATTCAACGACACCCCACACGATGGGGTGGGCGCGAAAAAAATATTCATCCCCGCTTGAAGTGTAGGGGAGGTATTATAAAAAAAAAAATACGATTTCATGTACCATTTTGTTGCCATCATTAATATATGTATTCATGCCAAATTACAGCTTTGTAGGTCCTATAGTCTCTGAGTAAAACCGCGGACAGACAGACAGACGGACAGACGGACGGACAGACCGAAACTATAAGGGTTCCTTGTTGACTACGGAACCCTAAAAATTACTACTATTGGATGCATGCAGATGTTAATTGTTTTTTTTCCTAGTGTGATTCAGTGTGTTTCTTTCATATAATAATCAGCCCTTGTCGAGATTAGTGCTTACCAACACATTCAGCGATTAATTTTTATATTTTATGCTAGCTGTCCCGGCAAACGTTGCTTTGCCATAATATATTTGCCATATTATTTTATTGAGGTGACTAAATAAGTATGTCACCATAGCAACGTCGATCGCTATCCCGTCGCACAAACAATGGTTGCCGTCAGTCTCAGGTTGTAATAATTTACTATTATTTATTCAACAAATGCACTTATCAATATATAAAGTACCGAGTAGCCGATTCTCAGACCTACTGAACATGCATATAAAATTTGGTAAAAATCAGTAAAGCCGTTTCGGAGGAGTTCGTGGACTAACATTGTGACACGAGAATTTTATATATAAGATATATATTTTTTTCGTCCAATTTTATCTGCAATCAGTTTGTAAAACTATAAGCAGGTGAGATGTAGGTTTTGGCAGGTAGAGTGCTTCCTCAATATTCATATTAACCTTTTAACCGCCAAGGTCGGAATAATCCGACAAATATTTTCGTGCCCATTTCGCGCCAAGGTCGGATATTTACGACCAGTACCACTTCTCGGTTAGTCTGCCTTTTTTGTTTGACAGCACTGTACGGTACTATATTAAAATAATGTTTATACTTGGTAAATAGTTGTTGAAGTAATAATTTACAATTGAATACACTTTAGTTTCTTAATTAGAAGACCTAAAAATAATGTCTAAAGTTAAATAAATTACCGAAAATATTCTTAGAAAAGTGTATTGATGTCCAATGCCGACAGTAGGGACGGGACATAAGCAATGATTTACTGATACAAAAATCCACATAAATTAAAACGTTTCTGTTTATACTAACAAATTTATTATAAAACAAATAAAGCAATGGTTACTGAACAAATAAACGTGTTTGTTTTACTTAATTTATAATAAATATAGTATAAAAATGTCAGTGATTGAATTGACGATTCCCATCCCTAGCCTGCATGTTTAGAAACGAATGTTGTCAGCACACCCACGGTCGGAAAAAGACGACCGCTTCTGACGTCATAAGCGAGTGCCGCCTTCTAGAATTTTCCACTAGTGTGGTGCTTATGATGATGCTATCGATAAATGTGATTGCAGTGGATTTTATAAAGAGTTTTATTATGTTTTTTGAATTATTGTTTTTCTCTATGACATATTATTATGTCTAACATATTGTCTTTTAATGTTATAATTTTTTCTGTATTTTTCCTTACATAATAAACCATTTTTTTTATATAAAATAAACCATTTATTTATACCGTGGATATTTTAAAGTAATATTTTAGAATATCCACAACAGTGATTCAACATGACTACTGCTGAAGAATTAATACGTATCCGTATCCATATAAGAAGTTGTATCTGTGATTATTTGACTGACCTTATAATAATAAGAAGTTGTATCTGTGATTATCTAACTGATTTTATGATAATAAGAAGTTGTATCAGTTATTATTTTTCTGATTTTATAATAATAAAAAGTAGTACCTAAGTGATTATTTATTTAAAGTATGTGATCTGTTGAAAATTGTGTAGTCTGTCAAAAAAGTTATGAAATTAAAAAGTGGCAACATCATAGTGTCATCCCTTTCAAATCAATCTAAGAAAAAAGGGATGACTACGACACTACCTTTTTTGACAGACTGTAGTTATAAGGGGTTTTCCGATAAGAACTTGACAACTTTTTTCAAAATAAAATGAAAGCAATTTGAGATACTTATTTCAAAAAATTTATTAACAAATATCGGGAATTATGTCACTTCACTATTCAAGCTGTTTTTATCTAATGTTTTTGCCAGCGTTGTATATTTACATACAACATTATGGATTCAAATACTAGATATCAGTTTATACTTTATATAAATTATAAATTAAGAAATAAATTATCGACATCGAAAAAGATAAGTATTGCACATCACTATTTGTTGTAGGTATAAATTTTTCTATTTATGGTGCCGGCGCTAGAGGCACGACAATTGATTTTAAGCTCGGCGGTTAAAGGGTTAAGGAACATTAAAGAATGTTCTGCCTTTTCAGGCGTTTAGAATAATTTCAACTAGACAGAGAGGATGCCAGGATAGATATTTTATAGGATTTTTTTATTGTCTGATAGGAAACAGACTTTATCAAACAAGGAATGAAACTGCCTTAACATTACATGAAGAGTCTGGGAAGTTGTGTGCAATATCAACTACCTGTAAAATATTGTTACAGTTTAAGTCAGTGCTTTTCAACCGAATGCTAAGTACTCACATATGGTTGTGCTCGATAGTTTTACTCCAAATCGAGTAATAACCACCGTGTGGACCGCAAAACTGACAGCTCGAAGGCTCGCTTCAAGCCAGCTCGACGTAATTAAATATGTCAAATATGTCATTTCCTTCGATTCGGAGTAAAACTATCGAGCAAAACCGTATGTGAGTATTTAGCTAAGGATCGTGACCTCCGTGAAGTATTTTTTCTTATCAATGTGCAATGAAATGGCTGCATCATGAATAAGGTTGAAAAACACTGGTTATAATAATATAACTATTCATCATACATAATCAGGTAACATACGTCCAAAGTCAGGTACGTCTCCTATGGTGCCACCGAAACCATCATCCAAAGGTGCATGTGGAGCTGCCTCCATCCGTGGTTCAGCTAGAGTCACCCCTGCATCGCTAGTGCTCCCGGACTTGCCACCAAGCTCCAATGCAGATGACGAGCCAAACAACAGGTTACTCTGTCAAAAAATGTTAAATTTTAGTTTAATTAACTAAAATAAAAAATTTATAAAAATAGGCTACTTGACCTATATTCAATTTCATTGAACAAATGCATATTTCTAGTAGAACTTGGCCTAGGAAACCGTATTTCACCCTTATCATCAAATAAAAGCTTATGATTGATAAATAAAGTCAATTTGAAAATATGATTTGTACTGATGAAAACGCTTTTGCGGTACTTCCGATTTGGATGTGAGGTCATCCTCATAGTAATTTAATATCATTTATTTATCGCGCTCGTTATATGTAAGTTTATCTGTACATAAATAATAAGAATAAGCCTAGAAAGATTTGTAAAATATATTTTATTGAATAATTCACTTAAAACATCAGTTTTATATATTATCCCCATTTATTGTAGACGGGAAATGAAATGGCCAAAACTTTTCTCCAAAAGTTTTTAACATTACAATAATTAATGATTTCTAATTTCTTATTTAATTCTTTTATAATTTTTGGGCACTTTTAGGCTCATACATTTAGCACATAAAAAATGTTTAATAAAGAGAGTTTAAAATACAAAGCGTATGACGTCACACTATAGCGGACAGTGTTTTCGGCGCCATTTAAGAGGCGTATTTTTTAATAAACATTTTTATGGGTTTCTAGTTTCTACTGTGTAAAATATTTTTTTTTTCTTTCTTTTTTTACTACAATCTGTCTCCTGAGTTGGGACATTCAGCAGTATCTTGGTTGGTGCTATTGTTGGCGCACTCGGTATGTGACCTGTGTCACATCCTCTTTTTTAAACAGTAATATATTTTACTGTAGTATATTGTCTTGTGGTATTTTGCGCTCTAAGCGTCGTGTTTTATTATCAATATTCATTAATGATTGTGCCAGTGTACTTGGATGGAGTTCAATGAGCTCCTTGTAAGATTTGGTGAAGCGTACAATTTCCTGTTTTACTGTGGGTATACATAAGTCATGGTGTAACATTTCATTTGGCACGAACCAGGGAGCGTTGGATATCATGCGCAGGGTTTTATTTTGGAAAATGTTGTATGATTTGTATATTTGATTGAGATGCAGTTCCCCAAAGTTGTATTCCATTAGTTCCATTCCCAAAGTAGCCTATTGTTATAGCTTTCTTGTAATGAAAATCTTCAAAACTATATTTACAAGAAACTTGTAAAATATCCTCTCGTCTGTCAAGCGCCCAAAATGGGCGTCTTAATCTAAAACTATTCAAAAGTAGCTATTTCTACTTTGACCACCGATTTAGTATTTTGTTTCAAATATAAAACTATGTGTATTTGTGCCACTAATAGCTTATTTATTAAAAATTCTAATTATGTAAAAATTATATATATAGCTTTCATGGTAATTTCTTTAGATAATATATTCAGTTTAATGAGAGTAATTGGAAATTGAAAATTTTTGAAAATGGTTTGACAGTAATTTGTGAGTTGTGACCTACAAAAATGGGGATAACCATTATATGTATATTTTATACCTGCTCTAAAGCTCCTTCATTTCCAATGGCTTCTCTCATAATATCAGGGTTGTCTGTGTCAAATCCCATGTCACCAAATCCATCATCATGGGTTACCAAGTTCAAAGAACCATAATCTTCACGCATAGTAATTTCTTCCGCTCTTGATTGATTGAGTGAAAACTGAGCCTCAATATCCACTTCACTGAAAGTTTTTAAAAATATTTAATCTTATATATAAAATTCTCGTGTCACAATGTTAGTCCACGAACTCCTCCGAACTGGCTTAACTGATTTTTACCAAATTTTATATGCATATTCAGTAGGTCTGAGAATCAGCTACTGGGTACTTTATATATTCATAAGTGCATTTGTTGAATAAATAATAGTAAATTATTACAACCTGAGACTGACTGCGACCATTGTTTGTGCGACTGGATAATGATCGACGTTGCCATGGTGATATACTTATTTAGTCACTTCAATAAAATAATATGGCAAATATATTATGGCAAAGCAACGTTTTCCGGGACAGCTAGTAATATATATTATAATACTTTTATCACATATTATTTTGAATTGCTCTTATTTTTTAACAAATATTTTGTTTTGTTGAAAAATGAGGATGAGTAAACCTAAGATACACCACTAAGAGTATTCATACTAGTGTGGCGGTACCCACAATTAGCCTAACATTCCTGCATTGCGCTATCAAAGTTTTCTGATTGTGTCAGTATATATGTCGCAGTCATCTGGTTCAATCTGCGATTTGACTTAATGACTAGTGCATTCATTAAATGGCACCATTCAATTGAATGACTCAAGAACAACTTGTCAATATACCTACACAATCCATGAAAATTTCAGAAATCTAGCTATAGCGGTTCTTGAGATACAGCCTGAAGACAGACAGACGGAGAGACTTACAGACGGACAGACAGACATCGAAAAATTAGTAACAGGGTCCTGTTTTTACCCTTTGGGTACAGAACCCTAAAAAAGCTTATAAGCTGCTTATTTTGCCTAATAAGTCGTATGTGTCCCACCCGTGACAGTGTTAGTCCCACCCGTGACACCCTTTATTTAATTTTTGTAAAATATGTTTTAAAGATAGGGCACTGTTTTTTATTGAAATAATGATAAAGAAAAAAATAATATGCTTCAGTTTATTGTTTCAAACAAATATTGTAGTTTGCATTAAAAAGTTTAATAAGAAAGCAGAGTTTTATTGAATATGACTCATGTCACATAACAAGAATGTCCATTATTTCTCCCACCCGTGGCAAACATTTACTGTCATTTTGATTTCATTTTACACGGTGTTATCCCCGCCTCCAATATAACTATGAAAGTAAAATATTTTGTTATTTCTATATATATAAGCCAATTTGATATCATTCATACAATTTGCATAAATTAGTCACACATACTGAAATTAAGGTACAAGTGTCCCACTTGTGGCGGTAGAATCCCCCCTAACCTACTTTTGGCCTTTCTGGATTGTGTCCCCCCGCCCCCTGCTTTGGTAGGTACAGAGGCACTCCCTAGTAAGTAACACATAAACACCAGAAAACAGATGACCTTATCTCAAGATTACGAAAATTTCAAATGTAAATTTCTCCTAAATGGGGGGTGGAGGGGTTTCCGGGAGTGGAAGTGGCACGAGGAGGTTTTTCTGACCCAAAGCATCCTTCCTCAACCCATGTGAGCACCAAAAAATTGGGGTAGGTTTCTACATCTTAGCCCAAACATGCCTTAGATATTAAGTAGATGAACTTAAGAAAAAGATGTAAATTTAAAATATCATCATAATTTGCTTTTACTTCAACTTACTTTAATTCTGGCATAGCTGTGTCAAAGTCATGAAACACTTCTGGCAATGTGATTGCATTCATTGCCGCCTCTCTGTGTTCTTCAGGCAAATCAACCATACCAGGCCTAAAGGCCATCTGCAAAAGATTATTTATGTTAAAACCAAATATTTGTAGCCAATTATTGTCCGCTGAGAATATCGTAACTAGGGAAATTATTTTTTTATTGACTCTGGTTTGTTACAATCTGGTTAATAGTACTATATATATATATATATATATATATATATATATATATATATATATATGTACAAGGAATAGTAAAATCATACCATCAGTGAACATGTCTCATCGGTTTAGCCATATTATGTGGATGTCAATAATTATACAATACATTTAAACAATAAAAAACAAACCTTTATCTTGACGAACGCTTCATTACAATCCTGGAGAAGATATTTAGCTTTTCTGGAGTAAATTCTGACAACTCCAAGTAGTAAATGACCCGAAGTTCGCAGGGCCATCTTCACCTTGGGCTTCAAAATACCATCGACAGATTTTTCTATATTCGTTTCGAAAACATGGGCCTTTGTAAGTTTCTTGTCCCAATGAGCTGCCAGCCAAATCTTGGCCAAAGGGCCTTTTTTGGCCAGCACAAAGTGTGCGTAAAACATCGTTACTGATTATGTTTTATTTCTGCCGCATTCAAAGTATTCTAAAAGAATGAAGATAGTTATTAATTATTGACATTACGGAATGAATTATTATGGATTTAACTGCTAAATAAACAATTAATAACACAATTGCTGACAATTTGGCGCCTATTCCACCCGTCAACAAACTAAAGTTTGCCACCGACTAAGGTTCTGCCACACTATAATGATTTGATTTATAGTATTATAGAAATGCACCATTCTGTTAACTTACACAATAAATTAATGCAAATGCATACCTATTTAGACAAAATCAAAAAATAATTTACACCTTTCACATACAACGTAAACATGACAACAATAATTATGCTTTCAAGATGGCGGTCAAAATCAGTGGTCTGTTTCGAGCTGGTTTCGAGTTCGAACGTCATAGAGCGAGATCGGTAGAATTGCCAGCTAAAATCGGTATATTTGTACCCAAAATCGGTATTTGACAAAAAAAATACAATATTCAATCAAATTCGTTTATTTATTAAAAAAAACTTACAGACTAAAATAATTATAACAATCTTAATATAGTCTTTCAAAAAAGTGATGACAGGCGGGAAAAATTTTAAATGAAATAAAAAATATGAGAACTTTATTAATTCGAGATAAAAATATGCAAGGTGACAATATTTAAAATGTAATAAGCGTTCTCTGTGAAAATACAAAGAAAAAAATACACCTTTTAAGCGTGATTAGTGATTACGTTTAGAAAATTTTTCCCGTCTGTCATCACTCATCAGTCATCACTGTCTTGTACTTGTTACAGCGGTAGTACTGCGTATATTCTACGTATCTTATTACAATTTGTTAAAACTGTTAAGAGTCATACGGCATACCCCAAGGCCCAAATATCAGGTAGATAGATACATTTAAACAATACATTTAAAAAAAAATTAAGTGAACACGTGCTGAAAAATGCTCGCAGCGCGGCATGCCGCATGCCCTGACATTCCGGTTAGAACTTGAATACGATGTTTACGCTCGAGCCGCGCGGCGCGCGGCGACGCCGTTGCCTCTGCGGCGTCGACCGCGGTGTATATTAAACAGCCTATAATAATTAGTGTTGTTATGTACATAATTATTATTATTATATCCATACCTATGCCTTGTACTATTATCTATTTTGTGCCATGAGACCTTAACACGACGTAGTAATGATGATGATGAAGATGATGATGATTATGAATTTGAATTGCATGGTAGCATATGCTTTCTGTTCTTAAAACAACGCCAAAACTCCCAAACGTGTATCTATAAAGAGTCAGGAGTTCTCTCAGCATCTTCGAAACCATGGTATACCTTGACCCAATATTTGACTTTTTGGTAGCATATTCTTAGTACACTTCACATAAAACCAAAATCACCATATGTTTCTATATAAATTTCGAGCAGTTCCCTCGATTACTCCTGGATCCCATCATCAGGTCACTATTTTTGTGAACATGGTACCAAATTGGAGTGAAACCTAATACAACAAAACAAAAATTTCGAAAATCGGTTCACAAACGGCGGAGTAATCGTTGAACATACAAAAAAAATTAATAATAATAAAAAAAAATCCACAGCCGAACATATAACCTCCTCGTTTTTTGAAAGTCGGTTAAAAAGGACATTGTATTTGGGATACTGTAGATGTAGTCTACTATGCCCCATATAAATGGTTTTAATCGATTACGGGTTTTTGGTCCATACATTTTTGGGCATTCACCTTTTCATCAATCTGATTGACGGAATATTGATGGTTATAAAAAGTTCTATTAAAAATACGATCAATCCATCAATCCGTGTCGCACACGATCAAATTTTCGTCAATCCGTACCAGATTGATGGATCAGATTGATGAAAATTTGACCGTGTAAAACGGCCCATTCACTATCCTGCATTGCAGTCCGCCGTGCAGTCCTCCGGATATAATCCCATCAAAAATAATCCCATGCAATACCGGATAACCGCTTCCCCTTGATTCCGTGAATTTCAAACAGTTATACGTAAAAATCAGTGAGCAAAATTCCTGCCAAATATTTTTTCATATCCACGGAGTCATAATGGCAGAGTTTTCGTCAACGCACTCTGACATTGGCGATTCACTAAGGAGCCATTAATAAAAAAAAGAAGAAGAAAGGAGTAATAATGAATTGCAGGGCTTCAAATAACGTTATTTTTTCATAACGTTATTGCTTCAAGGGCATAGATAACGTTATGAAAATTTAACCGATACTAGAAATAACGTTATAAATGTATTTAATAACGGTAAATGTTATAACGTTATATAGGATTTATAACGGTAAATATATGTTCTTTGATAACGTTATAGTCCGTCAAGAAAGACATGACAGGCGGGAAATTTTTCTAAACGTAATCACGCTTTTAAGGTGTATTTTTTTCTTTGTATTTTCACAGAGAACGCTTATTACATTTTAAATATGAGTGAGATTTGGTGCACCGTGCACGATCGCATACCTGATACCAGAATATAACGTTATATTTACCGTTATTATTATAACGTTATTTTTTTGTTATGCCATAACGAAAAAATATCGTTATAATAATAACGGTAAATATAACGTTATTTTACTAGATACCGTTAAAAAAATAACGTTATCTGGCTACCATTATGAAAATAACGGTACGTAACGATATTTTTTCTGTTATTCGATAACGTTATGAAGCCCTGATGAATTGAATGGGCGCAATGAGAACAAATTTTTTTCTTTTATAACTTATTCGTTTCGTTAAAAAAAATTATTTCATTACTTGACACTGGCAGAATGTCGCAAAAAGCGATGGTTTGCCGTAAATAAAAGAAGAAGAAGAAGAGAACCGTGTGCAAATTACTTAGTAGAGCTTTTTTTTTAAACATTTTAACAACTCCGCCATAATAATACAGAGCCCTGAATGTCTGCCTCTTCGATTTTCTTCGTTTCCAAGCTGTTTGTGACCATGAACCCCAGAGGCATACATGTGCAAATTATTTAATATTCCCTTTTTTTTAAGCAACTTCAATCGGCTGTAACGCGAAAACGCAGCGACGTAGGACCTTAATTGACTGGACCAAATCAATTCGTAATGACCAAAGAGGATGTAAACTGTATACTACGTAACAAGAGGTCGGACTTAGAAGAAAAAAAATAAACATCCGTTATTTTTTTAATTTGAAACTGAAGTTAAAATTTTTAAGTGCAAAACCTTTCACTCTAAACATACCAAAAATTAAAAAAAAATAAATAAATAAATAAGCTCAAATAAATGTTTTATTTCAATAAAAATTATTGTACACAGCTAAATAAATAGACTAATAAGGTAAATTAAACAATAAAACAGATTTAATCCACAAGCTTTTGTTGATTTCTATTACTCAATATTATAATATTACAGTACAGTTTTATGTATTTTATTTATAAATATAATAGAATAGCTGTCTATGCTACTCTACTAACTACTTGATCGGCTTACACAGTAAACTCTATATAAGGAGGGGATTAAAGCTGCGCGTCCACCAGGTCAGAATCGGGGCGTACGGTGCGCGTCGTGTCGTAATATATATTTTGTTAGGCGCAGAATGACTTTCCAGTACTTCTAGTGCAATTCACAGTAGTCAGTACCATACATACAAAGCAACAAATCCGTCCGCTGCATACCTACGCAGTATGCTCCGATCCCGATCCAGTAGACGCGCACCTTTATACATGTAACACACTTAAGTATCATTACTTTGTTTTGTTACACCCTGTATACGACAGCTGAAATCTATCGCGTGGGCTCAGGCCAGCTGCATACCACCTCACGTCTTGATCAGAGGATTTTTCCTTGGTGGCCGTACCACTCATAATCCCATACCTTCCTTCTCCAGCTATTGCTTGCAGACTAAAATGTTGCAAACTAGTATAGGGACCTAAAAATCTGAAATTAATGAAACATTTTTCATTTACTACATTTCCATACAGTTTACATAAATTATTAAGTATACTTATCAACCTTTTGTATTATTACAATAAAACAATATACACATTTTAACATTTTCCAAATTAACTGCATACTGATATACATTATATTTTCTATGAAATAATAATGTATCTTTTTCATATTTATATAGTTTATGTTGTAAATTATTGTACAAATATGCAAATAATACTGCGACATACTTTGTATTAGAACATGGTGTGACATAGTTATGTTTTGCTTCAATTTATCAATTTACGGTTACATTTACATTTTACAATGGCTTACCTTTCGTTTTTCATTAATTAATCCACTTAATTTACAATTTTTGTATGAGTTGCTACAAAATAATTTTCACAAAATGAAAATCGAACTTTGAATTTTAAACTCCTTCTTCGTCTTTTTTATCATGTAGTTTATATTCTCTATGGTCTTTTTTATCAGCCAATCACATTCGACCTTGCACAGATTATCTGATTGGGTACAGTAACTACGTTTAAATTTGGAACCCAAATTTTTTTTGTTCGGGAATTTCGTCCACCTGGTAATGACGTAAACTGCAATCTATCTCGATGTGAAACTTGTGCAAATCATATACCTAAATGCTTACCAGCTCCCTAATTATTATCATTAATAAGCCAAGTGATAATTTTATTAAATTATAATAATGGAATGACTTAATATATTGTATTAAAAATGGACATTAGTAATTAATATTTAAGTAAATTGACTAAATGACTAGTACAATAATTTTAAGGAAGTAGAGTTTTTATTTTAATTTAATTGTATTATTTGATTGGTTAAAATGATTAAATCTAAACTATAAATTTTAGTAGTAAGTCGTAAATATGTGGTAAATTATATTATTTTCTTTTTAAGATTATGTTACCAGTAGGGACATAAGATATAACATTTCCACACCTCATTGAGGTAGAAATTGTAAAACTCATAGACCTAAGAACATCATTGTAATCATTTTTCTTGGAAATAAAGGATATGAATATGAATATTAATGTACTAGCGCCCACGCCCCGGCTTCGCACGGGTATAAAATATACTATAGCCACTGAAAAAATAATTAAAATCGATTTAGCACTTTTGATTTATATTCATTATTACTACCATTGAGATGATTACTACCCGTGTGTTATCACTACGTGGTTGACAATGGACAACACGGGCTTAGTGGAGTTTCTGTTAGAAAATTATAATAGAAAATCTCTGTCTGTGTAACCAAAAATCCCCAGCCTATAATAATAAACAAATAAGAAATACAGCACTGCAAATTTTATTTCTGTACATAGTACATGTAACACAGATTGGAGTCCTATGCAAGTATTTTCAGGGTGCCATGGAGCTCGACGCGTTTGCGAGTGGCAAGTGGCAAAGCTTGCAACGTCGGCAATGCTCAAGATGGGCAAACGCGCTGAGCCCCGTAAGGCTCCCTGAAAATACTTGCATAGGACTTCAATCTGTATTTGTATGAAAATAAGGAGCAAAATCGTGTATATAAAAAATACTTTAACTGATTCAGTGCGGATGACACGGCAGCCGTGTCATATATATTTTTAACGTGTGGCGTATGACACGTGACTCGTGAGCCGTGTCATTAAAAAAAAAACTATTGTTTCTCCATCAAATTACACTTTAGAAAGTTCTGCTCTGAATAAAATCATCTTAATTTTCCACGTAGAGCATGGCTGTATGCTTCGTTTCGTTACGTATTCGTACTTAGAAGTCCAGGGGGGTGTGCCAAAATGTTTTCGTTTCCGCTTCGTTATAGAATCGCCGATGAAAATGTATGAAATTGACATAAGCGTTCGTTAATATGATGTTGACGTTCGACTCGTCTTATGTCAATTCCATACATTTTCATCGGCGATTCTATAACGAAGCGAAAACGAAAAAGTTTCGGCTACATGCTCAGATATTAAATTTTGCAAGTATATCACATCCCTAGCAGGACGGCAAAACAGGATCATGTGTGGGCTACGTCCATTTCGCAGGCCTGGCGCCTGCACGGCGCACAGTGTTTTAGAAATCCCCAAAATCGGACATGACTAAGTTAATGCAATGAGTCGATGGCGTCTTATGTTTCAAATGCAAGAGTAGAACTCCAGTGTGCGCATTTTACTACGTTTTTGAGAAAATCAATTTTTAAATTGATCGTTTTTTGACGCCCTAAAAACGAAATTATTTTATTTAAATTATTTACGAGGGTTAAAAAAACATTTACAATTTAAAAAAAATAAATAATTAGTCAAATATGTAATAATCACTCAATAATAAATCAGTCAAATAATGAAACATTTTATTCTTCATCACCTTGATCTTCAAAAATGCTGTCCTCTCGTGCCAAATGGAGGAGGATGAAGTCGTTAATAATATTAGCGACACTATAAATTTATTATTATTATTACTTGAGTGATTATTATTTAACTAATCATTAAAAAAAACAACATTGTAAATGTTTTTTTATTTAACTGATTATTTAAAAAAATAGTATTTGATGAAACTTTGCTCTTAAATTTTTTAAGGCACGAATAAAAATTAGAAATTCGTAAATCTCTGGTATGAGACGCGATTCACAAAAAATAAAAATATTGTAGTGTAAATACTAAACCAAAGTATTTTTCAGTATGGACAGAAGTGCGGAAATCATATAGGAAAGGAGAAAAAAAATAAAGTCTAAATATTTTAAAACATTAAAATCTCAGGAACTACTTGAACAGTAGGAATGAAATAAAGTACAAAATTTGTATCTCTTAATGACTAATCTAATCAGCTGGGTAGCAAGTTTACAAACCCTCGTAATTAATTTAAATAAAATAATTTCGTTTTTAGGGAGTTCAAAAATGAGCAATTTCAAAATGAATTTTCTCAAAAACCAAGTAAAATGCGCACTCGGGAGTTCTACTCTTGCATTTGAAATATAAGACGCCATCGACTATTGCAATAACTTAGTCATGTCCGATTTTGGGCGTTTCTAAAACACTGTGCGGCGGACTGCAATGCAGGATAGTGAATGGTCCCTTACCAGTTACCAGCAGGGCTTCAAATAACTTTATTTTTTCATAACGTTATTGCTTCAAGGGCATAGATAACGTTATGAAAATTTAACCGATACTAGAAATAACGTTATAAATGTATTTAATAATGGTAAATGTTATAACGTTATATAGGATTTATAACGGTAAATATATGTTCTTTGATAACGTTATAGTCCGTCAAGAAAGTCATGACAGGCGGGAAAATTTTCTAAACGTAATCACGCTTTTAAGGTGTATTTTTTTCTTTGTATTTTCACAGAGAACGCTTATTACATTTTAAATATGAGTGAGATTTAGTGCACCGTGCACAATCGCATACCTGATACCAGAAAATAACGTTATATTTACCGTTATTATTAAAACGTTATTTTTTTGTTATGCCATAACGAAAAAATAACGTTATAATAATAACGGTAAATATAACGTTATTTTACTAGATATCGTTAAAAAAATAACGTTATCTGGCTACCATTATGAAAATAACGGTACGTAACGATATTTTTTCTGTTATTCGATAACGTTATGAAGCCGGTTACCAGTCCTGTGGGCTGTGACTATCATACAAAAACGTCAAAAAAATAACTGTCATTCTCTGACATATGTACATGTCTGTTCTTTTTCTTTCTTTTTCTTCTTTTTCTTCTTTTTTGGCAACTTGACACAAAGGATGTGTATGTTGTGCCACAGACAAGGTAAAAAGGTAAGGAATATGGCGGGAAAACCATATTCCTCCTATTATAATTTTCATCATCGTTTTCATGTATCGTCAGGTCTAAAGTCTAGTCAAAGTCTAAGTAAAAGTCAATACAGTCAAGGAGTCAAGTCGGTCGATTCAGTAAAGTGGTAGACGCTTTACTGAAACTTTCGATGGAGTTTTGGAGGGAACACAAAATAGCACGTTTCTGGATATTACATCACTTTCCTACACTTGTGCATGAACACGAATATCTAATGGTTAATATTCTACCAATATTACACATTAAAAACCCAGCTAACACAATTTTAGGAAAATAATACAAAAACACAACAGCACTCTTTCACATGCCCGCCAAAACTCCACATGTCTGTTCCATAAACTTTTATTATACTGTCGTATTTATGGTCTGTTCTGACTTCTGACAGCTCATTTGTCATTTTTTATCATTGAGATATTACTAAAGACTTTTTTTTTCAATGACTTTTTTTGTCAGTCTTCTTTGCAAATATTACTATACTATAGTCACACTATAGTATACTATAGTAATAACTATACCTACTATAGTGCGTTTCATCGAATAGTTCCTTTGCCGTCATGTTGGCATTACTGTCTGTCAATAACGTAAACACGATAGATATGCACTGCGAGTATTCATAAGTTTTAATGTGATTTCGTGAGAAAATCATGCCGAAAACATTAAAGAGTGGTGAAAGAATGATGGCGTTAAGAGTGAAAGTGTTTTGTGAACGTAAAAAACGTAACGAAGCACCAATAATTCCATTAATATAGGGTTGTCGCCATTACAGCTTAGTAAAATAGGGTTACCAGCATCAGTTTAAGCGCTTATTCCACTTATCCTAGCTAGGTTCCTAGGTAGGATCCTAGCTAGGAACCTAGCTTTACTAAATGTTATTCCACTTGACTAAATCGGAAACGATTTACGATCCTAGCTTTCTAAATGTTATTCCACTTGACTAAATCGGAAACGATTTAGGATCCTAGCTAGGCTAGGAACCTAGTTAGGATAAGTGGAATAAGCGCTTTAATCACCCCAGTGTTGCCAACTCCTAGAAGTTTGAGTCGCTAGACTCACCATCAAAAGTCGCTAGAAAGTCGCTAAAAAGGTCCATTCACTATCCTGCATTGCAGTCCGTGCCGTCCGCCGGCTTATGCAGAATAGTGAATGGTGTCGCAGCCCGCAGGCCTGCATGGCTGCAGTATTTAAAATGTACCTAATAAGTGTTCTCTGTGAAAATACAAAGAAAAAAAATACACCTTTTAAAAGCATGATTACATTTAGAAAATTTTCCCGCCTGTCATGACTTTCTTGACAGACTATATTATGTATAGTTAACCTTATGGTTAATGTGAAACTTAGATTTATAAGAAAATTTAAATGTTTTGATTTAATTATGTTTTTTAAAGAGACTTTAATTTAAGGTCGTCCCCCGAGCAAACGACCTTGACCATACATTTGCCGCGTTGCCAAGATGGCACCAAAACCCTATTTTTTTAACTTATCTTAGTTCAAAATTGTCCTAAAAAAATTAAAACGGGGAATATGTAGTTTATGATATTGTCGATCTATTGGCGTGTGTTTCAAATAAAAGTAATTTGTAAATCCTAAGGAGATGCTGAATGTATGCTTGAATTTTAATAAATTGGTTTTACTTTGGAAGCTGATATCATAAGTATAATAAACAAAAATAGAAAATTTAAAACGGGATAAGGAATGTTGATATACTGAAGATTATTGCTGTATTTTTATTATAACTTTGTAACTTTCAAATTATGAGTTTATAAGGCTTGAAATACGGTAAATTACGGAATCTCCGTAAGGAACGCCCTTAATAAAGCTTGGTGCGTTTGTTTTCCTTATTGTATCTCTTGGCACTGTATCGAGCTGACTAAAAATTTATCCCATAATGACTCTAGAACTGATTTAATTTACCTACCTCAAAAGTCGCTAGATAAGTCGCTAAACTATTTTTGTCATCAAAACTATTTTTTGTCGCTAAGACTTATGCAAAAGTCGTCATTTCTAGCGACAAAGTCGCTAAATTGGCAACACTGAATCACCCTTAAATAAAAGTAAAACTTATGAATACTTGCAGAGCGTGTTTATAACCGTGTTTACGTTATTAACAGGGTTTCCTACATGATGGCAAATGAACTAACTTGATGAAACACACTTCTAGTGATGAAAACTACAAACACGCGAACGAAGTCGCGGGTAAATGCTAGTATGTACATACAACAATAAAATCAGGGCGAGCGAAGCGAGCCCTAGTATATCGGATATCCCACAAACTATACATTGTGGTACACTTTCCGGAAAAACTATCACGCCTATTGATTTGTGCTGTAGCATGTAAGTACCTAATTTTTATTTACATGTGAATGTGTTATCATCAGTCAGTCAAGGTGTGACGACGCGAGCCCTCACAAAGCTCGGCTTTTATCTAGTAAATGCGAAAGTTTGTTACGCCTTCGGCCTTCACGCATAAAGTACTAAGCAGATCATCATAAAACTTTCATAGGTACAAAGTGTCTGGGGTATGGAAAAGGAAATGGGTACCTTTCATCCCGGGAAAAAGAACGGTCCCCGAGGGATAGACGTTAACGCAGGCAGAGCCGCGGGTGAAATTTAGAATTATATAAAATTTTCTTTAGGGAATTATTATAATTCGATGGCAATTATTTTGGAAATCTTTTGCTATCGCGGCCCACTTAGGCCTTACGGGGCTTGATGGGTTAAAAATATTTTGTGATAACATATTATCTCCCCTAATTTAAGGTAGCACAGTAAAGGTAATAAGGCAACACTAATTTGCATTAGTGCCAACATGACGGCACAGGAACTATTTAGATGAAGGAACGCAAGATTCGAAAAGAAAAAATACAAGATTAATTGACAAGAAATATACTTGAACAAAAGACATGGCTTTGGCCTTATAAATAAAATAAAAAATAACTATGAGGAAAATAAAAGAAGACTGGCTTCGGCCTGTTAAATAAAAAGGATTTAAGATATTAGTACTACAAAAGACATGGCTGTATGGGCTTTGTCCCCTTTGCCTGTCCTGAATGGGACGAATCAAACCAAAAAAAAAAGCAAGTTAATCTGTGCTCCTTTGATTTTTCAAGACCAGTGTTGCCAGATCAGGGAATTTCCCCCTAGATTTCGGGGGTTTTCAACCAAGTTAGGGGCAAAACAGGGAGAAATAATATTTGGGGGATTTTTAGGGGAAATTTAAAATACACGTCAAATACAGTTCTTTTGCCAAATATCACGTTCCTAATATTTTTTTACCATCTTTAAATTACTTGAGCGTCACAACGAGTAACAATTACTAATCGAGGTCGAGATTCGAGATGCTGAAAAGATGAATATTATACAGTTCGACAAGGCTTTATATGAATATGTCAATGATGCCAATGGGTGATGGTGGTAAAGGAGAACTGTCAAAAATCACATAGTTCAAGCGTTAAAGTTCGGCCGTTCAGAGAATGCGTTCCTGACACGTCGCGATTAAACTGACGACGTAACTTTGTAATGGCGTTGCAGATACGATAAAAATATTTTTGCTGGTTGTTTACCGTTTTAACAATTGATGAGCATTAAAACAACATTATTATATCAATAATCAATGAATGTTATAATTTTGTGCCTAACTGAGTGTCAAATAACTTGGTAAACAATATAGGTGTGATAGGTGTCAGGAACGCATTCTCTGAACGGCCGAACTTTAGTTCCTTTTCTCGCCACGTTCATTAAGCCTTGTCGAGCTGTAATAAAGTTTAGTAATATATTTTTATTGAATATTAAAAGAAAAAGACGTAATCTAGGGGATTTCTAGAGGGAAACCGGAAATCAAATTAGTTCAGGTCAGGGCTTCATAACGTTATCGAATAACAGAAAAAATATCGTTACGTACCGTTATTTTCATAATGGTAGCCAGATAACGTTATTTTTTTAACGTATTTAGTAAAATAACGTTATATTTACCGTTATTATTATAACGATATTTTTTCGTTATGTATAAACGAACAAATATCGTTATAATAATAACGGTAAATATAACGTTATTTTCTGGTATCAGGTATGCGATCGTGCACGATGCACTAAATCTCACTCGCAGCCCACTTTTTTGCGAGATTTGTGTGAAAATACAAAGAAAAAATACACCTTATAAGCGTGATTACGTTTAGAAAATTTTCCCGTCTGTCATGACTTTCTTGACGGACTATAACGTTATCAAAGAACATATTTTTACCGTCATAAATCCTATATAACGTTATAACATTAACCGTTATTAATATCAATTTTTAACGTTATTTTTAATATCGGGTAAATTTTTATAACGTTATCTATGCCCTTGAAGCAGTAACGTTATGAAAAAATAACGTTATTTAAGGCCCTGGTTCAGGTACGGCGCCGACAAAAATCATTGGGCGCCGAGACAATCTGTGGCCGAGAGCATCTGGCAACACTGTTCAAGAGTCAAGACATACGTAGTATCTCTTATTAGTCTGTGGTCAAGACCTCGGAGCACAAGTGACAACTCAAGTTTCAGGCTTTAGACATTTTCTTTTACAGTTTACCTGTGGAGCGTGCGAGACGTATGTGTTTTTAAATCCATTAAAATCTTGTGAATCGTGATTTTCAATGTTTTTATTTCAAAGTAAATTGATAATTGTGTTCGGTATAATTTAATAGACGGGTGTATTTTGTGTTTTAACAGTTTTACTAAAAGAATTCGTTGATTTGCAGAACTCATACATCATGTTTCATGAGGGTCTTGATTCGCTCTTTTTGTGGCCAGACCGATGATGTGACTTCTGATCAATATGTATTGATTTTGTTGCTAGGTCTGCCACAGGCTTCCCAAGATGGGTGCGTACAGATACATTCAAGAGTTGTACCGCAAAAAGTTGAGCGATGTTATGCGGTTTTTGTTGCGTGTCAGGGTATGGCAATACCGTCAATTGACTCGTATGCACCGTGCTCCTAGGCCAACCAGGCCCGACAAAGCTAGAAGACTGGGATACCGCGCTAAGCAAGGTAACATTAGTTTCATTGAATTATTAACACTCGAGTTATCCAGGGCCTCTTCTACATTAACTCCCTATTATTTTCAGGTTACGTTATCTTCAGAATCAGAGTACGTCGTGGTGGCCGCAAGCGCCCAGTCGCCAAGGGTGCCACCTACGGCAAGCCCAAGAGCCACGGAGTTAACCAGCTGAAGCCTACACGCAACCTACAATCCATCGCCGAGGTAAATAACCCACATGTGATATTTATGTATTTGTATTTATGAATATAATACACTTAGCGGCACGGAATCTTGGCCAAACTCATAATATGCAATAACACTTTTTTAAGCGGTTCTAACGTGGATCTTATCGTGTAGGTGGGTAGAAAAAATGGTCACGTTAATCTCAAGAGGGTAATTCACTAATTTGAAGTGCATATTGGTCTGTGTTTTAAAGTTTAGTTAAATCGTGTCATTTATCCGGCGAAGTCGCAGTTTTGAATTGTGCTCTGAACATTTTGAATTTTAATTTGACAAAGATTTTTGTTGTTATTGTGGTTAATAAACACCTAAGAACCCCTTAGGATTCATAAAAATGCCTTTATCACCAAGTCAGGTAGCGCAGGCAGTAGCTTTAGTGGAACAGGGGATGACTCATCGTGAAGTGGCTACTATCCTAAACGTGCCGCGTTCCTCGATGCAATATGCACTAAAACGATATCAAGAGACTGGCCGCTACACCCGAAGACCAGGTAGTGGTGGTGTACGATGCACATCAGCTCGTGATGACCGCTTTATTGTGTTAGAGATTTCAAGAAATCGCTTCCTGACCGCAGTCGAGATCCGTCAGCGCCTTCAAATCTCCAGAGGTGTGAATGTTAGCGAGCGTACGGTGAGAAGACGTATGGAGGAAGTTAATTTGAGGGCAAGAAGACCAGCCCGTGGTCCACAGCTTCACCCTCAGCACAGAGTAGCTCGACTTCACTTTGCCCGCGAACACGCTAACTGGACTTATGAGCAATGGGCAAAGGTTTTGTTTACTGACGAGTGCAGGATCGCTTTAAATGCACCTGATGGTCGACAACGTGTCTGGAGAAGGAAAGGCGAACGTTATTTGGCGATAACAACCACTCCGACGGTCAGTTTTGGCGGAGGCTCTATAATGGTATGGGGTGGCGTGAGTTCTGATGCTCGTACGGAATTGGTCATCGTTAATAACGCCTTAAATGCGACTCGGTACGTCGCGGAAATTCTCGAAGAACATGTTGTGCCCTTTGGAGGGTTCATTGGTTATGAACAATTCATTTTAATGCATGATAATGCCCGTCCACATGTCGCACGCATAGTAAATGAGTACCTTCAAGAGGCTGGTATTCAAAAATTGCAGTGGCCAGCTCGCAGCCCGGACTTAAATCCGATAGAACACATATGGGATAAGCTGAAACGAGCAATAAAATCATCATCGAACCCACCACAAACCATTAACCAGCTTCGAGATGCTGCACTGAGAGCGTGGCGCGACTTATCACAAGTCGATATCAAGAACGTCATCCAAAGCATGCCAGACCGAATGCAGGCGGTTATAAGGGCTAGAGGAGGTAACACGCGCTATTAAAAAGGACAGAAAGCGACAAAAAATCGAACAATTTTAAATTCGTAGTGTTTTAAACTTAAGTGTTAAATTTTGTGTAAACGTGTTTTTTTGCATAAACTTCATTATCAATTTAAAAAACCTTTAACTGTGAGAAAAAGTGATCAGGAACGTTAACTGGATAGACTCAGATCTTAATTAATCAAAATTTGTAGAGCTAAGTGCAAAAAAAAGACAGTTATCACATCTTTTGTACTTGGCCAAGTTTCCGTGCCGGTGAGTTTATATCATTTAGCTACAATATTGATCTTGATTTCAACAGGAACGTGTTGGTCGCCGCTGTGGTGGTCTCCGTGTCCTCAACTCCTACTGGGTCGCTCAGGATTCATCATACAAATACTATGAAGTCATCCTAGTTGACCCATCACACAAGGTAATTATTTGAAGAATTGAAGTTATCACAATTATATACATTATGTAACACATTTAGAACTATTGCAATAAATGCACAGCTATCCTAACTTTAACTTTAAAATGATGAACTGTTTGTCATGCACCAATCTGAAAGGTTTTGCTGAAAAATCACCTACCATATTTTCTGATAAAATATTACAAACTAATTTACACACATTGTTCAGACTAGTTTCTTATGCAGCATTATTTTTACAGGCTATCCGCCGCGATCCTAAGATCAACTGGATCGTAAATGCTGTCCACAAACATCGTGAGATGCGTGGACTCACATCGGCAGGAAAGAGCTCTCGTGGTCTTGGAAAGGGTCACCGCTTCTCACAGACCAAGGGTGGTTCTCGCCGTGCTGCCTGGATCAGAAGGAACACTCTGCAACTTCGCCGCAAGCGATAAACATTTTATTAAGATTACTATTGGCTTTCTATTTGATAGTATTTACTTTCAGATGGAAAGCCAGTGGGCTACAATAAACATACTGCTATATGCAATTTTAGTTTCTATTTCTCTTTTATTAAGAAGACAAAAGGAAAAGAAGGTAAGATATGGCATATTTTATTTTAACATAAAAATTAGTGTCCGACCGAAACTGGTTTTTCAGCCAAAACCGAAACCGAACTTTCGGCCTTACTCTCAGTTTCGGCCGAAACCGAAACTTGGTTAAACATTTAAAATTACGATTATTTTCTGAAATTACAACTTTTTAAACTAAAGAAAAAGTACCACATTGAATTTTTAACTTTTTGCGACATTTCTTAAAATAAATATTATTAATCTTAGACTCGAATATGTTCCCTAGAAACTTTTTGTACTATATTCCGTTTTTTAAATGATTCCAAGTAGGTGCGAAAAAAGTAGTTCACGAAAAAAATTCAACACGCTAAGCGCACACTAAACCGGTTCTTAATCGTATATTATTTATAAGACTCAATTGCATTTAACCAACTTAAACTAAACTTGTTCACAGCAAATCCGATTTTTATCTTCTGAACGCCCAATATTCGAGTTTTAACTTCATAAAATACATTTAGTCCTGTGAGTGTAGTGTCATGACAGATCGAAAAAATATAGACGAAAAAAATTGTTAAGATGACAGATTTCACAGATGCGTTTGGTTAGGTTATTTATCGTTTCTTGCTATTTTGTTAATAAAACAACATCACAAGGCTCCAAGATGATAAAAACATAAAAATCAATGCGTGACATAACGTAGATTCATTAATCGCGAATAAAAGAAGAATGTAAAATCTATTTGAAACAAAACGAGATTTACGTATAAACGTGTTCATTGATCATTGAGAACTTAGTTTAATAAAACGAAGTTTTACATGTGATTGGTGTTAAGGGCTGCACGAGTGAAGCATACGAGGAAGTGGGCTAGATTGATTCTAGCAGGGTAGGAACGGTCTAAGTCCTAAGAGATTGCGTGTCCATAGTTAAAAGATAATTTTAAATATTTAAATAAAACTCATGGTAAAAGTAAAAGAGTGAGGCGAGATGATTTACTACATAAATCTTGCAAGATATGTCCTAATATATCCTATAATCTCAGTCAAACAAAATTCTTAAGTAAATAGTTCATACGCAATATAATCAATTTATCATAGCATTTACTAAATCGTTTGTTTGAGAAACATTGTTAAAATAGCACGTAATTTGCCAACAGTAAATAAGCTTGCGTGTGTCATAGAAATAAAATTCAATAATATAATTTCGATAACAATAACTTTAGATAATTTAGTTAAAATAAAACGAAGTGCTAATTTTTGATTTGGGACGATTGAATATGAACTTTCTGCCGCACACTGTAAAACTCTGGAATGAACTGTCACCAGCAGTTTTTCTGGACCTATACGACCTGCAAACCTTCAAGAAAAGAGCGTATTCCCTCTTAAAAGGCCGGCAACGCACCTGCAGCTCTTCTGATGTTGCGAGTGTCCATGGGCGACGGTAGTTGCTTACCATCAGGTGACCCGTTTGCTCGTTGGCCCCTTATTTAATAAAAAAAAAAAAAAAGAAGCTGGCGAACTGAGCCGGGGCCTCGGCCTCGGCCGGCAGCCGAAAGTTTCGGCTATATTTTGGCCGAAATCAAAACTAAGGCCGAAACTAGATTTTTTGGCCGAAACTGGCCGAACGAAACCGAAAGTTCGGTCGGTCACTAATAAAAATATAGTAGTTTATCTCTTTCTAAAGGAATTATTTTCCCAGGTGGAGATTAACAGTAGACCTGCACAAGAAAAGCAAAAGGTAATTTTCGTTGTTGTATCTTGAAGTTTTAAATCCCTTTTTCTACTATTTTTTATGATGATATAATGCTTAATGATATGCGCAACCATGATTACCACGCATTTAAAACTTCCTTGGATGGCTGAAAATTACTTCAATTAAACCAAGAAACTTATTGTATCTGTCAAGAAATTAATATTGGGATCTTTTTTCTTTAGATGCTTGCAGCACAAAAGGAGGCATTTGGACACAGCACCACTTGTTCAGGTATTAAAATACATTTGTCTTCTATTTAACAAAATTTTTTCAGAATAAAGAATAAGCACAATTCAATTGCCAGTTTGTGCAAAGTAGACGAAACAATTATTGTATATTATCCAGCTTCCAAGAATCCCAAAATCATTTTGTGTTTTAATTAATTTTTAAAATAATTAGAATAATGAGTTTGGGAAAATAATTATCTCGTCTAGGTGAGGTTGTTGTTACTTTAATTTTCGATTATCCTCAATCCGGCGAGAAACAATAAAAAATAATATAACATCCAGATTTACGTAAGTTTTAAAACAAAAAATAATTTTTTATTATATTTTTTCAGGTAAGCGCGTACCAAAAGAAGTTACAAACATTTTTGTGATATTAAAAATAAAATATATTATACTTAAAAATATGTATTTTATTTACTATGCTAGGTTAATTCTATTCATACATTAAGACTTTAGAATTTAGATAAATATAAGTAAGGGTCTACACAGACGGACCGCATTTCAACTGCAATCCAGCCGCAAATTGCAGTTTGAATGCAGTTGACACGACTGCAAACCAAACAGTTCATACGACTGCACGCCGACTGCAACTGAACTGCAATTCGACTGCGCGTTTGGTTTGCAGTTCTATTGCAGTCGTGTCAATTGCATTCAAACTGCACTTGAACTGCAATTTGCAGTTGAAATGCGGTCCGTCCCTTACTAGTACAGCATAACCAGTCAAATTTTGATTAAAATTTGAAAAGCTTCCTCAATTAGTCTTGATTGGTCATATTACATGTAAAATAAAACACCAAAGCAATGACTTATTATTTATGATCTTATATATGAAATAACAAAATTTTATACAATACAATAATTAATCTTTTCTTACATAGGGCTGGGTAAAATCAAGATGGTTATTGATACGACACAATATTTTTTATAGAATTGCTTGATATATTATGTACCGTAGTATTTTTTAATACATAGTATAATAGTGGACAACCAATAATAATTAAACGTGCCTAGCTTAACATATCGATAGTACTGACTCGTGTTTATTCTTTCGATGTTCTGGTTTATTTTCCGACTCGTAATGCTTTGATCACACCTATCGAGTAATCGGTAAAGTGGTGTGACAGTTCACAGAGCAGCTCTCGGCCAAGACCTTGGTATATTTTGTATGGACAGGGCCCCCGCAAGGGCTACTGGCGCCTGTGTGCAAAAAAGGATTTTGGCGCCCCTTAAGGCATTTTAATCTTTTTTATGGTAGGTATGTGAAATAAAGCAAATAAAAATTGGCCAAGTGCGAGTCAAACTCGCGCACGAAGGGTTCGTACTGAGTGCAAAAATAGGCAAATATTGTGTTTCTGTATGGACTATGGGAGCCCCCTGAAATTTTAATTTTATTAATAAAGTGCACATAACAAAATTTAGGATTTTATATAATTTCAAGTGTGTATCTGTTGCTATTATATTATCGATATGTAGCAAAATATGCCAAAAAATCTAGTATTTAAAAACATTTTTTTTGGCCCATGGTTTTGGCGCTCTTAAAGGATGGCGATTTGGCCCGTGTGCATTTCACACATTACACATATGGTAGCGAGGGCCCTGTGTATGGATGTGCTCGGCCGACGCGACGGGTTGTCTCGCCTCTATAACTCGCTAGGTGTGATCATAACAAAAGCTAGTCATAATGTCGGCACTACAAATAGGCGAACGCGTCGGCCCAATGTGTAGAACAGGCGTTCGCGCGTTCGCGGTAGGTATTTAGACGTTGGCCAACGCGTTTGCGAGCTTGCCGCGCGGTGTCGGAATGATCAAAGGAAATTTGTCGCAAGGCGCGATCAGTTCACCCGGAGCAGCGCTGAAGAGTGCACGTTTCCTTCTTGTGGCGAATTAACATCTAACTTGACGAAATAGCGAACAATATAAGTATCGAGTAAACATTTAAATTTATTGAGTTAACTATCAGAGTAAATCTTCCTGTGGAACAAAAAAACCATATCAAAAGTTCTAAAAAAATAAGGTTCTTGGACATGCTATTTTACTCACGATGTTTTTAGGGTTCCGTACCCAAAAGGTAAAAACGGGACACTATCACTAAGACTTCAATGTCTGTCTGCCTCTTTGTCCGTCCGTCTGTCTATCTGTCTGTCTGTCTGTCTCCAGGCTGTATCTCAAGAACCGCTACAGCTAGATTTCTGAAATTTTCACAGATTGTGTAAGTACTTATATATCTTTTGTCGCTATTAACAATAAATATACTAAAGACAAAATAAATATTTAATAAAAAATAAATAAGTATATATTAATCATGATAATTATAATTATAAGATAATAATTATTATTATAATGTAATTATAAGCTGTGAATAAATATACAGCTGCAGCTGTTAGCGACTCAGCATTCATTCCGAATCCGTCCGCACATTGGCGCGATCCAAAGCATACTGAATGACCTTCCAATGTGTGGATTACTCACAAGCGCCGTTGCAAACGCACCGCCGTTCGCGTTGGCCAACGCGTTGGCAGTGCGTTCGTCTATATGGGGAGGCGGCTTAACACGAGTCTTACCAGTCGAGTCCAATAATCCGAATGGCCTGTTCGCATTTCAAAATTGTGCCCGTTATGGAAACCTAATTCCAGTGCCGGTTTTAGCACTACCAGCGCCCCGAGCGAGAATTCTTCGGCGCCCAGGGTATTGCTGAAAAATTTGGCGCCCTGGGCGGTCGTCCCCCTAACGCCGCTACTGCCTGCTTTTCCAATTATTGTGAGTCGTGTATGGTCAGCGCAGACAGAAAGGAGCGCAGCGGATAGGATTTTATTAACGTACTTGAAAATAAACTTTAAAATTATTACACTAACTTGCATAAAGCCGGGTCTAGACGAGTGAACCGTGTAATGTACGTGTAATTTAGCGTCAACAGTGTGGACGGCAAATGAACTCAAAGCGAATTGTCCAAACGAGCCTTTGTGCTCGCGCGAAAACCGACAGCCGATCGATAAACCCCGAGCGTTGCATGTAATGCTCGTAGTGCCGTCCACACGTACGTTACGTTAATTTTGAAGAATGTTATTTTTAACCCTAAAAATTTTTGTTTCGCCCCGCGACACCAAGAACAAAATATGTTTGTGGCCCGTATGAAAAAAAGGTTGGGGACCACGGCATTACATTACACGTTACACTCGTCTGGACCCGGCTTAAAATATACTTGAACCTTACAAGAAATGCTCGCGCGTCCTCGAGGATACGCGGGAATCCCTTATCGCACATTAGTATCATTATTTCAAAGTTTATTTTCAAGTGCGTTAACAAAATCCTCTCCGCTGCGGTCCTTTCTGTCTGCGCTGGCCCTAACGCTACTTGTCTCTTTCACTCGCGCACAAATACATAGCAACTACGGTCTACGCATGACGCATGGCCGCTGTTTTTAACACATTCAGTGCCACTACACACCTTGTGAGTCCACACTAATCTTTATCTCCATGCCGCGAGCACGCCGGGCGTGCTCTCCAATTTTCAACAATATCTCAAAGATAAGACAGTGCTTTTCACCAAAACGCTCAGAGCATAAACTTTGTGCCGTAAGCTAATGAATTCCTAAGTGGTTCCATGATCTAAATTTTTTATGTCATCGAAAATTTTATATTGTTCGGTCAATTTACTAAATTTTTTATGCGAATAACAAAATATAGTGTATTTTTTATAATTTGAACAAAAAAGATAATATAATAAATTACATAGGACAGCACAAGCACTGAGTACGCCATGCCTGCCGTGATGCTTTAAAAAGCTGAAATACGTAAATATTGATAATATAACGTGCTAAAGTAGGTACCAATAGGTATCAAATGATTTGTCCATGTTACAATAAGTGCACTATTTTTTTAAACAAATTGAGATAAAAAATATGAGTTATGGGCTCACTTTCTACTATTGGACGTTTATTTGATGGGGGACTATCTGCTTGCGCCGCATCATCATCATATTTCCCTGTTTCTAGTTCATATTTTTAATAATAACTATATTTAAGGCGAGGATTTCCGATTATTGCACTTTTTTAGCTTAATTTTCAACATTGAAATATTCATTATTTTCGACTGAAAAAAATATATCTTAGAGATAAAGATCTATCTGAGGGCAAAGTGTCCTCGGTAACACGATTTCAATTACTTTGTACGATCATAAAAAATCGGGAAGTCAACCCGTTTTGAGTTTGTTTTTTCAATTTTATAGGCGTATTTAATTACGTAGACATTTTAAAAATGCACATTTAGGTAGGTATTACTATTTCGGAGGGCAAAGTCTCATAAAATATACAAGAAAAAATGTAGTTTAAATCACATAAAAAATAAACCGAGCTACACGCGAAATCGAGGCCGCGCGGGCCCTCAGATGGCCGCGAGGCTTTGTCGAGGTAGGACCTGTGATGACCTGTGTCGCGTCGTGCGCTCTCCGACTCCCGCCGCCAAGGTGCATTGATATTGGTTTCCGTGTATTATTTTTGCGCGATTTAAAATGGGAAGCAAAAAAATAAGAAAAAACTTTCTTCTTTAAAAATACGAAGGATAAAAAAGAAAGCAAGGTAAGTTCAATGTCGGTTATTTTATTCTACCAATCTACCCTATTTTATGTAATATGTATGTACATGACTGATGAATCTTCAGATTCATCAGTTACACATATTATATATCAAATCAGTCATAAACATTGAAAATAAATAAACGACAAAAAATTGACACAGATTATAACAGTAGAGCGACTCGTGTGTATAAATCAACTTGTGGAGTGAAATAATTATAATGGAATATTTAATTTGTAGGTTGTCAGATGAAGGTAGAAAAACTACAGAGTGTGGACTTACTTCTACCTCAAATGGTGAAGTTGTAACAATGCCTGAGAATTCCCAGTAAGTTTAGTGTGGTACATTTCACCGGTCACAAATTGAATACTTATTTTGTTTTATAGCTGAAGTAGACTTAGGCTAAGAACTCACGGAGCGGTTTTTTCCCGCGATCGCCGCGGTTGCGGTCCCGCAGCCTTCGTAGAATACAGTTTTGTATGTAAAAAATGAAAGCAAAACTCACGGCGCGTTTTTCGTCCGCGGCTCGCGCGGTAGTTTGCGGCTCCCGCTGGACCGGCGGGCGGCGGTCGCCCGCAGCCTCGGCGATTTGCGCCCGCACGCTCTGCGATAGTTTACCGGGCGATCGCAGTAGTAGTACGGGGGGAGCCATAGAACATTTTTTTTATTTATTACTATCAAGCAAATTTTTTGTGAGTAGCTTCATTTTGATAAGACGAACAACATTTTTATTTGCGAAAAATCTTGAAAGTGGTAGCTAACAGAGATAGAAAAGATTTAATACTTTGAATTGATGGTCCTAAAATATGGACTGTTTTATTTGTAGGACAATGTTACTCTTAAATTATATAACTATTAAGATACCAATATACAAAAAATCAGCTGGTTAGGGTTCTGTTATAAGGTTCTGTAATCAACAAAACTTGGTTGACTACTGAACCCTAAAACTAGCTACGACTTTCAAGATTTTTTGCAGATAAAAATGTTGTTCATCTTATCAAAATGAAGTTACTCACAAAAAATTAGCTTGATAGTAATAAAAAAAAAATTCTAGGGCTTCCGTACTATAGCCGTAGTAGGCGATCGTAGTAGAAACCGCCCATCTTGTGATCATCGCCCGCAGAGTTTGCGGGCGATGATCGCGACCGCGGCGGCTGCCGGCCCGCACAAATCAGCGTTCTCATGAGTTCTGAAATTAAACCGCTCATTTGTGCGGGCCCGCAACCGCGGCGGGCGCGGAAAAAAACCGCTCCGTGAGTTCGCTCACATAAAGTTCATGAAACATTATATTTGTAGGTTGTCAGATGAGGCTAGACTGTCTACAGGGTGTGAATTTATAAATTCTACGAACACTGCAGTTATAACATTGCCTGAAAATTCTGAGTAAGTCAACACTTTTTGTAATGCAACTAAAATTTACTGATTTATTTTAATTAAATTTTATTTTTATACTTTTTACAGATCGACGAAACAATCCGACAGCGACAATTTAATTATAGAGGCGGAAAAACTTGATGACAATCAGTTCCAGCTAGTAACAGGAAGGCGAATTGTTGATATCAATTATATTTTTCGTGAACTGCAGGACAAAGGTCGTCACAATAATCTATTTAATTGTAATTCTAGTAACTTTGTTTTGGTGGGTGAAAAAAGGAATGGATTAATATCCCAATTTAAATTCGAATGCGCTATGTGCAAAGAAATTTGCATAATTTCAAATGAAAAGAAAGAAGATGCGGATCAGTTGAATCTTAATTTAGCTGCAATTACTGGTGTGATTGGAATCGGAATCGGATATTCTCAGTTTGAGGAATTATTTTCGGCGATTAATATTCCCGTGTTTTCTTCAAAATATTATACAAAACTTCAAAATGAAGTGTATGCAAAGTGGGAAGACACTGCAGTGGCTTCGATGGAAGCTGCTGCTCAAAAAGAAAAAGATTTCGCACTTGCCGAGGGACGAACTAAAAGTGGATATCCTGTAATAGATGTCTATGTTGATGCTGCTTGGTGTGCAAGATCGTATGGGTCAAATTATAAGGCTTCATCAGGCGTTGCAGCTATCATTGGCAGAAAAACTGGCCAGATTCTTTATGTTGGCGTAAAAAACAAATATTGCATAATATGTGCTCGAGCTAAAAACAAAAACCTTGTGCCAAAGGAACATTTATGTTTTAAAAACTTTCAGGGTTCGTCATGCTCTATGGAAGCTGAAATTCTTGTTGAAGGCTTCAAATCATCCATATCGATGTATGGCTTGTTATATGGCAGGATGATTGGAGACGGTGATGCCTCAACTTATGCGAAAATCTTGAACGCTGATCCATATAAAGAACAGAATGTTACCGTTGAGAAAATTGAGTGCAAAAATCATGTACTCCGCAATTTTTGTAAAAAGCTTAGAGGAATCTGTTCTGAAACCAAATACAAGCTGATACACCGAAAAACTCTTACGAATGTTAAAATAATGACTATGCGAAAAGCCATAGTAAAATCTATAAAATATCATAACACCTCGGAGAATCCTAAAAATGTGGCGATTGGGGTTTTACATAACGATATTATAAATTCAGTGTCACATGCATACGGCAACCACCAAATGTGCGAATCCTATTATTGCCAAAAAGAAAAAAATGACGGCGATGGATTAAAAAATATTCAAAGTTCAACTTTCCTGTTTCGAATCAATGCCATAGTTTCAAACGTAGCTGCGAAAGCTCGTAGTTTGATTGAAGACGTGGACACAAATAAAGTCGAGTGTTTTAACAGTGTTATAGCTAAATTCGTTGGCGGAAAACGAATAAATTTTTCTTCAAAACGTGGATACCAAGGAAGAAGCTCAGCAGCTGTTGTTTCTTTTAACACTAAATGCCCAATTTCATCTGTACAAGAATCTTTTCTGAATAAAGCTCCAGGAGGAAAAGTTGCAGAAGTAGAAAGAAGAAGAACACTCAAACGAAAATTTAACTCCGAACACCCAGTAAAAAAACAGAGAAGATTGCATGAGGCCAATCAAAAGCAACATGACTATGGTCATGGAACAACAGCACCCGATATGCCCCCAGAGGAACTGGAGACAGCTAAAAAAGAATATTTGAAACAGTTAAAATCCCTTACAGCTGACCGCCATGCAATTGAAAGATCAACAGTATTACAAAGAGAGTCAAGTGATTGGTTAGAAATCAGAAAAAAAATAATAACTGCTTCAAATTTTGGACCAATATGCAGAAGAAAAGAAACTTTAGACACTGCTCCTTTAGTGAAAAACATATTATTTAAAAAAAACTTGGCAGATATTGCTTCTGTTGCCCATGGAATCGAAAATGAAAAGCAAGCATTACAAAAATTAGAGCAACAAGAAAATATAACCATTTCAGCCTGCGGACTGTTTATAGACCAAAACTATTCTTTCATTGGGGCGTCACCAGATGGGCTAGTCGGAAATGATACAGTGGTAGAAGTAAAGTGCCCAATAGTTGCAGCAAAACTCGGACTTTCCCAGGCAATAGAGCAAAATAAAATTAAAATGCTAAAATATTGCAAAAAAGATAAAACAGTGACAATAAATAAAACTTCAGATTGGTACTTTCAAGTACAGGGCCAGCTGCACATAACAAATCGTAAAAAATGTATTTTTGGCATATGGGAATCTGAAAATGAACCAATGTATATTATACAAATAGAAAAAGATGATAACTTGTGGAACAAAATGGAATCAAGAATAGTAAAATTTTATACAAAATGTTTGCTCCCCGAAATAATTGACAGCAGACGTGCCAGAGGAATGCCAATTCGGAATATTTGTTTAAAAGATGACGAAGACGACAACGACAAAGAAAATGTTAGTACCATAGATTCACAGCCTAATTCGAAGCAGATGCTGAGTGATGATGATCACAATGTCCAGCCCGTGCAAGGTGATCAAAATGTCCAGCCAGTGCTGCAAACTCGACAACTAAATTTTGAAGAATTATAAAAGATGACCTTAGGTATAAGAATAACATATTATATGATATAACAATAATAGAGCCCTAGAACAATTTTTTTTTATTACTATCAAGCAAATTTTTTGTGAGTAGCTTCATTTTGATAAGACGAACAACATTTTTATCTGCGAAAAATCTTGAAAGTGGTAGCTAACAGAAATAGAAAGGATTTCATACTTTGAATTGATGGCCCTAAAATATGGACTGTTTTATTTGTAGGACAATGTTACTCTTAAATTATATAACTAATAACCTATCAATATACAAAAAATCAGCTCGTCAGGGTTCCGTTATAAGGTTCTGTAATCAACAAAACTTGGTTGACTACTGTCTACTGAACCCTAAAACAGAACCCTAACAAGCTGATTTTTTTGTATATTGATAGGTTAATAGTTATATTATAATTTAAGAGTAACATTGTCCTACAAATAGAACCTCCTACAAATAAAAATAAAAAAAAATAAAAATCCATATTTTAGGACCGCCAATCAAAGTATGAAATCCTTTCTATTTCTGTTAGCTACCACTTTCAAGATTTTTCGTAGATAAAAATGTTGTTCGTCTTATCAAAATGAAGCTACTCACAAAAAATTAGCTGTAATAAAAAAAAAATGTTCTAGGGCTCCCGTACTATAACGTTCTATGGTTAGCGGCCAACATAACATAAAAGCTAATGAAACACAATTTTCCGTGCACTTTTTCCACTATATTAAGAAGTTATTATAAATTTTAACAAATTACACGACCGGTTTCGAAATAAATCATCTTCAGGAATCTTTATTTCGAAACCGGTCGTGTAATTTGTTAAAATTTATAATAACTTCTTAATATAGTGGAAAAAGTGCACGGAAAATTGTGTTTCATTAGTGTTCAAGATGAATTTCCACCAAGAACCAACAGTACAATCAATTACATATATAACATAAAAGCTATCTATCTTTAGGATTAGAAATAATATCGTGTTTTAAAAACCTATCAGCGCACTGTTTATCTATGATCAAATAAAAAAAATATTTAATTAAAATAACACTTATTTTATTATTGTCTCTTATTAATATGTATTCATATTTAATAAATATAAAATCCACTGATATTACTGTTTATTTTATACTGTGCGGCGGCGGGGTCACGGAAGTTCATCTTAGACGCGCGCGGGCGAGATATATTTCGCGCGTTCTGGGATAGCAAAAATGCCTAATACTCTGGGAAATCCTGGCCTTAACTGAGAAAAAAGGCTTTTTATGATTTTACCTCTTTACAGTGCCAGTGAACACGCCTAGCGTGCTACACAATTTCATCCTGCGGTGCCGAGAGCACACCTAGCATAATTTGCTGTTTTTATAGGGCGGCATCGCTGGGAACTAATATAAAATCGGGGTGGCATTGAATGTGTGCCACGCTCGTGTGGATACTAAAAATACGCGAGTGGAAGAAAAGTGGCGACAGACCTATTTCTCAATTCCTATCTATCCAACGGCCGGTGCTACATTTATTGATATTATAACTAGTCGACAAGAAGCTTATCACAAAATCAAGATATACGCGAATGCGAAATTAAGTTTAAAGAGTCCCAACTCCCGTTCCTTGGCAAAATTCTGACTTATTCCGATTCGGGGATACGCTGATAGTTAGGGTATCAGCGAGTTGAGAGTTGAGACTGTACTTTCAAATAAGATTTCTAAAATTAGGCGTTCACAATTAAATGACTAAACATTAAATAAATACAAAATAATATTATAACCTTAATAATTACTTATTTATATACATTTTCAAATCATGATGTAAGCAATAAACTCAATAAGTAATAGGACATTTGACAGATTTTTAATTTCTATCTCGAATTACTTGGTTGGGATTAAGAAGTTCACCGGAAGTATTTTTATTTTATTTTAAAATACATATTTCGTAAGAAACATGCATATTATTATAAAAATTCAAAATTCAAATAAGCTGCCAAAACGCTGCAGTGAGCAATATGGCGTAGCGCCTTGTAAGTGACGTCACAAGCGTGTTAAACAATACATATTTTAATCTGTGGTATAGACGAGTTTAAGCGCCTATGACGTCATCATGACATTAGCCAATACGAATCGTTTCCCAATAAGTGGCGCGAGAAACAAAAAGCCAAACATATTTTTGTGTTTTTCGATATACTAAGTGTTATTATTTTTATTAATCCTTCAGGCCCCGCGCGAGCACTGGTAATCGCAACAATAGAATACAATAGCAATTCCTGGAAATTCCGACTGAAGTATTAAAACTCATGTAAATCACATAAATAACACTAATTCTATGCATTTAAGGCAAATAATCACAAAAAATTGCATACTGTCAAATAGCCTATTTAAATGAAAATTGGAAAACAATAATTTTACCTAAAAGATTGTTTGAGAAGTTAACTTTCTTTCGATTTTGAAATTTGACGTTAATGAAAATGAGTGTTAATTGAACTTTGAATACAACGAGATAAACCATAATATAAAACGACATGAATATGTCACCGTAAAGCTGGGAACAAATTATCGGACGCGTCCATAAGTCGCGGCTGATGGATGCGACTTAACAATGTGCACGGGACGTCCGCGGATGCAGGAAGGTTTGTAGGAAAATGAGTCTTCGGATGTCTGGCCAGTCCTTTCAGAAAACCGTCCGCCGTCCGCGGATGCATCCCCGCGCCCCGTTCATGGCGTCCGCGGATGCAAAAACATCAGCTGTTCGGATGTCTGAACGCTATAGGTCGTCAAGGTCAAGTTGTCTGTCATAATAGCGGACGCGACCTTGAGCGTTCGGACGTCCGAACACTGATCTGGTTGGCTGGATGCAAAAACATCGCATCTCCGAAGACGTTTCGGGCATAGATTAGTGACCGACCGAAATTTCGGTTTCGGCAGTTTCAGCAAAAAATATGAGTATGATAAGTATAATAAAAATCTTAAATAATATAATATAAATGTTAAATAAAAATCTTTAATTTATGTATGCCTATTATAGTACTGGAAGACGCCCGTAACTCCTTTGTGCCCAAATCGCGTAGGAACCGTACATTTTTCCTAGATAAAAGTATTTAGTATCCATAGTCCTTTCCCTGGACTCAAAGTATCTCCATACCAAATTTCATCAAAATCGGTTCAGCGGCTTGGGCGTGAAGAGGTAACAGACAGACAGATTTATAATAATATTAATATGGAAGTATGGATAGAAGTATTACTTAATAAATATATTTCCGTTGTCTCATGTCTGGTACCCGTAACACAAGTCCATAGATATTATTATTATTGTTACTCGGATAAAAAAACGGAATATGAGTACTGAAAAGTTTCTGGGGAACATATTCGCGTCTAAGATTAATAATATTTATTTTTATCCAATTTGGCACTTTTTCTAATGTGTTCATAAAATAAAAAAAAGTAAATTTCAGTAAATAATTGTAATTTTAAATGTTATCAAATTTTGGTTTCGGTTTCAGTTTCGGCTGAAAAATCAGTTTTGGTCGGACACTATAGGTACTTAATACAATGTAGTTTTGGGTTCATAATATCAGTACCTCACAGTACTGTCAACTACTGTCATATATTTCTTTATGGTTCATAAGTTCAAAGAGAATTTAATCACTACGTGCATAAGCTTTCCGAGCGTGCTCGCGGTGACACGTCAAGCTTTTATTAGATAAAGCACGTCTTGTTTTATTATTCACCTACCTCAAAGTTACCACTGACCCCCCGCGCATTAGGCGGCTAGGTCGCGCGGCCAGGTAGCTGCGGCCAACTAATTCTTCTATGATATGTAGGTGCGCGCATTACGCGACCAGCGGCCAGCGGCCACGCTCTGGTCGCGCGACCAACGAAAATCATCGCGACACACACGCGGCCAATAAGATACGAGAATTTGTAAATTACTCAGTGTGCGCGCACTGGTCGCCGCAGCCACACGTTTTTTGTATACAGAAAACAAAATAATATTCAAAGTTTAGTCATCAAATCACTACTCATACGAGTGTAGTCACTAGTAGTCGCAGACGTGGCCGCAAAGTGCGCGGGGTGGTCGCAGTGACCTGGCCGCCTAATGCCCGGCGGCCCTAAACGTTCCTTTGCTGATATTGGTGTCCGAAACTGGGTCATTTGTTTCTCAATGTCATTTTTAATAATTGAAACATAAATTGATCTTCATTCATTCTTAAATATAATTTATAACGACTCTCGTCCTTTTGTAAATCAGGATACAAGGTGTGAAATTCACCAAACTGCAATCGTTTTTTATTAATATCATGGATCCAAATACTCCTTTTTACTATTTTTTTTTGGCGGACCGCTACCGCTAAATAATCATCCTCACTGTCGCTGCTTGACATGCTTCCCGCTAACAATTTGAAATGACTGGCCAGATGTCCGAAGACCAATACAACAGTGTCATGTGCTAAAATCTGACTGAAATTGATGTTAATTTCTATTACTGCACATGCGGGAAAGCTGCACATGCGCATGGAAAAATGAAACGAATACGACTGAACGTCCGCGGACGCGTCCCCGCGCCCCGTTCATAGCGTCTGCGGATGCAAAAACATCTCGCTAGCCAGATTCTTTTCAGACGTCCGAACGCTCAAGGTCGCGTCCGCGACTTATGTCAGACAATGTGCACAGTTTTAGTGTATTTTGTATTAACCAGATAGAAACAAGCCGCATCCGAGGAAAACGTCCGAGGACAACGTCCGATAATTTGTTCCTAGCTTAAGATTGTAAACACCGCGAGATTGTAATATAGCGAAGTGATGGATTGTAAACACAGTCTTATGGTATGAGATGTATAACATAAAATAAAATTTAGATAGGTATATTTAAAGTGCTGTTTGAATGTTCGGTTATTAAAATTAACCTAATTTATAATTCAAACTGCACTTTAAATATATCTAAATTTTATTCAATGTTAAATATATCTAAATTTTATTCAATGTTATACATCAAATATTCAGGCAATTGAAGTTCTTTTAAATACAAAATAATTAATTTAAAATCACCAGAAAACTGGTTCTTTACAATCCATCCTTTCGTCATATTACAATCTCGCGGTGTTTACAATCTTACGGTGACAAATATATAATAAACGTGACGAGTACTACGCACTAGCGAGCCATACCAGCCTTTTTGCCTGCGCGAGAAAGCCTGAGGCATGTGGCAAAATTGGGGAGTTCTCTGTAAGAATGGCTTTCCGCACTATTTACCTGTGCAGGCGAACTGGTCAAACTATATCGTGTATGGCTAGCTTTACAATTTATCTGCCTGCACCTAAACCTCTTGACCATCATAATCAACATCAATTTATTTTTGAGATACATCATAATTCAATATTTAAGAAACGTGCCTTCAATTTTAAAAGTCACCAAGTACCTAATACAACGTTTTGGAAATCATTACACATTGTAAAACTGCTATACCATCGCTTTAAGTCCATAACATTATATCCAATTGTTTGTTGTTTAATTATTTGGTACAGGCTGATTCGGTCGTCGATCAAAATGGAATGTGTCGGAAAGATATAAACCAAATATAGCAACACTGTAGAACACTGTTAGAGCGAAGAGGGCGACACTAGCGCTGGCAGTGAACATATTAGAATATTCACACCTGAAAACAATATTTTTATTATTGTAACATACTATGATAATACTATGTATTAATTATTATTACAGGGATGGCGCATTCTTTATAATAGCCAACTCCTTCGATAAGCAGATATAAAAATATACAGACAAGCAGACCTTGACATTGTAAGCTTATTGGATAAAAATATGGCATAATAGTTGAAACGTAACATGACAAAGTCAACGGATAAACATTTCCTATTTTTCAAATTGCAGCACTTGCTTTTGCGGCTCAATGCCTACTGTTCAGCGTTGAATGTTTCACCTACGCAACGCCATTTTGCCATTGTGCGAAGTCCTCTCAATCAAACTACATAATTCACGTTCCGACAAAGCATTAGCGCATTATGCTCTGCAAACTTTTTAACCGACTTCAAAAAAAGGAGGTTATCAATTCGACGCGTATGTATGTAACATTTCCAGAACTGCCCAGTTTTTGTATATGTTAATCTATGACAGCTTCTGAACAAATGTGCCAAATTTCAAAAGTGTATGTATGTATGTATGTTTTTATGTTTGTGTACGCATATCTCCGGAACTACAAGTCCGATTCCAGTAATTCTTTTTTTGTTGTACTAGGTATTGTTTAACTTAGGGAACAGTGCAAGTTTCATTAAAATCGGTTAAGTAGTTTTGGAGATAGGGAGTTTTAATTCTCAATTAGGTACGTACAATTTTGAAGTCGGTTTTATCTTTTTAAAATACTGTTATTTTATATAATTTTAAAATAAGGGGGCAAACGAGCAACCGGTCATCAGATGGAAAGCGACACCAGTCGCCCGTGGACACTCGCAACATACGCTATAATTGGAAATAAAATACGAAGGTCGTATTGGTCCGGAAATACTATTGGTGACAACTGGCAGATAATTTCAAAGTTTTACAGTGCACGGCAGAAAGTTGCGCGAAAAACGCACGGTGAAAGACTGCCACTCATCAAGGTGATGAGGATGGTATATTTTTAGCATGAAACGATGGCGAAAAGTTGCAGGTGGTATGATTACTTCGTAAATGCAGACATACCTAAAGAACCAGACGATAGTGAGCGCGACGGACACGAGCGTCATGAGCACATTCTCCATGTCCAGCCAGCGCTCCCCTTGCGGCGTCTCCCGACTCGACTCCGGATTGGCGGCCGTTTCTTGCGGGCTCTGCTGCTGTAATACACTTCCATGTTTGAATACAGTTAAACATTCTATTACTGGCACTTGTCATGCTTTATAAAATCTTAATATTGGCAACCCTAGTATGTTTAAAAGTTTGAACATAAATCGGTTTCAATAATAGGATTACAGGCAAATACTGGGTACTTAAGTTACCCAAAATGACTGTAATGTTATATATATCATATTTTAATATCATATTTTAATCTGTTTAATCAGCGTGTTATATTTACATATATAAAATTCTCGTGTCACAATGTTAGTCAGTGAACTCCTCCGAAACGGCTTTACTGATTTTTACCAAATTTTACATGCATATTCAGTAGCTCTGAGAATCGGCTACTGGGTACTTTTTATATTGATAAGTGCATTATTTTGTTGAATAAATAATAGAAAATTATTACAACCTGAGACTGACGGCGACGATTAAGTTTGTGCGACGGGATAGCGATCGACGTTGCCATGGCGACATACTTATTTAGTCACTTCAATAAAATAATATGGGCGAAATACTTTATATTATGGCAAAGCAATGTTTGCCGGGACAGCTAGTATTTACATATTATTATGTCGTACTGCCAGATATTTACGTGAAACTTTATTTTAGACGATTTTAGTTCTCTGTTTAAAAATTTAATCATCAACCCATCGAGCCGCATAAGCTCACCGGTGACCGAGACACAACAGAATGACAATAGATTTCCATGAATACACGGCTCACGATCGAAGGATTAAAATAATGAAGACGCATTCGAATATATAAAATATCAAATAATTAATCACACAATTGGTAGACTATACGGTAGGCCACACGTCAGGTGTAACAGAAGCACTTCAAAACTCGCTCTTATTACGTGAGCGGTAAGGGCAGCCCTAAGGTCAAAATGTTACACTTGGTGTGTGTACCTAGCTAGGTAGGTATTAATTAGTATGAAACAGGGTATTTGACAGATTTTTAATTTATTCTATATTGTTTCTCTCCTTGTTACACTTCTTACAACGTAAACAATAAAACAGAGATGCAAATAAATGCCGCCAAGGCCAACAAAATTTTAGTGTGAACTGTGAGCCGACATTTATGAAAATTTGTTTTTTTCCTTTTTGTTTTTTTTAAACAGATTTACATCCGTACACTGAACATTTATTATATTATCCCATTGTTTATAAGATAAGTTATCGTTTTACAACACAAAATTCGTAGACAACGCGCCAACGTCACCCCTATGCGCGCAGGTATACAAACTCCGCGAGTTTGTATTACGCGGGCCCGCGCCGCCCGCTTCCCCGCGGGTACCCCTCCGTTGCTCTGCGCAAGTAGATTCGTTTCACTACTGTAGGGAAATGTCATATTGCTCAATAATCAATACTGTGGCAGCGTCGCTCCTTGTTCCACTGTTGCATAAAAAACAAAAATTTTAACGAAATTTGAGTATTAGAAATAAGCAGTTTAACCTTATGTGGTTTTTCCGTGTCAATTGTAGCGTTATTAATGTATCAGTGTATCAGGAGCGTAAAAAATTTGCTAAATAAAAAACTTGAGAGGTGTCAAGGGACACCCGGATGGAACGAAGTTATAAAAAAATCATAACTGGCTTGCTTTCTATGAGAGAGAGAGAGAGAGAGAGAGAGAGAGAGAGAGAGAGACAGAGAAACACGCGCACGCAGCACGGCTTACAACTAGCAAAAAGCACAGACATAGATCAAGATAGATACCGCATGTCCCGCGAAGTACGTATACTACATACACATGCGGTATGTAACATGCGGATCTATGTCTGTGGCAAAAAGTGTCACGTCGTTACAACTTTTTCCGGCCAGCGGCCAGCCCCCTTTTGCAACGCGCGATAAGGAACTTCGTCCCAAAAAAGACAGTAGTATAAACCTGTGTCTGCTGCGGGCGATTGGGGTGCACGAGGCAGTGTACCACAGCTCGGTGGTGGAGACCGAGCGCGCGCAGCGTCGCCGCCTCCTCCAGCACGCGCCCGTTGAATATCAGACGCACGCGCCGCTCCGACGACAGCTCAGCTGAGAAGTGCCTCCTGAATAGGGTATTTGACAGATTTTTAATTTCTATCATGAATTAAGTAACTCATGATAGAAATTGGTATGGTAGATACCAAGTGGTAAGATGCGTGTGATACACACATATTTTCATTTTTTACATACAGATATAAATCAATTTTGGTTTCGATTGACAGCTCGAGATTGTTGCTATATTGACTATTCCGTTACGTATATTAACTTTATGGTTGCGATTAAGAAGTTCACCGAAAGTATTTTTTGTTATTGTAAAATACATAATATTTCGTAAAAACATGTTAAAAATCAAAATTCAAATAAACCGCCGAAACGCTTTATTCAGCATTATGGCGTCGCGCCCTATAAGTGACGTCACAAGCGTGAAAACCAATAACAAACCTTTTAAAATCCTTCAACAGCTCATCCAGACTGCCTTCGACTTCTTTCAAAGTTTCGTTTAGGTATTTGAGTTTAATGAGGATTTTCCGTTGGTCGGCGTCGGCATTAGCGATGTCGGTCGACGTGCTGCTGGCGACGTCTACGGCTGTGTCTCCTTCACCTGCCGCAGATTGATTATTGCCCTTTTCTTCGCTACTTTTTAAACTCGAGTTAGGTTCTGAAATGAATCACGAATATTGAACTTAACCCTGTTGAATTACAGACATTTTTACATTAATGGCAAAAAAGTGATTACAATATTTTTTTATTAAAAGGTTTACAAAACCTGCCAGATACAATTAACATAAAAAGGAAATGGACTAAATACATAATATTAGTGTTTGGCCATCTCGATGTGAACACTGCATGCATCAGAAAATACATATTAACAAGTGGGTAGGTTCAAAATAATCAGTTATTTACAAACATTTACTTAATTAATACGTAAAAAAAATACTGACTACTCCTACTGATTCATATAACAATAATTATTATGGTGAGGTAATGATTGAAGTTAGTCAAGGTCAGCCACAACAAAACCCGAACAAATAGGTCCGCTTTCAGGGGGCTAATTCCACTCTTCGAATTTCGCTTTCATACAAGGTATCTAGGGACTGAGACAACAATATATTGTGTACGCGCGAGTGCGAAAACCTGCGTTTAAGGATAAATGATAAATGTGCGATCAGCGCACATTTATCAGCACCATATGCGCCGTACGCGTCGAACGTATATTATATACGAAATGCGGCGCGTACGTTGCAGACTGCAGATGAAAGTTCGGCGCGTGTGTGCTGATAAATGTGCGATCACCTTAAAGCGACATTCGAGTCATGACAATTTGCCCCCTTTTAAAAATCTAGTTCGTGATGGTACTATCAGAGAAGTTGATTCATAGGCAGATGGGGGACCTATGTAATTTGGTCCTTTTATGTCAATCAAACCCATCCGACAGATCACGAATTACACCTATTTTGATCGTTTTTAACGCAAAGGATGTATATAAGGTCAAATTCCGTAGTACATCCAACTAAATTATGAAAGTACTAAATATGTAAAAAATTGGATACCCAGACACTTATTATTAATTATAATGATTATTTATAATAGATTCTTGAGGCATTATTCAATATTTAATTATTATTGAAAATAATTGAGATGTAATTTGACCATCGCTAATAAATTACAAACACAATGGTCGTCATGGCAATGTTCGTTTCGCATGCGCAAAGTTAAAAACCAGTGTCAGTGTTAGTGTCATGTGCCAAAATCTAACAGAAGTTGATTTAATTTATATGACTGCACATGCGCGAAAGCTGCACATGCGCATTGAAAATGAAAGAAATATGTCTAATCTAACAGCTGTATCGCCATTACTTTTCGAAGGAAAGTTATTATCAATTTCAATTTGAAATATTTAACCAGAATTACCGGTGAACCCACTTTTTTGTGGGCTTAAAAAATAGCAAATCGTACAAAGAAACTGATAGCAGTTTTTCAGGCATTTCTCTTTGTTACAAAGTTCCCAATTCTGACCAATTCTCAAAAATTGTACCACTTCCGGCACGTTTACGTATGATACATGGAAATTTTAAAATTAATTATTTCACGTAACTTGTCAGTAAGGTATTGATTTTTTAATATCAATCACGTAACTTGTCAGTAAGGTATTGATTTTTTAATATCAATCAATGCAGGATGTTTTATTCTACTACATATTTCGAATTAAGTCAAAATCTTTGAATTTATAAATGTTATATACATCCTTAATGGAACGCGGGGTAAAATTACATATTCCAACCAAATGACGTAGGTCCGTCAACTGCCTATGAATCAATTTGTTCAATGGAACAAACCATTATTGCGCGCAAAGAAATCGCAGCCATCTGTGACATCGGCCTCCATGGCGCTGACGATACTATCCATTTCACGTATCTGGTCGTTGCTGGCGGGCTCCGCCTCCACAGGAGCCGTCTCCTCCCTTTGAGTCTCCTGTGTTTGTATCGCTGCGGGTGCTGAAATTATTACCTTTTTAGGGTACGACTACTTGCAGTAAAGGTAACGTTTTTGTTCTCAATAAATATTCATTATACAATGTGCAGATCATATTCATATTTTCTTTGCCATTTTTAGGAATCTGTCCCAGAAAGAGATATCCGTCTGTCTATCTCCAGGGTGTATATCAAGTAATTCGGTATCTAGAGAACTTAAATTTTCAAGAATTATGTATTTTTGCTGTCACCATAACAACAAAATATAGAAACAAAATAAAATGAATAATTGACCCTATTTATGCAAAGTGAGTCCAATCCACACCATTGCCAAAATTGAGTTGATAATGCAGAAGTAATCAAAAATGGACCTTTTATCGACCCTATGAAGATCATGCAAATCTAACAATTTTGGCAGAACAAAACATTTTCACAACAAAGTTACCAACTAACAAATTAATGAGTATTGTTTTTTTAAAAAAGATCCAAGCTGCAGGGTCCCTTGAATTTTTTTTTAATTAGGCAAGTAGAATCATGCGGCTTGGTTCTCGTTTGCATATTAAAAAAGGCTTACTTCTTAATATTTTACAAAGACTCACGTCAGTCACGTGGCTGGTTTTTTGTTGATATAAAGGCGACGGTTCATTGTGACCCAGGCCCGACACGACACAAAATTACTCCTGCGTAACTGGCCTGGTTTCATTGAAACCAGAGTGGTCGTGTGTATTGCGCACACGCGACCGTTACGACACGATCGTATAGAGGGGAAAATCCAGGAAGAACAAGCCGAAGAACCCCATATCCATGACAAACATTTAGTATGAGTTATAAGCACTCAAAGTTTGACATTGACAGCTCAGCAACTGTCAAACGTCGACCAAAAGCGGCCATAACTCCGCTCCCAATAGGCTTAGAGGAACGGGGTTTCTTCTAACATCAAAGGCAACACCTCGGCTACCCCCTCCCCGAATTTGAACTAAATCGGAGACATCAAATTTTGTCTCAATTCTCTGAGGCTAGCCCCTCTAGCATACGCCAACGAGAAAATTTTGTCTACACGTTTTCTCGATGTTTGATGGCTTTTCTCTTCATCTCTATTGACCCTAACATGACATACATTTTTTCTCGTGTAGATCTGTCGTTAAAACCTATCGACATAATGTCAAAAAAATGATTTTGACACTATGTCGTTATCGACAATATCGAGACACGAGAGTGAGATATCTCGCGATTTTCTCGTTTGCGCATCTTAGGCCGGCGATTGAATAGAAGAGAAAAATCCAGGAAGAACAAGCCGAAGAAAACCATATCCAGGACAAATAGTTGCCGAGTTACAAGCATTCAAACTTTGACATTGACAGCTCGGCAACTGTCAAATGTCTTACAAAAGTAGCCATAACTCCGCTCCCAATAGGCCCAGAGGAACGGGGTTTCTTCCAACCTCAAAGGCAATACCTCGGCTACCCCCTCCCCGAATCTGGACTAAATCGGAAACATCAAAACTTCAAGGACGAATCTTCTACTATATTTACAATACTTTTAAATGAGTAATGTAAAATTTGTCCATTACAGTTATGTAATGGACAAATTTTGCATTACACATTCTTTGCATTTAATGGACAATGAAGGTCTAATGGCTCATTATTTTGTAAAATGGCAATGTAAGATACTCCATTACTTTTTTTTGTATTATTATTATTATTTTTTACATTAAAATTTTTGCAACGTTGCTTGAAACCATCACTACTAATGCGAAAGTGTGTCTGTCTGTCTATCTGTATGAATGTTTGATATTTCTTCACGCCCAAACCACTGAACCGTTTTTGCTGAAATTTGGTATGCAGATACTTTGAGTACCGAGAAAGGACAATTTCTCGGAAAAATGTACGGTTCCCGCACGATAAACGAGTTTTGGCGAAACGGAGTTACAGGCATCATCTAGTTTTAAACATCCTTGTAAAAACCAGAAAAAAGTAGGAGCGCCACATTATAGCAGGTATATTTAGGATATGCTCACCTAGATACAAAAAAATATTAAGTTTTAAATCTAAATTATATATTTTTTTTTCATTTTAATCTTTTTTTTTTTGGCAATATAAGCAACAATATAAACTAAAAAATAATGAATATACATTTCATTCTATTACTACATAACCGAAAGAAAAAAATGCCGGTTTTCTTCAAAATTTAAAAGTTCATGAGGCCTCAGTTTATTTAAAAGCAAATTTTACAAGTTAAAATCGTTGTTTCTATAACTAATTAGATGTTAGACATCCAAATCGGGTGCACAGATCTCATGCATGAAAATCCTGTTGATTTGTGTAATAAATCTAAAGAGATGGTTCGCTTTGTTTTATATGTATCCCACTCTAATATAGTTTTGCTAAAGGAACCCTCCTGTTTTTGTTTAATTTTTGTTGGAAATAGTAGTAATTTTTAACATATTTATGTTTGTACGCATAGAATAAATTACCAAATATACTATTGTAAATTAACTTTACTTAAAATAACAATCAGTTTTAAAGAATACACAATTTTAATAAAAACGTCTTTTTCTCAGAACTGTCATCGTGTGGGTTGAGTCCGGTATGCATAAATAGGTCCAATTAAGAGGGCTGAATTATTCAAAACACAAAAATGCAATTTTAGGCCTTTTCTGCTCGACATTAATAATCTATACTAATCTATCACCTTTTCATGCTGAACCATTTTTTATTATATTTGGTGAAGAACGGACGAAGGATAATTTTTAATCCGGAAAAAAATTACGGTTCCTGTACATTGCATCAAATTTTTGCACCAAAGAGATTGCATAAATGCAATCTCTTTAGTTTTTACTCTTAAATGCCGTCGCGATTTTTGTTTATAAAATATATATTTTTTGATAAAATCAAATAAGGTTTTAGGGCATTTCATTTCGATCACATTATTTTTTCTTAAATAATTTAGAATCCATAGTTATTTCCTCCCGAGGTGCACCAAAATCATGGTATAGGTATCTACAAAATATCTATCTATAAAATCTGTCTCTGTGTTGTGGTACTCTGTACATTGTTTTCTGACTTAGCTGTAATGTTTACATTTTTTTAGTATTTGTAGTATTTGTAAACCAAAAATGTTGACTAGGTTCCGAAATAAAACTCAGTCTACCCACTGCTCAAGACGTCAAATTACGGCGCTGTATTGTACTGGTATTCCATTAGTAAGATAAGTATGACATATTATAATTACGTTACAACAAATACGTATTCGACAATTCACTGGCAAAATATATTTCGAAACGAATCAACGGTATGGGACCACGGCGATTCTAGACGTAAAGAGCTCTGGCCAGTATACTAGGATATATTTGTGAACATACTCTAGGTTTTCTATGATAGACAATCAGCCTCTGACAAACAGATTTGACTGATGTCATTTAATTATTTTCCATCGAAGTGCCTGTGGATTTTTTGTACCTACCAAATAATTATGATCAAGGCATTGCTCTGTAATATCAAAAAAATGTTTAAATATTTTGTAAACAAAGCGATTTATCTTTATAATTGGTATATTTTATCAAAAACAGAGCTGATGGGTGCCTTCGGAATCATGATTTAAACATTTTGGCGTGAAAATATTTTTTCCTGTATTTGTTTTCATTGAATTCTAGAAGAAATAAAATTTTGAAAGGATTATTTTTAGCACACATTTTTTTAACGGTAAATGGATTTAAATCAAAATTTTAAGCTGACCCTAACCTTGGTAAGGAACGTAACAAACCTACAAAAATGTTTGAATGCTTATAACTTCTTGTGGTCAAAGTTCTAGTGAAAATAAAAACACGAAACTTCACTAATCCTCGTTGTATACAGCCTTAAGGAAAAAATAATTAAAACGTGTGACATATATATTTTTTTTGGACACAAAGGGGTACCAATTTTTTTTTTTTCGAAAGGGTCTAAGCTACTGGTCTGGTTAAGACCATGGTAGTTTAATCGTGGCTATAACTAGTCTGTTGCTAGTTGGTTTGGAGATAAACAATGAGGGGGCCTGGCCCCCTCCCCTAAAGTCACACGTGTGACATTCTAATCGGGCAATATTGGGGAGAGCTACGAAAATAAGCTATTTTTATCTGACGTGGGGACACGGATCCCCCCTGCTCTTAAGGGGTCCGACCCCTTACTCACTCTCTGACGAGTGAGGCTGCTCGCACGCGGTAGCACAAACTAGCTGTGTACGAGTTATCGCGGTAGATGAGCTCAAGTTATTAATGTTATTGCATAAAAGAGGGCCGTCCCCTTCCGAGTCCGGTTGGGGTGACATACGCGTGTATGTTCTAATGTCAAAGTAATTGGTAGAGTTCTCTACGACAATGTCGCGGTCGCGGTCATGATTTAGGTGTGTTCCTATGCTATCCGCATGCGAACTCGAACCCGGGATCGAGCTCGGCACCGGATTTCGGTCGGTCTGTCTGTTTGTCGTTCGGGTCGTGTTAAGTCCTCGGGGAAGGCGCCGGCTGCAGGGGTACGGAGATTTTGGCCGACCTACTTGTCCGCCATTTTGTTTTTTTTTTTTTAATCGCGTTCACGAATAATTCTTTGAAAAATGAATAGCTAACATCAATACAAACAAAAAATAATTTGGACAAAATCGCGTTAAGTGTCACATTTCGAAGGTATGAGCTGCCAAAGTTTTACCATTGGAAATAAATATTTAAGATATTGCAACTCTAAGGCATGGTTATTCCAAGTGGTTTCTCGTCTATGAAACAGTAGCCACTATGTAATTTATTGTAACACGCCGTCGCGTGATGACGAAGTGCAATCTAGCTCAAACAACATTTTATCAACTACATACCTAATGAGAAACTACTACTACAAAGTCTCAGTTCCTTTGAGACGTATGGAGTTGCTATCGCCAACAGAAAACATGTCGCACTTGAGGCATGAGCGGGGTGAGAGGCGGGGCGGTGATGGCTATAGATCAGAACCGCAGAAGTGACACACTTTTGTGCCTACACTCGAATAAAATATGCAGAATCTATTTGAGTAAATGGATGAAATAAAAATAGAAATTACTATTTCATAAAATTTATACAAATAAGTATGGATCCACAGTCCATTAAAGCCCATTACTTCATTTAAATTACTTAAATATTTTCAATTACAATAATAAAATTATTATAATGTAGCATGTATAATGTACGTAATATTTTAAATATTACCAAAATACAAACTCGTCTACGTGAGTACTTCATTCATCGTCGTCTTATCATAGATCAGTATTCTGCCTACATTCCACTCTGAATCTACTACTCTATGACAATGCAAATGGCGCGCGTCTTTGCCTATTAATTGAATGTTCGTATTTTAATTGAAAATAAAAAAATAAGAATGCCAATACCGATGAAATGTTATTCCGTTGCATTTTGAAGTGTTACTGTAATAATTTTTGCAATGTCTTAACCCTTAACTAGGCATTTTTGTGACTTTTGTGTGTTTGTTTTTTATTGTTGTACGTCTGGCGTGTAGAAGAGCTCGCGTGCGACTAATAGTATGGTAGGAACAGACGCCCCGATTTGGTCGGCCCCGACCAAATCGGGGCTGACATGCCAACCATTCCGACATTGCTACAGATTGTCCGACGGTCGGCCTTCCAACCGTCAATTGACTTTGTTATGAAGCAGTGAACGGACGTCTTGCCAGCTATTGCCGTCAATGCATAAACATCATGCATGCCGCCCGTATTATCTAAAAATGCTAAAATAGCGTTGGTTGCGGCAACCATTTTTAGGGTTCCGTACCCAAAGGGAAAAACGGGACCCTATTACTATTTACTGAGACTTCGATGTCTGTCTGACTGTTCGTCTTCTGTCCGTCTGTCTGACTGTTCGTCTTCTGTCCGTCTGTCTGTCTATCTCCAGGCTGTAACTCAAGAACGGTAATTTAGTTCATAATTACGTCTTACAACGGCGGGGTTACAAATGCGACTGAGCCGATTTGGTCGGGACAAAGCTTCCAGACGTTCCAATTCGGTCGGGCGGTCGGCTTGTCGGGTGCGCCGGCGATCCGACCACGCCCGACCAATATTAATAATAATTATGTCGGGCCGACCGCTCTCCACACTTCCCGATTCGGTCGTGGTCGGGTGGTCGGCCCCGACCAAATCGGGGCGTCTGTTCCTACTATAAGTGCTCTGCGGCCATCTATACTAATATTATAAATGCGAAAGTATCTCTGTCTGTCTGTCTGTCTCGCTTTCACGCCAAAACTACTGAACCGATTGTAATGAAATTTCGTACACAGATAGTCTAAAGCCTGAGAAAGGATATAGGCTACTTTTTAACTGGAAAAAGGGGTTGTAAGGGGGTGGAAATGCGTAAATTTGTTCAAAATAAGTTAGTTCCAAAAATTCATAACAGATGGCGCCAAGAGTCTCCTACATCGCGCTATGAGCAAGCAAGTTCATACGTATTTCTATAATGCTGCCTCCCCATATAGACGAACGCACTGCCAACGCGTCGGCCAACGCGTTGGCGGTGCGCTTGCAACGGCGCTTGTGAGTTCCACACATTGGAAGGTCATTCAGTATGCTTTGGATCGCGCCAATGTGCGGACGTGCGGACGGATTCGAAATGGATGTTGAGCCGCTAACAGTTGCAGCTGTATATTTATTCACAGCTTATAATTAAGTACATTATTTTTAAATATAATAATTATTACCTTATAATTATAATTATCATGATTAATATATAATATTTATTATTTATTAAATATTTAATTTATTTTGTTTTTAGTATATTTATTGTTAATAGCGACAACAGATATATAAGTACTTACACAAATATGTGAAAATTTCAGAAATCTAGCTATAGCGGTTCTTGAGATACAGCCTGGAGACAGACAGACAGACAGATAGACAGACAGACAGATAGACAAACAGACAGACAGACGGACGGACAAAAAGGCAGACAGAAAAGCAGACAGACATTGAAGTTTTAGTGATAGGGTCCCGTTTTTACCCTTTGGGTACGGAACCCTAAAAAACATCGTGAGGAAAATAGCATATCCAAGAACCTTATTTTTTAAGCACTTTTGATATGATTTATTTGTTCCACAGGAAGATTTACTCTGATAGTTAACTCAATAAATTTATAAGTTTACTCGATACTTATATTGTTCGCTCTTTCGTCAAGTTAGATGTTAATTCGCCACAAGAAGGAAACGTGCACTCTTCAGCGCTGCTCCGGGTGAACTGATCGCGCCTTGCGACAAATTTCCTTTGATCATTCCGACACCGCGCGGCAAGCTCGCAAACGCGTTGGCCAACGTCTAAATACCTACCGCGAACGCGCGAACGCCTGTTCTACACATTGGGCCGACGCGTTGGCCAACACGTTCGCCTATTTGTAGTGCCGACACAAGAGGTGGTACCATGTCGAACCAAGTTTCCCTGTTTTTTTCGATTATTATACACATTTTTAAATAACTCACTATTCAGTAGGCAGAAGGTACTTTATCAATGCAGTACGTAACCTTAAACCTACCAATGATAAAATATAGTTTATGGGTAAAGCTAAAGTTGTGTAATGGGGGGCTAAATAAGCTTTAAATTTGGTAAATAAAGTTTAAATTAAAAATGAAATATTATGTGCACAGTGCACACTGCACATCTGTTTTTGCGTACGTATTTTGATTTAAGGGGTACCAGGGTTTTAATTTGACACCAATTTTGTTGACACCGCGCGCCATAAACTGAAGACCACGCGGACGAAGTCGCGGGCAACAGCTAGTATAGTATATACCTACTATTTTATATAGATTATGTTGAATGTGACCAACCGAACATTGCGTTGCGGTGTCAACTCCATACATCTCAATGCTCAGTTCAGTGCTTTTCCGATATTTTTATTATAAAACAAAATCTACGGTATACTTCTACCTGTTAAGTTAAGGCGCTATATCGAAAGTAATTTTACCGCAAGGGCAATTTTATACTTCATTTGTATGGCTATATAGTCGTGACTCGTGAATACGCTGCGGCCAGAAGCTATCGGCTCGCTCGGAAAACATGCGAAAAACGTAATTTTAATTATTTAAAAAATAACTAGGAGCATTTAAGCAAAATGCTTCTATACGATTTTGAGTTGCAAAGGTGTCTATCAATTAGACTAATTTCCTTCAATACATCTATTTTCGTTTATAAATAATCTACAAATTTCGTATTTTTATCATTTCGATCGAGAAATGTATCGAGGCAAAATACATTAATACTTCAGTCGGAATTTCCAGGAATTGCTATTGTATTCTATTGTTGTCGCAATCACCGGTGCTCGCGCGGGGCCTGAAGGATTAATCGTGTTTCTGGTTCTTCTCAAACCTAGATAAGCCTATGAAGATATGTATATCTCATTACCAAATTTGTAATTTTTTCAATATTTTTAATTTATTTCAATCAATTGTAATTATTTCAATATTATTGTATTTTTTCAATATAGCGCCTTAACATACTTTACGTTGAGAAAATAAATATTATAAGTACTATGTATTATTAAATATATTTTCGAAATGTGACACTTTACGCGGTTTTGTCCAAGATTATTTTTGTTTGTATTGATATTATCTATCAATTTTTCAAAGAATAATCTTGGAATAACCATGCCTGAGTTGCAATATCTTAAATATTTATTTCCAATGGTAAAACTTTGGCAGCTCATATCTTCGAAATGCGACACTTTACGCGGTTTTGTCCAAGATTATTTTTTGTTTGTATTGATGTTAGCTATCCATTTTTCAAAGAATTATTCGTAAACGCGATTAAAAAAAAAAAAAAAAAAATGGTGGACAGTTGGTCGGCCAGGCTCCATACAAAAATCTTCACACCCCTTTTAAAGGTTTGATTCTCTAGCTGAAGTGTCATCAATGAGGCTGTTTAGTCAGTTTTTCTACTCACCATCAATTCGCCTATAAAAGTGCAAACGGTTGTTATCTAGCATGGCCATATCTGCATCTACAATGCTGTCCATCTCTTGAAGGGGAATCACTCCATTGTTTCTTGAGCTCTCAGACTCCAAAGCAGTATTTGTTGTAGTTGCTACAAAGAAAAAATATTTTTAACAAGACGTTTTCACAAAAATACTAATGTGAAGGTCCACTTTTAACAAAGACCTCAAGTTAGCCTTAACACTGAGTCCAAGGAGAATACAATTATAAATTATAATGTACAAAAACAATAATAATTACACACAGTAACAAACATTAAGCAAGCTTTTATGATGTGGGAGGACTTTTATACGTGGGAGAGCCATGCTTCGGCACGAATGGGCCGGCTCGACCGGAGAAATACCACTCCCCTATTACCCTATTTCCTCTTAAAAGGCCGGCAACGCACCTGCAGCTCTTCTGATGCTGCGAGTGTCCATGGGCGACGGAAGTTGCTTTCCATCAGGTGACCCGTTTGCTTGTTTGCCCCCTTATTTCATAAAAAAAATGACATTGATAACCAATTTAAACATAAACATAAGTTATTGTAACATAAGTTAAAATATTATATAATAGCCATTTGAAATAAACATTTAGGAAAAGCCACTAAAACATTATGACCATTGACCAGCCTATATTGTGTAAATAATCCTTTATAATTTGTCTTTATATGAATTATGAACCATAATGAATTTTATGTTAGGAAATATTCCAGACAACCCTTTTTGACCAAAAAAGTATTTTTTACTATCTTATTATTTTTTATATATCATATTATAATTATTATTTTAATATAGTATTTTGTATGCACATGATTGTTAGCTACACATATTATTTTTAAAGATTCACAGAAAGACCAGAAAGTAAATTATAGTTTGTTAAGTGATAAGCTATATTATTTATGATTTAGTAATGAATAAGTAAAATTATTTTGCAACTGAAATCATGAACTAGATGTGCATCTTACGAGTAGGTTCAGCGGGAGTTTCCTGGGAACTATTTATTTGTAAATTTGTTGTATTCGGTCCTGCAAATCAAAATGTATTTTGTAATAAATTATTTTAACTTGTATAGGAGTTATTACACTTATATAGATTTCATTATCTTTTAACCATAATATTATGGGTAACATAATATAAGTTTTCCAGTTTTGATTTATATATTAATATGATAATGCACTGTATATTTCTTGTAGCACCTCCATCATGGGTATCACAGACACAATAGATTTTCAATTGTTATGCCGCCGGCTGCTGCTTGAGGATTGATGGGTTAATAGACATCTTAGTTTTTGTATCCAATATTTAACCCGAAATAAAACATCTCTTTGCAAATTAAAACCAGTTATGGCACTTTTTTTTAATACTTCTGTACAAAAAGATCTAAACTTTTTGGTAAATAACTATGTGTGTAAAAGTTGATTTTACTTACTTGTTCGTATACTAACTGTGACAGGATGGTGGGGTCGAGACCTCATAACAAGAATTGTCCTGTATCTATTTGGTCTTGCGTTTGTAGACCACCAAGCCAATGATGCTACAAGTATTATCAACACCACTGCCATAAACTGTATAACTTCATCACCAATGCCGTCTATCATAGTCATTGTAAACTGAAATATACATCACAATAAAATTTATGAATATTTACTACTAATGATTTGGAATATTATACAAAATAATTAAAATTCACAGGCAAGAACCGATCAAGGTCATAAGCAAAAAGGCAAATACAAACCACTTGTATGTTTAAACTCTAATAACCAAAATACGTAGTCAAATGTTTATACCATTCAAGCGTCGATTATAACGAAAGAACACACATTGCTAAAGAGCTAAAATGCGATCATGTTATTATTTTATGCAGAATTTTAGAATTTGGATTATGAGCTCTATAACAACATAAAAACTATTTCATACTAAAACCGACCAAATTACAAAATATATTTAACACATGTTTGGTCGTGATTACAAATAAAAGACAAAATTAAACCAAAGTCTTAAATAAAATCTTAATAACAGAGAAAAACTAATTATTTATCACCAAACTAGGACCTAGGTACACTATTTTTCATGAAAAACGAAAATGTATAAGACAATTGACATTTATGACAAAAAATGATAATTGACTTTGACACAAAAGTTTTCTTAAAGCTGGCTTCAAAATGGCTTTTACGCCCTACGGCCTTGAGTCAAACCGTTTGACCGTCTCGGGTGCCCTTTCAAACTTACGTAGTAACTAGTTCTTGATCTGTGTTTCAAACTCTCTACGCCTGCTATCCCCAACCCGTGGCCCGCGGGCCGCGCGCCGGGACTTTATTTGTGGCCCGCGTGATGTTAAACACTTTTGAAATTCACGCCCACCGGCAAAATAACGTAAAGTCTACGTGATAGTCGTTAAATTTTTTCCACTTTTAAATCGTTAATTTTGAAGAATGTTAATTTTTACCCCTAAAAAATTTTGGTTGCGGCCCGCGACACCAAGACCAAAACATGTTTGTGGCCCGCATGATAAAAGGTTGGGGACCACTGCTCTACGCAGAAGAAACTTTGCAGTTCGACGTTTAAATCGCGTACGACAGTCGACAAGTATAGATGTAATCTTAGCCCGTCATCGCGTGGCCATTTTGTGCTTATTTTCATACAAGTAGTGTGTGCACTGTGTTTTTTTTTTTTTTCTTTATTTTTAAAGGGGTTTGATCATTTAATGATTAAGTCACCCCCGTAATCAAAATCACATTACATAATGAACTTAATAATAAATAAATATAGCTAAAGCCTATTTTCAAAACAAATTTTAATCATTTTGTATAACATTCTGGCTTTATCCGACGAGGGTGAAGCCAGAATGCTATTAAAAATTCCAATATTATAATTAACCACACTATTATTAAAAGATAAAAATTGTGTCCTTTCGACCTCCTTCCGGACACACTCCGACAACACGTGATGCACATCTTCCACTTTGTCACATAAACAACAATTCGGTGACTCCACCTTACCCATAAGAAACGCAAAACTGTTTAACGGAATGTGCCCCGAACGAAGTCGAAGGGCCATTACAATCTCCGACCTGCTCATATTGGCCTGATCGATCCACGGTACTGCCGAGATATTAGGTTGGATGGTTTTATACCAAATACCTTTCGTGAGAGACGTCACATCAAAATACTCCGACCACATTTCGCTACATTTCGTCCTCACGAGAGGTAAAAGATCCGTGTAAAAAGGAGCACAATCAAATTCATTCCCATCGACCAAAGCTTCCTTGGCTAATCTATCGACGCTTTCGTTCTCGATCAAGCCAATATGAGCCGGAATCCACTGCAATACAACATTTTTACCTACACTATCAAGATTGTATAAGTTAGACAGTATAGTGTAAGCTATAGGTACTCCTCTTATCGTTCTGGAGCATCTGGACAAGTGTTGGAGGGCGCTTCTCGAGTCCGTTAATATAACATATGGTCCACTATATTTTAAGAAATCAATGTAATTTAGGGCTTCAGATATTGCTATAAGTTCGGCGTTCATAATGTTAATATTCGATTTAATATTTAACTTCAAAGAGAAATTCGTAGTAACATCGAGAAACGCGGCTCCGACTCTGTGTTGATCTTTCGATCCGTCCGTGTATATTTTATAGAAATTAGAAAATTTATCGCTTATAAATTTAGCACACATCTGATTGAGCGAATGACAATTGTAAGATTTTTTTGACTTCTTAACTATATCAAGATTAGGCTTAATGAATTTAGAAATATTAATATAACTGACCCACGTATTTAGTGTGTACATTTCTAGCTGAGCACTAGAATGTACTGCAATCGTGTTAAAGGATTCATTAATCGTAACTAATAAAGGTTTTTTCCTACCTCTAGAAGTAGGGTTTCTAAAATTATTATTGAGATCTTGTATTTCATTCAATAAAGGAATTATTGTATTATTTTGTAAAGATTTTGCCTTGAGCCAATATTTACCTGCCAAATAATACCTGCGAATAAACAAAGGTTGAAGATGTAACTCGTTTTCCATAACATGAATTGCAGTACATTTTACAAATCCACCGATAAGTCTTAATGATTGGTTTTGAATTTTATCTAGTTTAGACAGATGGGTTTTACTCGCATTATTATACAAAAAACAGGCGTAATCCAACCGACTTCTAATTAGTGACATGTATAAACGCCTAATATGGACAGGATGTACACCCCAGTTTGACCCTACAAGAATTTTAAAGACATTAATTATTTTTGAAATTTTATCCCGTAATTCATTTAAATGTTTAGCCCATCTCAATGATCGATCGAGCCATAGACCCAAATATTTATAATTATCAACCACGGGCAATCTAGTATTATTAACAGTTAAAACGATGTTGTCGCGCTTATAACCTCTTTTAAAGAGGCATACTTTACTTTTAGTCGTAGAAATGTCCAATCCTAAATCTCCTAATAACTTTATTAAAATATTCAACGCCGTTTGCAGTTTTTCAGAGGCCCGACTTATATTACTGTCTGTCAAAAATAATACAAAATCATCCGCGTATTGTGATCTATTTACATTAAAAATTTTCCTACATATAAAAATAGTCGCGATATTAAACAGGAGAGGCGACGCTGGGTCCCCCTGTGGCAAACCTCGACCTGTACGACGACATAAAATTTGGCCATTAACATTCATTTTAAGACATCTTTCTTTAAGATAGTTCCAAAAATATCGACACATTACATCTCCCAACCCTAGCTGATCCATAATTTGCAATAAACTGTTTAAATCTAAATTGTTATACGCGTCATTAATGTCAATAAAACAAGCAATAGTTGATTCCTTTTTTAAAAAACCAATCTCAATATTCATAACGAAATTACTCAAATTATCCAATGTCGAACGACACTTACGAAAACCGGTAGTATTCTCTGATAATAAATGATGTTTTTCGATAAACCATTCTAACCTGTACATTAGAATGGAATGAAAAACTTTACAGATACAGGATATCATAGATATGGGTCTAAGCGACGATAGGTCATTAGGGTCTCGACCCGGCTTAGGTATCGGGACAACAGTTACATCTCGCCATTGTATAGGTACAAAACCACGTGAAAAGAAATTATTATAGAGTAAAAGCAATAATTGTTTACCGGTATCTGGGAGATGACTTATCATCGAATATGAAATATTATCGTGTCCCGGAGATGTATCTTTAGGCCGAATCGCTCTCTCTAATTCCTGCATAGTAATTTGTTTATTAAGCGTAGAATTTTTGGATACAAAAGTAGGCTCCGCAGGCATTACGTAGTCTGGATTTGATTTCTAACTACTCTGTATCCCTTCAACCATTGCATTTTTTTCCAAATATCATTCGAAGAAGAGGTTTCATTTAGCGAAGAACAGAACGATCGCCACGCCATACTTTTAGCATTGCGAATGAGTCTCTGGGATATGCGATTTTTTTCCTGCAGAATATCAAAATTTTGTGGAGTCGGGTTCCGTCTAAACCTAGAGAGGGCTAATCTACGTTCTGCTACGCATTTAGAAAGGGTCATATTCCAGTAAGGTTTTGGCGAAAAATTACTAGTTGGGTTTGGATTAACTTTTATGAAGGGTATATATTTATTAGCCGCTGTATTTAAAATATCAATAAAACTATCGTACGTACCTTGTAAATTATCATGTAAAAAATTGAAATTTGTGAAAAGCTCAGACAATAAAACAGTATATAATTCCCAGTTAGCGGTTTTAAAATTTCTTCGTAAAGTATTATGTTTAAAACACGAGTCCAAAATATTTAAAGATAGTTTTATAATTAAATGGTCGCTTCCCAGCGATTCATTCAAAGTTTTCCAATGAAATTTTAAAGCCACATCTGAAGAGACTATCGAAATATCTGGAGCTGACTTCTGCGATCCGCCTACCGGATTGATCCGAGTAGACGAACCACTGTTTATAACGACATATTGACTATCCAGAAGGGCATCAAAAATTTGACAACCACGGCCATCTGACTTATACGACCAACTCACGTGGTGGCCGTTAAAATCACCCAAAATTAAGTTTTTTGTTGATGTAAATGAAAATAAATCTTCCCAATCCGACTGTGTCGTGTTAACAGAAGGCGGACAATAAACTGAAATTATACTATCTATGTCTAAAACATTAAATAATTTTATACCTACTACCTCGATTCGAGAATTTCTAAGTTGTACATTAAGATGTTGACATTTAATTGAGGCATGCACCAGAATAGCCACACCACCGTAACTATCATCTCGGTCCTTTCGAAAAATATTGTAGCCACTTACCTTTAGGAAACTCTGCGGTTGTAACCATGTTTCACAAATAACAGCTATATGAATTCTTTCTTGGACAAGGAGGTTTTCTAAACAAACTAATTTAGGACGCAAACTTTGGGAATTACACTGTATAATGCTAAGCTTTTCACAACAACATTTCCTATCCATTTTTAAAATAATTCACTATTTGATTCAACACGGGCCAATCTGCTGATACACTGTCAACTATAACTAAAATCAACCATTCGACACAACACTTAATAACATTTTGAATAATTTGTTGGAAAGATAGACCTTTTAAAAAAATTATCTCCCGAAGCCTAGACAACAGTTCAGAAAAGTGCACTTCACGTTGATTATTATTAATATTTGGTTCCGAGCACTCCTCGTTAGTAGAAAGACCGGCATCGTTGCTTCCGTCTTGAATTTCATCCAAATCCAATTCTATCTTTGTATCTGTAAACTCGATCTTAGACTTCTTTCCTTTATTTTTCGGTCGGGCATATTTTTTTGGGGACTCGGAATTATGTATAATCGCTGTAGTTTTGAGTACATTTGCATAAGACATCCTCGGTGTGGGCGCAGATGAAGTAGAAGGGGTTACGTCTTCGTGTATCACCGTCAAAACCTCTTCAGAGTTTGGTTTCTGGTTATCATGCAATTCAGAGCTTGTATTCTCGCTGACCGGGTACATATCTAAGGCCTTTCGATATGTACAATTGAACTCAGCCATAATATCTCTCAACTTCTTCTCTCTGAGATAAGAAGGACAATTTCTATACATTGCCATGTGTCTTCCGCTACAATTGATGCATCTAAATGTGCTGGTCTCACAATTGTCATGATTGTTTCCACATTTTGGGCACACTGAGGACTTAGATGTACATAATTTTGCGAGATGACCGAATTTCCAGCATTTTGAACACTGTGTCACTGGGAATACGTATGGAAATACTCTTATACGTAACTCATCTAAATAAACAAATGCTGGAACATATGACCCCCTAAAACGCAGTCGAACCGTCTCGCTAGGAAGCCACGGATGATCAGAAGAAACAAAGTCACGTTTGTTAAGTCGCCGAGCAGACATTATCTGAATCCCATTTGTTATATTCTTATATATTTCATCGTCCGAAGTATCCATATCTATATCCTTGATAAGTCCATATGAATAGCTTTTTTCGTAAGCCCTATAAAATCTCCATCCTTGATTTATAAGTGACTCGTTCGACTCCAACTTAGAGACACTCCAATCACTCAAAAAATCTATACGTATTTTATATTTATTGATATATTTAATATTTACAATATCTTTTATATTTATTTCCTCTTTTTTTAACAACTTCGCCAACGCCAATTGTTTAGGCATTCCGTCTTTGCACGAAATATATATTTGTATTTTGTCCTCCTTTCTCCTCTTTTCTTTCCTATTTTCTACAATACTCCAATCAGTATCTACTGAGTGTATGTCTCGCTTCATCGATCTTGTATAACTTTTTGTCTCCTCCTTCATTTTCATCTCGGATTGTATTAGGTTCTCGTCTCGCTCAATTTGTAAATTCTCGTCCACCATCTCAAGTTCATTTATATCATTATCACACAATATTATATCGGAATAGCTTGATTGTTCTGGAACATGTTTATTTGTATCGTCCGTCATCAATAGATAAGCGCGGCTCGCGCCGGCAAACCGGTTCGTTACCGAGTTACCGGGCGCAATCAGCGCAATTTTAACGCTGCACTTATACGTACGTAAATAACTTAGGACGCGACTGATACGTACGAATGCCGTAACGCCACTGATGTGTGCACTGTGTTTATTTTCTTGAATATTTCTATTTGTCGATCATTTCGAAGCACATTATAATACAGAAAAGAAAGTCATTTAGACTTTAGTTCATGATATCGATAAAGTATAGTTCAAGTAATGAGAATCCGTAAACACACGTAAAAAGCTATGCAATTTTTGTAGACAAATTATTAATTGATGTGACATTTTAGTACTAATGCCATATATAGTATATACTAAAAAGAGTATTTATAAGTCTAGTAATTCCTTATTCGTGATAATGGATTACTAGACTTATAAATACTCTTTTTAGTTTACAAAAATACTGATTGAAAAGCCCAAAAAATGTTGTTCAAAACTTACGTATTTAATGTTAAATCCACGTGTTTGAGGCATTCTTTGGCTATTCTTATGGTTTATTATTTAGCGGAACCACAAAACTCAACAATATCTAGCATAAAATGTTCACTAAAAACCTTTATTAACACTTTTATTACATGAAATATGCATACCGACTCCTTTGTCCTAGTAAGTAGGACATAACATTACACGCTTTTGACGCTTATACACCGATATATGGCTCTCTCAGTCTATAATTATAATATCTCAATGGTATTTATAATTTATTTAAAAGTCTATGGCGCAGATTACACGCATTAATATTATCACGATTCCGTGATAATATTGATAGTGTAATAGGCCGAATCGCAGTATCGCAGTACTATTTGTGAATCCCGTGATACTAGAATCGTGATAATATTGACCGTGTAATCTAGGCCAATGAATTCTATGATCGCGACAGTCAAAGAAGATATTTAAAACTGTCTAAATACTACGTAGTCAGCGACAGTCTTAAAGCACTTATTCCATTTCACTAAATTTAGAAGTTCTAAATGATTTAGTGACTAAATTTAGTCAAGTGAAATAATAAAAAAAGCTAAAATGTGGCTTCTGAACTTCTGAATGACTAATCAGTGTTGCCAGATGGTTTCAACCTTTTATCTGTAGTGGGAACTGCTAAGTCTGTATTATATTATGTTATAAGATCTGGAATCCAAATTATAAGATCTGGAACGTCCGTGAAGCTGCCGATTTCTTCTCTTCTTAGCCTTTCTCGGATACGGCTACTCGTAAGCGCGTAGGTGTCAGATGTCTAATTGAGCGGAAAGAGATAGGTCGCCCCTTGGTAACCTCCTTTATCCCTTGCCACCACGTGGCGGCGTTTTCTTTTAGAAGGTATGCAAGGCCTCTTATAATATTGGGGTCCGCAACTTGCGCACATTCGCAGTAGGCTTCTACAGCGTCGATGAATGTTTCTACAGCGTCGATGAATGCTTCTACCGACTCTTTGCTTGGGCCGGAGAAGGACGCCGTGCAACGCGCGAGTGTAGCTTGGATTGGCGGGACGGAAAATGTCGAATTGACTCTCACAGATTGCAGCAAATCCCGAAAGGCTTCGGTATGGGATCGCTGTAACGACGCGATTATCGATGCTATATTTTCTTGGGTAAATGTTGTTTCAACCCGGTGCAGGGACGCGTTGTCGCCATTTTGAAGATTTTCAAACGACGCGGCTGGCGTGCTCGATCGAGAGGGATTTTGCTCCTCCTCCCTACGCGTAAGGCTTGCCGCTCTGCTTCGTGTCATCGGCATGATATTTACCACTTTTGACTTTTCACACTTCACTATTTTCCGCCCTTTTCCGAGACGTTGGGGCGCCACATATGAGGTACCTAATCCACACACACACGATACTGTCGGACACTGGGTGGAGGGGCTCATATAAATAAAACAGAGAAACTTCTCAGAATCACTGTGGGTTTATTGTTACTTATTGGTAAAACACAGATCTTTGTGGAAAAAAACACACGGGCGTGCGAAAACAATATGGCCTTACGGGTGGCGGCGTCGGACTCACGAACGTCAAGGCTGATTTACATTTGTAACGGTACCCACAATTCGCTTTACATTCCTACATCGCGCTATCGAAGTTTTCTAAGCGCGTCGGTATATATACGACAGCTGAAATGTATCACGTGGGCTTCGGCCTGACCGGGCATAACATCTCGCTCGGTCGGAAGATCTTCCTTTGGCCTCCACACATTATTCCCACATTGGTGACCCTCGACAGTGACATCTCTCCTGGTCAGCACGTAGCAACGGCCCCGCACGGCAGCTTATATCCGACTCACTGGATCCCGTGCAGCAGCTTACAGTTCCGACTCACTGGGACTCACTGCAACAGTTCCGACTCAATGGAACTCACTGGCACTGGCGACTCAAGCGACAAGACTTCAAGATTCGATCTCCGGTCTTCGGGGGGGAGTGATGTGGCGGTACCCACAATTCGCCTAACATTCCTACATTGCGCTATCGAAGTTTTCTAAGCGCGTCGGTATATATACGACAGCTGAAATGTATCACGTGGGCTTCGGCCTGACCGGGCATAACATCTCGTTCAGTCGGAAGATCTTCCTTTGGCCTTCACGCATTTATCCCACACATTGATACAGTAGCAGGCGCCAGCATCACTGGATTCCGTCGCTGCACTGGCACTGGCACTTTATCGCATCGTTTACACGCGTCCAGTGGTCAATTCTACTTTTTTGTGGTGACTACATGTTTGTATTCTCATAAAAAGGGGTATTTCACAAAAATGAAGGAAATTGAAAACATTGTCTAAAAATCTTTGAGCGTTATTACTAGACGAGCTGACAAATATGATCAGAATATAACCACTTTTTAGATAACGTTTTTGATATGTTGATCGTTGAATAAACAAAACGCGTGGTAACTGTATGATTAAGCGCCAGCGACTGGCGTTTACTGGCACGTAGTGTTTATACAGATCCAGTGCCACTGGCACGGGATGCACGGCGTGCGAGGGGCGTTCACTGGATCGAAAAATAGGCAGCCGGTCTATTTCGATCCAGTGCTGAATACTGGATGCTGGACTGGATTGAAACATGTTTACATTGATACAGTGCTGATCCAGCGACGGAATCCAGTGATGCTGGCGCCAGCTACTGTATCAATGTAAATCAGCCTTCACACGGGGGCCCCTGGCGCGTCAGAGCGAGTGAGACAACCTTAATCGCGGTAACGAGCGGGAGGGAGACCGCGAGTCACACGGTGTTGCAAGACCGACGGTCGGGTTACCATAGCAGGTAATTTCTAAAGTCTGCTGGTTCCAACTCCAAGTAGTTCAGAAAGTTCATAATTCATAATTTTTCGTGGAGCAAAAATTCTTTCAACCATCTTTTCGCCTTTTATTTATTTTGATTTTCATTAAGCCAACAGCTAAGCCTATGAGAAGACCAATTTTTAGTTGCTTTGACAGAACTGGAGCCATTAAGAAGACGTCTGGCCAAAATCACCGCGTCGTCACAACTGATTTAGTTACTAAATTAAGACAAGTGGAATAAGAAGCTTCTAATTAGTCTTCTATTTAGGATCCTAGTTAGAGCTTTGAAATGGAATAAGTGCTTAAATGTTTACAAGCTACAGCCTACTACTACGGTCTACGACGACTGACGAGTTACGACTGTATTCTAGCTTTGACCTATTTTAGCACACCTAGGAGTAGAGAGTTGGTGACTAGGGGCTCCTTCTATGCCTCATTTGGACCATTACTTATTTAATAATTAGGTATAAAAACACAGTACCGTATAAAAATGTAACTATGTAATTCAAAATTTTGACATAAGTCCCATACATTATCTGTCAAACTCTTCGTTAAATTGAAGGTTAATCATAATTAAATGTCTCTGAGTACGTTGGTTAGTCCAGCAGGACTTAGGAGTCCTACCGCGTACGGCCTACCTCCCTAGTCAGACTACTCCTGTCTCCTAGAATCCTTAGGACTCTAGGAAGCACGTAAATTTGTATGGTAATGGTCAGTACAGACGCAGGGGTCAACAATTAGTTTCGCTTGGAGTCATAGGCGTAACCAGAATTTCAGCGGGGTGGGGGGGGCAACATGAGCTGCACCCCTCCTCCCCTGATAACGCTAGACACACTCCCCTGGATACAGGTATATTGAAACAAAAAATAAAAAATCATCAAAATTTATTTTTATCAATCTGAATTTTAAGCCAAGGGTGTCCCTAAAATTTGCAGGTCGATGTCTGTCAGTGCGAATATAGGACATTATAACATTCATATCAGCGCGCCTTGTACATCTGTGGCGGTTACGACGCTCGCCGCGTCCAAATAGGAGAGATTTATACATTTTATTTTATTATTAATCGCATGGGCGTACCCAGGGCGTATGGGTGTCCTGGGGGTCCGGACCCCCCCCCCCCCATTACTATCCATCTTACTTACTAAAAAATATTTTTGATTTCTTAAACACGTTTCCTATTTGCTGCTGCGGAACCCTTCATGGGCGATTTTAACTCGCACTTGGACGTTTTTTACGTTAGGGTTAGGGTTAGGGTTAGGGTTAGGGTTAGGGTTAGGGTTAGGGTTACCCCCCCCCTATCAAAGCTATGTATACGCCCGTGATTAACCGAATCATTTATTAAAAAACTATTCGGTTATTTCCTTAGAACTATCAAAAAGCTATCCTTTTTGTAAAAAACATGTCATTGAAAATTACGAGATGTTCGCATTTGAAGTGTATTTTATGGTGATACTCAAGATTTTTTACAGAATTACCATGCCATTTTTCAATATTATGTTCGGTTATTTTTTTACTTTGTTCCTTTTTGAGTCTACATTAATTTTGGTGTGAGAGAAACTGGCGCCATAAAAGATATTGTGTTTCCAACACTTCATTTTACGCAGAGTAGATAGGTAACACGTTTTGAATTCCCACTTTCCAGGAAAATTGACATTTATTTTAGCTTCCAGGGGGGGCAGCTGCCCCCCCCCCCCGCCCCCCCCCCCCCCTCGGTAAATCCATGCTTGAAGTCCATTTTAATTTTTAAGAAATGAAATGACCTTCGCGGTCCAACATACTAGTACTTACATAATATTTTATAAAAAATATTTTAAAAGGTACAAGGTTTAGTTTAATTATTTACATAATATCAATGAGAAAAGTGACAATTTTTGTTGCTTGTTTGGAGTAAAATTATTGGTGCAAGCTAAGGTGCATTGGGGTAACTTCGGAAGAAAAAAAAAATGGGGATATTTCGAAAATGGCAAATAATTACCAAACAGAAAGTAATTTTGAGCTCTGGCCACATTTACCGAGACACCAATTTAATCACCTCCCCCGCTTCCTTTCCTTCGAGCCGTCAGCCGGGAGTGCGTGTGCGCTAAGTTAATTTTTTCGCGGCAAGTGCAATTTTATGATTTTTTGGGATTATCGAAATTACCCCGTTTTGTTTTACACAGAAATTAGGTAAGTTACGTAATAATTTGTTTGTTTTAAAGAAGCTTTGACGTTTTTTGCTTTCTTATGAATATGTGATGTTGGTCTAGCTATGATTTTTAACAAACATTCTAAATAACCCCAGTGGGGTAAATTTGCTAACGAAATTTCCCCAATAATTTTTTCATAGTCTTTTGCAGGGGTGCGCAACATATAAAATATTTACCTGCCTTTACCAACAAACATAAACGAATGAAAATACAGAGTCCAAACTTGACTCGACTCGTACAAATCATGTCGATTTTCGACATTGAGAGGTTTAAAACGTATTTTTGAATAGACGTGTAGAATCAATTTTTATTGTTGTTAAAATAAAAATAAAAACAGTTTTAAAGTATAATCCGGGTTCCCAAAAACATTTTTTTTATTACTATCCAGCAAATGTTTCGTGAGTAGCTTCATTTTGATAAGACGAACAACAATTTCCTTTGCGTAAATTCTCAAAAGTGGTAGCTAACAGAGATAGAAAGGATTTAAATTTTAATATTTCTATTTGATGGTCCTAAAATATGGATTGTTGTATATTTTGTAGGACAAGGTTACTCTTGAATTTTATAACTATGTATTAACCTATCAATATAAGTACAAAAAAATCAGCTCGTTAGGGTTCCGTTTTAGTCGTTTTAGTTTATTAGTCAACAAAACTTGGTTGACTACGGAACCCTAAAACACAACCCTAACCAGCTGATTTTTGTATATTGATAGGTTAATAGTTCTATCTCTGTTAGCTACCACTTTCAAGAATTTACGCAAAGGAAATTGTTGTTCGTCTTATCAAAATGAAGCTACTCACGAAAAATTTGCTTGATTGTAATAAAAAAAATTGTTCTACCTGTACGACTATATAAAAATGGTTTAAGTGAAGAAGCCACTTTTATTATTTGCAGGTGTCAACTGCTCGGGTGCTGATTGTTGACGTGGTTTTTAAATGCAGAGCTAAGGCGCGCCTTTCCTCTGCAATTGAAAACTAGTTCCTTTTTTTAATTTGGTTTTAATTTTGATTTAGCTATTTACGAGACTGGGTAAACATTATTTTTATTTTTAACAAAAAATGTGTTCCTATTTTATTTCATTAGCTTTAGTTTTGCTGGGTATTAAATTTAAATAAATAGAATAATATTATCTAGTGTTGGCTTTTTTATTGTTCTTATCTATTTACTTCTTTGCTCCAAATGTTGAGGACATCTGCGTCCCCGATGGGGTAATTTCGAAAATTTTTCAGACTAAAACTTAGTTTGGTGTCTTCTATGGCTTGTATACACAATGTTTTTGTATGGGGTAAAATAGAATAAAAATAAATGTGTGCCTTAAATGTATTTTTACATTAGGTCGTGTTTCGCTGTTATTCGAAATTACCCCTTGAGTTTTCGAAATTACCCATGAAAAGTAAAAATAGGGTTTATATTTTAAAGGGGTAGTTATACCAGAATCCGTAAATACTTTTGAACTAAAAAAGATACAATTCACATGGAAATATGTTTATTATAACTGAAATATTAGAGTTGTAGTTAAAAATATATACAATTCGTCTTCTAAAGTTGAAACAATGACACAATAGCCTCACTCTTCCAAAAAGTTTACGAGATTGCCCCAATGCACCTTATATTGTTATTAAATCCTGAAGATGTTCATCAATCATCAGTAAGTCGAGAACGAAATTTATTTCGGATCGGCGCGGCGCGGCGCGCGGCGGTCTGTATGCGGACCGCGGTCCGCCATTTGATGACCCGGTACAGAGTATTCAGAAAAGCAAGCTACATACCGTGGCTACATAGTGTAATTTTTTGGTAGAGTTGCGTCAGCTCAATGTCCAAAATATGACGTCAGAGCATTGCGTTGTTTTTGTCAACGACACACATTTTGCGTTACACAAACTCCGTTTTACGATGATGCCTTAAAATTTGGTAACCTCAAAAGCTACCGAGAAAGATCTTTCTTAATTTGATTATAAAATATAGCAATAGTAAATTAATGACCATTATTTCCGATACTACATAATTTAATGTTGACATTGTATTACGTCCTTTTAAAATGGTTTCAAAAAACAACAATTGCGTTGCACGAAACGTATTTACGAGACCCACTTCTGTTTTTATGTCTATTTCTTTTACACTCATAAGATCTGCGTTGTGCATCCTTATCGTACGATATATAGTTTTGACAGCTGACATTGACAATTTTAATGACATTTGACCTCATCTTGAGAATCTGTAGATAGAGTAAAAGTTGAGAATAAATCTCTGAATCATTTTCAATTCAAATTTCAATGATAATACGTGAATTTGGATAATACAGAATAGTGCCGGATTAATAGAAATAGTATAACGATTATTGTGTTTCAATAAACAAGCAAATAATACAATTAAAATATTATATTACAGATAGTGGTTAATCTTCTGGTTCTTTACTAATAACTTTAAAGTGCGAAGTTTTTGTAACCATTCACACCTTTTCAGTTTCTCAGTTCGAACCAAATATCTGAGAATTTCTTTCCCAACAGGGATCTCTTGCAATAAGTAACATGTGCTGCGCACAAAGCCAAAAGGAGATTTATTTGAAGAATAAAATACATTACTGTTTAGAGAATAAGTTTGAGCATATTCAAATTATTTCTCGTCAAAACATTTGTATGAGAAAAAACAAGATTGAGAAGTTTAAGACAACAACAGGCTTATTTAGAAGAATGCATGTCAATATGTAAGTATCCTTAATTTAATTCTTTATGATACACTCGTATTTTATTTGCAAGGTAGTGTCACAGTATAGCAATATTGAATATCCCTACAGTAACGAAACGCCTTTGATGTCGCACGATGCCGCCACCGGTGTAGGTACCAAGCAAATATGCCAGGGTTGCAACGAAACGGGAAATAAAATAAAAATAAAATGTTGTGATTGTAATGTTATCATAATCTGTTTAATCAGCGTGTTATATTTATAAATTATTGTCGTACTGCCAGATATTTACGTGAAACTTTATTTTTAGATGATTTTAGTTCTCTATTTAAAAATTGAATTACCCCATCAAGCCCCATAAGCTCACCTATGAGCGAGACACAATAGAATAGCAATAGATTTCCAAGAATCCATGAATCACGATCGAAGAATTAAAATAATGAAGACGCATTCGAATATACAGGCTGTCACAAAAATAAGTGATAATACTTTAGTTTGTGAATGTGTTCCTTGTAGAATGTAAAGAGTTCACTGTGAAAGTCACAGAGCTGAAAGATCAAATTTTTTTTTCACTTTTGTATGGAAAAAGTCATGATGCTCAGGCGCTTGCCCATACAAAGTGAAAAAAAAAAGGTCTTTCAGCGTTGCTACTTTCGCAGTGAACTCTTTACAAGGAACACATACACACCCTAAACTATTGTCACTTATTTTTGTAACACCCTGTATAAAATATCCAATAATTAACCACACAATTGGTAAACCGTATGGTAGGTCAGTAGTAGGACCCTATTAAGCTTAGAGCAAACCTACGCGTCAGTGACAGGGGACGCGGTACACGATACAGGTGCGTCTGCAACGCAAAACTTGGTGTGCACACCTGTGACTACTAATATCATGATCATAGAGAAAAATAATACACCGGGCAATCATGATTCATGACACAATCTACACCTGAAATGTTAACAAAATACTCAGTTTCATTTATACTTTATTAATTAATACTAAAATTTTAATAAAATGAATAATAAAGCTTAAAACAAACCTAAGCGGCAGTAGGCGGGAGCGTCTGCAACGTAAAACTGGCCGTGCACACCTGCGTGACTACGGTGCGAACTGTTAAACGTTAATATCATGACACAATCTATCAAAATGTATACAAATCAAAAAATCATAAACTCAAGAGTTGTAGAAAATAATATAAAAAAAGGTTTTAAAAAAGAAGTCTAGTTATGTACACCTCATAACACGCGTCTGACAACTTGACGCGCACGTTCTGCTTGCCGACGCGAACATCCCGCGTCGCGGTCATGCAGGTGTGCACAGCGCCATAAGATTACATGGGCAGCGTCCGCCGCGCGGTAGACGCTACCGCTTCGCAGTCGCTTTGGTCGCGTAGGTTTGTGCAATCCTTAAAGAGGGGCCTCCCATACAAAAAATAAATTTTTTTCCTATTTTTCCTCTATAGTGGTACGGAATCCTTTGTGTGCGAGTCCAACTCGCACTTGGCCGATTTTTTCATGCCCAGGGTGGGGCAAGCGCCCCAGCTTGCCCCAGTGTGGCTACGCCATGATTGTAGGCCAATGAAATGTAACATGAGCTTTGCAAGACGCATATTTTTAGGACCTGTGAGGTGGTCAATAGAAGCTTAACCTCCTTGTCCTCCAGCCGCCATCTTGAAAAAGGGGTGACAAGAATATTTTTGCGATATCTCGGAAAATATATGTCTTACAAAAGACTTGAAAATCATTATTTGTTACAAATTATTGTGCCTAGTACAAATATGTTTATATAACTTTTCACTCTAAATTAAAAGCTAACCCATCAATCCCTAAGTGGCAGCGGGCTGCTGCATAACAATTGATCTATGGACGCTTCACACTACGTCAGTCTGGCCGCGTGCTAAGTACCTGAAGGACTTGTGTTACAGGTACCAGACGATGGAAATATATTTAATACTTTTATACTATACACATCTATACTAATATTATAAAGCGGAAGAGTTTGTTAGTTTGTTTGTTTGTTTGAACGCGCTAATCTCAGGAACTACTGGTCCGATTTGAAAAATTATTTCAGTGTTAGATAGTCCATTTATTGAGGAAGGCTATAGGCTATATTTTAACACGCTAGGACTAATAGGAGCGAAGAAAAATAGGAAAATGTGGAAAAAACGGGGGAAAATTATTTGAAAGGGCTTATTTGAACGCGCTAATCTCAGGAACTACTGGTCCGATTTGAAAAATTCTTTCAGTGTTAGATAGTCCATTTATCGAAAAAGGCTATAGACTATATTTTATTACGCTAAGACTAATAAGAGCGAAGAAATAGAGGAAAATGTGGAAAAAACGGGGGAAATTATTTGAAAGGTCTTATCTCACTAACTACTAGAGCAATTTTTCTGTTATTTGGGTCAGATAAGAAGTAGGCCATGTGAAGGATCATAGGCAATTTTTTTTTGGACTAATTTGTCTGTGAAATATATAATTTACGCCGGCGAAGCCGCGCGGAACGTCTAGTATTTAAGATTTTTATTAGATCATACACACATTTTAATACACATCCAAACCCGGGAACACTGAAAACTCTCTCAACTCAACCAATCGAGCCACAGAGGTATTGTGTTTGTAATACCCATGATGGAGGTGTTAAAAAACCGGCTGAGTGTGTGTCAGGCTACGTGTAATATAGGTGTAAATAATAGCTTAGGTTTTATTCCCTTTTATTATACATTTTTACATTTGAATAATTTCCTATTAGAATAAGTTATATTGTTGTCTCATTTTTGTATAATTGCTGTCCCTGTCGCACAGAAATGTAGTGTGTTTCACACAATTGATATTGTTGTCCCTTTCTAGCATAAGTATAGTGTGTCTCACTCTAATATTGTTGTTGTCTCTTTCGTTTTACACATTTATTTACGTTTTTGTTATTAATTAGTCTTATAAGAATGCCTATTTACTATTTTACTAGCTTATAAGAACATCTGTAATTTTTCAATAAACGAACTGCACATACCCGACAACAACTGATAGAACCTCACAAGTTCTAACAGTACAAAATTTACATAAAACCACGCGCTTTCTCAGTGCAAAAACACTCGCAACTCGAACACCACAGAAGCAAGTCGAATCCCTGGTGGACCGATTCTCGACCGCGGCTGCAGTATCAAAATTCACCTGGCGTTTCTCTTCTACTTGTACCCTGCTTCCTCGGACTACATCTTCAAAAAATTACAGTCCACTCAGCTCTACTCCAAATTGACGACATAGGCCCTGCTGAGTTGTCGTGTCGTCAATAATTGGTCCTTCAGAAGCCGGATCACTGCGCCAGCTCCGAGGAAGCTCGCCTGAAGATTGCAGCCTGTCCAGGGTCAAGAGAGAAGCCTAGAAGAGAGAAACCCAGGTGAAGAGACGAAGCCCCTGCAGCCACGGCCAGCGTCTCCATCGGTCAAGAAAGAAAATAGAAACAAGTACGCGCGAGTGTTGGTGGTTGGCTTTGCTTACCTCCACCAATTACTTGGAAGCAATCATCAGTGTCGTGTGTGGCCACCTAGCGGTGTTAAACGGCCCCTGCAGAACACACGGAAGCACGGTGAATTGACCTGACGCTTTCACGCACCTACCCAGGTGACCAGTCAGACCCCGCCGGCAAGGCACGGTACCGCTCTGGGGCCACAGGTTGGCACGCAACGACGGGTGCGGACATTCCTCCCGCACTCTGATGCACCCGTGAGCGCCCGCGCCCTCTACCGGGAGGTTCCTACCTTCCTATCCCCCTGCATTCCTATTCCCGGTTCGGCGTCACCGCGGTAGCAAGCTGACCGGGCTGTTAGTAGTAGGCATTGTAGGTCGCGATACGCGTAAAGACAATAAGTGAAAAGTGAAGTGTTAATTTTAAGTAAAATTAGTTTTAAGTTAGGGCCCCTCGTGCGCAATGGAGAACGCGCGTGTGTTGCGCTCGGGCAAGACCACGCCCTCCCGGGAGGAGACGCCATCTTCAGGGCAGACCACGTCCCAGGAGACCAACACATGGAGCAGAGGCACCGGCGTTGAAGACACGACGGAAAGCAGCACGCGTACCAGCAATAGGGCCAATACTCAGGACGTAGCACCCGCGCAAATCGACAACGCAGTCGAAAACGTAGGAAGTGCGCCGGGCACAGTAGTTAACGTCCCCGGGGACAGAGCGAGCAGTAAGATATCGATGTTGCAGGCCGAACTAGAGTATCACAACTCCGAGCTAGCACGGGCTAGGGCGGCGTCCGCAGCTGCCATGAGTCGGCTGGAAATAGCTAGAATAGAGCTAGGAGAGTCCACCGACGCGGAACAGCCACCCAGATCGAATACCCGAGTAGAAGGCTGGATTTCGGAGCAATATACTAGGCCGTCGATAAGCGCTCAAAACCCGGGACGAGAAACGCGTCCGACCGAAATAAATGAGCCACGCGCCGGTAACACGTCACTTAGCGACATGACATTGTTAGCCAACGCGATAGTGCAAGCGGTCAATTCGAATAGGTCGGAAGCAACGCCTAAATTCATCCATGAGTTGCCCCATTTCGACGGAACCATTACGGAATGGATGGCATTTAAATCCGTATTTAATGACACTGCGGAAATGTTTTCAGACATACAAAATGTAGCTCGGCTGAGAAAGGCATTAAGAGGCGCGGCCCGCGAAACCGTTAGGACCTTGCTATTCACGGTATCGGATCCGTACGAAATAATAGACACGTTAGAACGGCGATACGGCAGGCCTGAGTTACTTATTCTCTCGGAAATCGAAAACATTAAACGTTTGCCCCGTATGCCGGAAGACGGGCGCAATGTGAGTAGTTTCGCGAGTAAAGTTTCGAACACGGTAGCGGCCATAAAGTCACTTAACCAGCCACAATATTTGTATTCTCCCGAGTTAGTAAGTCGAATAGTCGACAAGTTGAACATTATTTTAAAATATAAATGGTACGAGTTCAAGTCGGAGCGCTCCGGAGCGCCGGAACTCGAATTAATGGCTAGATTCCTCAATATAATGGCGGATCAGTGCGGCGCGATGTTCGCGTACGAAACGGCACGAGAGGAGAAACGAGGCAGAGTAAAGCCGCGCACGGTAAACACGGCTCGCACGCGAGCTCCTAGATCGACGCGCTATGATAGCGACAGTTCGTGCGATAGGTCGGATTGTGAGTTAGCGTACGAGCCGCGTAAAATCGTAGCAGCCGCAAATAGACCTCCTCCGGCGAAAAAAGAATACAAGCCGAAACAACGCACGCCGCGCCCCGCGACAGAGGCGCCACGCTCCGCGACGGAAGCGCCGTCAAACTCATCAAATCGAAATAATAGTTGTCCCGTGTGTTCAGGCTCCCACACGACGATTAATTGTGCAGACTTTAATAAACTTAGCGTTCCGGAAAGATGGGACGCAGCTAAGAACAGTAAGCTTTGTTTTAGATGCCTAAATAGTTCGCACGGGCGACCGTTTAAATGTAAATACATTCCGTGTGGCGTAAATGGTTGCGAAGCGTCTCACAATAAGTTATTGCACGGCAGCGGCAGTACAACACCGCCCGCAAACGGAAACATAAGTACAATAAATCACGTTCGCGCGTCTAACACCTACCTCAAAGTAGTGCCGGTTGAGATAAGTGGCCCAGTGGGCACCACCGCTACATACGCCTTGCTGGACGAGGGCTCTACATTGACCCTCGTTGAGCGTACGGTAGCGGACAGTGTAGCACCCAGGGGTCGTAGCCAGCTACTTAAGTTGGAAGGGGTAGGGGGTAATCATATTGACGACCCCGAATCGTGCAACATATCGTTGTCAATCCGCGGCGCGTGTAGCCGAAACATAGAAAAAATGAGCGCTAGCACAATCGGTAATTTAAATCTTACGCCACAATCCGTTAGTAAAGACCTCGTTCGCCAGTGCAGCCACCTAGCGGAGTTAGAGGACGAACTTTGTTACGAGCAGGCTAAACCGACAATTCTTATCGGCCAAGATAACTGGCATTTAATTACGTCTCGACAATTACGCGTCGGAAATAAGGGCCAGCCAGTGGCGTCGCTAACTAAGCTAGGATGGGTTCTGCACGGGCAGGACGCAAGCTCGCGTAATCTAAACAATATCCAGTTCATAAGTCATGTTAGAACTTCGCCGTCCGAGGATCCCGCTTTGGAATTGATTAGGAATTACTTTAGCTTAGAATCGTTAGGAATAGAGCCGCGTAAACCTAAATCGGACCCGGACGAGCGAGCGTTAGCCGTTTTAAATAAAACTTGCAAGAAAATACACGGTTGCGATCGGTATGAGTCGGGCTTATTGTGGAAAACCGACGATGAAGTAATGCCGGACAATAAGAAACAGGCCGTCAGCCGCTTGTATAACCTAGAAAATAAATTGGATAAAAATAAAGATTTAAAATTAGAATATTCAAAACAAGTTAATAACTTATTAAGTTCGGGTTACGCGGAACTAGTAAGCACCCCAGCCACATCACCTCGCACCTGGTACTTACCTCATTTTTCAGTAGTTCATCCTCAAAAGGGTAAGGTGCGACTGGTCTTTGACGCTGCGGCTAAATACGGGGGAAAATGCTTAAATGACGCGCTTTTAACCGGACCCGACTTATTGCAATCGCTTTTCGGCGTTTTAATTCGTTTCCGCGAAGGAAAAATCGCGGTAGTAGCCGACATAAAAGAAATGTTTTTGCAAATTAAAGTAATTGAATCGGATCGCGACAGCCTTCGTTTTCTGTGGCGAGGTGACGACAGGAACATACCCCCGCGAGAATATCGTATGACCTCGCTTATTTTTGGGGCGGCGTCGTCGCCGTGCGTGGCCATTCACGTTAAGAATAAAAACGCGCAAAACTATAGCTCGGAGCACCCGAAGGTAGCTAAAGCTGCGGAACGGAACTTCTACATGGACGACTACTTAGACTCATTCGACGACGCGGACGAAGCCAGGCAAGCGGTCAATGCCATGTATAGGGTTAATTTAGGCGCTTCGTTCGAATTACGTGGTTGGGCGTCGAATGTGCCCGAGGTAATCAGTGACGTTTCCGATAAGCGAATTAGCGGCGCGACGACTTTAGGAAAAAGCGATACCGAAAGGACATTAGGTCTCATATGGAACCACGCTCGCGATACGCTAGGATTTAATGTGAATCTCCGAAACACGCCATCTAGTGTAATTTCAGGGGAAGCTTTACCTACCAAAAGACAAGTCACTAGCGCCGTTATGTCGGTTTTCGACCCGCTAGGTTTAGTGTCGCCGGTAACTATGGTAGGTAAATGTCTCATCCAGGAAATATGGCGTAGCGGCGTAGGCTGGGACGAGCCCATAACTCAGGAGCACCATATTACGTGGATGTCGTTTATAAATAATTTAAATTTGCTGAAAACCTTCGAAATAGAGAGGTACGTACCTGCCCCGCCCTCTGGCGAGGGGGAGTTACACATATTTTGCGATGCTAGCGAAAAAGTTTATTCGGCCGCAGTTTATTTCGTTAGCATGAATAATAGTACAAAGACGGCCAGTTTAGTTACGGGAAAGGCGAAAGTGGCGCCATTAAAACCAATTTCAATACCGCGATTAGAGTTGCAAGCCGCGGTTTTGGGTTCCCGCTTAGCAGAATCCGTAAAACGGGAATCCGATTATAAAATTAAAAAGTCTTATTACTGGTCAGATTCAAAAACGGTATTAGCATGGATTAGATCCGATCCGCGTACTTTTAAGTCGTTTGTCGCGCACCGACTAGCCGAGATCGAGAATACAACGACCCCGGCCGACTGGAGATGGGTACCGAGCGCCGACAACGTCGCGGACGACGCTACCAAATGCATTCCGGCGAATTTCAATTTTAAACATAGATGGTTTACGGGACCTAGTTTTATTTTAGACGACCCCGCGACATGGCCGTGCGAAAAGCAGGTCGCGGCTCCCTTACCCCCTTCAGGGGAGGAGAGAATTGTCAAACAGGTTCACGTCTGTGTAGACCGTGTAAATTACGATTATTTGCCTGAAATTAATAGGTTTTCAAAGTATAAGCGCCTGGTACGCGCTGCTGCCACCGTCTTGCTCTCGGCTGAGGCATTTAAAGCCAAATTGCTCAAGGCAAAAGTGAATACGGAAATCTCTCCTGACCACATCAGACTAGCAGAATTGCTGCTCATCAAGAGGAGTCAGAGCATCTCATTCGCGGACGATATAAAGACTATAGAGGCTGGGCAGCGACCACCGAAGAGGTCCCCCTTTCACAAGCTTGCTGTAAAACTCGACCGCAGCGGGATACTATACCTTGATAGCAGAGTTAAGGAAGAATACAATCTGCCTGTCTTACACGCAAAGGAAGAATTTACTCGGCTATTAGTGCATCACACGCACGCAGTCTTTAACCACGGTAACCACCAGACCGTGATGAACGAGCTCCGACAGCGCTACCACATAATTGGACTACGCAGCATCCTTCGCTATATATGCAACAAGTGTCAGTGGTGTAGAACCTACAGGGGAACTCCCTCCAAAATTCCCCTGGGTGACTTACCTCCCGAAAGACTGGCGCACAATCAGCCGCCTTTTACCGCCACGGCAACTGACTACTTCGGCCCAATGCACGTCACAGTCGGGCGAAGACAAGAGAAGCGGTGGGGCGCACTTTACACGTGCCTCACCACTCGAGCCGTGCATCTGGAGCTGGTGCCTTCCCTATCTGCATCCTCCATGATCATGAGCCTGCGCCGAATGATGGCCCGCCGCGGCACTCCGACGGTCATATACAGCGACAACGGAACCAACTTCGTGGGCGCCGAGAAAGAAGTAACGGAAGCCCTCCGACAAAATAACGACGCGATGAAAGTCTTCGCCTCTGAAAAACAGATAACCTGGAAAAGAATACCCCCCGGGGCCCCAAACATGGGCGGCGCCTGGGAGAGATTGGTCAGATCTGTAAAAACGGCGTTACGAGTAACCTTACACGAAAAAACGCCCCCTGATGAAGTGCTGCACACTTTATTGCTGGAAGCAGAGCACATCATAAATGCGAGACCGTTAACCCCAGTAAATCCCGACCTAAACGATGAATCGCTGACCCCAAACCACTTTCTGATTGGGAGGTCAAGCGGGATGATACCTTTCGGCTCGTACAAAGACTATACAGCAGACAGTCGCTCGTGGAAAGCTGCACAGAAGTTGGCCGAAGCGTTCTGGGCTCGATGGGTACATGAGTACAAACCCCAATTGATGCCTCGGCTCGGCAACCAGCAGCACAGCAACCTTAACCCCGGAGACATCGTATTAATATGCGACGGAACGATGCCCCGAGGAGTATGGCCCAGAGGAGAAATAGTGAAAACTTTCCCAGGCCCAGACGGACGAGTTAGAGTAGCGGAAGTCCGAACAGCCGCCGGGCTGATTCGTCGCCCAGCCTCTCGTCTGATCCTCCTCAGCCGGGAATAAAACGTTTCGGTGCTTGCGCACGAGGGGGAGACTGTAAATAATAGCTTAGGTTTTATTCCCTTTTATTATACATTTTTACATTTGAATAATTTCCTATTAGAATAAGTTATATTGTTGTCTCATTTTTGTATAATTGCTGTCCCTGTCGCACAGAAATGTAGTGTGTTTCACACAATTGATATTGTTGTCCCTTTCTAGCATAAGTATAGTGTGTCTCACTCTAATATTGTTGTTGTCTCTTTCGTTTTACACATTTATTTACGTTTTTGTTATTAATTAGTCTTATAAGAATGCCTATTTACTATTTTACTAGCTTATAAGAACATCTGTAATTTTTCAATAAACGAACTGCACATACCCGACAACAACTGATAGAACCTCACAAGTTCTAACAGTACAAAATTTACATAAAACCACGCGCTTTCTCAGTGCAAAAACACTCGCAACTCGAACACCACAGAAGCAAGTCGAATCCCTGGTGGACCGATTCTCGACCGCGGCTGCAGTATCAAAATTCACCTGGCGTTTCTCTTCTACTTGTACCCTGCTTCCTCGGACTACATCTTCAAAAAATTACAGTCCACTCAGCTCTACTCCAAATTGACGACATAGGCCCTGCTGAGTTGTCGTGTCGTCAATAATAGGGTTCCGTAGTACCGCTAGTTTTTAAAAATTTTTGTATGGTCAATAAATGTACATTTATAATGTGTTTTACACTACTAACCTCATCTCAGTTACTTTCAAAGGAATTTGAACTTTTCCTTTTAAATTCAGCATATTTCCTACTCCAGTGAATTTTTTCACATTTCCAGAAGCAACCGTTTAGCTGGTAGAACAGTACTAGATTCTGACGATTTTTCCCACTTTAAAACTTAATATTTCACAAACAGATCCCTAAATCGGAATATGATCTAAAAATACTCATAATATTTAAAAAAAAAACCTATCCAACAATACCCCACACAATGGAGTGGATGCGAGATTTTTTTTTTTATCCCCGCTTAACGTGTAGGGAAGGTACCATAAAAAATATTTTTTTCTAAGATTTCATGTACCATTTTGTCGCCATCATTAATATATTGTGCATTCAATCCCAAATTAAGCTTTGTAGGTCCCATAGTCTCTGAGCAAAACCGCGCACAGACAGACCGATGGACAGACCGAAACTATAAGAGTTCCTTGTTGACTATGGAACCCTAAAAAGTTGCTGCTGTCATAGTTTATTTATAGTAGGGGAGGTACTGCTATTTATTGCAAAGTCATTTCATACCGACCAAATTTTGGTCCAGTAGTAGAATAATATTTAATAATCAACATAATGAGCGTCAGTCGCCGCACCCTTGGTGGGTTGTACATTGAGAGTGTCTTAAAGTTGTCAAAAAAAAAAAAATTGCTAAAAGTAATTTTATACCGTATGATTCTTGAGGTCAAGTTTAACCAAAAAATCACCGTCACCCGTATTGCAGACGGGGGATTCAACGTCAGTCGCGTTACTGAATATGTAAAAAAATTTGAATATAAAGTCATTTTATACCGTAAAAAATTTATACAGGTGAATGTTTCTACTTTGTAAATAATAAAGAAAACCGTCAGTCGTTAATATGACGGTGGAAAAACCGTCAGCCAGCGATATAAGTTATAAGTTATAACCAATACACAGTGTAAGGAAGAGACGAAAAATCGGAAATTTTCTATTTTCTTCAATTTTGAATAGGTATTAGTACAATGAATGCGAGAGTAGAACACCCGTGTGTCAATTCGCAATAGTTTTGATGCTACGAGCTACCAAAATTTAGCGTCTTTTTGCGGCCCGGAAGGAAAAAATCCATATTTCTCCAAAACTTTTATATAGTAAATAAAATTTTGTATTCCACCTGAAAACCTATTAAATAAGGTATATTTCAAGCTTTTTTCCTGATCCGCTGTGTCGATATTTTAGCTACAATAAAATAATTTTCATTTTTAGGTTTTTATTTTTTTTAATCCAAAACCAAACAAAATGCGCAATCGAAAATATCGACTAATTAAAGTTATTCAGCATTCTATACACACAAAAAAAAATCACCCGTGAGATCCGTTTCCAACCACTTCTGTTGATTAATTCCGGCCGCTTTCTCTCAATTTCTTGCTTTAATCTCAGCAGTTGTTCGGAATACAGTTCAGAATCCTTATGGCTGGCTTACACGTATTCAGTAGATAAGTAGTTAACTAAATTTTAAATTAATTTTACGTAAGTTACTTAATTGCATGTAATCACACAATTTAGTAGCAAGTTGCAACTAAATTTTAACTTGCTACTTGCTACTAAATTGTGTGTTTACATGCAATTATTAACTTAAAATTTAGTTAACTACTTATCTACTGAATACGTGTAAACCAGCCATAAGGATTCTGAACTGTATTCCGAACAACTGCTGAGATTAAAGCAAGAAATTGAGAGAAAGCGGCCGGAATTAATCAACAGAAGTGGTGTGGTTTTTCACCATGATAACGCTAGACCTCAAACATCTTTAGCCACTCAGCAAAAATTACGGGAGTTTGGCTGGAATCCGCCGTATAGTCCTGACCTTGCACCTTCAGATTTTCACTTGTTTCGGTCGCAGAATTCCTTAGGCAGTGTCAGGTTAACATCACAAGAGGACTGCCAAAATCATTTGGCGCCGTTTTTTCATCAGAAGCCCTAAAAATTTTATAGAAATGGGATCATGTCCCTGCCAACAAGATGGCAAAAAGTTATCAAACAAAATGGCATAGCTACCTACTTAAGTCAATAATTATTATTGTAAATAAACTTTATAAAAAAACCTTTTCAATTTTTATATAAATTGCGAAGAAACTTTTTCCCCAACCTAATATATAAATTATTAAATTCATTTCCTCGCGCCCCTGCGGCGAACTACGAACGCATCGCGGTACCAGCTCAGCCTACGGACACGCTCCACAGTTAAATAATAATGATTAATAATTATTATTATACTGTGAATAGAAAAAAAATACATTAAAATCGGTGCGGTACATATTATAATATTGTCGATTGCCGATTGGACAAGTAAGACGGATAGTAATGGGGAGGGGGTCCGGACCCCCAGGACCCCCCCCCCCCCCTTATATACGCCCATGGTATCGCCATATTACAAATAGGGATCGCAATCCCGCAATCCCGCGGGATTCCGCGCCAATTTTTAATGTGCTGGATCCTGCAGTCCGCACCTACAAAACGCGGATCCCCGGATTCCGCATGAGTCATGATCTCAAGAAGGTCATGACCCATTTGCATAAAGGCTTTCGCAATGTCCAAACTAACAGCAAATGCCTCTCCCTTCGACACAATCGCCTGATCCCAACGATGAGTTAGGTACGCCAAGAGATCACCAGCCGAGCGACCCTTACGGAACCCGTACTGTTTGTTCAAGTGTCGAAGGAGCTGGCTATTGATATTAATTATGATTGATTGAAGTTTAATATTATATTAGAATGTATTCATTATTTTCAACATTATAATATTATGTCTACGTCTTTTATATAATATCTATAATAATATTATAATTTTAAAATAATATAGCTTCCATCTGCTTGTCCTCTGCCCAAAAATAAGGGGTCCACGGAAGATCAGAGACGACTGTTCGGTCGATTCGGTGATGTCAGTTCTGTGTGTATATGGGTAGAAGTCAAAATAATCGACCGTAACTCACATGAAGTCCGGTTAATAACGTTACTCACCTGACAGAAATTGTTACTCACAGGAAAATTGGGATGCTTCCACATTGAAACAAAAAATACGTACATATTTTTATTTATTGTTAGACTAACATAACTGGTAAAATCGATAAAATATGATGTTTTAACAAGTCTTATTAATAACCACAAAGTACGAAGGACAAACACACGGCTTAAAAAACTTTTTCTCGGTACTTTATTTGTCGCTTAGCATTAGTGTTTGGCGCCATCTAAAAGAAAACATATTTTAAAGCTTTAATTTATGCACAAATATTCCAAATCCCAAAACTACAAAATTTCCATGAATATACAGACAAACACACACACACAACATGACTATCTAACTAGGAAGAAAAATTTCTACATAGGTAACTTCCTCAAAAACAAACAGTTAGATAGATAGTCATGTCTGTGTGTCTCTCACACACAGACATGACTATGACATGACATCTAAAATGTATCGTCATAATAACAAATATCTTACATTGAAAACAATTTCTCTGTGTTTATGATCACCAAAACATACTATTTCAGACTGTGTATCTAAACTCGCGTTATTTACTTTAGAATTTATCTAGACTTACCGTTATTCACAGGAATATTTTAGGCATTTTCTTTTGTGCTTGCACTTTTTCCACCAAAACTGAATGAAGTGATATGCTGGCGTTCTAAAAGTTACGTGATGTGATCCAACAGTTTTGTTGGAATAAAATATAATTGCGACATAGTAGAATTCCTTTTCGGGAGCGCCTAAAACACCGTTATCTACCGGAGTTACTCACAGGAACGATATTTGGGATTTTATTATGAACAGTAATTTTATAATAATAGGCATAGTAAATAATGGTTATAATAAATGAAAACAAAGATCTAGACACCGTTTTTTATTTTATAGTCTATAATATTGCAAAATAGTACCTAGTTTTGAATATTTTATGTTTAAATTATCAATACGCAAGAGGACACTTTCATTTTGTATGGAACTGAAATTACTGACTTTAGTTTGATGATATTTTTTCGGTATAGTTATGTTCTTAGCATTACAAAAATGTCTTGGTTTACTGAAAATTAATTGTTCTTTAAACTTAATAGGTATTATAACTTATTATAACCCGACATTTTTTAAATACTTAAGCTAAAAACAGCCGAGGACACATATTTTTTCAGGTCATGTACGATTATTTTGACTTCTACCCATATACCAGGGATGTTGCGAATATTCGCATCCGCATCCGTAAATGCGGAGCATCCGCATCCGCAATAAATTAATGCGGACTTTTATGCGGATGCGAATGTCATACGAGTTGCGACAAGAAAAAGAAGTGGCGGGGCCTGTGAATGGCGCGTGCCGTTTGCGCGTGTCGATGACCAATAGCTTTGTCCACACCGTGCCTTTTTTGTTCATCAAGGGCATGCGTTATAGCGCAGCCAACAGCGAACGTGAGGCATGCCCACGACGCATGCCCTCTGACCGTATCCAAAACTTTTGCTTTGTTCTTTAATTACAATGTTGACGTTGTGTTCGTTGATGCATGATGTAGTGTATTGATAAATAAAGATGGCCGCTCTACCAATCAGAGTGGGGGCTGGAAGAATATGGCCGCCAGACGTGAGAGCTCGTCGTCGTCCTCCGTCGTCCTCCCACGTATGAATACCCCAGGGATGGTTTACACGTATTCATACGTGGGAGAGCCATGCTTCGGCACAAATAGGCCGGCTCGACCGGAGAAATACCACGTTCTCACAGAAAACCGGCGTGAAACAGCGCTTGCGCTGTGTTTCGCCGAGTGAGTGAGTTTACCGGAGGCCCAATCCCCTACCCTATCCCCTTCCCTTCCCTCCCTTATTCCCTTCCCTCCCTTATTCCCTTCCCTTCCCATTCCTACCCTCCGCTATTACCCTATTCCCTCTTAAAAGGCCGGCAACGCACCTGCAGCTCTTCTGATGCTGCGAGTGTCCATGGGCGACGGAAGTTGCTTTCCATCAGGTGACCCGTTTGCTCGTTTGCCCCCTTATATTTTCATAAAAAAATGACTCATGAGGCACCCAAATATCGAGCTTTTTTGTGTACCCAGCTTTTTTCAAATGCGCCAAAACCGTTTGTGGTCAATCCCCAGTTCTTCAGCTACATCGTCTACTAATATGCCGATGTTGCTCCACTTTTTCAAAAATGGCATAAGTTTTGTCCGTAACAGGGCGACCAGAGCGACGTGCATCTTTGATAACAAAATTTCGGGATTGAAAACGCTATACCAAATTTGCGCTACCTACTCTCATAAGTCACAGATACTGCATTAGGTCCATAAACATCTCAATTTATTTCGCGGCTTGTGTTGCATTTTTACCTTTTTTGTAATAACATTTTAAAATGTATCGAATTTCTTTATTAGAATCACTCATTTTAACAATAAGAAAAACAAACGAAAATCTCACATATTTACCTAATTTGAATTTGAAACTGTCTTCTGTAAAATTTTAACTTTTTAATGATACCAAAATCAGCCAGATATACAATTGGTATAGCCGGCATAGCCTAAGATATTTGATGACAAGTTCATACATAGGTTTACATTAATGCGAAAAGACTTTTTTCCGGCAACATAGGTATTATTTAACATTCCGAAATTCAAATTTTAAAAATACTTTTGATTTCCTAAACACGTTTCCTACTCGCACTTGGCCACTTTTTTACGTTAGGCCTCTTATCAAAGCTATATATACGCCCGTGGGCACTACTGTCGTCTGTCGCGCACGTTCCGAATTCGATGTTACGTCAATTAATAATATAATTATAATAAGAACTTTCACCAACAAGGCGGAAACAAAATATGTAAAAGTCGAGAAATTTTGTGAAGTGGAATATCCACAAGCTTGGGTCAACGCGTTTTCCTCAAAGTAGGTGTCAATGCTCCGTAAATACATTTTATCATGCATCGTCATGAAATCGTCGCTGTCTGTAAAAATCGGCCAAGTGCGAGTCGGACTCGCGCACGAAGGGTTCCTTACCGTTATAGAGCAAAAGTAGGGGGCTCCCATACAAAAAAAAATGTTAATTGTATGGGAGCTCCCCTTAATAATTCATTTAATTTTAATTTTATTATTTAATATTAAAGTACACATTTATAATATAATTGAGGATATTGTGAAAATTTTAAGTGCCTACATGACGCCAGTTTAGTATTTGTTGTTATAGAGCAGTGGTCCCCAACCTTTTTTTCATGCGGGCCACAAATATGTTTTGGTCTTGGTGTCGCGGGCCGCAACAAAAATTTTTTAGGGTTAAAAAATAACATTCTTCAAAATTAACGATTTTAAAATGAAAAAAATTTAACGACTATCACGTAGACTTTACGTTATTTTGCCGGTGGACGTGAATTTCAAAATAGTTTAACATCACGCGGGCCACAAATAAAGTCCCGGCGGCGGGCCGCGGGTTGGGGATAGCGGTTATAGAGGCACTAGAAATACACAATCTTTGAAATTTTCAGAAGTCTAGTTATAGCGGTTCTTGAGATACAGCCTGGAGACAGACAGACAGACGGACAGACAGTAATAGGGTCCCGTTTTTACCCTTTGGGTAAGGAACCCTAAAAAACGAGATCGATATCGGTTCAAGCGTTATCGCGATAACGATAGTCAATATCCGACTTTTGAACTTTTGACGCGATATCGAAATTCGTTATCACTTATCATGTTTTAAAAATTACTAGTCTGTGCTATTGTTATTTTAATTTAAGACCTATTGTTAATTTTCTTGTGTCCAAATTCTTCAAAACTTTAAATCTATCATAACGGGACCATAACTGATTTTCGTCTTTTAATGCTTAATAACGGGAACAAATATAATGACCACTAAAAAAGCTCTGATAGCCTAAGCTTGTTTACCAAAAAAGTTACTTAACACCAAAAAAATTAAAACCGACTTCCAAGGTAAAAACAATAGTAATATGAACTAAAAAGTTTTAAATGACTCTTACTCTTTAATAGCACGCCTTTTTCAGAATTCGTCTAAATCTCAACTATTTCTGTACATATACTACAGTCTTCATTATTTTGAAGTCGGTACCAGCTAATTTAATCGTGAGTTCAGTAATGTCAGAACATCTGAAACTTTTGGGACTGGTACCGACTTCAAAGTAATGAAGACTGTAGTATATGTACAGAAATAGTTGAGATTTAGACGAATTCTGAAAAAGGCGTGCTATTAAAGAGTAAGAGTTATTTAAAACTTTTTAGTTCATATTACTATTGTTTTTACCTTGGAAGTCGGTTTTAATTTTTTGTTAAAAAATAATAATTTCACTCTTTTTAGTTAAGTATCTACAAAATTAGGCTTTATGCGTAAAACCCCAATACGAATGTTAACTATTCACATTATGTTGCTGTAAGCGAAATTGTGGTAAATGCTTGCAGTTATCTAAGCGATGCTGCAATTTCCAAAATTTTATCATTAAAGGTTCAGGAGTTCTGTTCAGTGCCTTTGCACCAAGAGACACCTTCGTATGAAATTTCTCTTATTCGTAACATATGTTTAACTTACTAGAAACAACATTTTAACCACTATGAGTGTTTTGATAAATTTCAAGGATTTCCCTCGATTGCTCATAGATCCCATCATCAGCTCACCACTTTCGTAATTGTTATACAAAATTAAGATTACATCCTATCCAACATTTTAACGTGGGAGAGCCATGCTTCGGCACGAATGGGCCGGCTCGACCGGAGAAATACCACGTCCTCACAGAAAACCGGCGTGAAACAGCGCTTGCGCTGTGTTTCGCCGAGTGAGTGAGTTTACCGGAGGCCCAATCCCCTACCCTTTTCCCTTCCCTACCCTTCCCTATTTCCTTCCCTACCCTCCCCTTTTACCCCTTAAAAGGCCGGCAACGCACCTGCAGCTCTTCTGATGCTGCGAGTGTCCATGGGCGACGGAAGTTGCTTTCCATCAGGTGACCCGTTTGCTCGTTTGCCCCCTTATTGCATAAAAAAAACAACGAGAATTTTGAAAATCGGTCTACAAACAGCGAAATCATCATCAAAAACATCTGCTTCGATGCAAAATATCACGAAAAGTACCAATAATTGGGTCATAGTGTGATAACCCATGGTATAATTATGGTTGTGATGATGATGATGATTAATCAAATTTATGTATTAGCTTATGCTTTCAGTTGTTTAAACAACACCGAAATTCCCAAACCTGTACCTATAAGCATTCAAAAGTTCTGTTCGGTACCTTCGGATCCAGGGTATAACCTGGTGCGAAGTCTTACTTTTTGGTAGCATTTACCTCAAATGCTTCAGAAAAAATCGAAATCACTATATGTTTCCATACAAAATTCAAGGAGTCCCCTCGATTCCTCAAGGATCCCATCATCAGATCACCACTTTTGTGAACATGGTACCAAATTCGAGTTAAACCCTATAGAACACAAAAATAATTTTGAAAATCGGACCACAAACGGCTGAGTAATCGATGAACATACAAAAAAAAAAAGATACATACAGCCGAACATGATACCTCCTCCTTTTTGGAAGTCGGTCAAAAAAGAAGAAAGTCTAAAATTGCAATACTACCAGCTATTTTTGTGACGACTACACTTCAAATTATAATCGAACGCCAAATATAGTAAATGATCACCAAATATAGTAAAATATGATCACCAAATCCTTGCGAGCAAATCAATGCGATATTTCTGTCCAAATAAATCACTACGATTGTCAATAAAATACGCGAGCATATAATTAACAAAGAAGTATTATAACTCCATATTATTATTGTTATGGAGGCACTTCATATGGCTATTTGTTGCATTTGGCAAAATTATTGACATATACACAAACAAGCAAATAAAGGCAAATACGGTCTTCCACACATGGACGTCAAATACCAAACTTTTACTTGATTTTCTTTACTTGCCTGCTTGACTCCAAAGGATGTGCATCAAAAACCGACAAAGGTACGGATACGTGTATTTAGTATTGGTCATATTTGTCAAATAGGCAGATAAGGCCAATATTTGCCAAACATACCATCTACACATGGTGATTGTTTGGCGAATATATCAAATACGCAAAATATACAAATAGCCATGTGAAGTGCCTGCATTATTTTCAGCACTTAAGCGATAACAGACGGAAACCTACCCATTCCAATTCAAAATATTAACATGGATGATGAGAGTTTTACATACTAATAAGTAATATTATAAATGCGAAAGTGTGTCTGTCTACCTGTCTGTAACCTCTTCACGCCCAAACCACTGAACCGATTTCGATGAAATTCGGTATAGAGATACTAATACTGAGTCCCGTTATCATTATATTATTATTTATTTACGATAGTCAAATAACGATTAACGAGATGTAATTCTTTTGTTTCTCATTTTAAAATCAAAATTTGGTTCGGTTTTTATTATTTACTAGCTATTGCCCGCGACTACGTCCGCGTGGACTTTAGTTTATAGCGTACAGTGGTTCCCGTTTCCGTGAGAATGTCGTTATAAAATGTCCAAAATAAAATATTTTAATTTAAAAATTAACTTTTTAAATGTCCAAATAGCGCCATCTGTTATCATATAATTAAACTAAAATAAATGACTGCCTTAGATATTTTTATTTGGTGGGAATTGGGATAGCTCTGCAGTCTGCACTGTAATCATGTTTACAATTATAATATTATATACTATTTTTATATAATTTTAATTTTTATTAAATGTATTATGTAATATACATATAGGTACCTACTTACATTTAGTAAAAATTAAAATTGCATAAAAAATAAAAATTCTCATACCTATCCGTATTAAACATTGTTTAATACGGATAGGTATGAGCATGTTTATTAATCAATGTTAATATTACGAATGAATATTATGAATAATATTTATGGACACTTCGCCGTACCAGCTAATTTAATCGTCAATTCAGTAAAGTCAAAATATCTGAAACTTTTGGGACTGGTACCGACTTCAAAATAATGAAGACTGTAGTATGTACAGAAATAGTTGGGATTTAGACGAATTCTGAAAGAGGCACTATTAAAGAGTAAGAGTTATTTAATACTTTTTAGTTCATATTACTATTGTTTTTACCCTGAAAGTCGGTTTTAATTTTTTTCTTAAAAATAATGTATGGGATTACTTACTGGGCTATGCTTACTCCCGTGAGCAGGTGGCGCTGTGCAAATCCCATACAAAATCTTAGTAAACGCCATACGCGTTCACGATCGAATGTGAAACACAAAAAATTCACACTAGGCACACGAACTCCTTCTTAACTGCTGGACCGATTTTGACAATTCTATATTGTGTGTGTTTCGAGAATGGTTTAGACTTTAGATTCATAGTTTGGTCCACTGGAAAATGCCCTTTTAATATTTTTTTGTGTATTGTTATGTACATACAGGACAAATTGTTTCAGGTTGGGTCCGCTAGAATTTATAATTTCCTATCATCCTATTCCTCATCCGCTTCCTCATCCGCATCCTCTAAATTTGCGCGTGACAATTCCTCTTCCTCCTCCTCTTCCTCATAATCACTTCCTCAACAACCCTATAATGAATAATCCCCACCTGTGGAAGTTGGCTGAAGGTCGCAAATGACGTAACATATGTCTAAGTTATTATGTACTTAAATATGTACTTATTATATTATAATAGTGGGCTTGTTTGGTTATTCTGATGAATAATTGTTATGGTGCACATTTATCACTACATCGCATGCCCGTGTCATTATTTTATCATTATGTTAATTGCTTTGAATTTCCTGGTTTGCATGATTAATATTGCAATCTATGCATATTAAATCTTATTGTTTATAATGTTTGTCTTTCTACACATTTTATTTGGTAACCAACCAAGAATTGGGACGTTGTATTGCTGACTACTGCATATTTTATAGGGTTGATGATTCATTGAAGAAAAATTCTACGTTCCATTTTCTTTCGTCCTCCATTCTATCCACTGTTGATGTTTTCCACTTGTCTTTGAGTACGTCTAATTGGTTCAGAATTTCAGATTCAGGTGCACGTTGCTTGAAAGTTTGACCACAATTATACACATTGTGGATTCTGTAGAGAGCAGGATCATGAGGATTTTATCGAAAATCCTTAGAAGCGCTCAACTGATTCTATTTCTTAATATTATGTATGTGTATGACTTATGAGTGATACTTACTTACATGTTCTAGGTTTACGAATTTAAAAGTCATCATGTTTTTAGCACCTGTACGTCAAATAACGACAACAAGGTCTACAATGAGCATAACCTGCATGACAATTGACAATAGAACTACAGCTATGGTCAATAATACCACTATACCCACTATGATAATGCTACAGCTTTTCAATGACACGACAAAAAAACATGACAGAATCATATCTCAATTTGCGATTTGCGAAGCAAAATGAATCCAATGCTGATCCATAATAATATGACGTCATATTTAATCTGAAATAGTAAAGTGTATTGAACTTCAAATGCGAGAGAGCATATATGAGTCATACTCAAAGGTCAAACATAAATTATGCGTAACGATGACAATGACATAATTACTCTCATTTACGAATTTATAATAAACTCACCGGCACGGAAACTTGGCCAAGTACAAAAGATGTGATAACTGTCTTTTTTTTGCACTTAGCTCTACAAATTTTGATTAATTAAGATCTGAGTCTATCCAGTTAACGTTCCTGATCACTTTTTCTCACAGTTAAAGGTTTTTTAAATTGATAATGAAGTTTATGCAAAAAAACACGTTTACACAAAATTTAACACTTAAGTTTAAAACACTACGAATTTAAAATTGTTCGATTTTTTGTCGCTTTCTGTCCTTTTTAATAGCGCGTGTTACCTCCTCTAGCCCTTATAACCGCCTGCATTCGGTCTGGCATGCTTTGGATGACGTTCTTGATATCGACTTGTGATAAGTCGCGCCACGCTCTCAGTGCAGCATCTCGAAGCTGGTTAATGGTTTGTGGTGGGTTCGATGATGATTTTATTGCTCGTTTCAGCTTATCCCATATGTGTTCTATCGGATTTAAGTCCGGGCTGCGAGCTGGCCACTGCAATTTTTGAATACCAGCCTCTTGAAGGTACTCATTTACTATGCGTGCGACATGTGGACGGGCATTATCATGCATTAAAATGAATTGTTCATAACCAATGAACCCTCCAAAGGGCACAACATGTTCTTCGAGAATTTCCGCGACGTACCGAGTCGCATTTAAGGCGTTATTAACGATGACCAATTCCGTACGAGCATCAGAACTCACGCCACCCCATACCATTATAGAGCCTCCGCCAAAACTGACCGTCGGAGTGGTTGTTATCGCCAAATAACGTTCGCCTTTCCTTCTCCAGACACGTTGTCGACCATCAGGTGCATTTAAAGCGATCCTGCACTCGTCAGTAAACAAAACCTTTGCCCATTGCTCATAAGTCCAGTTAGCGTGTTCGCGGGCAAAGTGAAGTCGAGCTACTCTGTGCTGAGGGTGAAGCTGTGGACCACGGGCTGGTCTTCTTGCCCTCAAATTAACTTCCTCCATACGTCTTCTCACCGTACGCTCGCTAACATTCACACCTCTGGAGATTTGAAGGCGCTGACGGATCTCGACTGCGGTCAGGAAGCGATTTCTTGAAATCTCTAACACAATAAAGCGGTCATCACGAGCTGATGTGCATCGTACACCACCACTACCTGGTCTTCGGGTGTAGCGGCCAGTCTCTTGATATCGTTTTAGTGCATATTGCATCGAGGAACGCGGCACGTTTAGGATAGTAGCCACTTCACGATGAGTCATCCCCTGTTCCACTAAAGCTACTGCCTGCGCTACCTGACTTGGTGATAAAGGCATTTTTATGAATCCTAAGGGGTTCTTAGGTGTTTATTAACCACAATAACAACAAAAATCTTTGTCAAATTAAAATTCAAAATGTTCAGAGCACAATTCAAAACTGCGACTTCGCCGGATAAATGACACGATTTAACTAAACTTTAAAACACAGACCAATATGCACTTCAAATTAGTGAATTACCCTCTTGAGATTAACGTGACCATTTTTTCTACCCACCTACACGATAAGATCCACGTTAGAACCGCTTAAAAAAGTGTTATTGCATATTATGAGTTTGGCCAAGATTCCGTGCCGCTAAGTGTATTATGTACTTTATTCAGCACTAGCGACCCGCCCCGGCTTCGCACAGGTATAAAATATATAGCCTATGTCACTCACCGAATGAATTATTGAAATCGATTCAGTAGTTTTTAATCTATACTAATTTTATAAAGAGGTAAACTTTGTTTGTTTGTTTGTTTACTCACAGATCTACCACTACTACTACTTATAGATGTAACATACTACTCAAATAGATCTAAACTCCCCCTCCCGCGAGCGTACCTTGGTAGCGCCCACTTCGAAACGGGCGTAATTCGCAATATTTTAATTTCGCCATAACTTCGTCCAACCAAACGTCCAATTTTAATCATTCAAAGGCCAAATATTATCTACTTACATAAATTGTACTTAGTGATGAAATAATTTATTTTGATAAGGATTATTAGTATGGGTAAAATAAATGCGTTTAAATGTAGCCCAAAAAAAATATCAAGATTTTTAAATAAAAAAATTGTTGTTGTGTCTCACTTGACATAGATAGACCTATAGTGTGTCGCAGACATTTTTGTAGATATTTATAAGATCTACATTCTATGGTATGGTTCTATCTTTTATAGTTTAGGCATCGTACAAAATAGGTAAATTTTCTGGTTGTTTCCGAAAAACAGAAATATCTTACGGAACCCTATATTTTCCAAAATAAGAAGTAGCCTATGTTACTCGTAAATAATGTAGATTTCGAATGGTGAAAGAATTTTTAAAATCGGTCCAGTAGTTTTGGAGCCTATTCATTACAATTAAACAAACAAAGTTTACCTCTTTATAATATTATAGTATAGATTTGGTCAATCGCTATATTTTATTTCCACGAAAATATTATAAAAACACGAGAGGTCAAAAAGCGAAATAATAATTACGTATCTAATGGAGGTAATAAATTATATTAGAAGGAATTTAGGAAAACATTCTTATTTGTTTGAATTTTGAAAACACCCAAAAGGCTATAAACCTAAGGCTATAAATCCTGCAGCCTATAAACCTTGAATTAAGACTAGACTACTCTAGAGGCGTTTGTACTCTAAGAAAAATTTCACCACTAAATATAATTTTATGTTTGGTAATGTCTTTGCCATGATTTAAACCAAATTGTATATTTTATGTAGATCATTTATAACTGGCTATGGACTCCATAGTACCTAATTGATATTTTATTAGGGCATGTATTTAACGCGGCGACAAACTAATCCGATTTAGGGTTTTAAAAATTATAATGGGTAGGAAAAATGATAAGCATAAAGTAGCAGCTTTATATTGAGTTTTAAGCTTAGTTTAAATTGAAAATGGCAGTGATTTTTTGGTGATAGCAACTGAATTTATTGTTAGGCGACAACTTGGTGGCGGATAAAATGTAGAAAATAGGCTTTTATAGTGCTTTTATAAAATATACAATGATATCGTTTATAAAATTAAATGAGATGGGAAAGAAATATACACAACGAGCTTTTGCCCGCGGCTTTGCACGCATTAAGAAGTATATTATTATATACAAACTTTCATCCCCTATTATAACCCTTCGGGGTTGGAATTTATCAAAATCCTTTCATCTACCTGCATGCCAGCAATTTTTTGCAATGGTCCATTTTGAGACAACCAACAAACTGAGAACGAGTGCACTTCATGTACACTCGTTTTCAGTTTGTTGAATTTAGTTTTAAAACAATTTTTCGGCCTTACCTTACCCTAAAGGGTTACCAAAATTATTAGTCTCCACAAACAGAATGGGAAAATGGACTGATCACTGCTGAAACCGGCAAGTTGTAACAAGAATTGGCTTGCACAGTTACTGTACAGTATACACGCAGGTGCTAGCAGTTTAATATAGAAGGTCGATCATGTAGTTCAATAATAATTCTCGAATGCTCTTTTCAAAGTTAAAAATAACTAATGGACGAAAGTACAGTACCTATTGTGCGAACGTTGTTATTATCATACTATTGCATTTCATTAAAATATTCTTCCTGTATAAATTATAGTGGATGGATGGATTGTCTTCCTTTTAAGTTTAATTCACTTGAGACTTTTTATTCCCTGTTTCGGCTGTAAATTTGATACATAATAAGAAATACTTATTTCTCTTTCCGCAGATATATATGTATGCGTGGTTTTGTTTCATTTGGATTAATTTTGCTACAGGCTACTCGTTATGTTGTTGTTTTGTTTGTTTTGCTGAGTCAGTTCGTGTTGCAGTTTAAACTGCCGGCTTCTCTATAATATTGTATTGTTTGTATATCGTCTACGTAAAATCCCCGGTGAAACTCGCAGATACCGGCGAGTCAGGCCGACCTACTCCGCGTCGACAAAAACATGTAGTTAATATACTATCTATAGATAGTGTGGGTCTTGTGACTACCGTAATCTCTGCTCTCTCATTGGTTGGATTTTCAACGTCATACGCGAGCTCCAATAGCGTTCCGTGTAGATATTATTAGATCGCACTGTGGAGGGGCTTGGGAAAACCGAGGCACTGCTACGAGCCACGGCTTTGAATATTGCACAACATTTTCTGAGCTCACATCGAGCGTGCGCATGCTAACTTTCCCTGAGTGTTTCCCTTGAAAACTTTTAATACGTTTAATCAAGTAAAGAAACAAGAGAACGCGTTAACAGCGTCCTTTGATCGCAGAAGTTACTTCTTTTTCATATATTTTAAAGAGTGACTCACGTTTTATAAGACTGGGATCTTCAAAAGAGAAATCATTTTTGGGTAAGTTCATTAACTTTTCTTAATTAGTCAGACGTTGAACTATGTTTGACTCCTAATTCTTGCTTTCGTATGAGTTTTGCCTCCACTAGACACACACCCTGAAAATGCGCATTGTGTGAGTCGCGAGCATGTTGACACTTGTTTAGATCTCGGAGAATAGAGTAATTTAGTACATTTTCTGCGGCGTAATAGATTTTCTCGAACATAATTCTCTTCTAAGAAATCTTTAATTTCTTGGGTATTGCAACATTCGTTCTTAATAGCATATACACCTATGTTGATTAATTGAGTCCTGTTTTCTTAATTTTATTTAGTTATTTAATACTTCAGTCGGAATTTCCAGGAATTGCTATTGTATCGGTGATCGCGACAACAATAGATGTTGTTGCGATCACCGGTGCTCGCGCGGGGCCTGAAGGATTAATGTTTGTTGTGTCGTGTTCGTTCTAATCTATTTGATGGACTCAAAGGTCAATTGATGGAATATTACATTGAATATTAAGCAATACCTACTTTCATATCGATTTACTACTCTGTATACGTCATTAGTGGCCTTGTGAAACGCCTACATTAACTTCACATTTTTGGTAGGGGGAAGTAAAAGTCGAAGGCAAACAAGTATTCATTTTGATGCTAACTTAAACATTTTTTAACTTTGAGCTACTTACCAATGATATTATGACCTTCTTTACGGTTTTGTAATTTTTCTTGGTCGCATTTTCATTTCGAATCTGAATAATATTGTTAGTCGTGTGTGGAGCGTTCGAGACTCGAGTTATCATACACTGCGGGCCCGTCGACAACGTGGTTATTTAACAACTTCTAGCAGGTTATCAGCAGGCGTGAGTGGCTATATTATTTCTTATCTTAAAGATGGATTAAGAATTTATCATAATATAATATTGTCCTCCACTTTTTCAAATGTTCAATTAAAATTCTTATTTGATGCGGACGTCACAATCATGATACTAAAACAATAATTACCTAATAGGTACCTACTGAATATTTAGTGACCTTCTGTGCTTGTTCATTAATATTGTTGCTAAAACTAATGCATGTATCTGAATTAACATACAGTATATTTAGTTTACCCTTTAAATGTTATTTTAAAAAAGTATGTATTAAGTATATTATTATCTTGTCATGGAAAAATACTGTGTGTAAATATCATCTATTTCAATGATACCGACGCTTTGAAAGACCTTGGCGGTCTCCAGTCCATTAAAATATTTCTCTGTTAGGGGGCGTCCACAAATTACGTGTGGTGTTAAGGGGGTGGGGGTCGAGTCAAATCTCATCTAATCTCAAGTCTCACGTAATTTGTCACGTAAAAAAATCTCACGTAATTTTTTTCTTAACAAAATAATACTTTTTTGGTCCATTTCATCCAGATTGTATGTATGCGATTTAATCGTAAGCGTAATCGTTATACTTACGATTAAGATCATTCACAAATTCGTTCGAAAGAAAATCTACAGTCAAACCAAACCTTTACGTAAGAAACCCACATTTTGAAAAATCTAACATGAGATTTGGGGGGAGGGGGGGGGGTTGAATAAAATCTCACGAAATCTCACCAGGGGGGAGGGGAGGGGGTCAAAAAATTCATAAAAACACCACGTAATTTTTGGACGCCCCCTTATGTCTAGTGACCGAGTCCACGTGTCGATTTTTGTGTTACCTTGAACCTATGTTTATGAAAACTTAAAATTAAAAGTATGTCAATATACATATAAAAATCTAAGTACTAAGTTTTAAATAAGTTAACTCAGTTGTTTTTAATAAGCATTAAAAAGTAAAGTATTATTTATTATAATATATTCCTCATCTATGGATTGTTCTAGACGTTCTCTAGTAGACGTAACCTAATCGTTGTTTCCATTGTTTCAGGTCTACACCTGTGAGAGTTTCTTGGTTGCGAGCCTAAAGGGTTACAATTTCCTTAGGAACTCAAGAAGAGTTCAAAAAAGTAAGTAACACCGCTTCGGCGGTTTGTTCCCCTAATCAATTTTGTGTGTTACAGGATCGCACAAGAGCGCAACATCGACTAGGAGTTCCTACGACGCAACACAAACCTCTCTATTATACTTAAAACATTTGGAAAGAGCATTCGGAATATATTTAATTTTAGACTATCTTTCTCAAATTCAACTACTTATAATATTTTCTGATACTCGTGGGAGATGATTTAAAAATTAGGCATTTCTGAATTGATTTTTAACTAGCATATTAAATAGTAATAAAAAAACGCTTTCAATAATATCATCAAATTCATATTTCTAATATTATATAAATGTAACTTACATTTTATATATTTATCTCTTTCTTTTCCTTATTATATTTTTCTCATTCTACTTGCAAATAAACTACATTTCATATTATTACCACAGGCATTTTATAACATTTGTAAATTACACCTACAATTTTTTTGTTGGTTTAAAACACATTTCTTCGTGGAAGATAAAATTATCGTAGTCGAATCTCACACGTAGCGATAACAACATAAAATTACCTCCCAGTATCTCGCTAGATTATATCGACAAGTGATAAAACGATACTCGAGTCGACTGCTGATTATCTGAGAGCAAAAAATTAGGGCCAATAGATGATATAAATATCTATACTCAACAATTCACTTTTTGCTTTATTATCCCACATACATCTTCTTTTTTTAATTTCTTCATTCGCTCAAACATTTTACAAACCATCACGTCATTTGAATATTCACGTTATGTTACGTCGTATCATTTCTGTTTGTAGTTCTATACAAAATGGTTGCTCAAAAGATCACCGTCTGCCCCTGTCGCGGAGACGTTGTTGGAAATCAGTTCAACTCAAACAGCGAAAGACATGGTTTTTTCGCAAACGAGTCTCAAGACTCAAAGTTTATTGAAAGTGGTAGAGATAGATCGCTTAAAGTCCGAAAAGAATCAACAGGTGAACGGCCTAAGCGGAGTAGTTACCGACCAAAGTACCGAGTCAACACCACCATCGCCAATGGCCACGACCAGCTTTTCCGAGGTAAGCGGGGTCAGCAGAACCGTGAGTAGTATAATAATCATCTTATTTATTGCATTTTTTTACATAAGTATAGCTACCGTCTTGCTCCAGACAAGGAAACTAACGTGTCTTTTGTAATTACAGGAATTTATCAAATCGGAACAAGAGTTCAAGAGCGAAATGTTTCACGAAGATTGCGAGTTCTTCCAAGATCTTGTTCAATGGTGCCCGCCTGTCGAGCAAGAAGCACTACAGTCCATTGGTAAGACTTGGCGTAGATTAAGATACCATTCCACTTTTTTCTGTTAAAATATTTTTTTCGCATTTAAATACTCAGTAATCGAAAAAAAAAATTACATCTAAGCTGACTTAAAAATTTTGTTAAGCGTGTATATGACGATTTCTATTTAACAAGTTTTTTTTTACAGATCTTAAAATAAATGAGGAGAGGACACTGAACACTGACACACAGCACACACATTTCTCACCCCAGGGTTGGGATGTTTTGGACGCAAGTATGTCGGCCCAGGCTACATACAATCAGGGTTACATCGATCCGTTGTCACCCAACATCGACGACATCATAAATTTACCCACCAACTCCTACAACACACAAAACACATACATTAACAACAAAATACCTTTTCAAGAACAATTCTTAGACATAAGCAATTTGCCTGTGGTCATAAAAGACATTGCGTCCGACAACATAGTCAATAATAATATGGACCCGTGGCAAACCTCGGGGTCCGATTGTCAGAACACGTTCGACATGAACTACACAAATCACACACAACCATTCATCGACCAGGACGACTCCCTGGATGCAAAATTCGTAACGGTCACTCCACAAGATGTGGAACCGAATGACTTCTTCTTAACGGAGTATGTCATTAACGAGATGGATTCAGGGGGTCATCACACACAGGGGAGTAAAGAGAGGCTCGGGGGAGGGTTGTCCGTCAACGTGGCTGCACGATCACAGCCTTGGCCTGGGGATATTATTAGTACGCCTGAAGTACTTAGCTGCGTTGAACAATTGGAAAAAGAAAAATGTCCTTTGTTAAGCGTGGTAGGTATTATTCTCATTTCTCATTATTTACTCAACCTTAATGTTATTATTATTTTTTAACAAAAAATTAAAACCGACTTCCAAGGTAAAAACAAAAGTAATACTTATTCTTAATCTAAAAAGAATCAAATAATTCTTATTCCTTATTATAGTGGCGTCTTCAGACTTCGCCTAAACCTCAACTATTTCTGTACTCAATCTTCGTATTTTAGAAGTCGGTACCAGCCCGGAAAAGTTCTGAGATCCTTGACATAGCAATTACGCTAAGGTTAGCTTACTAGCTTACTAGCGGTCGCCCGCGGCTCCTCCCGCGTGGATGTCGGTTACGGCTGCAAAAAGCCTACCCAGGAAGACTCGGTCAGCAAAATGATTCCCAGGTCAATTCACAGACTCCGACACTGACATCGACGACGCGGACGCAGTCATTATCCGAAGGGTGTACACTGTACAGTGCACACTGCACAGCTGATTGTCTTCCTCCCGCAAGCGCATCCCGCTTGGTGACGCCCACTATCGTAATATTTTAATTTCGCCATAATTTCAAAACCAAACGTCTAATTTTAATCATTCAAAGAAAAAATTTTATCTACATAAACTGTACTTAGTGATGAAATAATTTATTTTGATAAGGATTTATGGCATGAGTAAAATAAACGCGTTTAAATGTTGTCCAAAAAAATTCAAGATTTTTAAATAAAAAAATGGTTATTGTGCCTCACTCGACATAGATAAATATAGTGTGTCGCGGACTTTTTTGTAGATATTTATAAGATCTACAATACTTGGAACATTTTATGGTTCTATCTTTTATAGTTTCGGCAGCGTACGCAAAATAAGTAACTTTTCTGGTTGATTTTTTCACATGGCGTCCTAAAACCCAAATATCTTACGAAACCCGATTACGATTTGCTTGGAGTAGTTTAAATAAAGCCAAAATCCTCAAACTTGTATCTATAAGGATTCAAAAGTTCTGTTAGGTACCTTCAGAACCAGGGTATATCCTGGTACAAAATCTTACTTTTTGGTAGTTATATGCCTGAAATACTTCAAAAAAAATCGAAATCACCATATGTTCCCATATAAATTTCAAGGAGTCCCCTCGATTCCTCATGGATCTCATCATCAGATCACCACTTTTGTGAACATGGTACCAACCTCGGATTCAACCCTGTACAACAACAAAAGAATCATGAAAATCGGTCCATAAACGGCGAAGTTATGGTTGAACATACAAAAAAAATATAAACAGACGAACATATAACCTCCTCCTTTTTGGAAGTCGGTTAAAAATAGTAAAAATTATGAAATGTTCGTTTTTATTTCTTTACAGGAAAACTCACCAGTCCAAGACATTTTCGTCGAAAGCACGTCCATAGTCAATTCTCCGTCGGTCGAAACTCCACCGTTTACTCCAAAAAGTGAACATCACATCGAAACAGACGAGGATGTGAAGATCAAGAGGAAGAGGCGTCGTCACACCAGCGAGGACTCCGACGAGTCTTATACGCCGTACACAGAAGCGTCCCCTCGTAAATACAAGAGAAGAAAGCCTAGCATACCTATACAGGACATGATACGCGTCCTAGAGGGCTCGCAGCAGCTCCCTAAGGCGCGTCGGGGGAGACCGCCCAAGAGGCGCGAGAGCACCGTGTCCACGGTCAGCGAGAACTCCTCCACCGCGTCCACGCACGAAATGAAATATAGAGAGTTGAGAGATAAAAATAACGAAGCATCGAAGCGATCGAGGATGAACAGAAAGCTCAAAGAACTACAAATGGAACAACTCGCCGACGAGTTGGAGGAGAGGAACAAAAAACTCAGAGTACGCGCGGAACTATTAGAGGATATGACTAAAAAGCTTAGAGAGGCGTTCATGTCCGCGGTAGCCCAAAAGAAAGGCAGTTAAATAGATCACGTTTTGGAAGAAGTGCATTCGCTTTTTAATAAATCTTTGTTCAAAGGTTGGTGGCTATGAACCATCACGTAATCTATGAACGTAGGTGCGAACGTAAGCGAAAGCTTATACCATGACAAAAGCTCGATGGCTTTGATGCTTTGTTATTATCTCATAATATTATTATTACTTAGGATTTGTCAGAATCAAAAATACCGGATTTGACTTCTAGTAGATTAAAGGATTTGCTATTAAGTTTTTTATGTTGAGAACACTTTGATAATATGTTTAAATAAAGTGTGTTTAAATTTTAAGACTAAAATATTTCTAAAATCTCGAAATGATTTTAAGAAAAATAACAAAAACATTGAATTTTATTACTTATTCATAAATGTATTATGATTATATATATTTTAAATAATGCATGTTGAATAGATCTTATGTTACTTATATAATATTTGAAATAAATGATTTATTGTTTTTTGACTTTTCTTATTTTCCTGCGAGACACGGGAACAACGGACGCCCGTCAATTGCTTCCGTACGTGATTCTCCCTACTGAGAATTGAGATGCGTACGTACTAGCCTACTAGGTGAGGTACTTTTTGCGGATGTCAATTGACAAGCTACATATTTATTATATTTAAATCGATATATTATGTTAGTCACTTTAATAAGTTTAATTAGTGATTATTATATTTTATATAGTAATAAGTTAGGTAATTGATTTGGACAAATAGTCGGTTATAAATGTACGGGAGGATTATTTACTTCCGTTATAACTTCCTCTTCTCATATTTAAGTAAATAATTATCTTAAATATGAGAAGTACATTAATTAATATTTAGAATTATATACCTACTTATTCTTAGCCATCCTTAATTTTTAATGTATTCTTTAATGATTTTACTATGTTTAAATTGTCAACGGAAGTTCGTTTCTTTTGTGTAAAATGGTATAAAAGCCAGCCATATTGCATTGATGGATTCATTCTGTAAATAACTTTGAGACGTGTAAGGTGAAGCTCTGGTCGAATAAATACCGCTCAATGTATAATTATTCAAGACTTTTACTATTCTGTAATAGTACTGTTCTTTTATATTGCTTTTTAGTTCCTTATTTAAAGAGTACTTAGTACTTATAACTTACTATTACTTTACAATAAAATTCACGTCATAGTATAAGACGTGGTGTTATCTCTATATGACACAACTATTTTAAAAGAGAATTAGAGAGCCTTATCTGAACCACGAGGAAACTATAACAAAATTAAACTTATGCATTGATAAAAACATTTTTATGGGGTTGACACTTACATACTTACAGGATGCAATTAAACCTACCGGCCAAATTTTTTAGGGCTTAGGTATCATTAGGAGTCCATTTAACCAAAAAAATAGGATGAATAATTTTTTTAAACAACATTTTTATCCCACGTTGCAGAACGGTCACTTCGCAGCGGTGGGTAGACCGGGTGGGTGACGCGGGGGTTGGCGCGGGAGGCCCGGCCGCGGTACGCGCCGGCGCGCGGCGACACGTAGTGTCCATAATTGTGGTGTTTTTTAGGAAAACTTTCGGAAGCTATTTCTCAACATTTTAGTACTTGGTGAAAACTGATTAACTAAGTATAAAAGAAAAAATACGCATATTTTTATTTTTAACAAGGACCAATATATTATCGATAGCCGGAAGGTTTAATTGCTCCTTGTATACATATATTATACTAACTGACCCGGCAAACTTTGTTTTGCCATATAAATAATTTTTGACATGAAAAATAGATGTTAGCCGTTTCTCAGACCTACTCAATATGCTCACAAAATTTCATGAGAATCGATCAAGCCGTTTCGGAGGAGTACGGGAACGAACATTGTGACACGAGAATTTTATATAATTATAAGATATGTGAGTTGTGTTGTGACATCTCACATCGCTATTTCTCGTCTTTAAAATCACGTGACATACAGCGATGCCAATTGCCACGTATCGTAATCGTAATTCGTACGACGCTGTCCGCGCTAGTCGCTAAAGCTTCTTATAGAGTATAGACCCAACCCGCGGCCCGCCGCCGGGACTTTATTTGTGGCCCGCGTGATCTTAAAATATTTTGAAATTCACGCCCACCGGCAAAATAACGTAGTCTACGTGATAGTCGTTAATTTTTTTCCACTTTTAAATCGTTAATTTTGAAGAATGTTATTTTTTAACACTAAAAAATGTTTGTTTCGGCCCGCGGCACCAAGACCAAAACATGTTTGTGGCCCGCATGAAAAAAAGGTTGGGGGCCACGGGTATAGACGAATGACACTGCCGTAGACAACGACGGCAGCCGTCGACAGTTGAAGGCTACCGTCGACAAGTGCCGTTTTCAAACTTTATTAATTGCAAGTTGCAACCAAGTACATACATAACAAACTGAAAAAACTTAGCTATTGATTGATTGAGGGTAAGGCCAAATTAGCCTCGAAGAAGCTTGGTGTTCTTAACAGAGCGAGACAGTACTTCAGTCCGGACCAACGCCTACAACTCTACAAGGCGCAGGTTCGGCCTCATATGGAATATTGTTCTCATCTCTGGGCAGGGGCGCCAAAATACCAACTGCTCCCTCTGGATCGTATCCAACGAAGGGCCGCTCGAATTGTTGACTGCCATAGTGTTTCACACAGCTTGGACCCCTTGGAATTACGCCGAGATGTAGCTTCACTCTGCATCCTCTATCGGTTGTATCACGGGGAGTGCTCTGAGGAATTGTTCGGAATCATACCACCTGCAACTTTTCGCCATCGTCCCACGCGAAAAACATACCATCCTCATCACCTTGATGAGTCTTCCACAGTGCGTTTTTCGCGTAACTTTCTGCCGCGCACTGTAAAACTCTGGAATGAACTGTCACCAGCAGTTTTTCCGGACATATACGACCTGCAAATCTTCAAGAAAAGAGCGTATTCCCTCTTAAAAGGCCGGTAACGCACCTGCAGCTCTTCTGATGTTGCGAGTGTCCATGGGCGACGGTAGTTTCTTACCATCAAGTGACCCGTTTGCTCGTTTGCCCCCTTAATTAATAAAAAAAATGATAATATTATCATGGTACGTTTTTCAGTTTTTTCCAGGTTTTTTCGTTATCGTTTTTAGGGTTTCGGGACTAAGACTTCGATGTCTGTCCGTCTGTCTGTCTCCAGGCTGTAACTCAAGAACGGTAATAGCTAGCTGCTAGGGAGTTGAAATTTTCACAGATTATGTGTTTCTGTTGCCGCTATAACAACAAATACTAAAAACAAAATAAGGTGAGGGGGGAGAAGTGCGCCATACTTTTTTATAGATGACTTCTATGCAAAATAAACGTCTGTAAGAGTTCACCAATAATTATAAATTTAATTATTTAAGAATCTGTGATATTTTGAGATTACGGTCCATGTCATGTCAATGAAATCCAGCAATAAAATAAAGAAATTTTTGCACGAAATCACAAACATGTACGATAGGCGCACTTTCCCGCAAAAACGGGGAAGTGCGCCTGGTGGAGCTAAAACGTATTTTCAAAGCATTACATTAATAAATAAAACATATTTTTATAGCAGAGCAGAAACAATAACACGCATAAATTTTTGTTTTTTTTATTATCTCATCCTTATAGTGTCTACAGAAAAAAACGAATTTGCGGGAAAGTGCGCCATATATTTGTAAATCAGGAGTTGTAAACATTTTTTTTCTGTTTAACTTTATCCTCGCTATGATAAGTATAACAATAACAACAAGTAGGCTTTAATCAGATCTAAGGCAAAAAACTAACTTTTGAAGAACTTTCTGAGGAATAGCAATAAAAAGAAATACGTCACCGCTAATTTAAAATTTATCTATACGAAAGTACATTAGTAGGTACTTAATGTTCTTTTGTAGTACTTATTTTATTTTTTAATACATAATATTTATTTGTCAAACCTAAGTTAGTTAACTTCAAAACTAAATAAGTGGAGACGCCACGTCTTTTATAAGGATATTCTTAAGAGAGTTAAAAATGCCCCGTTTTAAAATGTTTACAACCACTGTATTTCGGGGAAGTGCGCCATATACCCAATGATACTGGCACTTAGCCGACTTGCCAAATTTTAGGTTAGAAATTTTTGTCTTCTATAATTTTATAAAGTTGACTAGTTACAGCTGAAATAAAGTCAAAGCCTAAAAATAAAACGTTTTAATTATTTACATATTATATTTTCTTGTTGGAAAACATTTTGCTTCTTGAGATTTTGAACGATCACTTTCACGAAGTCAACTCTGCTTACCACTTTCAAAGTCAGAAAAAAATGATGGCGCATATTTCGAGTTAACAATTATAGAGCCATATCTGTGGCTTTTACCCAGAGCTATGTTTTAGTTTCCTACATCGATGTATATTGTCAGTAGTTTACAATATATTTGAGGTAGGCGCAATTGTCCGGTAGGCGCACTTTGCCCCCTTCACCTTTACCATTAAATATTTAAGGGGACTCCCAAGTCCCATTCAACAAACGTGATTTTATCTGCATTTTTTGCTTGGCATCAATAATGGCAAGAATCGGGGTAGGCACTTGAAATTTTCACAAAACCTTCAATTGTATGTGTTCTTGAATAATTAATTAATAATAAAATTAAAATGTAAGGGTGGCTCCCATACTAAAAACACAATTTTTGGCCTCTTTCGTTTCTATAACGGTGCGGAACGTTTCTATAGTGGCCGATTATTATATTTTAATGTCTGGATTACCTTCCACATAGTCCAAGAGCTTGTGAACGGAACGAGTAACGGTCTCCCTGTAAGGTTAGTTTGTATACGGGCGGGTTGCACCAGAGGCGTGGTTAAAGTTAAGGTTAAAGTTATGGTTAAGGTTGGATTGCACCAACTTCCTTTAACTATAACTGTAACTATAACTACAGTGCAAAATGTCAAATCTTTGGTTAAAGTTAAATATGGCGTCCAAGGACCAAGGAGGTTAAAGTTATAAAGCTAAAGGACGCCATATTTAACTATAACCATAAGTCATAACTAGAGGTGAAAACTCCGGAATGTTTCCGGAATTTTGGAAGTTTTCGAGAAAATTTCAGGAAGTTTACTCGAAAACTTCCTCAAAACTTCCAAATTTGGAAATTTTGAAAACTGTCATTTATCTTATAAAGACAGTTGTGACGTTTAGTTTTAAACACAAATGACACTAAAATTAGCAACTTCTTATAGTTTTGATAAAATTTAACATACTTTAGGCAAATTATAGGTATGGATAATGGATATGAAAGAAAAAGAATTGTCCAAGTTATTATTCAGTCGCAAGATTTGGATAGTTGTTATAGATATATTTTATCTTAGGTTACATTATTTTCAAACAGGTGATAAACCGTGTATAAAATAGTATTTTTTATAATAATTTGAATAGTTTTCTAATATTAATTACAGAAACCTCATTAAAATATGGAATAATTTACGAGCTAATTTTTTTAAATGAGTACGTACCTATAGTCCGCTACATAGGAGCGAAGTCAATAATAAGCTGATAAAATTGAAATAATTTTTAAATTTGAGTGGGCTGCCATACAAAAACACAAGTTTTATCCTCTTTTGTCTTTATAATGGTACGGAACCCTACGTGCGCGAGTTTGACTCGTGCTTGGCCGATTTTTTATTATTATTAGTATTATTACTCGTGATTAGTCGAGAGTCGTTGTATAGACCAAATTTTTGGTGACACTAATTCAAAGGAGTGACGAGTAGGGGGTAAATCTTGTATGGAAAGAAATATTTTTTGGTTTTTCCTGAGGTAAATTGTTTAGATTTTAGGTAGATTCAATCATGCCTGGTAAGTTTTTATTTACAAATATTCGGCATGTCATATATTTTGAAAATATATTTTATTCGTTATCGTAATATATTTTATACGTTTCAGAGAAAAATAATATAAAAAATCGAAAAGTGTAAATCTAAGTCAATCTTGAACATTTATTATGTTTGAAAAGAATGTTATCCATACTAATATTATAAATGCGAAAGTGCATGTAGCTGTCTGTCTGTCTGTTACCTCTTTACACTCAAACTGCTGAACCGATTTTGCTGAAATTTGGCACATGGAGATACTTTGAGTCCCGGGAAAGGACACAGAATACTTTTTGTCCCAGAAAAATGTACGGTTCCCACGCGATAAACGAGTTTTGGCGCAACGGAGTTGAGGGCGTCATCTAGTTTAAGATAAATATTTATCACAACTATCTGAATCGTGCGACTGAATAATAACATGGACAAATCTGCTTCCATATCATACCTAAATTATACCTGAAGTATGTTCAATTTAATCAAAACTATAAAAAGTTCCTAATTTTAGTGTTATTTGCATTTAAAAATAAACGTCAGAACTGTCTTTATAAGATAAATGTCAGTTTTCAAAACTTCCAAATTTGGAAGTTTTCAGGAAGTTTTCAGGAAGTATTCGTTAGAAAAGGAAATTTTCCGGGGAATTTTCATCTCTAGCTCATAACATTAACCTTAACTTTAACTTTAACCACGCCTCTGGTGCAATCCACTTTAAGTATAGTAAATATGGCGTCCTTTAGCTTTAACTTTAACCTTAACTTTGACCGGAGAAATTCACAGATGTCTGTTACGTTATTTGCATGTTTCACACACAGAATCAGGCGCGGAAAGAAAAAAAAAAATATTTTCCCACTTTTTGCCATCAGATTCTGGTACACCTGTGTCTCGCCACTTTACTCGGTACGGTAGGTGTAAAAAAATCGGCCAAGTGCGAGTCGGACTCGTGCACGAAGGGTTCCGTACTGTTATAGAGCAAAAATAGCCCAAAAATTGCGTTTTTTGTATGGGAGCCCCCCTGAATTAGTTTAATTTTAATTATTAAAATATCAGTACAACCGAGTATTTAGTGAACATTTCGAGCAGGGTCCCCGTAAGAGCTTCTGGCGCCTGTGTGCAATAAAAGGATTTTGGCGCCCCTTTAGGCTAATTTTTGGGTCCTTGGTTTTGGCGCCCCAAAAGATGGCGATTTGGCGCCCGTGTGCATTGCACAAATGCATAGCGGGGGCCCTGATTTCGAGTGCCTATGTTTGGCCATTGTTGATATCGAGCAAAAAATAGCAAAAAAAAAACGTTTGTTGTATGAGAGCACTGATCTCTATTATACAATGTTTAATAGAGACCAGTGTATGAGAGCCTTCCAATATTTAATTTATTTTGTTTGTAGTATAATATTTTGTTGTTATAGCGACACCATATCTGTGTATCTGTCTGTGTACATAATCTGTGAAAACTTCAAGTCTACTATCTAGCTATAGCGGTTCTTGAGATACAGCTTGGAGACAGACAGACATCGAAGTCTTAGTAATAGGGTCCCGTTTTTACCCTTTGGGTATGGAACCCTAAAAAGGCGTTAGTGTGGAACTGCTCTTGAAGCGCCCTTCACATACTCTGCGGCCTGGGGCTGGCATGGCACTCACATTGTCACTCATGTGTGGCCCTTGGCGTTGGCCAGTAAAGTATGATGAGCGCTGCCCTATAGTATTATCAGTTTTGACACTATGTTGAATGTAGATAATATAAGGGCCGATTCACACCGGAATGGCAGAGGCCGGCAGCGGCCGGTAGCGGCGCGGCGAGGCCGGCAGAGGCGGCTCGTGTCGCCGCGGGCGGACGCTAGCGGCCGCTTGTGGACGCTCGTGGCCGCGCGCTACCTCCAGAGCACGCGTGCCTTTCAGTTTACAGTCGGGGCATTTTAATATGCCACATTTGACATCTGTCAGATTAATCTCCATAGTGAGGTGAGCTGCGTAAAAACATGGACCAAAACGAATAAATCGATACGGACTTGAAATAAAATATTTGAATTTTATACGTTTTAAACAAACTCCTGTCCCATTATTACTTTTTCTTTTGCAAATTCAAGGAGCAAAATAAGACAAGTACATGATTTACAAAAAAATGCATTTATTCGCTTGAATTATAAAAACTGTTAAATGTAGTATTATCATTATTCATTTCACATAAATATGTGTTACTTTTCACAACGTGGTTATTAATTTATGGGGATATTTCGTTACAAGCAATTAATGCATCGATACTATTTATTCGCTTCCGATTTTTAGGGTAACTTCCCTATAGTTTAAAAAGAAAAAAGGTCAGCTAACGTAACATTGTAACGACGTGCAATTATTAAGATCAGAATTTATTTATTACGTTTAGAATTGTTTATCAGTAAAAGCAAATCGTTAAATAATTCGTATCTGTCATATTTACAATAAATATGTAATCGTCATTGAAAAAAGTTAGTCAATTGTGCAGTTATAACAAAACGAAAATATTTATTTTTTATGTACGTCGCTATAAGGTTACCTGGTACAATTTTGATGAACTGTCAAATGTGGCCTATTAAAATGTCCCGACTATAGATTCTACATTCGGCAAGGAAAGTCGTGTCGTGTGTTTGCAGCAACATGATGGAATTGGTTATTATTGCACTTATTGCCGAAGAAGTAATACTTTAACTACTAGTATCGCTTGAAAACTTTAAAAAGGGCTCGAGGCGCCGCGGGCGGCCGCGAGCAGTTTCCGCCGACGGACGCGCGGCGCCTCGAGAGTCGAGCCCTTTTTGAAGTTTTCAAGCGATACTAGTAGTTATTAAAGTATGTAGATAGTTTACAATTATTTCACACTAAAAGTGTTCTTCGCGCCGCTGCCATTCCGGTGTGAATTGGCCCTAAGAGTCAAAGGGCCACAAGTCACAACACTGCGTTGCGACGTCGCATCGCAAAGAACTACATTACTTTTCTAAGGTTGTTTTTGCGATGCGACGCCGCAACGCAGTGTTGTGGCCTGGACAAAGGCATTGAAAAATAAAAGCAACAAATGGCTGTAAAAAGAGTACTTTATTTATAATAATTATTATTCATATTGAAGGTACCAAACAAAATTCGCGAGATTTAGAAACAATCTTTATGTTTCGCAGCATGTAAAAGAGCATGATCCTTGTGACCAACTTTATTTCCTAATTAATGTTTAAGTAATATACAGACAGAAATGCTAATGCACTAATGTGATAAACAGCAAATCTTGGTGTATATATAAATAATACTAATAACATTCTAATTACAAATCTAAACAATATAGCAGGCATATTTTAACAAAAAAGAACAATTTCCGGGAGTAAAATGACAAAATATTTCAATAAATTAATAGAAAACAAAAACAGCACCTGTAGCTAATGTCAGAAGGTAGGAGTAGAGGATACATATCATTGATATATTCTGGCAATTATTTTTATTTATCACTCACAATCGTAACAAATTCATTAAAAAATTTACATCAATCTATATAATGATTGTGGCTACGCCCCAGTCTTTATTGTGACAATCTTTATGAGCATCACAATATCAACAGTTACAATCGATATTTTAATTGTTTTCTGTATCTTACGACTTAAGATAGCACAATAAAGACTGGGGCATGCCTCGCAGCAGTGTGAGCATGTACAAACCTAGACAACACAAACACTGCTCCACACTAACACTATCGCAGCAGTTTTAGCATATTTTGCAGCAAAAACTGCTATGCTACAGACACTTTACTTGTAATTTACACTTTACACAAGCCACTGTCAAATGGACACTGTAATATTATGAAGCACTATATTCAGGATGTGTTATTCAGAAACATCATCAGCATCTAGGAAGCTAAATTTGTTTGATGCAACAAAATTCTGAAAAGAAAATATTACAGAATTAGATTTAAAGGGAATTTAAAAAAAATCGGTAAAAAAAAACTTAAGTAGTTTGAATATTTTATCGTACATTCATATCCACATGCATACAAATCAATTGAAGTTAAAAGTTTGACATACCGGTTTTTCCTGTTCCTTCAGTTTGGGCAGCGGTCGCTCGTCGACATCGCGGCGGTCGCGGGAGCGGCTCTCGCGGCCATTTTGCTCCTTGTTGGGGCTGGGCGAGCGGCGGTCCCGCTCCCTGTCCCGGGACTCCGGCCGCTCGTCCCTGTCGTGGTTGTCGCGCCTGTCATCATCGTCGCCCCGCCGCCGGCTGTCGTCGCGCCGGCCCCCCTCCTCCCGATCGTGGCTCTCGCGACGATCTCTACTGTCGCGGGAGCTGTTTCTATCCCTGTCCTCTTTAGAGTAATCACGCTTGTCCTTGTCGTCTCGGGAGTAGTCGCGGCGGTCTTTGTAGTTGCTGCGATACCCGCGGTCTCGGTCATCTGAAAGTTATAGCGCAACTTTAAACTTTTTTGCTATAGCTTTGCACATGACAAAATATGAGTAAATCCAGACTTTATACCACAACCGTAATTAATTTCATCAGTAGTTTTTGTGGGAAAGAATAACACAAATAATAATACATATATTATTATCTCTGCTAACTACCCTTGTAAACTTTGTACATATTTAATTTATTATGTAGTAAAGAAGTTATCCTTTTTTTGCCTACAATAGAAAATGAGAACAATCATTAACGTACAAATTATGACACGATTCTGGTAAATTACTAGAAATGTTGTCATGCTACTATGCTTAAGACCGGGCTGCCAAAAATATCAACGCTAGCCCCGCTATCCTCCAATCGTGATATAAATTATAATGATTCCATGAAGTGCCCACATGCAGAGGCGGCGTAAGGCGTGGGCGACGTGAGCAATAGCCCACGGCCTCGCGGTTAAGGGGCCTCGCGCCCCTTGGACCACGAGGTTTTTTTTTGAGGATTTACCAGTTTTGATACTCAAATATTTATAAACAAAAAGTTTTTTAAATAAAAGTTTCAGTAAGTATCAAAAAATTCTTTCTCTCAACAAATTTGTCCTCTTGCTTCATAGTTCATACATTAGGGGGCCTTGCAAGATGTATTGTCCACATCAAACTTTGGTCTTACCCCGCCGCATGAATTGTACTTTGCGCTGCAACTAACAGTGAACAATATCGCGTAACAGCGGTTCCCGCATTATAGCACGAAAGTAAAGGTCGTAAGTCACAAAAATGATTTTGATAATTACTTAAAAATTAAATACAATACTAATATTTCCTTTAGCCATTATTTTATAAAGTGTGTGAGTGTAGTAGTGCAAGTTATTGAACGATAGTAACTCAATAAGTGTAACAGATATTTGTTGACAAGCCCAGAAACATTCATAATTTCGAAAAATATAACTATTGAGTCAAAATAAATCAAGTCGTGTTTTCCGTTACGCTAATATCAGATAAATATATAATGATTAAGGGGCCGGGTTACCCTCGAAATTCTCATACATACGTAATACCAAAATCATTTTCTCATACGAAAATATTTAACATGTTTGAGTTATTTTTCAGCTTAAAATAGTAATTACCTAGGATCCTGTACAAAAATTAACTTGAAAATATTTAAACACTAAAAAAAATTTTTTTGTGTATAATTTTTTTTTACTAAATTTACTACTAAATATTTAAACACTAAAAATATATATAAATAAACAGTAAATTTACTACAAAATATTTTAACTCTAAAAAATATTTTTTAGCATTTAAATATTTTGTAGTAAATTTACTATTTATATAAATAAATGTTTTTTAGTGTTTTACCCTATTTTTTAGTGTTTAAATATTTAGTAGTAAATTTAGTAAAAAAAATTTATACACAAAAAAATTTTTTTTAGTGTTTAAAAAATAATGAAGTTAATTTTTGTACAGGAACCTAGGTAATTACTATTTTAAGCTGAAAAATAACTCAAAAATGTTAAATATTTTCGTATGAGAAAATGATTTTGGTATTACGTATATATGAGAATTTCGAGGGTAGCCCGGCCTCATAAATAATAATAATAATAATAAGCTTTTTCAGCCTGCGGCGCACTTACGAGTCAATATTTTGTCACGGCGCCCTACTCTACCTCTAACATTTGTTTATTATTATTTACTTTCTTAACATAACTAATGATTATAGTTACGTTAGGAAAGTAAATAATAATAAACAAATATATTTTAATCGTCTACCTGCTTTGTACAATTCATATTATAATTTTATTTTATAATATTTTTGGTTTCGGATAACGATGGAGGATCGACTCACGGTGCCCCTCTTGCCTTTCCACGGCGCACCAGGGCGCCGCGGTGCACAGTTTGGGAACCCCTGAAGTAGATCTTAATATCACCAAATGTTACGTATGTAGCTTCACTCGTAAGACCACCCTCATTCACTACGACTACAAAATTACAGATGTATCCTTAACTAGAGTCAACAAGATAAAAGACCATGGGGAAAAGTTATGTTTGATTCTAAACTTTTATTCGATTGTCACACAGATGACATTATTAAAAAAGCCGCTCAAGCCTTGGGATTCATAATAAGCGTCTCCGCTAATTTCAGACACATTAAACTCTTAGGCTGGTAATAAATAGTCGGTACTCAAGATGCATCTCGGTCTCGGTAGTTTTGCGCGCAGCCATCTCGAGTACTGCTCGTCTGTCTGGAAGCCAGTTTACGATATATATGTATATTAACCATATTGAAAATATAGAGAAGAAATTTCTTAGATACGTGCAATTCAGATCTGGAATGTACTTGAACAATCATTTCGATCGCTGTAAAAAAATCCATCTACTGCCTTTATCTGCTAGACGAAAAGTATCAGACCTGGCTCTTCTTATTAAGTTAGCCAACAGCTCAGTGGATTGCTCTGATCTCACCAGCAAAATCCAACTTCGCGTTCCAGCAGCCTCGAGAAGAAAGCGTGACCTACTGCATATTCAACAATGTAGTACTAATTATCGTCAGAATTCTTATGTTATCAGGGCTAGTAGAATGTTCAATGAAATATCTCGAATGATTGATGTGGACCTATTCTTTACTAATGTAACAACTTTTAAGAAGGAATTTAATAATTTCTATTTTGATTTTAACCTGCACAATTCTACTACTTAATTAGTTATCAATTTTTGTTCTGTTTTTCTAATTTGTTTCTAAAATTCTAAATTGTGACCATTGTCTATCGCTGCCTTGTTTTTATTAGCATTTTTCTATGTGTGGAAACTTTTAATTGGCCTTCTTGTACTGTATATTTAGATTCTATGTGTATGTTAGCTGTAAGTTTTCCAAAAATTAATAAAATCGTCATTTGGAATGCCAATGGGCTGACACAACATACCTTAGAGGTTAAAGCATTCCTAGAATTGCACCAAATCGATATACTTTTAGTATCAGAAACTCATTTTACCAAGAAGAGCCACTTTGAAATCAACTCATATAAATTCTATCATACCATGCACCCTGACAGTACAGCCCACGGAGGAAGTGCCATACTAATAAAAAACAATATTAGGCATCACGTGGCGAGTAACTACTGTACAAACGAAATACAAGCCACAATAATAACAGTAGAGGATTGGTCTGGCCCACTTACAGTAGCATCTGTTTACAGCCCACCAAAACATAATATTAAAAGTGAAGACTATATAAATTTCTTTTCAACTTTAGGTAGTCGTTTCATTGCGGGCGGAGACTAAACACACACATTGGGGCTCACGTCTTACTAATCCAAAAGGACGCCAATTACTTCGAGCAATGGAAAATCTAAATATGCATTGTATCTCATCCGGAGAACCAACTTATTGGCCGTCTGATCTGAGGAAGCGACCTGACTTGATAGACTTCTTAAGTGTAAGGGGTATTGCTAGCACATATTTTTCCTGCAAATCATTATCTGAACTTTCTTCAGACCACTCTCCTATAGAAGTTCAATTAAAGAGAAAAATAGTCCAGAAGTCTAAACCTTGTCGACTGCATACCAATAAAACAGACTGGAACATGTATCGCGAAACAATAGCAGCTACAATTGACCTTAATCTCCCGCTTAAAACTATAGATGATTTAGAAAATGCAGTTGAACATTTTAATAATTGTGTGCAACAATCAGCATGACTCGCAACTCCAGAATTGACCAGTAACGCAATTCCCACATCTCAACCCTATCCAGCTAATATTAGAGAGGCGATTGCTAAAAAACGTAAAGCACGAAAACAGTGGCAGACCTCTCGGTACCCAGGTGATAAAACAAAATTTAATAAGATTACAGCCCAACTAAAGACATTACTTAAAGAGAACAGAAATCAGTCAATCCAAACTTACCTTGAAAACCTAGATACTAGCGCCACAAATTACTCGCTCTGGAAGGCTACAAAAAATCTGAAACGCCCCATAGTGTCTAAACCTCCACTTCGCAAATCAGACGGTACCTGGGCAACAAATGACTCTGAAAAAGCCCAAGCATTTGCCGAGCACTTAAAAAAAGTGTTTCAACCAAACCCTGATCAAGGTTCGTCAATGTCGGAGTCTGTAAAGGAGACCCTACTCGAAACGCATCAATTGGACTCCCAAATAAAAAGCTTCACCAAATATGAAGTTAAAGAAGTTATAAGAAAACTTGATCTTAACAAAGCCCCAGGTTATGATTTAATAACGGCAAAAACTCTAAAAGAACTACCCAAAGAAGGAATACACCTACTAACTTGTATTTACAATTCAATATTAAGAATTGCAGCGATCCCGAGACAATGGAAAGTAGCACAGATATTAATGGTCCATAAGCCTGGTAAAGATCCAGACGAAGTAAAATCGTACAGACCGATAAGCTTGCTGCCGATCACATCAAAAGCAATGGAGAGTTTAATTCTCAGTAGACTTCTACCCATCATAAAGGAGAAAAATATTATACCTGACCAACAGTTCGGATTCCGGCAAAAACATGGCACAGTAGAGCAGGTCCATAGATTGGTCAAACAAATAAATAGAGCTCTTGAGAAAAAACAATACTGTACAGCTGCATTCCTAGATATAGCCCAAGCTTTTGATCGTGTATGGCACGAAGGTTTGCTATTTAAATTTAAAAAAATATTACCAATAAGATATTATGAAATCATGAAGTCATACCTGGCAGATAGACACTTTTTTGTTAAAGTGGGTGACGAAATAACACCCTTATATGAAATTCTAGCTGGAGTGCCCCAGGGAAGTGTCATGGGTCCCCAACTCTACCTCATTTACACAGCTGACCTTCCAACTTCAAGTGCTACTGTAACTGGAACATTTGCTGATGACACGGCCATCCTGGCAACTGATGAACTCCCGGATTTGGCTTCCTCTAAACTTCAAAAAAGTTTAGACCAAATAGCTAAATGGATTGTAGACTGGCGAATCAAAGCAAACGAAACGAAGTCTGTTCAAGTTACTTTTACAAACAGACATAATACCTGCCCACCTGTTACATTAAATGGCATAACTCCTCAAGCTAATGAGGCAAAATACTTGGGAATGTACTTGGACAAAAAACTAACCTGGAAAAAACATATTTACACCAAACGCCTAGCATTAGGCCAACAAGTCCGAAATATGTACTGGATGTTGAGACGAGAATCTCAGTTGTCTCTTACAAATAAACTCCTATACAAATCAATAATAAAACCAATTTGGTCTTACGGAATACAGTTGTGGGGTACAGCTGCAAACTCCAACATTGAGATTTTTCAGAGATTTTAATCAAAAATGTTAAGAATGATAACAGGTGCTCTCTGGTACATAAGTAATGGTAGACTACATCATGACCTTAACATAAATACAGTTAAGCAAGAAATAAAAGATAATGAACACTGATGAGCCACTAAGGCGACTCAAAAGAAAACTACCGCAGGACCTACTGTAGGCTGCGCATAAAATAGAGCGTACTTGATGCTGGTCAAGTAACGCGCAAGTCATTTAAATAACACAACAATTACTCAATGTCAGGAGACAGATTGTAATATTAAATATGGAGGAAAAAAAAAATTCATTTAAGTCTTCCGGGATCGTAATACTTATTATCACACAGCAAAATTTGGCAGCCCGCTCTTAATAATAAACATTTACCTCGTCTTGCCCCACTTCGTCGGTCATCTGAATGATCATTCTGTAACAAAAAGTATTATAGAGTTAAATATATTACATAGTACACCCCGTTTTTATTTTTGCTTGTAAAATTTCAATGTAAACAGTAAAAAAAAAAAAATTGTCTTACCCGACGGCTCCATCTTTCCTTTTCTTCAGCTGCACGTCTGTTTTCTTCCTCTTGCTTACGAAGGCGTTCTTCTATTTCTCTTTCCCTTAAAAATTTCGTCAAGTTAGGTTTAGAATAAGGAAGTTTCAGATTAATAATTATTTATTTTAAAATTCATATAATATAACATGTAGGTTTAAAGCGACCATATATTGTATTATAACATAGTATGGTGTCTAGATGACCTTATTTTATATAGCACATTACACAAACTATAGTTATAAAAACAAGCAAACCAACTTTGGTTTGATTGCTTTTAAATGTGCGATAAGTTTTTGTTAAATTTTTCAGTAAATTATAGATTATTGTATTTAATTAAAAATTCTTTGCAATTCAACAGGCCTTCTTAGATATACTCTTTGAAAAAAAAAAAAACTTACTTTGCCGCAGTGTCCACAGGTTTGGCGGCGCCGAAAACTTTTTCAGCGGACACTGGCTTTGGTGCTGGTTTGCTATCTATTTTTTCTATGGGTGCACCATCAGCTGGTTTAGTGGGAGTCTCTACCTCTCTTGGTACAGTTCTAGGCAGTAAATTCAACTTCGGGCGCTCACGCGGCTTGCTGTCTGTTAATATAATACAACAGTTTATAGACACCGTAAATAGTTATCACGTTAACATAATCTTATACCTTTAAACGAGCAATTCTTGTATATATATATATAATTGGAATCTCGGAATCAGCTCCAACGATTTTCTGTATTTATGAAATTCAGTATATAGGGGGTTTCGGGGGCGATAAATCGATCTAGCTAGGAATCATTTTCATAAAATGTCATTTTATGTGTTTTTTGAATTTTTTGAATACCGAGCGAAGCTCAGTCATATAGCGAGTATTAATAATAACAAGAAACACTGTAGGCATAAAGCGACCAAATCATGAATTTGATGACAACATGACATGGTGTCTAGTTGGCCGAAATTTAGTGTAGCGCATGATCAATAGATAGTTAAACAGCTAAAATAAAATTATTTTAGTGTTTCTAGATGCGCAAATTTCGAAAAAAAATTACATTACATTAAAACATACCTTCTCTGGGTGGATCACGATCTCTATCGCCAAAACCTCTGCTTCCAAAGCCTCTGCTTTCACGACCACTAAAGACAAAATTTATCATGTTATTGTAGTGGCATTGTGACATATTGTAAAAGAATTTTTTTACAAGAAAATGACATAAATGATATTTGTAGTAACCTCAGAACAGGAAAATAACGTAGTAACTAATAACTAAAAACTAATTGTTCTAGAATACAAATTTACCCAAAGCCACCACCATCCCTCTCTGCAGTTCGGAATCCATCACGACCTCCATACCCACGTTCACGTTCTCTGCAACAAAATTAGATCTTTGAATAATTGAAGAAACTTTGTAAGCCACAATAATAATTATTACACTGGCGAAATTGTCTGGAGTATAAAATAATATTTTTTACACTAACTTGATGAAGCACTTAGTAATATATTACTCTTATAATCTATACTAGCTATTTGACCGCTCGGTATTCAATAAAACACAGATAAAATGACATTTTCTAAAAATGAATCCTAGCTAGATCGATTTATCGCCCCCTAAACCCCCTATATACTAAATTTCATGAAAATCATTGGAGCCGATTCTGAGATTCCAATTATATATTTATATATACTAGCTATATGACCGGAAGCTCGGTCAAAAAATTCAAAAAACACACATAAAAGGACATTTTATGAAAATGATTCCTAGCTAGATCGATTTATCGCCCCCAAAACCCTCTTTATACTAAATTTCATGAAAATCGTTGGAGCCGATTCCGAGATTCCAATTATATATTTATATATATACAAGAATTGCTTGTTTAAAGATATAAGATACAAGAATTGCTCGTTTAAAGATATAAGATTATTATGTCAATTGTCTCGTTTTAGGCCGCCAACCACAGCTTGGCGAATGGCGGAAATGGCAGTGTGCCTGCTTGCCAAGGCGCTGGTGAGTAATCCACATGCTTGCGACGTGTTCTTTGATACTACCGACACCGCGCGGCAAGCTCGCAAGCGCGCCGGCCAATATTCAAATACCTATAACCGCCAATGCGCCAACGCCCGTTCTACACATTGGGCCAGTGCGCTTGCCTATGTGAAATGCCGGAATTAAGTGTATTTACTATTTACACTTGAGGATTACCTGTCGCGTCCGTAAGAGTCTCGGCCGCCGTAGGGCGCTCGCGGCGGCTCAGCGCGCTCCGCATCGCGCCACGCGCCCGGCTTGTTATCAGTGCTAGCTGCAATTGCGTATTAACAGATATAAACCACATTTTATATGAAGTTTATACAACGAAATGAAAGTTGCAGCTCAGTAATGCGCCGAGTGAGACAAAGACTAGTCTGAATTGAGTTACAGAGTTTCCGTGTTACAGATTAGACTAAAATTGCTGGTAACGGGGTCCTCCCAATAGCAAATGAGATTCCGTCTCTTCTGCAGAAGTCCACAGAGTCCTAGATTAGTCTCACTGCTAAAAGTTTCTTGTACCACCGCCGTCGCTTTAGCGACGCCCCCTTCTAGAGGGTATTGAACAACAAAACCTTTACTCAGACCTTCCCGAGACTGAATAGAGTAACTGTGATCATTATCTTATAGTTCTGACCCACTTTTGTATCTCTTAACCCATCAATCCCAAGTGGCAGCCGGCTGCCGTATTACAATTGAAAATCTATTGTGTCTGCGATACCCATGATGGAGGTGTTAAGTAAATGCAACATACCACATATTTTTATTTTGGCAAGTATAGTTTAAAAATCACTCTTAATATAACTTTCATCAGCCAAAAATAATAACGATCAAAGTACTCTGTGTGTAAGTCCCAAGTGCAACATTAAGTCTCACTCAAACACAATCATCATAGCTTTAGTATACATTTTAACTTTTTCTTAGGTTCTCATTTTATGTATTTCTCCCAAACATGTCTAATGCACAAAGTGTTGCAGAATAGGCTACTTGACCTATATTAAATTTCATTAAACAAATGCATATTTCTAGTAGAACTTGGCCTAGGAAACTGTATTTCACTCTTATCATCAAATAAAAACTTATGATTGATAAATAAAGTCAATTAGAAAATATGATTTTATGAAAATAGGATTTGTACTGACGAAAACGCTTTTGCAGTACTTCCGATTTGGATGTGACATCACCCTCATAGTAATTTTATATCTTTTATTTATTGCGCTCGTTATATGTAAGTTTATCTGCACATAAATAATAAGAATAAGCCTAGAAAGATTTGTAAAATATATTTTATTGAATAATTCGCTTAAAACATCAGTTTTATATATTATCTCCATTTATTGTAGACGGGAAATGAAATGACGAAAACTTTTCTCCAAAAGTTTTCAACATTACAAATGATTTCTAATTTCTTATTTAATTATTTTACAATTTTTGGGCACTTTTAGACTCGTACATTTAGCACATAAAAAAATGTTAAATAAAGAGTTTAAAATACAAAGCGTATGACGTCACACTATGGTGGACAGTGTTTTCGGCGCCATTTAAGAGGCGTATTTTGCAATAAACATTTTTATGGGTTTCTACTGTGTAAAATATTAAAATATCAGTTTTTTTTGTAAAAATGAATGATTAAGAAGCGATTAGCATGAAGAAAAAAGGTAGGTCAAGTAGCCTATTATAAAATTGATTCTAAAAATGAGATTAACAGCATATTTCTTACACTCTCTTTCACGATCCCTGTCGCGATCGCGCATTCCATCTCGCTCCATGGGCCGCGCACGCGAGTTAGAGTCTGGTACGGCTCGGGGGCCTGACCTCCAATCACCCATAGTGCGCTCTGGATCATACTCCCTAAAAATATTGAAATAAACACATTAGTTATGTTCTCACTAAGTGAAGACAAAGATGTCTGTTCCTCATAAAAAATATCCAACTTTATAGCCTATATTGTATAAACAAACTTTTTTCCTTGTAGACTTGATAATATAATTTCGTAAAGGATGTTATTTCATTAAAAAACTAGTCTTACCTGTCTCTATCTCCTCTATTGTTCCTTCCCATTCGGCGATCATTGTCCTGATTAGATACTTCTATTCTTATTCTCCTTCCACCAACAGTCTAAAAAAATTATTTATAAGTATACCAATAGATTATTTTTAAACAAATTTTATTATATATGCTTTTTGAAGTGATGTATAACAAATCACACTACTTACTAAATCAGGCATGTTCATGGCACTGACAAGACTCTCTCTGTCCTCAAATTCTACATTTCCAAAACCCTTTAATCGTTCACCTTCTCTTGGAAGTCTCAAATTGTTTATCTGCAAAAAAAATATATGTCTATACTTCTCAATTGTCCTTCAAGGGAGAAAGTAACATAGTAACAGAATTTTTTGTAATAACTTACCTTTAGCCCTGCGAATAACTCCATGATTGCACTCTCATCAACATCATAAGGCAAATTGGAAATATGTGCTATGTAGGGTGGGCGACGGGGAATGGATTCATCATCGACGCCGAGGTCCCCTCGCGCCGCCCGCGACGCCGAGGGCAGCACCACGGGCGGGCGAGGCCGGGACGACGCATATGATGAGTATGTGCTGGCTGGAAACAAATACACTGGTTTAAAGAAGGAAAAAACTTTACATAGTTCCAAAATGATTTGTCCAGCCCCTCAGAACTTCAGGGAGCAAGCCAATGAAAGACTAGTCTGAATTGAGTTATGACTTTTGTCATCTCGTAGATTAGACTAAAATTGCTGGTCATGAGGGTTTCCAACAGAACCGAGACTGCGCCTCCATCTCACCCACTGGTTAGACATCATAAGCTCGACCTGGTTCCGTATTTTCTGGTTCCCTCACCTTTCCTTTCCGGAAAGCATCCGGCTGGAATGTTTTGGAAACACTTAGACCTTTACTCAGACCTTCCCGAGGCTTAGAGAGTGACATACACCCGGTTAGTGAGCCCCATGTACGAGATTAACATTAGCTTGCCTTTGCCCTTATATCATCATAGGGAGTTTGTCTTGGTTTTGTAATAGATTGCTTCTAGATCTAATAGCTACTTACTTTCTTCATCTACAGAGTCTGCCCAATTGTTTGTGGCAGGAATGACTGTGGTGTCCGCTATAAAGTTTGTGACACTGGCTTTCACCCATTTTGTCTTCTTTGACTTCTTGCCTGGGGAAATAAAATTATGTTTAGTAGTAAGCGAACAAAACTGTGCCCGATCGCTGTAAGGACATTTATTGATGACGCATTGTATGTGAACGACCTACTATGATTATTACAGTGGTTATAGCGAACAGTTTGAGATGATGAAATTCACAATCTAAGTTTTCAGTTCAAAGGCAGGCAGTTGTTTTAGGTAAAAAAGAGGTCATGGAATAATCAAGTAAGTTAAAAATTTTAATAAAAGGCCACGCGGTAAATCCAAACGTCTGCAGAGGTGAATAGATGACACGTTAGCATCATCGAGTTACATTATTTTTCAAAAACAAATCATGTAAATGATAAGTAAATGGATCTTACTACTTAAAAATTAAATAATATGCAAAATAAATTACATAAATATGGCTAAATTCGATGGTTTTTTCAAATGACAAAATTATTAAAACTAACCTGTAGCGGCCATATTACAAGGCAGAGGCCGGTGTTGCCAATGTTTTTGATAGCACAGCAGTTTCAAGTATGTTACTAGCATGAAAAATAAAATACAATATTATTGAATTTTTGTCATCTTTAGGGCCCCGAGACGATCAAACGGTTTGATTCAATTCAATTCAATTCAAAACAAAACAGATAAGTGTTTGATGCAACCGTTTGATGTCGGTTTGAACGGTTTGTCAAACGACACTGCGCAGTTTGGTTCAATACGTGCTGTGGAGTACACAGTACATATGACTAATCTGTGGTACACATCTTGTGACGAATAAATATTATTTTTTAACCCATTTAGGGAATGTTATTATAATTCGACAAATTTACTATTCGAATAATTCGAATATTTTACAAAAGTTTTCGAATAATTCGAATATTATTCGAATAATTCAAAAAATTTGAATAATGCTGAAAACTCCGAATAAAAGTAACAAAAAGCTTCGTACAATCATGTACAACCTATTTTGTTAATACCGTAGTATTACTCTTAACGATTTTGACAGCTGTCAAACTCGTATGCAGGTACTTCACTTGGTATGAATTTCACAGTTTTGACGATTCGCAGCGTACCGTCAAATTTGACACATGGGCTTAGTGCTGCCAATTTAACAAATATCTGCCTATATATAAGGAAAAATATTTATTGTAGTTACATAAATTTAACGCAATACTTAACATTACTTACGGCTCCTGTCTTTACTTTTAAAATAATTGGGGTTTTAGAATAAAATAGATTTTTTTATTTGTAAAACTAAACTACAGAAGAAAAACGATAAAAGAATCCGTACAAATTAAAGGCCGTCTTATCACTAAAGTGGTTTCTTCAACTTTCAACTTTCAAGTCTGATAGAAAAATAATTATTTTCTTTCTATTTGGCTGTATAAGCTATATATTTATGCTATATATTCAAGTTTAAAAAGAATAACTGTCACTCAATACTTGTAATCTGTATTCTGTGAGTCTGTCACTTTTTTTTGTACTTATGAACTTATGAATTATTTTAGTACCTATCCCTTGTTAGTCTGTGAATTATGAATTATTAATTGTAATCAAATATTTTCGGAAGACAATAAATTCACAAATTATGATCTTTTTAGATGAATTTGTTTCTATCTATTTATGGAAAATTAATTTCATTATAAAAATTGGTTTTGATAAGTGTGAAATACTAAACAAGTTTCCAGCCCCACACTATGCTAAAAGGAAATAAATTTGTGTTAGCAGAACATATTGTAGGAATGTAGAAGAACTGAGAACTAATGGCAGCATACGAGCCACTTGCATTTGTCAAGCATTGGTGACTGTTTCATGAACAACAATAACAAAGATATTATGTGAGATACTTTTTTACTTGAAATAAATAAAAAGTAATGTTTTTAAAAATCTTGTTTTTATTTAAGTATTTTTTACAACATTAATACTCTTGAAGAAGATTGGTGTCTATAAATTTACTAAAACGCTGTAAACATTCTTCATGTGTTCTTCATCATCTGAGTCTTTGCATTACACTTTCAATATGGATTTTTCATTCAACGTCGCTATCATATTAACACGTCCTCCATGTTCATGTGCGAATGTCAAAATGAATCACCCCACGAATGTGTGAACGGTAGTTCGCGACAGCATTCATGTACGAATGCTTCGTCGAATGCTTTGTCGATGACGCGGCGAATGGCGAACGCGAATGTGTAAATGCAGTATCAGACTTCTAAGGGGATAGGTACTAGGTACGTATTGTTAATTGTTATGTAGTTGTACCTACTATGTACGGTACTTCTTCACAAAAAAAATTGTCCATCTGATGATCTGTGATTTTGTATCACGCCAGAGTTAACAAAATATACTTGACAAATACAGTGTGGGGAAAATATTTCTTTCAGAATTGGTAACACTTTACGAAAATGAAGCTTTTAGGGCATTTGGGACTCTATTACAAATTAATAGAGTTTAAAATCCGAAAACAATTTTACAAATGTCATTCCGGTTTGACGGTACGAGGTTCGTGTAGTGTGTAGCGGGACGACGAACCGTCAAAACTGTCAAATTTGTCTCTCACTGAGGGACGCCTGCAGACCAGGTTCGCGCCATCTGTAGAAGCTCTATGAAGTAAGCAATTCTCATTTTTACTTTTATCAACATAAATCATTGTAAATGACATAGTTAATTTTTATTGTTAAACACTTTAAAAATGTATATTTTAGGCTGTGTTCAGACCAAACTGACTATACGCCGCTGAATGTGAGCAGGCTCACTGTGAGCCCCAGTGTGGACGTGAAAATCATACAAAATATACGGTATCGAATGTCCGCGCCTACGCCTAGCGTAATGGCGTATTGTCCGTTAGGTGTGAACGAAAAAGTGAATATGTATGGAAATACTTACCAAAGAGTGGGGACAGAGATAAGGCTTTACCGAAGTCCTACAGACCAATCAGCATCACTTCTTTCATGCTCAAAACGATGGAGAAAGTGGCCAACCTACACATAAGGGATGCCTATCTCACTAAAAAGCCTCTGCATGAAAGACAACATGCCTACCAAAAAGGCAAATCTACTGAAACGGCACTAATGGACCTAGTAGATCGCATTGATAGAGCAATTGAAGATAAAGAGATTGCGCTCTGTGTCTTCCTAGACATTGAGGTCGCATTCGACAAGACTTCAACCAGCTCTATCACAAATAGCCTGGCTTTGAGGGACATGGATCCAACTACTGTACAGTGGATCAAAGTCACGCTCGACAATAGGGTAGCCTCATCGACCATCATGGACCTGACACTCTTAATCAGGCTGACGCAGGGCTGCCCTCAAGGAGGTGTGTTGTCACCTGTGGAATGGTCCCTGGTAGTGGACGACCTACTAAGGGAACTGAACCTCAGAAGATATTACGCTTAAGGGTACGCTGACGACCTGGCGATTCTAGTGGTGGGCAAATGCGCATCAGTGGTCGCTGGGTTAATGCAGTCAGCACTAAAAGTCGTCGAGGATTGGTGCCGAAGGGTCAAGCTAACAGTAAACGCTGATAAGACGGTCTTGATACCTTTCACCAAAAAGAGGAAGTTGGAGGGACTAAGACTCCCAACACTCTTCGGGAAAACTGTTAAGTTTGCGAGTGAAGTCAAACATTTAGTAGTAATCTTAGACAAAGGACTTACTTGGAATAAGCACATCGAGTATATTACGAAAAAAGCTAGATGTGCTCTGGGCTGGAAGCTTGTCAGTTACAGTCGTAGTGAGACCGATTACCACATATGGCTGCGTAGTGTGGCAAAAAAAGGCTGAACAAGTAAACTGTCGCAAAAATCTGAACAGCGTTCAGTACTGGCATGCCTAATAATCACGGGTGGGCTCTCGTCAATACCCACCGCTTCCCTCGAGGCCCTGATCAACCTAATTCCGCTTCCTCTGCTTGTTCAGATGGAGGCCAGAAAGGCGGCTCTCAGGGCCAGGACGGCAGGCAGAACAAATTGGGCATCCACCCCATTTAGACAGCTTGAACAGTCTCTTCGGAGGTCTTTGCAATCATCGGTTGCTTACTAGAAAGCCTAGAGATGGCACTAGTTTACAAAAATATTTTTATCTTCTCTGATAGTCAAGTTGCACTAAAAGCATTGACTGCTGCAGAAGTTTCGTCGAAATTGGTTTTGGAATGCATTGAGACGTTGAACATGCTAGGAAGGGACAACAAAATACGCCTAGTATGGGTCCCGAGCCACAGTAACGTCCTCGGTAACGAAGCCGCGGACGAACTGGCTAGGCTTGGGGCTGAGAGTCTCATATCCCAGAAACAGTATGTGGAATATCTCCCAGTACCACAAAGCAAGTGCTCGAGGAATGGGTTCGCAAACTGAGCAGAAAGCAATGGGTTGCGACCCTTGGCCTTGAACACTCTAAGGCACTAATTTCTGGCTTCAACAAGAAACTGTCAGAAATAGTGCTCACCATGGGTAGGAATCAATTAAGAATCCTTACCAGAAGCCTAACTGGGCATTGCAAGCTCAATAAGCACCTTAACAGAATAGGTGCTAGTAGCTTAACAACTTGCAGATTCTGCGAGAAGGAGGATGAAACACCTATACACCTTCTCTTTGACTGCCCTGCTCTACTACAGAGCAGGAACAGACACCTTGTTTGTTACGAATACTCATCCACCGAGGAAATTCGTGGCACCAACCCCAACCACATTGTTCAATTTATGAGCAGCATTGGGTTGGGGACGGAACTTTAATGCGAAGGAGTCACAATAGATCCTCAAGGGTCGCAGTGACATCAGGGCTACTTGACCTGCCTTCAGCAAAAAAAAAAAAAATGGAAATACAATAAACTGCGTAACGCTCGCTCACATTCAGCGGCGTATAGTCAGTTTGGTGTGAATACGGCCTTAAGGCTAGGCAATAAAAGAAAGGCTGTAAAGTGTAAACTGTTTTCGATCGTAGCACCTTCTACCTTTTTCATGTGATTATGCTTAGTCTTGCTAGGCAGCAGTTGAGATTAAATAATAATATTATGATATTCGACGTTATGATATCTGTTTATTAATATTTAATACTAAGCCAGCTCACCCGTCTTTTTGATATTTTCGATCCACGTTCACCTAGTTTACCTAGTCGGCTTCACCTGTGTCAACGTGGCTCGAAATTATAAAAAAAGGACCACTAGAAAACAAACACCACAGTCCACAACAAAGAAAATAATTGCAACGAAGCTCTGGAGGAGGGTGAAACAATCCTAGAGCTGGTGACTTTAGTAACTTCAAGTTTGATAACGCCAATAATATGATGTTAAGGAGCCATCGACATCTTTTGACACTGTACTAACTGTTTCAATTATCAGTCGAGGACTGCCGCGGTAAAGCTATTGGATAGCAAATTTTTATCAACTTGTCGAGTCATAGATCACATATCGCGAGCTTCAAGTCAGAAGGGCGTATAAAAAAATTAACATAATAACATTAAGTTCTACATAATATTTGAAAACTCTCAATATTGCACTTACATCTATTAGCTTCTCAAAAAACGAGTTTGTTTTATATACACACTTCTGGCATAAAGCCCGCGTTAAATAGTTATCATGGTAGACAAAAAATTTGAGAAAGCTTGAAAGAAGTCAATGGATACAGATCGTCAGCGACCATTACTGACGATACTGAAATACATGACTGAAAGGAGTTTATAATTATTTTCATTTGCATGTCAACAAAAACATGGTCAACGGTGACGATAAATGGTCGTATCAGACGTATACTCATTAGTTAGACTAAAAACAGATTTATACATAATAATATATTATATCATTAAAGATGTCGAATGTTCATAAATAATATTATTTTTCTGAAATAAACTTAATTGTGTTCTTATTCCATGTAAATTTTATGTTTGATAGCATTTTAAACAAAAATAAAAAATATTTTTACTATTCGAATTATTCGAAAAATTATGTGGCGAATATTCGAATACTAAAATCGTCGAATGTTCGAATAAAACGAGTATTCGAATAACATACCCTAAAAAGATAAAACTGACTTAAAAATGGGTTGTTTTCTTTTTTAAATCTCCACCAGACGGCGCGACGGTAGACACTTCTAGATTTTCTATTGGTTCCCCACCGATCTGAAATTATCTGCAGGTTGCCATCACGGATACATATTGGTTGTGTTTCTAAAAAATATCAGTGTACTGTCAAGTGTGACATAAATCAAAATATCTGAAATCTAAGCGATCATTGGTCTAAGCGATTAGGCCAGTATACTGGTAACAGTTTAGGAACACGCAAATTGTCAAACTGAAAACTGACAACTGAAATAGTTTTGGCGGGCATGTCACTTTTAAACTTCTACTACTTTTTATTGTTGGTGTGGTTTTTATTATTTTTTCCCAAATTGTGTTATTTAGGTCTTTGATGTTCTTTATTGGTAAAATATTAGCCATGAAATATCCGTTATCTTGCACAAGTGCAGCTAAGATGTTGTCAAAACCAGTAAAAAAAGTAAAAAAAAACAAAAAAGAAAATAAAAAATAAAAAGGCGGGTTGCACTCCGGGAGTGCCGGCAGAAGTGAAAACTTGATTATTAACGTTGTGCGTCTTTTTTAACCCATTTTTAATGAAAATCGATTATTAAAAATCGATTTTTTAAATTAATCGAAACCCTTACAATCAGTTCGAGTTCGAGTTCGACATAAAACACTATCTCTCCAACCGTCTTACGGTTTTTCCAAGGTTTTTCGATCAGCACGAGAATCTGACGCGAGTTTCACAGTTTTTACCCATCCCACAAAAGTGCTCAACGCCGCTAAAGAGGTTTTCACTTCAAAAATAGGGTTTTGGTGCGATCTCGGCAACTGTATGGTTAAGGCTGCTCTTTCGAAAAAAGCGTGCAGATGAAACAACTTTTCATATCTGAAAAAAATAATTAGTAATCTATATGATATGATAGGTACGTAATTTGGTTTTGCCATATTTTTTCTATCGGTATCACATAATAAAGAAAAAACCAAATCACCTCCAAATCGTTGAATGAAACTACTTTACTCCTTCATTATTTATCAAAAGAATATATAAAAAAATATCTACTGCTTTGCAATACATAAGTTAATAATTTGTTTTTTTTTTTACTTTTTTGAAATATGTATTATATTAAGCCATAAAAATATATGCATAAAAAGGTTTTTTCTCCTATTTCGCCCTATCATGGACGCGGCGAGCGTCGTAACCGCCACCGTACAAGGCGCGCTGTTAAGAATGTTATATTAATGTCATTTACGTCGATATTCGCACTGACAGACAATCGACCTGTTAATTTAGGGAGAGAGGGCCCTTAAGGTCGTTTGCTCGGGGAACGGCCTTAAGTAATAAGTAGTTCTCCTGACTCCTGAGTCCTAACTCAACTCAACTCCATACCGATTTTTTTTTCAAACTCGGCCTAGCGGTTTATCGATAACTATTTCGAAGAAAACTACTGCAGCAGAAAGACACACACTTTCTTGTACTGAATAATATGAGTAGATAAGTACTAGATAGTATATCTCTCTCTTAGACCAGGGTACTGAAAGGTGCTTTATTTAAGTAATTCTAAAACAGTCCCAAGTTATTTTTGAGTTTTTTGTAGAGTAAGGGCCTGTTTCACCGCTTCCTGATAGGGCTATCCACCACTTAACTTGCCACATAGAGTATGGAGAATCTATCAAAAAAGCCTATCGGGAACCTTATCAGGAAGCGGTGAAACAGGCCCTAAATGTTATGTAAGTACTAACTACTAAAGTTAACTTAAATACCCTAAAGGCGAAAACGGTTATTTCAGGACAAGTCTGAATGCTTAGGTATATGCCTTTGTTAAAGGAGAGTATTATATTATGAATTATTATGGGTGTGAATAAAAGTAAGCTCGACGCTTAAAATAACTTCTGCAAATCCATAAAAAAACTTGTTGTGGTCGGATATCCAGCACCGCGGCTGAATTTGCGGTGGCCAGGGCCAGTGACTTAGGTTTAACTTATTATATTCTTGACTGGGAGTTGGAGTTTGGACAGACAGACTCCGAAGTCCGATACTGCATGTAGATGCCTAGATGGCATTCACGCCGCGACCCGTTAGCGAGCGGACGTCGGGGCGAGCGCTCACGTCGAGCCGTATTTTGTCTCTATTAACTTTCACGGTTTTTCGTGGTGTCGAGCTTGAGTTTTTCGCTTGTGATCGCTCAAAATAAACAGCGCTTTAATCGAGTGACAACAGCGGGAGTGATAATGAATGATACTGAAGTGATGTGATTTGTGTTGTGTTTACGTTTAGATGTGAAGTAGTGTAGGCAGCTCAATATGGGTTACGCTTCGAACGGCGCGGGGCGAGCGGCCCATGAGGCTTTACTCGCTCGCCAGGATGCAGAGCTTCGTCTAATGGAGGCTATGAAGCGGAGCCTTCAGGCTAAAATGAAGAGCGACAGGGAATATGCGCTGGCGCTCTCCGCCGCGGCCGCGCAGGGCCAGAAAATGGACAAGTGCGAGGAACTAAACGGTACGGACACAAAGGCTTTACATCATTTCGCGGTCCTTATTTAAACTGGTTTGATGTTTTATTTTACCGTTTCGTTTAAGTAATCGTTATTAATTCGTATGTCATGACTAGACTGATGATCTACCCTCAGATTAACGTGACATTAATGTATTCATCAGCATAGAAATACCAATTATTAAAAATACGTATAATACATGTTATATTTTATTTATTTCCTTTGGTGACATGAACAGGCAGACCTGTACCTGACGAGAAGCCGACCTATTTAAAATGAAGTCAACTTGACTTCCTAGGGGTCCGTGCCTGAAAAAGGTTGGGAAACACTGAAATAGTTAATGAACTTCCATGGGCACTAAGTTTGTAATCGGAAAATGTTGGTAATAAAATAAATGATTATTGGTAGTTAATGTATCAGAAATGAAAAACCCTGGATTTGATGAAATAATCATTGGGGCATTTAATAACGAGACCGCCGCGCCGGTAAAGTGTTCAAAAAATAATATTTTTTTTATAATAAATGACTTTTGATTGTGCACATTTTGTGCATATTCCGGCCATTTTACGTGTATTATGTTACCGTTAGAATGCAGAATACGTTAGCGTGCACATTATCTAGGTAATCTGGCATCTCCAGATTCCCTGATGCCATCCGTTAAAGCAGGGTTTCCCAATTTTATTTTGTCTACTGCCCACTTTGAGAACAAAATATTTTTAGCGCCCCCATTGTTTCACCTACTTTCTAATCTTTATTTAAATTAAGGAGCTTTTGCCGCTATAAAAATAAATACAAAACGCTAAGTACTTAAGTAGTTTTCAAACCATATTTTTAACCTTAATTTGCATTCCCGAATTTTCTCCAATTACGGAATTCCGGGATTATTGTTCTATACATGTATTTTAATTTAAAATTCATCTAGATGAAATAAAATTACAAATCACCTCCCCCCAAGTCTCTATATTATGAGTCTATATTATGGTCTGTACAACGCCCCCATTTTTTATTTGTATCTCCCGCCCCCTTTAGCCCTTTAGCGCCCACAAGGGGGCGTTATCGTACACTTTGGGAAAGGCTGCATTAAAGTGTGAAATTTAAATTAAAAAAAGTTTTTGTTTGCATTTACCTACCTCACTATTTTGCATTATCTTCCTTCGTAAAAGTCCTAAAAACTTTGAACCTTAGATTTTTGTTGTTTTGATTGGTTTTTTCCTAGTTGATACGATTAACGATTTGTTATATTTTATTCGTGGAGTAACATTTTACTTAAAATAAAATAATTTATTCCTTTGTTTATGTCCATAAAATTATATATTAAGCAATTTTATTCAAACAAGAACTGTTTTAGTTGTTTAATGAGAATAGAATAAACTTATAAACTTTTTGTACTTTAACTGACTCACCCAGATAATCTGCAGAATGCCTTGTTAAACTGCAGTCTAACTGGTTTACGCACATTAACGGTAGGTAACATAATATATACCTAATCCGATCGCTAGTGACATTAGTTATAATAATCTACATTCACTAATAATATTGTACCCAGTACCGATAAAGAATAACTATTAACTAGCTAAAAGCCGAGCTTTGTGAGGGTCACACCTTGACTGACTGATGATAACACATCTACTTACACATAAATTAAAATCATTAATAATACTATGTTAAAGCACAAATCAATAGGCGTAATAGTTTTTCCGTAAAGTGTACCACAAAATGTTCAGGTTGTGGGATATACTGGGGCTCGCTTAGCTCGCCCTAATAAAAATATCTTAATCTAATTACTTATTAGTAAAATACTATATGTATTTCTAAGTCTCATAAAATCGTAAGTTTGGGAATGGGCCGGATAGGATTAAATACTGCATGCTCTAAAACGAAGATATATTATTCAAAATGTACAAAAAAGCATAAGTAATAGAATCATGATTGAATAAGGTGCAAAATTTTCTCGTTCTGCCTGCCTAGCATACGCCAACGAGATATCTCACTCTACGCGTTTTCTCGATGTTAACTGGTTTATCTCTTCATCTCTATTGACCCTAACATGACATACATTTTTTCTCGTACGTCTGTCGTCAAAATTAGTAGTCCATGGAAATCGTACAATAAAAGGGGTCTTCACTTGCATCAAATGGGGTAGTTCTGATTTTTTTATATGTTGTATGCGATGAGGTGGTAATGTCAAATATAATTTTTCCACCTCGGAATCCTTCCGGAACATTGTAAAATTTATGAAAAACCATTAAATTTTTGATCAGTTTTCAGTTTTTGCCATTTTTTACCACCAAGGACCTGTTTAATGGTAGAAGTTATCAGAAACTACTTTAAAGAAGACACAATTTTCAACAAAATGAGAATAGTTAGGTCTCGATAAACTGAATAGTTTCAAAGGTACAGCTGTTCAAATGTTTGTAAATTTTACAAAAAAAAAAAACATTTATTTTTCGAGTTTTTACAAGTTCTCGTCAATGTGGTCAATTATTAATCTATTTGACGGCATAAATTAATATATGTTATTAAAGAAGATAAATTTTTCAATAAAACGAGACCAATTTGGTCTATTAAAATCTGATAGTTCCCTAGCTACAGCTGTTCAAAGTTGCTGAGGTGAGTAAACAAAATGAAATAATATGACTTACTAGGCTTCGCTCGCGTAAATTAGATATTTCACAGACAAATTAGTCCACAAAAATAGCCTATGAACCTTTACGTGCTTTACTTCTTATCTGTGCCAAATAACAGAAAAATTGCTCCAGTAGTTCGTGAGATAAGCCCTTTCAAATAATTTCCCCCGTTTTTCCACATTCTCCTCTATTTCTTCGCTTTTATTAGTTGTAGTATGATAAAATATAACCTATAGCCTTTCTCAATAAATGAGCTATCTAAAACTGAAAGAATTTTTCAAATCGAACCAGTAGTTCCTGAGATTAGCGCGTTCAAATAAGCCCTTTCAAATAATTTCCTTCCGTTTTTTCCACATTTTCCACTATTTCTTCGCTCCTATTAGTCGTAGCATAGTAAAATATAGCCTATAGCCTTTCTCGATAAATGAACTATCTAACATTGAAATAATTTTTCAAATCGGACTAGTAGTTCCTGAGATTAGCGCGAAAAAGAAGCGCTTAAATTATTTGAAAGGACTTATTTAAATCTCAGGAACTACTGGTCCAATTTGATTTTTTTTTTGTGTTAGATAGCCCATTTATTGATAAAGGCTATAGGCTATATTTTATTACGCTAAGACTAACAGAAACGAAGAAATAGAGGAAAATGTTGAAAAAACGGGTTAAATTATTTCAAAGGACTTATTTCAACGCGCTAATCTCAGGAACTATTTGGTCCGATTTGAAAAATTATTTCAGTATTAGATAGCTTATTTATCGAGAAAGGCTATAGGCTATATTTTATTACGCTACGACTAATAAAAGCGAGGAAATAGAGGAAAATGTGGAAAAAACGGGGGAAATTATTTGAAAGGGCTTATCTCACGAACTTCTGGAGCAATTTTTCTGTTATTTGGCACAGATAAGAAGTAGAGCACGTAAAGATTCATAGGCTATTTTTCAGTGGCGAGGGGTGAATATTTTGAGAAGGGAAGCCGGAGTAAAAAATCTACTTACCAATTTTGGTAATTTATAATTGAATGACATGCTTTTAATTTTCAAAACTAAGTTTGGAAAACAAAGTTTCCTTCGACAGCAAAATATAATCTGTCAGACAACAGTCTTTCTGAATTAATGCCATATTTTCCGAACTACACGATTACGTCGTACGACTCACAATTATTCACAAGTCACAATATAAATTAATTTAATTCACGACACTCTTCTAAGTTCTAACGCTAAAACAAAATTTAAATTCGACAAAACAAAACAAACGACATGTTGTTTACAAACACACTATCCGCCATATTAATATGTCAATTTAAAAACCAGCAAAATAAAAATGTATTACGCGCCTGTCATTTTTAGTACCGCTAAAGGCATTCTTAATAAAGTCGTATTACAAAAAATCCTACCAAAATAAAATGTATTACGCGCCAGCAAAAGTATAATGTCGCTACATTCATTCTTAAATTCGAATCATAACAATTTTACTTCATGACTCATCTATCTCGCTTGCACTTGTGCGTTGCTAATTAACCTTTCTCCGTAATAACTCGTCGGGCATCGAGTTATTTCCAAGTATATATCGCGCGTGCTAGAACGAGACAGAACATGACGACCAGTTCACAGGAATGAAAAGGACAGATGCTTACTATGAACTGTCGTTGTATGGAGAAATAAGCCGCTAATCCTGCGGCTTATTTGATTCTCTGCGCCCGCACATTGCATTGCCTTTTAAAATTTGTAGGCGATAGTTATTAATTCAAACTATGTATTTCAAGTGAGAGAAAAATTTATTGCATATAACATTGTGAATTCAAAGTTTTTTAAGTAGGTATGTAAAATATTTATTAGATAAATATGTCGTTGGCCCATATATTCGATTTTTCTAAGCCCTAAGGGAAGCCGATGGGAATCGGGTTATATGGACGCTTCGCCACTGCTATTTTTTGTGGACTAATTTGTCTGTGAAATATCTAATTTACGCGGGCGAAACCTAGTAAGACATATTATTTCATTTTGTTTACTCACCTCAGCAACTTTGAACAGCTGTAGCTAGGGAACTATCAGATTTTTAACCGACTTCCAAAAAACGAGGAGGTTATATGTTCGGCTGTGGATATTTTTTTTTTGTATGTTCAACGATTACTCCGCCGTTTGTGAACCGATTTTCGAAATTTTTGTTGTGTTGTATTAGGTTTCACTCCAATTTGGTACCATGTTCACAAAAGTGGTGACCTGATGATGGGATCCATGAGTAATCGAGGGAACTCCTCGAAATTTATATGGAAACATATGGTGATTTTGGTTTTATGAGAAGTATCCTAAGCATATTCTACCAAAACGTAAGATTTTGCACCGAGGTATACTATGGTTCCGAAGCTACTAAGAGAACTCCGGATTCCTTATAGATACAAGTTTGGGAGTTTAGGCGCTGTTTTAAGAACTGAAAGCATATGCTACTATGCAAATTACATTCATCATCATCATCATCATTACCATGTCAGGGTCACCAATGTCACCAAATTCAACCTTATCTCCAGAGCATAAGGCACACATTTGACATTACTTCTAAGAAGTTAAAGCTGCTTCGATAATGTAACATTCTGTCTCACTTCGTCGAGATATTCTGGAAAACAACCTAATTTCAACCTTTTGCATTGCGTTCAGCGTTCATAATACAATAACACTCTCTGCAGTCTCACTTCAATCTGCCAGGGCCGCAGGGCTGTCAAGCGGGCGCGGGCGGCGCGGCGGCGCGGGCCGGGTAGGGACTATGTGCGCTGCGTCCGCGTCACGTGCGACAAGTCGAGCGAGTGCCAGTACTATTGAAAGTTGAAACTAGTCCGGTGACCGGCTACTTAGCACGTCACGTCACGTGTTCACTTTGATTTTTTTAAAATGTATTGTTTAAAATTATCTGCAGGCTGCAGCTGATATTATATTTTGTAAGTGTGACTGTAATAAGATACGCAGAATAATATTATACAGGTGTATTATTCTACTTATAGTACGCGATGGTTTACTCTGGTAACTAAAAAGAGTGAAATTATTATTTTTAACAAAAAATTAAAACCGACTTCCAAGGTAAAACAATAATAGCATCCTTATAATATGAACTAAAAAGTATTAAATAATTATTCCTATCTAATAGTGCCTTTTTCAGAATTCGGCTAAAACTCAACTATTTCTGTACTCAATCTTCATAATTTTGAAGTCGGTGCCAGTTCCAAAAGTTTCAAATATTCTGTCAGAGAACAGAAGATTCATCTGGTACCGACTTCAAAATGATGAAGATTGAGTACAGAAATAGTTGAGTTTTAGCCGAATTCTGAAAAAGGCACTATTAGATAGGAATAATTATTTAATACTTTTTAGTTCATATTATAAGGATGTTATTATTGTTTTACCTTGGAAGTCGGTTTTAATTTTTTGTTAAAAATAATAATAATGGACCAAATTGGTCTTGTTTTGTTGAAAAAATTGTCTTCTTTAATAACGTATATTAATTTATGTCGTCAAATAGATCAATAATTGACCACATTGACGAGAAATTGTAAAAACTCGAAAAATAAATGTTTTTTTTGGAAAATTTACAAACATTTGAACAGCTGTACCTTTGAAACTATTCAGTTCATCGGGACCTAACTATTCTCATTTTGTTGAAAATTTTGTCTACTTTAAAGTAATTTCTGATAATTTCTACCATAAAACAGGTCCTTAGTGGTAAAACATGGCAAAAACTGAAAACTGATCAAAAATTTAATGGTTTCTCATGAACTTCCCAATGTTCCGGAAGGATTTCGAGGTGGAAAAATTATATTTGACATTACCACCTCATCACATACAACTTATAAAAAAATCAGAACTACCCCATTTGATGCAAACCAAAATGTTTAATGTACCAATTCCATGTACTATAGAGATAATTTTGTTTTTTTATATGTGCTATTTTTGTCTATATATACTAACGAACTATATACGAACGAGAAATTTATCTCTCGAGTCTCGACGTACGCATGTTAGCGAAAAAGAGATAATATCGATATCGACAATATCACTACGCTCGTGAGTGAGATATCCACGAGATATCTTGTTGGCGTATGCTAGGAGGCCTGGTCACGTATGCACCAAAATTTTACGAATCTACTAAGTACTTACTACATACCAAAGTAAAAAAATATACACACATAGTCCTTAGGTAGGTATCTAGATTTTGCGGGCAGACGATTTTTCTCAGACGGCGCATGGGCCATGGCTGCATAATGCATATTCGAGACACCTGCAGGCTTAGCATAACAACATTAGAAACGGAAAAGAATCGACATAGATACTGGCAGATTTTAGTGATAAAATGGCGGATTTCCTTTGTCAATCTGTCACTTTGTCCTCTGAAGAAACAAACTGCTTCTATGGTGGCTACTGGCTAGCTAGCTGGAGCTACATAAATTATAAAGACCATGGTTAAAGCTACTATTATTATTTACAGGCTCTGTGATAGCGGCTGCGTGGCGGACCATGACGGAGGAGTGGGAGAACACCAGTCGTCTGATCAAGGCTAATGCGGAGGCTCTGGACTCCCGCGCCCTTGACAGACTCAACACGTTGATGACCGAACGTCGGAAGTCGCGAAAGGCGTATCAGGAGGACCATAGCAAGATATCCTCTCAATTCACTCAGGTATGTACTTTTGATAAGTGTCTATTGTATGTACTTTAGAACGATGTCTGGACAAACTCGACAAGAGTTACAAATTACAATTTTAGTTTTGATATGTCTCTAACCTTTTTTTTACGCCAAGAAATGCATTTACGCATTCCGCGGGGGAGAGAGAGAGGAAGATCCTGACGCGGATATATTGTGGGACTCGCTCGAAAGCCCTACCCACTTAAACTTGGCGGCGCGCCCTCTCTCCGACGGCGGAGCCACGGGTACGACACCGCGATCGCAACTCCACCAGCGGTCGTCTGCCTGGTGGTCGGCAGACCCCTCTTCGGAGGGGCGATTACTCGCCCCCCAGGCCGAACAGAGGCCCCAGTGCGGGCTTGTCTAGGCCATTCCTCTCCTTTTTGTCGCGATGCGCACGTTGCCCATCACGACTCTCGCGGGGGCTCGGTGCAATGGGTGACGGCTTCCCCTTGCCGTCACCCTGAGCTCCCCATCTATGGCGGGAGGTTGTCGCCGTTGTGGGCGCGACGTCTCCGCCTAGGCCGTCTTCTAGAGTCGAGCGCCTCCCTTTCTCTCGTGCGCTCGGCTTCTACCTTGGCAGTCATCACCTCCTATGCGAAGTGTTCGACCGCCCTCCACTCTTCTTCACCGCACAGCATCGAGCAGATCAGTGCCATATTATGTTTTTACTTTTTAACCTAGACACAGAATACATATTAGTACAAGACGTAACCTACACACATATAATATCGAAACTAAAATTATAATAACATTCAATAATTAAATACTTACTATAAAATCTATTCGAAGTATATTATATAAAATCTAATTTTTTACATTTGTTATGAAATAATAATATTAAAAAGCTAAACAATATATAATATACGGTACGGTTTCGTTTCGAGTTTTATAGTACTTAAGTATCAGAAAAGCTCGCGAGCTTTTGACTTCTTCTAGAAATACCGTTTATAATTTAAAAATGATGTAAAGGCTTGAATGACAAAACAAAATTATAAAACTTAATAATAAAGTATCATTAGAGTATAGCTGCTCCAGCACATGAGGCGTGCTGTAAACACGTGCATGAAATGCAAAAATGCATATATTGCATTTTAATTCTTTATTCTAGTTTGCAGAATTGTGTAAAAAAATATTTAAAAACGATTTTTTTTTATATAGTGGAGAACCACCCATGTTTACGTAATGGTACATCTATACTGTACTCGGCGAAACATGGCGGTAGGCCGGTAGCGGTCATTGACTCCCTGTCAAAAACTTATCATTTTCTATATAAACCGCGATTGACAGTGAAGTGTCAGATGTTGTAAGTCGCGGCTTTGTATAGAAAGTGACAAGTTTTTGACAGGGAGTCAATGACCGCTACCGCCATGTTTCGCCGAGTACAGTATAGTCGGAGTACTATTATATATTCTGTTTCTGTGGTACAGTAGAAAGTAGCACAATGTATGAACGTAGAGTAAAACAAATTTTTTGACTGATTAGCTGATATAGTGATTTCAAAAACTTCAAAACAATGCTTCCAGTTGTGTAAAAAAAGAAACGACCACCGGTGATAGGTTCTAAACACATAAAATTACATGACAAGTAGTAAAATATGGCAATGTGCAGAATAGCCATAATCTGTATGTTAAACACGACAAGTTCTTATCTAGCTGTTATCGTCGTTTCCGATCACGTTCCCACATCGGTACAACTACTGATTCATTAAAATACTTATCACTATTTACTTTGATTTTTACCTCACTAATAAGTAATAACTATGTAGGTATGCACCATATTTACATGAGTTTCCATAAATTAAAAAAATTAAAAACGGCCAAGTGCGAGTCGGGCAATATAGGGTTCCGTAGTACCGCTAGTTTTTTAAAATGTTTGTATGGGCAATGATTAATGAATGTACATTTATAACGTGTTTTACACTAGTAACAACATCATCTCAGTTACTTTCAAAGGAATTTGAACGAAAAGTTCCTTTACTCTTCGCCAAATACAATTTTTTTAGTTGATCGACTATTACTCAATAACTTATGAAGTCTTCTTAGCTGTGATAGTTTTCCTTTGAAATTCAGCATATTTTTCATATTTCCAGAAGCAACCGTTTAGCTGGTAGAAGGGGGGGGGGGGGACACTGGACTTTTTGACGATTTTTTCCACTTTAAAAGTACGTAGTACTTACTACCTCAGTGCTTTAAAATTTAATATTTCACAAATGGATCCCTAAATCAGAAAATGATCTATGAATACATTTTTTTTTTAAAAACCAATCCAACGACACGCCACACGATGGGGTGGGCGCGAAAAAAAATTCATCCCCGCTTGATGTGTAGGGGAGGTACCATAAAAAAATATTTTTTAAAGATTTTATGTAAGTACCATTTTGTCGGCATCATTAATATGTGTATTCATGCCAAATTAGAGCTTTGTAGGTACTATAGTCTTTGAGCAAATCCGCGGACAGACAGACAGACGGACAGACAGACGGACGGACAGACCGAAACTATAAGGGTTCCTTGTTGACTACGGAACCCTAAAAAGGCACGCGTATTAGTAAGCATCTCAGATTAAAAGCTCTTAAATGATCTTTTTCCGAAAATTCAGACGAAGAATCGTTTAACGGCAAGAACTCATCCTTATTCCTTCCCGAGGACAAGGTATTCCTACCTAATAGAACCTCAACAGTCAATAGTCACCACAAAGGATGTGAAGTTGGCCTTGTAGCAAGACTGCAGTCTGTAGAGTGCAGACGCTTTATTAATTATGCAGATTAAAGTTTTATTAATTTGTATTCTTCTCACTGTACCATAACAGCATCAGATTCAGAGATATTGATTCATAGTGGACCTACGTTTTTTGGTCGAGTTCTTTGAAAGTTGAAACCAACGCTCATTTCTGTTAGTGTACTGTGTAACTCAACTAAATAACCTAGGTTCGTGTCCTTTATAGGCAGGGCCCCCGTAAGGGCTACTGGCGCCTGTGTGCAAAAAAAGTATTTTGGCGCCCCTTTAGGCAAAAGTTTTGGGTCCTTGGTTTTGGTGCCCCTAAAGATGGCTATTTGGCGCCCCTAGAGGATGGCGCCCTTGTGCATTGCACACATTGCACATAATATGCTAGCGGGGGGCCTGTCTATAGGTCGGCCAACTGCCTACGAACCAATTATTCTAATAGTGCTATACCACCCCATTAAACGAAGCAGTATAAAAAGCTAGATTATCGTGTTCAATGCCAAATTAATGCGTATTATTAATGCTAACTCTGTTAACTCCGGGCATAGGTGATCGTAAAACAGGCGTCGTGTGTTTGGTGGTTGGGCCTGTGCCAGTTTTTTCTTTGACTTGTGAATTAACGGCTTTGGCGGCAATGAGCAATCGCTTCCGACGAGTGACCATATTTTCAAGCAAGAATGTATGGTGAACTTTATTATACTTTTGCTTGAAAATATGTTTTTGTCCAGTTTGGTATCTTGTCCCCAGTCCCATGGGACAAGGTAATAAACTGTAATTGATTGATTTGATTGATTGTATTTAAGAGGATTTTACTTTTCCTAATTTTGACAAATCTTAAAGAAAATACAAGCAAATTTTTACATTCGAAATTTCTGTTTCTTTTCGTAAAGTTTAGAGACCTGTTGTTGGCGGAAAAAAATCTTAAAACTAATTCATACCTAATAACCTCGTATTTTCATTATTCAGAGAAGGCACCAGATACAATCAACGATCAAACGCATTAAAATATCGAATTTCGATCCGTAACAATATTCATAAATTTCAAATTACTTAAAAAAAATTGAGGTGTCCGGAGAATTACTACCAATTACCATAATATTATTTAATTTTAACCAAATTTCCGGGATTTTGCAGATTGTAGAATTTATGTCTGCAATAATTTAGATGGCAGGACCTGTGGGCAGGACTAATCGTATTGTATAATGTCTGACACTGCGACTCGAGATCCGTAGAGGCGGTACGTTTGGCGCTCGCGGCCGGATCTGACCCACTTACTCTGTACTTGTCGCGGATTGAAAATCGAGAATCCCATTCGCGTCCGCGTTACCATGTACGGCCACATCAATACTAGAAACTGGGCCAAATTATCGTGAACAAAATATCGTGCTCGGTAGAGCATAATAGATACAAAAAGGGTGTTAGGGAAGATTTATCGTGTTATCGTCCAGTCGCAATAATATCTGTTCTGTCAAAAATAATAGAAAAAGTAATATACAAAGCGTATATATTCATATGACGATTCAAATGAGGTATAGCATATCACCCTATCTTTCCTAATTTTGGTTTTATAATCGTTTTTTTTTGTATCAAATCTACATCCACACTAATATTATAAATACGAAAGTGTCTCCGTCCGTCTATCTGCCTGTCTGTCTGTTACTATTCACAACTAAACCGCTGAAACAATTTTGATGTTTGGTATGAAGATAGTTTGAGTCCCGGACCCCGGTTAAGGATACACATTTTTATCGCGGAAAAATGTGCGGTTCCCGCGCGACAATCAAATTTTGGCCCAATGGAGTTGCGGGCGTCATCTAGCCTGCCATATTGCCCCATATTGTAGTAACATCAAATATCTATCTTTAAGTCTTTAAAAAGCAAAGTTAACCTAGAAGTCTTTATGACTCTACCAACGAATACAGGGCAAACTCTACATGACTTAGTATTATCTATTTGAAATTCTTTAAAAAAGTGATAAAAAATAAAGTATAGATCTACACAATCTCCTGTATGTACTATGTACACATCATTGGACTAGTCTCTAGTCTCTACCACAAGTTCCATTCTCGTTCATAAATTGGCAGATTGTAAGAATCGTTGCAGATAACCAATGCAAATAACCTTCTTAAGTTCGTAGCATAAAACATCCATCATTATCACAATAACTTTTTATCAATGTACCGTTACGAAAGACCTTTGTCTCGAGCATATTTGAATGTGTGCCAATGATAACATTTTAAAATCAGTCGTGTTTATATATTCGCAATTTAGGGCTTTTTAGTTTTAATATCGTTTTACAATTCGAACGTATTGGTTCTGTCGATGGCCCATAATTATTGTAACTTTGAGGGTGCAGTGTATGGTAAAAAAATTGAATACTTACAATCTTTCGTAGATTTTTAAAGCTTGAAAAAATATGTCTCAGTCCGCAGACGACAGTCACATCAATTACAACGATAGTAAAAGGAATCCGTAGCTTAGCGTCAGAAGGATTCCGTAGCTCTACGCCTACGAATAACAAAACTAATAGTAATTACTTATACCTACTAAATTCGACATCCTTCAAAAAAAATCCTAAATATTCTAATTATCTAGGGATGAATAGAGCGAAACAATAAGAATTATTTGTACTACAGAACCCTAAAAATATGAATAATTTCACTAGTAACGCGGAAATTACGAAACCAAGTAAAAATTTCGCTAAAAATAATGATCCGAATACATCTTCCATACAGTTTAACGAGCGCGAGTACATTGATAAATATTCATTGATGTTTAGCGGTTTCGGTTATGCAAGTATCGGCCGTCAATGGTGGTCAGGTGCTGCCGGGAAAGTGAAATCTGCCGGCTGGTGAAAGTATAGCCCTGTCGGCTAGTTATCTAAATTTTATAAGACAGGTTGAATTACGTCAATACACAATAGTGCATCATTTTGGATAGCCGTACCCACGTAGCTGCGTTGGCTTAAGGGGAAGACAGCTGCCAATTCGACATCTTTGTGCATTTTTCTAGACGTATAGTATTTCATTGATTGGCACAAAAAATATACTTATGTGAATTTTGATTCTATTTGGAAAAGCTTGTCGAGTTTAAATAATAAAATTATCTACTCCTACTGGATGAAAAAAATACCAAAGTCACATCTTTCAGGAACTTTAAACAGTTCTAACTAAAATAATAATACAATCTATGCTTTAAAAATTTGTTTATTTGATACCTTTTAGAAAAATCCAAAGATTGCCGGATTTAATTTTCTATTCTGCCATCTAGATTTCCCATAATATTTTTTTTCCTCTAACAAACGAAAAATGTATCCACGCTACCGAGTGAACACTGCACATCTCTGTCTCTCTGGCATGAAAATCGACACAGGTGCGAGAGTGATGCGAGATCAATTTTATTGGCAGTTGTCAGCGTCTTAAGGCAGCCATGGTCTTTTGTAAAAAGTAAGGCTCTTAAGCCGCGGAATTAATATAAAAATATGCCATGTTATTTTTTTCTTTTGTCGTATTCTTAAGAAAAAAGAAATATAAGAAATCTATGGTTATCCTCAGATCTGTGTTGGTGCAAATGGACTTATTTATTTAAAACTTTTACCAGTGAGTAAAAAGTCCTTAAATGTGGATCTTGATTTTTTAATACGGAAGAAAACGTAAATTGTAATAACACGCAGACTGTTACGATCAACTTCTTGTAATCGAGGTCTTAGGGATAGCCCTTGCACTTGCACCAATTAGGTGTTGTACCTCTTTTTTTATCCTTTCTTCACTCTTGGATTCGAATGAGGACACCATACCGATTGTGAATGTATAACGTTGCCTAATAACGAAGCCCTAAGTAGATTTTCTGCGTAATTGATGCTTTAAATCTAAAGTTGTCAGTATCTTTGTTTCTTTGTCTTTAGAATTGCCTTTCACATAAAAACTTCTCGTATATCTGTTCAAATATCAAGGCCAGTTGATGCCACTTAGGATTATGACTCCATTTATAATGATCACTGCGTTTACTGTTCGCTAAGGTACAAAAACTTAATTACAATTCCCATTTAAAAGTTTATGGTTTATGCGTTATAAATAAATAAAGAAGAGACAAGACCAACAAGATCTTGTAAAAGGATGATGCAGCATTAATTATGATACTCATTCAACGGTACATAACAATAAACAATTGGTTGTTCAATCTCTGGGTTTTCCCGAAACTGAAAATATTCCAGTAGTATTTAACGACATACACAATAATACCTCATAGAACCAACGGATGCATAACATTTATCACAATAAACAAAGCGATGATATCAACTGGGCGAATGTGCTGATGATTTGACCGTCTCGGCGTACAATATGTTTAATTGGCGCAATGTCTTAGATTCAGTCTGGCCTCTCGCCATCCCCTCGCCGAGCTTTGCGGAATTAGATGTCACACTGCTCTAAATAACTTGTGCAGCTCTGCTCCAGAGGTTTATCTTGATTCGGCGCTGCCTAGATTATTACCAATGTCATAATTTGCATCCCTCCCCTTCATAAATCCATACTTCCATACTAGTATTCTAAATGCGAAAGTGTCTGTCTGTCTGTCCGTCAGTCTGTCTGTCTGTCTGTTACCTCTTCACGCTCGAACCAATTTTGCTGAAATTTGGCATGGATTCTTTGAGTCCCGAGAAAGGGCATAGGATAGTATTAATCCCGGAAAAATGTACGGTTCCCGCGCGATAAACGAATTTTGGCGCAACGAAGTTGCGGGCATCATCAAGATTCTAGTAGATAGATAAAAGAGAGATGAGACGACGTCATTAAGGCCGTCCCCCGAGCAAACGACCTTGGCCATACATTTGCCGCGTTGCCGAGATCGCACCAAAACCCTATTTTTTTACTTATCTTAGTTCAAAATCGACCTAAAAAGAATTAAAACGTGGAATATGTAGTTTATGATATTGTCGATCTATTGGCGTTTGTTTCAAATAAAAGTAATTTGTAAATACTAAGGAGATGCTGAATGTATGCTTGAATTTTAATAAATTGGTTTTACTTTGGAAGCTGATATCATGAGTATAACAAACAAAAATAGAACATTTAAAACGTGGCAACGAATGTTGAGATACTGAAGATTATTGCTGTATTTTTATTATAACTTTGTAGCTTTCAAATTTTTAGTTTATAAGGCTCTAAATCCGGTAAATTACGGAATCTCCGTAGGGAAGGCCCTTAACATGATATTAAATGCACGATTACGTTCCACCCACACTGGCGAAAATCGAGCAGTTTGTGTTACCCTCAATCAAAAATATCACTTGATGGTCGAAAGTAAATTCATAAATCGAACAATCTAAACTTCTTCAAACACGAAATAAAAAAAATAGTGCATGGTTTCGAAAAAATGAAAGATATAGCTGTGTTTGCATACTCCGTAACGAAAAATAAATCTGGAAATAATCACAATAGGTGTTTCTAGAAAATCACGTCAGCAAACATTTCACTGTGACTATTGTATATTGTGTAAACTCCAAATACCAATACTAGTTACTATAGAAAAAAGTTATCAGAGGTTTAAAGCGATCATTATCTATGCGTCAGAGAATTTAAATGGTATTGTAACAAGCATAGGTATAAATTACGAGAGATGATATAATAAAATACTTTGAAAGTGAGTAATTCTTACCGTGGGAACAAAAATGTATGTATAATGTGGGTTACTAGGGTACTATAGTGTAGCAACATTGTTGTTGTTAATTTTTGTATGAATTAGGATGTGTTTTCCTTTAAGTTTTAAAACGTTCCAAATTTTACCTTTTATTTTTATTTTCAGCACTTTTGTGGCTTTTATTACTCTTATGCATACTTGCGTTATATTATCAACGCATGGTATTAGCAGGGAGTAAATTATCATGGGTATTATAGGTCTACCTGAATCTGATGGCAATTTTTGACAGCAATTTTTCAAAAAATATCTTAAATCATTGGATAAATTTTTATATTTGCATGTTTAATACACAGATTAGCTGCTAAAAGAAAAGGATCAAATTGTTTTATTTCAATTACGCCGGTATCGCTAGAGACAGAGACAATCCATACTAGAGTCAATTTATTTTCTCACTTTTTGCCATCAGAGTCTGGTACACCTATAGTTAGCTTTTTCATATGGTTGATATTACAACTGCGATACTTTGTTTACCTTTTAGTAGAGATTAAGATTTAGAAATGGTTGGCAGAATGCCAATTTGAAGCGTCGCGTCACGTCGTAGCGATGGTATTTGTACAAAATGTAGAAAAGTGTGGGCACTTACACCAATACTTACAGTAAAGATTTCTTATAAACGAAGACTAATAATATGGTTGAGATACAAGTTTATAATTCACGCTTAAGCTAATTCATGTAGTCGTCACTGTCTGTAAAGCTTTTTTTTAAATTAAATAAGGGGGCAAACGAGCAAACGGGTCGCCTGATGGTAAGCAACTACCGTCGCCCATGGACACTCGCAACATCAGAAGAGCTGCAGGTGCGTTGCCGGCCTTTTAAGAGTGAATACGCTCTTTTCTTGAAGGTTTGCAGGTCGTATAGGTCCGGAAATACTGCTGGTGACAGTTCGTTCCAGTGTTTTACAGTGCGCGGCAGAAAGTTACGCGAAAAACGTACTGTGGAAGACTGCCACTCATCAAGGCGATGAGGATGGTATGTTTTTCGAGTGGGATGATGGCGAAAAGTTGCAGGTGGTATGATTCCGAACGATTCCTCAGAGCACTCCCCGTGATACAACCGAAAGTTACTAAAAAACAGGAAAATAAAGGTTACAGCAAGAGGTTTTAGATCAGCAAGGAGATATCGTATTTTGAAATAATCAAGTGGTAATATTGCAATAGCTTCCTATCTCTACCATATCTTAGATACGGCTCAACGATCTATGTCGACTTGTTAATTAAGATGTCAAGTGGGAGGTCAAATACCAATTTCCTTTGAGAATATTGTTCTAGTTGTGAATTAAACAGTTAGTTTTTTAAATTTAATAAGAAAAGCAATTTTGTAGCATTATGCATGCATAATGGGCAAAAATACTGTCGGGTCGACTTAACAGAATTCGCCACAACCGGTTTTTTGAGATATAAAAACCACTCGCCTAGTCATAAAATTGAGTCTTCCAAAATGCCTATTATATTCTTGCACATCACAATTTTATCGTAAATCTGCATGACTTTTTTTAAGAACTCTACTATAAGAAGATGTATCATGTCCTCAAGAATCTGAGATTTATCATAATTCATAAGCTTGAAGAAGTGTTGAGAAATGTTGTTGTATTTGTTTGAGAGCTGTGATTATAATGATTCAATACTTCCTGCTATAACTCATAAGTTCTATAAGATCGAGTATTGCACTTATAAACTTCGATAAGTACGTAATTACCTATTATAAAGTTTTTATTGCATTTCCTTGTGGCGAGGTGTATTTTCTTGAGTTTCAACTTTCTAAGTCCTTAGAACAACGTGTTCTTTATGTTTTGTGGTGACTGGAGATCTACCTATACAATATTATTAATTATGTTATCTTTGTCTCTGTTGGTTTATTACTTTGCTACTATTTTCACAAATCTTACATGATTCCTTAGTTCTGTTCATTCTTTACGCTATCGCGATCGTCTAATTATGCTTCTGATAGACGGGTATAAAATTTTTCATAAACCACATTATTTCCTCATTCGTAATTTGAAAGCCGTCATTTATTGGTAATAAAATCGATAGCATTCACAATGAATGTATTGACGTCACCACCGACAGCACCATACGCAAGTCGCAACGCTCACTCCTTTTTTTTGTTTTTTTTTTCCACCAACACTATCCCGTCTATTTGAATCGGCGTGAAATTATTTCCAAACTGTAACAGATCAGCACGCAGGTACTTTATTCCGGCGCGGCGGACAAAAAATTTGACAGCCAGAATCCATCGTAAAGATATTAATGAAAAGATGAAAGAGAAAAAAATAGAATCTTCCTATTCGAATTTTAAAAAGCGGCGGGTTCAAGCAACTGTGCCGGGGCTTATTTTGTTTGAGAATCGAGTGTTCGGCAAAGAAAACAAAAACTGAGGTTCTTTTTCTCTTATTTGCCTCTGACCTCGGTCGTTATTGACAATGGTTACCAGAATGAAATATGGGGCACCGCTAACGAAAAAGAGATTAGTCGGATGATTTTATTCTTCACATATATTCTATTGTTAGATAGGGGTCCAGCGGCACTGTTTGTTGTTTCTAACGCGTCACATATTATGTTATAATATGTACCTTTTAAATCACCTGTTTGTCTGTGAAGAAGGTTATGTTTTTATAAGCTCGGTTTTAGAGCTTATATTTTTTATTACCGACATGATAAATGATCCGTCAGGGGTCTATTTATAAAATGCTAACATCAGAATTAGAAAACATTATTTTTAATCAATTGGTGCTAGCGAGGGCGTATAGTTTAGAGACTGGGGGGTGGAAACGCAATTTTTTATTGATTCAAAGTTCTATTGGCTGGATCTTATAAAATGCATTGAAGTAATTTTGGTATATTTTAAATCTATCTATACATATAATAAAACTGTAGAAATGAGAATTCTGTACATTAAAGATATTCAAAAAATAATAAGCGGGGGGTGTCACTACATCGCTATAGAAGCCAAAAATGTGGTTAGTTTTGTTGTCTGTCTGTCTGTCTGTCTGTCTGTCTGTATGTTTGTTCCACTATCACACGAAAACTACTGATCCGATTTGAATGCGGTTTTCGCAGATATGTTTGTCTTCTTCCAACTTAACATCTGGTGTATAAAAAATTATCCCCCCACTCCTCTAAGGGGACAAAAGAGGGGTCAGATTTTGTATCAAACTTTTTTCTTTAACACGAAAACTACTGATCCGTTTTGCATACGGTTTTCACAGATATATTAGTCTTCTTCCAACTCAACATCTGTATAAACCCCCACCCCCCTCACCCATTTAAGAGGACCAAAAGGGGGTCAGATTTTGTATGAAACTTTTTCTTTAATGGACTTACTTCATATTATTAACTGTGTTTTTCAACTTAACATCTGGTGTATAAAATTTTCCCCCCTCCCCTCTTAGGGGACAAAAGAAGGGGTAAGATTTTGTATCCACTGACGAAGTAGAAATACTTTAAATGGCAAAACAACGTTTGCCGGGACAGCTATACATAATAAACGTTAACAAGGGCAAAGTATTCTTAAAAAAAAGCTTTTCACAGAAATGAAAAGAAAAGAAGAGTTTGATAATAGAAAGTAATATTATTAAAAGCTTGAAAACATCCTGAAGTTCAGGCGGTTAAAGGTAATTGAGCTGATACTGGCCGTGTTTATGATGTTGATACGTAGGTGATTGGTAATGAGGCGTAGAGGGCAGACACAATAGCCGCCGCCGCTCCTTCCCAGAACCGGTCCTGGGGCCAGCGTCCGCCGAATTTCGCGCCGACCACCCATCGCCCAGGCTCGATACTTATCGCACCTGTATTTATTGACTAGAAACTCCATTATGATACCGACACGACTCCACCTCGGGGGACGTAGTCGCGAGAGACCACCCGCTCGACCTATAAACTCGTCTTTATCGCCCGACCTGTTGAAGAAGTTCAGGGGATATGTATAAATTTTGCTAATCTCCAGTTATCTGTGCTTTACGACGCCGCATGCGGCACCTTTAGTGACTATGGTGCCGCTAAAGCCTTTTAAATAATACATAATATATTGAAATGTCACTGTTTGGACGAAACAAAAATTCAAGGTCCGCTCATTTATGAATTGAGCAGGTAGTTTTTAGCTCGTGTAATTTCCTACTTGTTTTATCTTTATTCTTTACTAATTTAGCTTTTTTATTACAAAAAAAATAATTGCTGTGTTAAGTACAAAAACTTTGTCCACATAAGTAACGTCTAGAATAGAGCTTAAATTGCGACGTTAATTGAACAATCATCTTCTTGATCGCCTGATTTGAATGAGGCGATAGAGGCGTCAGTATATCCTGTGGCAGTAACCCTGCGCAGGCGCAGTTCATTGAGTAAACTCGTGTAGCCGCCAGCGGCGAGACTGCGTGCGCCTGTGTGCGTGATGCACTCTCCCGCTGCTCTAGTGTATTATTTGTTGTAAACACTCGTAAATAAAAGCGCCCATCTTCTGGTTTGCTTCTCTGTGTAGTTATTTATATTGTCTTCATTATATTGTTGAAATTGAGGCGCAATTTGTTTTACTTTTTACGTAGGTCTTGATTGCTTCTTTGCTTCTGATTCTATTGTGCATATTGATTATGATTTACTGAGTCTGAAATTTACACAAGTATCTAGCCTGGAACTCTTTAAACAAATAAGTTACTTCGAGGAGTCAGCTAATGTCTATATTTGATGAAGTAATGTACATTATGTAGAGAGCCTCCGCGTCTAGACTGAGTAGGTATAGTGCGTAATTTCTATCGGTACTCGCTATAAAGATCGTAGGGCCGGTTTCAGACTGGTATAGGGAAAGTCTAGCTTTCTGAATACTAATCTATTTAAAAGTAAAAGTCATTGTACTCACGATGACTGGATAAATGACAGGTCGTGATTGCTTTTGTATTTCTATCCTCTTCTATTTCGAGTGTTGCCCCTGGTTTGAATTTTAACTGCTGCTATTTAAAATATCTTAATTCTTATCTTAATGTTTTTATGTATTTAGACAAAAATCGTGGAAAAGGGCATTTAGGATTTCTTAACTTTAAGACTCTTTAAGTCAAGGAACTTTAAGCTTGTCGAAACCATTAGAAACAACGCTAAATGAATATTAAAAGCGTAATTAAAATGATGTTTGTGCGTTGAATATTTGTGTTCGTAGAATCAAGAAGGTAACTAACCCGACCTACATCGGGCGATAAGGTTGTCGACAAAAGTGCTGCAGTTTTCCTCACCATGACGCAATTTCGTCATTACGCTGATACACATCAACCAGTCCAGCGAGAGCTCCGTGAAGCGGTCGGATCTACCGGACTCGTTTACGAAGTAAAACGTCCAGGTGCCACGTTAAACTGGTGCAACACAAAAGCCAGCGTTTTGAGTTTGCTTAGCTGGGTAAATAGTCGGCTTGATACCACACGCGCCGGTACCGAGAACTTTTCATTTGCATATCTATCTAAATATAATTTTATCGTTGTAATTTATGTTCCTATATTGAGTTTATTACCTGCGTTATTATTTAATGGTTGGTGCGATCTGACATTGCCTAGGTAGGTACTGGTTCGGTGCGGTATTTTATTAAAGTCTTTATCGTGATTTACAATATTTTAGCGATACCCAGGTTTGTACGCTATAATATGTAGCCTACCTACCTAAAAATTACAATGATTCACCAACCTTTACTTTTTATATTTTGTTTAATTCCCAAAGTCTCAGTCATAATTAAAGTGTGACATGGAAAGTGTTAACAAATCCACATTTCAACGCAATGTTTCGAAGAAGCCTTAATCGTTATCAAGTTTGGGAGTTGGGACCGTCCAACTTCGGGCAATTACCAGATTTTAACTGTCATGTCCCACTGTCGCTGGTCCCTAATGGTTGTATATTAAAAGGTCAGACAACCTGCGGCCTGCGTTACGTGCCGGCACGTCGAGTCAACGTCCTGACATTGTTTGGTGTCACTTGTTTACGTACCACAAACAAAGAAACTATCCTGTCGACCAATAATTATTAGGTACTTTGTTTTATTGGTTACTTCGCCCTTTTAGATAAGATGAGCAGCAATGATCGTAAGGTTCTATTGCTGATGATTGTTGCTGATAATATGTGTCAGCAATATTTAAATCAATATAGGAATATAACCTATGCTAGCAAAACTTAACTCAAAGCTCGTCTTATGAATTCCATAGGAACAACTCCTAAAGGATCAAGGCCAAAACACACTCGAAGCTAACTGAGGCAACATTGTTGAGGCGATTTCATGAAACAATCTGGAGCAAAATACATAAATCAAGCCAAAGGTGGAGTGGAACTAATTGGCGCGGCGCGGGGAGGCGCGGGGGGATGCAGGGAGGTGCGGGGGGGGGGGGGGGGGAGGTGTGGTAACCGAGACCTGTGGGAAGTAGCCGTTGGCGATGCAGCGCGAACGAAAAACAAAAACATACTCATATTTGCACATTATCATACCCGCGCTTCGGTTTTGTTTATTTCTTAATAACTTGGTTGTAGCACGGAATATATAATATTAGTTGTACCAAGTCAGGTTGCAGTGTAGGTATAAAGTATATGCCGGTGGTTAATTATACCTACCGATTAGTTTTCGTGTAAAGCTATAATTAAATAACTACTTCGCTGAGTGTGCCATGGTTGTTAGCTGTTAAGGCTTTAGATTTCTGGAAAGAGAAAAGAATAAGGAAATTAAAAAATAAAATAGGGCACGGGCGAACCTTTCGCGCGTTTATGTCTTATCATCGCAAGTTTCAATTCAAAGTGACAAACAAACCTTATATGATATATCTTCAATTCCGTCGCGGCCCGCGGGTTAAGAAAAACTTCATGATTGATGTCACTTTCCTACAATATTTAGTCACCGGTTACACGGTCAAATTTTCATCAATCTGATCCATCAATCCGGTACGGATTGACGAAAATTTGATCGTGTACGCTACGGATTGATCGTATTTTTAATATGAAATTTTTATAACCGTCATTATTCCGCCAATCAGACATGCATTGATGGATCAGATTGATGAAAATTTGACCGTGTAACCGGCGACTTAAAGGTTAACAGATTTTTTATTTTATTTTTTTATTAAATAAGGGGGCAAACGAGCATACGGGTCACCTGATGGTAAGCAACTACCGTCGCCCATGGACACTCGCAACATCAAAAGAGCTGCAGGTGCGCTGCCGGCCTTTTAAGAGGGAATACGCTCTTTTCTTGAAGGTTTGCAGGTCGTATAGGTCCGGAAATACTGCTGGTGACAGTTCATTCCAGAGTTTTACAGTGCGCGGCAGAAAGTTAGCGAAAAACGCACTGTGGAAGACTGCCAATCATCAAGGTGATGAGGATGGTATGTTTTTCGCGTGGGACGATGGTGAAAAGTTGCAGGTGGTATGATTCCGAACAATTCCTCAGAGCACTCCCCGTGATACGACCGATAGAGGATGCAGAGTGAAGCTACATCTCGGCGTAATTCCAAGGGGTCCAAGCTGTTTGAAACACTATGGAAGTCAACAATTCGAACGGCCCTTCGTTGGATACGATCCAGAGGGAGCAGTTGGTATTTTGGCGCCCCTGCCCAGAGATAACCCAGATTTTACCTACAGCTACAATTCATTATTGAGTAAACTTAATTTACGGCTGGGGGAGCCCAGCTCAAAGCGGCCATTGGAGGCAAAGCGGCCACGCTTAATATTTCGGTTAAAGGCAGAGCAACGTTGCTGCTCTGGCGCATAGTGAACATCCCGCCCAGCCCCGCTCCATGATGCGGTAGCGGTTGGGAAAGGCGCGAGCTTGTAACGCCAAAAATATTGTAATTGCATGTTTTATTAAAAAAATGCAAGGTAAATTCTTTCTGTTTTAATTATTTTCTTGTATATTTGAATGTTTCTATTTTCCCGGTGTCGTTGCTTATCTATTTAGCTTTATTTATGTTGTTTTTATTCTGGAGTATGATAAAAAATGCGAAAAAAAATTATGTCTCAAACTGAACGGTTGCCAAAGGGCAAAGCGGACCGGGCAAAGCGGCCAATAGGCCGCTGAGCTAAATGATAGTTTTATATGATAATTACTTAAAACTATTTTTAGATGGTGAACAAACTATCAAAGGAAAACTATAAACTAGGGATCATGGAAAGAGATTACGATGGCGCGAGCTATTAAAGATGTTCAAGAAAATCGGGGTTCAGTCACATTAGTAGCCAACAAACATGGTCGCAATACTTTAAAGAGACATTTAAAAACAGGAATATATCGATAAAACAAAGTTTTATTGATATATTTTGACCATTTTTTTTTATTTTAGAAGAGTTGATTATTTTTTATAAAAAAAATGTTGTGTTTGGGAAACCGGGTATAAGCGCTATAGGTAGCAGTTTACAGATTTGACAGATTTTTAGCATTCATTTTACCAAAAAAATATATTTATATATAAGAAAAAAATACAATTTCGTGTGAAAATTTGGGCTGGCCACGTTGCCCTTAACAGGGCCGCTTTAGGCGGGCCCCCGGGCAAAGTGGTTTTTTGACAGGTTGTCGTAATATGTGAATCATGAGCTAATTTTAAGTTTTGGGTCAATATGAATCATATATAGCAGAAATATAATAAATGCACTATCTGGTAGCACATTTTTTATTTTTAAATATATAATATATCGTCTTTTTTTCAAATTGAAAGTTAAGGTGGCCGCTTTGAGCTGACCTCCCCTACTTAAAATCCAACCGAACCATTTCGAATAGAGCCAGCCGTAATCATTTGCAATGATTAATGAAGACATTCCATTAGCGAGCGACAGTTTGACGCAATTATTGGTTTTTATATCGACGGAACGTGCTCATGGTTATTTTTGCCTACTTATATGGATGTCGCGGTCGGTTGCGACTTACGACACCGTGTCGCCAGAGAAAGCCGGCCGCGCCCGCGATTTTTCCGTCAATCCGTCACCGTAGTTAGTAATGCACATGCAAAACGTGTTTACAAATATGAAATATCGTTATCGGAATATTGAAATTGACGTCTGAGACGTTGCATCATCGCTTTACTGGCATAAAATCAAAAATTGGCAGAATCAGACGCGCGAGCTTTCTTCTGGCGGTCTATTAATATCGGTGACGTGGGTATTGGAAAGCCGTTCACCGGCGTGTTCGGAATTTAAATGCTAGGAGAAGGGCGTTTCCCGTCACCCTCCCGTCACCCCGCGGTCGGTGCATGGAAATTGCAACGGCGACGCTCTGACTCATCCGATCCTCAATCAGAATTAACCTACGAGCACCACGGATTGAAGTAGAACCTAGAAGCTTTGAGAAATATCTAATAGAATCAATATTGTCATATTTTGTAGAGTTCGCACTTTAGGTACTAAGGCCGGTATAAATAGTACTCAAGATGCATCTCGGTCTCAAGACACGGTTCAAGCTCTGTGATTGATTGGCTGTCAAAAATTAAACCAATCATAGAGCCGAACCACGTCTTGAGACCGAGATGCATCTTGAGTACTGACTATTTATACCGGCCGAGCTGTACCTCACAGGAAAAGTTACTATGTACTTACTGTCTTTGGTCTATAAGTAATTAATAATAATACTTAAATTAAATACAATAAAGTAGGTCTGACTAAAGTAAGAGGCGGATAGACCTTACCGAAATTCTCATATAATGTCACCGCGAAACAAGTTATAAAACTTTTGTCTCTATCAAATTTCGCCGCCTAAACCTGCTCGAAGTAACCTACATTCGACCAACTAGTTATTAGAACATTTATGGTTATACAATCACAATGATCAAAATATAATTCAGGGCCAATGTTGACTGACATTCAATAACTCCGTTGCGCCTAAATACTTTTCGGGATAAAAATCTTCGTCCTTTCCCGGGACTCAAGATATCTCTATACTAAACCAAATTTCATCAAACGTTGGGAATTTTGGCGCAACGATGTTCGAACATGTTTTTTGTAATCCTTTGCGAATTGCGGATATTTTAAAACATCAATGGCCACCGTAATTCTCAACAAGCTATTATTTGAGCAAGATTTACGATTTCCTGTGTTATATGACATTATAAGATATGTTTGCATAACGAGTTAGAGCTTAGCATCTAGGTAATTAATTAGTAAGAATACCAGTTGAATCCTTCTGCCACGTTGGATTATCTAAAAATGTAATTGGAACGTGTTTTGTTTGAACATGGAACGCTCGCGAGGTGATAACATTTTGTTTGACTAATGACTTGCTGTAAAATTAAAATACCTTGTAGATAATATTATCGCAAAGTTACATATTTCTAAGAATTTGCTTTGCATGTTTGAAAAGTAGCAAACAATAATAATTTTATTATTGTAAGTTGAGCTGCCCAAAGAATGGGCCAAAACAATAGGTTCGTTAATCTTCAAGACAGTAAGGTATTATTAGGATTATGCACATAAATGCAATAGTGTAGCATTAGTGAATTACATATTAGGAAAGATATTTTGATGACCTAACTATTTTATTTTTTAACAAAAAATTGAACCCGACTTCCAAGGAAAAAAACAAAATTCTTAAAATGGCCTAAAAAGTATGAAATAATTCTTATTCTTCATTAGTGCCTTTTTCAAAATTCGACTAAATAGCAACGAATTCTGTACTCAATTTTCATTCGTTTGAAGTCGGTACCAGCCCAGAACTGAGATACTTGACATAGAACTTAGCCAGTACCGACTTCAAAAGAATGAAAATTGAGTACAGAATTCGTTGCTATTTAGTCGAATTTTGAAAAAGGCACTAATGAAGAATAAGAAGTATTTCATACTTTTTAGGCAATTTAAGAATTTTGTTTTTTTCCTTGGGAGTCGGGTTAAATTTTTTGTTAAAAAATAATAATTTCACTCTTTTTAGTTATATACAAGACAAGGCTTTATGCGTAGATAACCACTACGAATACTAAGTATCCTTAATATTATAATACTGTAAGTGAAATTGTGGTAAATGCTTGCAGTTATCTAAGCGATGCTGCAATTTCCAAACTTTTATCTTTAAAGGTTCATGAGTTCTGTTCAGTGTCTTTGGACCAAGAGGCACCTTCGTATGAAATTTCTCTTATTCGTAACTTAAGTGTAAGTTACTAGAAACAACATTTTAACCACTATGAGTGTTTTGATAAATTTCAAGGATTTCCCTCGATTGCTCATAGATCCCATCATCAGTTCACCACTTTCATAATTGTTATACGAAATTAAGATTATATTATCCTATACAAAAACACGAGAATTTTGAAAACCGGTCCACAAACAGCGAAACAATCATCAAAAACATCTGCTTCGATGCAAAATATCACGAAAAGTACCAATAATTGGGTCATAATGTGATGACCCATGGTATAATTATACTTGTGATGATGATGATCAATCAAATTGATGTGTTGGCTTATGCTTTCAGTTGTTTAAACAACGGCGAAATCCCCGAACCTGTATCTATAAGGATTCAAAAGTTCTGTTCGGTACCTTCGGATCCAGGGTATAACCTGGTGCAAAGTTTTACTTTTTGGTAGCATTTACCTCGAACGCTTCAGAAAAAATCAAAATCACTATAAGTTTCCATACAAATTTCAAGGAGTCCCCTCGATTCCTCATGGATCCCATCATCAGGTCACCACTTTTGTGAACATGGTACCAAATTCGGATTCAACCCTGTACAACAACAAAAGAATCATGAAAATCGGTCCACAAACGGCGAAGTTATGGTTGAACATACAAAAAAAATTATACAGACGAACATATAACCTCCTCCTTTTTGGAAGTCGGTTAACAAAGGAATGGTTACTTAAAATAGTGCCTATTGTGAACACCGAACAGTGTCGGCGTATTTGAAGGCGTTACTTGGAACTACACTTTCTCTGCAGGTAGCTGTGAGCTGTGACATTCTTATTTTAGCTGTACATACCGTTCAACTACAATCCCACTTACTTAATTTTACCAGAATCTAACATTTTGAAAGTTAGCTGACTGAGATGTAGACAAAGTCGGTGTATCTATCATAACTACATAATATATTATACTGTATAGTGTATACCCAATAAACTTGATAATTTGTCACAACACTACCAAAAAGGTAACTCGTCTGTACGCATCTATTAAATTGTTTTTGATGATCAAATAACATAAATAACAAATATAATGATGTCATAATCTCCATAACGGCGAATGACGCAATTGTTGAAGACCGATGAACATCTCCGAACGGTGTTCGTTTATATAGGTTAATGTTTGATGATTCTAACGTTTTATTATACATATGTATATATTTGCTAAAATTAATACTGACCTAATTTAAACGGTTTGAAGAAATCGTTTAAAAAGAGTTGTCCTCGTAGCCTTGTGGCAGACGATACCATATGGAATATTATGAATTATTATGCTTGTAGAGAACGTTAAAATCTTGTTAAAATATATATTTTGATAACATTGAATCGCGTTTATCTAATTTGCTTTTTGCATCACCACTCACCAGCTGTACAATATATCAGTTTACGACGTTCCCCATCAAAGGATAACGATTGTGCAAAGATAAGCATAATATTTTATACTATTACTAGATGAGGCCCACAACATCGTTGCGCCAAAATTCGATTATCGCGCGGGAAACGTACATTTTCCGGGATAAAAAGTAACTTTTGTCCTTTCCCGGGACTCAAAGTATCTCTATACCAAACACTAAACAGCCAAATCGGTTTAGCGGTCTGAAGGTGAAGAGGTAACAGACAGACAGACAGACACACTTTCGCATTTATAAATATTATTGTAGATTGTAGAGTGTTGAGACTTTGAGAGACTAAGTTGAATTTAAATGCAACTTTAAACAAGTCCTTAAAATATACTTTTCGTATTATTTTACGGTTTCTCCAATTGTAATTAAATATTTTTCCTAGTCATCATAGCTAACGTAAATTACTTTTGTCATTTATTTAAAATAAAAAGATAATGAATAGGTAGATGTGAATCACGCGATTCACTTCACTTTCTAGGAACCGAAGAGTCAATACACCTTCATTATTATTCAATAAATATTGCTGTAAGCAAGCGAGTAGCGACACATACATTTTATTCTTCAAGGTAGTGTAGGTACTTACATACCTATTTATTCTTGTAATTCTTCTATTCTTTGCAGTCCATCCAACATAAAAATTAATGTGATATTTTTAACTAAATTATACAAAAAAAGTCACAAAATTGGTGTCCCGCAGGGTTCTATTGTATGTATTGTATTTTATTTAATTTATATGCATAGAATTATAACCATTTTATATGTATGGTTGTACCGTTTCCTTATGTCACTAAAACATACTTGAGCATAATAATATTTGGGCTTAAGACAATCACTCCTTAATTTGCCTACCACATAAAAATCAAAATGTGAGGGATTCATAACTTGAATCCCAGGACCTCCTTGGGCGAATTCTGTGCCCAGTTGTTTAAGTTTTTTGAACGTCAAGTAGCTAATAATGATGACGTGTTATGTTTTTGAGTGTGTCGGACTGGGTCGGTGTGCAGTGAGAATGTAATGCCGAACATTTCCGGAACTACTCGAAGGCTGTTTAAGCAATACTGTCACGACTCGGAGCTAAATCTTAAATCATTTAGGCACTTGAATATTAGAGTACGCCATAGAACGAAATATCTAATTTCTCATTGGTCATGGCTTGATATTTAAAGATCCGTGAAGGGCGATAGTCCATATAACGGGTAGAGTTCTGCGTACCTTTGAATTTCTTTATCTATCTGTATTATCTCTAGTGTATATTGTTTATAAACCTTCTAAGGCACATTATCTACCTACTAAGATGCTTTACATAATATTAGACTTATCAGGAGTCAAGTTAAATATTTTAGTACCCAAGTCCTAAGCTAAGGATTTGAAACCAATCGAATATTTATTAAAAGTATATTATATGATAAACCAATATAATATTTAACTGGATTATGGAAAACGTTATTATCATGTAGCTACAAATAGCGAATGTAGTTCTCACACGTATTTCTGAAATCGATGACACATACTGTGTGTTATTGAGACCTTTGTGACACGTCAGAATGCTGACTAGACTTGAGCAATAGTTTTAAGAACTCAACCATAACATAATGATAAATAATTATTATGCTGAGCATGTTCTCCTACAAAATCTGTAAAATAATTTTAAAACGATATTATTTTATTGTTACAGTTGTCTGAGGAAGTGCAGAGAAAGCAGAGCGAGTACCAGAAATGCCTAGAATCATACAAGCAAATGAGAGCTAAGTTTGAAGAAAATTACCTCAAGTGTAAGTACTAGATTCTTATTATTATGGACCATTTAAATAGTACCGTTAAGACATGTTGCATATAAACTAGCTGCAGAAATAAGTGCCTATATTTTAACGAGGAAACGTATTGTTAACCACGCTTTGCAAATTGAGGCAGACATACGCGCAATTTACAAGGCAACTTCCAAACAATTTCGATCTCGATAGAAACGTAAACAAACAGCACATACCGCCCACAGCATATAGTCGACCAATTATTGTTCAAATTAACAAGGAACGTGCGGATTTGAATTGTTATGACGTCCACCAGATGTTTACTTTAGTCCACGTGTGATGCCTGCCTATTAGCTATTCAGAGATCTCGGGAGTTGCGTGATAATTTGTTTGCTACTGTATCCGGTACAACAGGAGTCAGTATATCTGCAAGAATAAAGCCTCTTTTGAATCGTTTAAATATTTGAAAGGCTTTAACGGGGCTCAGAATTCAGATTCATGATATCGTAAATCGTAATTATAAAGCATTTTTAAAGTACTAAGATCTAGGTATACCCATCTCCTAAGTATGTAATCTTATCTAAGTAAAATGCCTTTCTTGCTAATATACTAGCAATCCTGATCAGTGATAACCGTAAAAGATTACTCTTGATCATAGGTGATCATTGTACAATACATTCTTTAAATTTAAAAGGTATTTTTGGCAAGAACGAGCAACTGTGGAAAAAGTAGGCCACCGTGATTGTTCTGTAGGAATAGATATTGGTATTGAATACGCGCGTTTGGCTCGGCGCATTACTAATGTAAGTCTTGTCTTATGGCCTAGATAGCTTTTCTCTTTTTCTTAAAATAGCCGAGACGGTGCGGAAAGTGGAGTTGTGGTGGACCGTAGAGCGATTTCGTAGTGATTGAAATTACACAATAGTTGGACCACTAAATAGCGGATGTCTAAGAATGTTTGCATCTATAAATAGAATACGTATTTGCGATAAATAGTTTACTGATTAAAAGCATGATATTCATATTTAAAATTTTGCAAATCATCATAGAAGATTACTTTTTGGCAGTTACCTAGATTACGATTTATACGGTAGCGAAAGCAAACGTGGTTCACTAATTTCGGAGATATTTGCATAAAACTTGCGGATAACATCAGCTACTGTAACTATCGTTTTCAATTCTGGCTTCATTTTATATCAAACATCAAGACCTCCTCAATAATCGTATTTTAACTTCTTGAAAACACATCCTTTCCTGATGGCTGATTTCCAACCTCTATCCTTGCCCTTTTCCATTGCAATAATTTCTTTGTTCGGTCTTATCTGCAGGTAACATTGTAACAGTAAACAAAGCCATTCGCTGCAAGTTGCAGTTACGCTCTAATGACGTCGGCCAGTTGACCATAACTCTTGAATTCACGACTATCTAGTTCCGCGGCTGCGAAGCGGCGCCAGCACGGCCAGTAATAATATTCTGCAAAAACACCTCGGTACTCCGATTCTACTTAAATCCAACTTTGATCCAGCTATCTTTTACCTGGAGAAAAGTTTTTCGCATCCGGTGGATTAGGTGGATTAGACTTAAGGGTTTCTCAAACTTTCGGATACACGAACCCCTGTTACATTTTTCAGGTAACAGCGAACCCACAGAGCGAACCCCTTACTAACTAATGAAAACACATAAAAAGTACCAAAAGAGTGCCGCGCGTGCCTGCTAGTTATCAAGCCAACATTACGTTAATCTTGTCGCGAACCCCTTGCCGTCGAATGGCGAACACCTAGGGGTTCGCGAACCCCACTTTGAGAAACCTTGGATTAGAGACCTCAGCCGAGGTATGTGGGACTTCATAGGCCTGTGGATTTAGGATTACGAACTTGTGGTCCATGCCCGCGTATAAGGATTAAGGAGTAGTTATAGACTTTCGGAATGCGTTTGACATTTCACGAGAATATTATTATACCGTGATTGCATCGAAACCGTATTAATGTTGGATGAAAATAGTAGAATCAAGGTTTCTGTTACTGTTTACCGGTAGTCGGTACACGCAAACTTACTGAGTCGTATCTCGCACGCAGTTCCTCCTGAAAGCTAGTCTATAATTATAACGATTGCTAGGTTTTCGTTACCATTATGCTGCTTATAATTAGATTGTCCGAAAACCGATGATTCTACAGTATAGGTACCAACTATTGAGGACGCTGATTTTTCCTGAAGTACTTATTCTTGACTTTTGAGCACAAATCTATGAGAGGGGATGGAATATGAATCAATGAAGTGCATAATATACAAATCAATGAAATATATATTTCAAGAATGTAGTTGCATTTGAAAATCATACAGCAGTATCGTGCGCTCTATTATTAAATAACCGGTGTCATTGTGCTATAATTATTAGATACTTTGTCATCATCTGTCTCCATAGTTACATTGTTCCCACATAATATATCTTTGCAGTAGATGACCTTTGCATACACCTTACTGTCAAATGTTAATACAGGAAAATAATTAATTATGGTTATTGTTCCATTTTCTTTCCTAAATGTAATAAGGCATTCGCATCTAAAGGTAAGGAAGGAAAATAAGATACATACTTAGTTATTAGTCATACGATTGGCGTTATGTTTCACATCAATTTACGTCAAGCTTATGTTTACGGTTTCTCGCAAATTCGTCCTGACTGAGAAGTTGTATTTACCTCCAAAATTTAAAATTCGAAAATAATTTGAAACTAAAGCGCTTTAAAGTTTAATCTCATTACAGGTCCCACGAGTAGGGGTGGTCGCAAGTTGGACGAGACCCGGGACAAGTACGGCAAGGCTTGTCGAAGACTGCACAGGGCACACAACGAGTATGTGCTACTGTTGGCCGAGGCTACGGAGTGCGAGAGGGCGCTGCGGACGGCGTCGCTGCCCGCGCTGCTCGACCAGCAGAGAAGACAGGGGGAAGCCACCGCCACCTCATGGTAAAGATTAGGAAAGGACCATTAAAAAGGATATGGTTTTTTAAAGATTTGGTAATCCAAATTCCTAATGGAAAGGAGCAGATTGACCATGGGTACTCCCGAGTCCTGACACCACTGGGCAGATCACTTGCGTTTCTATACTCCTTCCTTTAGCCTGCCTTGAGCAATATCAGGATACAGCTTAATATACGTTGTGGTTTAAATTACGACCATCTGTTGAATGATCAGTATTTCAATATTTGAAATCTATGAGCTATCTCATTACATGTATGAATTATTATTTATAGTGCTCTGAGGAGTTGTTCGGAATCATACCACCTGTAACTTTTCGCCATCGTCCCACGCGAAAAACATACCATCCTCATCACCTTGATGAGTGGCAGTCTTCCACAGTGCGTTTTTCGCGTAACTTTCTGCCGCGCACTGTAAAACTCTGGAACGAACTGTCACCAGCAGTATTTCCGGACCTATACGACCTGCAAACCTTCAAGAAAAGAGCGTATTCCCTCTTAAAAGGCCGGCAACGCACCTGCAGCTCTTCTGATGTTGCGAGTGTCCATGGGCGACGGTAGTTGCTTACCATCAGGTGACCCGTATGCTCATTTGCCCCCTTATTTAATATAAAAAAATATTATTATTATTTATTATAATCTGAAAAATGATTTCAGGAAGGGGATCCTTTTAGAAGTAGTTCAACGTTCAGATTTCAGCACGGACAAATTCCGTGAGATCCAGAGCAAAATTGAAACTTCCATACAAAACTTGAGGCCTCAGGATGAGTACAAGGAGTTTATGGAAAAGTACAAGTAAGTAGAATAGCAAATACTGCTGTAATCTATAATATCATTCCAATCATGTACCTAATCATAACAATAGTGGAAAGTCAATATGATGAATAAGATACCAGCTTACTATAATAAATAAGACTACAAATTGTAATGCTACTCATTTCAGATCACCACCTTCAAGTCCAATACCTTTCACGTTTGATGAAAGTCTAGTCGAAGATACGAGTGGCAAACTACAACCCAACCAGCTAACTGTAGACAACCTCACAGTAGAATGGCTGAAGGAAAAACTAACGGAGCTGGAATCGACCCTGCAAGACAACAGAGAGAAGCAAACTGCTTTACAGGGACCTGAAATTATTGGAAATGGTGTCTGTAAGAACAACAATAGCGCAATGTCTAATGGTGTCAATGGTGTTGATAGGTAAATATCGACTTTTTAATTCATCATTGGGGTCAATATAAAGCACTGCAAGTAAACAATGTTGTTTAAGAACATTAACAAGAGTCGATTTTAAGATTTACGATATATGGGAACTAGAAAACACGTTTGTTGCAATCATCTTATATTAATAATTATGCTACATAATATAAGTAATAGTTTTGTCATTCCTGGGAACTAGGTTTACTATGATCCATTTTGTACACATTGTAAGCGTATTACCGCAATAATTTCATAATTATTTTATTGACGTGTTAAAAAATGCTTGAAATTGTTTTCGTAATTTATATCGCTTGCGACAGTTTTAAAGAAATGAAGAATATTCGTCAGTCTTGAACCGTTTGATTCTGTAGCGCGTCGTTACTTGTGAACTCGTTTTAAATAATTATGTCCTGTTGTTCGTCGTGTGTCCGGAAAAAGCGGTATTTCTGGTGCAGTTATTTTTTAAATTGCTCTTACTAGAACTCGACAGTTACTTTGTTGTTATTGAAATTCGGACGGAAAATTGTACTTAGCTTGTGACTCGGTCCGGCCATTTCTGGGTACGAAATAAGTGTAGCAGAAAGGATACATTTCGTACATTTTTCAGGCATTCTCCCCCTCCGATACCGGTGACGAGTGCGGATCCTATGAAGCTGCTGGAGCTTCGTGTGTCGGAGCGGAAGTGCGCGCGGCAGGCCGAGCTGATCCGCACCGCGCTGGCCGAGCTCGGCTGCGAAGAGGCGCCGAGCGGCTGCCCAGACCTCTCCACAGAAACCGTCGGAGTAGATGGCTTGGATGGATCACCTGATAATCAGGTACTGTAGCCGTATTATTTACTTTTCGTGATGGATGAAAATCATTGATAGGTAGCAAATCTGTAGGCGTTTAAACGATGCGAGGAGGTCGTATCTTGTAGTTTTTTGTTAGTTTGTAATTGCCTATAACTACTGCTGATAAGGGTCAGGTATAATACATCAATGTGATACAATCTCTAGGACCGAGGTTCGATCAGCTCCAAAGCGTCGGACGTGCTAAGACTGCACTTGCACTCCATAATACCACCCCGACCGTTCTTCAAAATATTCACGAGGCCGTTCCGACGCAAATCCGTCCCGTCGAGTCCGGCGCTGCCGCCGAAAACGTTCCGAAGCAGCAGCGAGGGGCCCAGCGACTCGGTAAAGCTAAGCCGCACCATCGGCAAACGCCGCCTGGTGCTAAAGAAACGTTTCCGCAAGCGCGTGGATGTCTATGTGCAGTGTAGCATAAAGAGGGACTCCTCCAAGAAGCGGCGCAAACGGCGACCGTGTAAATGTCCTAATCGTGTGGTGAGTGGCACTAACGGACCGCATGATGCCTGCATGAATGGAATTAATGAGCACTCGAGAGCCGCTCACTTTTTAACCGGAGCTATTTTTATACCCGCGCCTCACGCACCGCGCGAACTTCGCACCGGATCGTGCTTTCGTCCGAAAATTGAAAATAGAATCGGACTCACATAATTTCAAAATCAAGGTGACGTCGGTTTCCAGAAATGTTTCTGTTTACACGGTATCCTGAAGTTTCGCTGGAAACTTGCTGGGGTGCGCGTCGGACCCCGTTCGTTTTCGATTGAAACGAGTTTGAGTGCGATTGTTTGTAAACCGAGATGGATCCGTTCGCGATGTACATAACGCACGCGGACGTGCACCCGCCCGTGCTCATCCCGCGCCGGAAGAAGCGGTTAAAGCAGCAGCAGCAGCTGGAGCTGGAGAAGGAAATCGTATGTCGCGAGTTGTTTGTGTGGAATGTTTGCTTGAACCGTATTTATAGAGTTACCTTGACATTATCTAACCAGACCGGGCATGCGTTTTGCACTTGCCTACTTACAGCTACTTCGACGTTTCCTAGATTTTCAAGATGTTGTGATTTTTAGCCTTCATTGTTTTGTTCTCTATTGATACCTACATAATAAAAAACTTGTAATAAGCATTTTGTTATTGTTTTGTATAGTTTTTATTTTTTAATAATTCTTATGCATCGAGCAAGTAAGGTAGTCTTTCAGAACATAGGAGTCATCCTAATATTCTTTACCGAAATCGCTATAAAAGTACTTAAAAAAATTGCAGGTTAGTGTAACAGAAGCGGAGCGATCTCTTGTGGACCAAGAATGGTTCCACGGCGTACTGCCTCGAGAAGAAGTGGTGAGGCTATTGAGAGCGGACGGCGACTACTTAGTTCGGGAGACCACACGGAACCACGCCAGACAACTGGTCCTGTCCGTGTGTTGGGGACAACACAAACACTTCATCGTACAGACTACGCCCGAGGTTAGTGTTTTAGATCTCTAGAGATGTCATCTAGTGCTTGAAGACCTTATTTACAAAAGTCCTAACAAATCCTCCTTTTGTGATCCAACACCAACACAGGTGAGCAAAAGCTTGTTTTTATATTATGACCGTAATTCTTACCAACTACCACAACCTTCTGGCTGATAATTAAAGTCTAGTTTCTATAGTTTTCTCTGAAAAACTAAGAGAGGTGGCTCATGGTCAGCATTATTTACCACACCGATCTAGCGTCCCAGAGCCCTATCCCTAACCGAAAACCCTCGCTTAAGAGAAATCCTGATCTTTCTAAAACCCATTTTACCTGCCAATTTCAGGGTCACTACCGTTTCGAGGGCGCCGCGTTTCCCTCCGTAGCGGAGCTGATAGCGTGGCAGCGCGCGAGCGGCGTGCCCGTGACCGCGCGCTCTGGGGCGCTGCTGCGGCGCGCCGTGCCAAGGGAGACGTGGGAGCTCAACAACGACCACGTCCAACTGCTGGATAAGATTGGCAGGGTAACTATTTTTCTATTAAGATGATGGCTTTTAGAAGCTCTTAGGGCTCCCACACATGACTGCGAATTCGCATCGCATCGCAAATATCAGCGACAAAACTCATACTAAAAATGACGTTTTGTGTGGGAGCCCTTACTGCCTTACTCAGAGACGAATATTATATTGCTTAAGTGCTACGAATAGTTTTTATTATTTGTAGCTCGGCCGCTTCGGGATTAATGGGTTAAGAGTCCGTATAGGAAATTTTTCCGATTTTGCCGAAATTGCAAAGGTTCGCTACAGAAATATTATTAGGTTTTTCCCCCTTATTAGACTTAAAAATATATATATATTAGTTATTAGATTTAAAATATATTTAAGCGCGGAAAGCCGTCTCGAACTTGCGTCGAGTAATATAATGTGAGATTTAAGTAGGTTGTTTTGAATCGTGTTTTTTTGGCACACTTTGTTTTTTTTTTCTCGAATTGGATAGAATTTTATCTATAGATTATTTCTGTGGTTTTCTTTTTATGAATTACAGCTCCAAGTTGCCGAAATTAACAGCAATTCTTTGCCCATTTTCTCTAAAATTTTGCCGAGTTACATATTTTTTTACTCAACTATTTCATATTTAAGTGGTAAAAAGTAATTCCAACATTTTATAGACGACTTTCTCAACAGTACATTGTATTTTTTTCATACCGTTAAGACGTCAATACAATCCATAAACAGGTGATATTCTAAACCTTTTACATCAAAAATCACAAAACTGTCGCGGGTTTGAGTTGGATTATTTAAAAATACTTAAATAAAAAATCTAGCTCCAACATTAGATATTAATTGAAATGATCTTACATGTTGTGCATTAAAACTTATAGAAATACTGTATTTTAACTGTTAAATCACGTCTGTAAAATCAGCGAAATCGGCAAATTTCGTATACGGACCCAGATAATGATGTATGCCTCTATCACCTCTATATTCGTCTATGAGTGAGGAAGTCACAAATGGAAGTAGATGAGTGTTAGAAATTATAATGTAAGAGCAGGAATTTGGCAGGATAAATGTATTGACACGTAGAGTCTGCCAAGATGCTTTAAAGGTTGTAGAAAAGACTGGCTAGTCAGATGTAGAGTCAGTAGATGGCTATGCTAAAGGCAACTGGTAGGTAGGACTAAAGCCAAATGTTACCTACATTTGGGAAATTCCAGAAATAACATAATTTTGGCAATCCAAGTAACTTCTTTGACTTAGCTGCGTCTTAACAAGCGTTACTACTCGATGTTCTTACAGAAATTGCAGCTTTTTATGTGTATTTCAGGGTAATTTCGGAGACGTATACAAAGCGAGACTGAAAACGACGGGACAGGAAGTGGCGGTGAAGACGTGCCGAGTAGCTCTTCCCGAAGAGCAAAAGCGGACGTTCCTCCAGGAAGGTCGCATCCTCAAACAGTACCAACACCCTAACATCGTGCGGCTCATAGGGATAGCCGTGCAGAAACAACCTATCATGATCGTCATGGAGCTTGTGTCAGGTATGAAGACCAATGTCAATTTTTACCATTAGGTATATCAAATCCAGGGTTTTTAATTTTCTAATACTTATAAACCAAAACTAATGTGTATAATGATAGCTTGTTTGGATATGATGACGTCATAATACGACTGAAATATGGGCAAGCAATTAAAAATTACCAAACTATGCACTATCGCCACGAAAGTGCCATTATATGCATTATGTGCAATATGCAAATGCATACAATCCGATGTCTAGTCATGAGTTTGACTTGTATGTATGTAGGGGTTTCACGTATACGGGATTATACTTTTTAAACTTGTTACTTTTCATCCCCAGGCGGTTCCCTGCTGACGTTCCTGCGCACGCGCGCGGGCGGTCTAGGCGCGCGGGCGCTGACGGGCATGTGCCGGGACGCCGCCGCCGGCATGCGCTACCTCGAGTCCAAGAACTGCATACATCGCGACCTCGCCGCCAGGAACTGCCTGGTTGGGGATGACCATCAGGTTAGTCTATACTTTTATTAGAAACGACCATTACTTGGTATTACACTCCGTAAGAATGTCTACTACCGAAAGGATGTAGCATCTTTTATTAAACGCACAAAAGAGGAACCTAAGATCGAGACACTGGCGAATGCTAGGAAGGCTACGCTTCAATGTAAGATAGTTAATGCTTCTAAATTTCCGGCAATTCCTTGCAGGGGTTCATGCGCATAAGCGAAACATCATTTCAGATTTGTTACGTTCCCCTTCTTTAATTAATTTGTTAATCGCCAGGTGAAGATCTCTGACTTCGGCATGTCTCGCGAGGAGGAGGAGTATATCGTGTCGGGCGGCATGAAGCAGATACCCATCAAGTGGACCGCCCCAGAGGCACTCAACTTTGGTGAGCTACTGTTTTAACTTATGCTATGCCGGCTTCAAAAGGCTTCTTGCAGCCTTATTGCCAGTGCAACAAGGCTGAAAGAAGTCCTAGCCAAAGTGCGCATGAAAAATAAATACTTCAAACTAAGCGGGTCTCTAGACAATCAATTTCATTGTACAAATGACTGTCTAGGGTTAATATTGAACGCGCCCGCCATTCAAGTTGTTCAATAAAATATTGTTTGATATTATTGTAGGTCTAGGAGCCCGCTTAGTCTGCAGTCATTGTGGTCGTTTTTTGAAGTGAAAACTTTTTTAGCGGCGTTGAGCACTTTGTGGGATGGGTAAAAACTGTGAAACTCGCGCCAGATTTTCGTGTTGATGGAAACCATACAAAACGCGTAAGACGGTTGGAGAGTAGTGTTGAACATCGAAATTAAAATTAAATGATAATTAAAATTAAATAATAATTAAAATTAATAATAATTATAATAATTAAGTAACATTTAAAATTAAATATGGATTAAAATTAAATAATATTTAAAAATAAATATGGATTAAATAAAATTAAATAATAATTAAAATTAAATGATAATTAAAATTAAGTAATGATTAAAATTATTTAATGATTAAAATTAAGTAATAATTAAAATAATTAAGTAATGATTAAAATTAAGTAATGGTTAAAATTAAGTAACGATTAAAATTAAGTAATGACTAAAATTAAGTAATGATTAAAATTAAGTAATGATTAAAATTAAGTAACGATTAAAATTAAGTAATAATTAAAATAATTAAGTAATGATTAAAATTAAGTAATAATAAAAATTAAGTAATGATTAAAATAATTAAGTAATGATTAAAATAATTAAGTAATGATTAAAATAAAGTAATAATTAAAATTAAGTAATGATTAAAATTAAGTAATAATTTAAATAAAGTAATAATTAAAATTAAGTAATGATTAAAATTAATTTTAATCGAAATTGATTAATCGAACAATCGATTGGTTTTTTTTGCGAATGTCGGTTTTTTAAAAAATTTTAATCGATTGTAAGGGTTTCGATTAATTAAAAATGGTTTTTAAAAAATGCACAATGTTAATAATCAAGTTTTCACTTCTGCCGGCACTCCCGGAGTGCAAACCGTCTTTTTTTTCTGTTCAATTTTTTTTGAGCTAAAAAGAGGGCATTAATAAAACTTACTAAAAATACTCACCACATATTTTGTCAATGTTTCTTCAATTTCTTCTAATGTAATAAATTGTTGTATTTGTAGGTAAATACACATCTCTATGCGACGTGTGGAGCTACGGCGTGCTGATGTGGGAGATATTCTCTAAGGGTGACACGCCCTACGCCGGCATGAGCAACTCGCGCGCCAGGGAGAAGATCGACAACGGTGCGTATAGTAAATGAACTTGTCAAAATCTTCTGAAACCGAGCATAAAGGCCGCGCCACACCGGAATGGCAGCGGCGAGGCGAGCACTTTCAGTGTCATATGATTTTAAACTTTATCTTCATTAATGTAATACATAGTATCGCTTGCGAAATCGCGGTCGCCGGCGGCCACGGGCGGACTTCTCAAGCGCTACTATATTGTATTACATTAATGAAGATAAAGTTTAAAATCATATGACACTGAAAGTGCTCGCCTCGCCGCTGCCATTCCGGTGTGGCGCGGCCCTGCCAGTCAGTTTTCGTCGGCTGCTGTTTAATTATGCATAGTGCATAGTATACAATATATTACGGGTTTTCATAATAATTGGATTGCTTGAATCTGATTTCCGTTGACCTGCTTATTCATATGCGTATCAGTGTTCGGGTGCATAAGGGACAACCTGAGAATCCAAGCGAGATCTGGCGGCACTGCAGTCCAAGTCTAGAGCAAAGGCGCGGCGCCGTACCATAATTTTATCAATTAGTTACTAAAGGACAAAGTTAAAAAAAAACCCAGAGCGAACAGATACAGGATGTAGCTCATAATTTCAGTGATATTAAATGAAATTATTCTGTATATATTTCAACTTAAGATTTTATGGCTAAATAGAAGATATTGCTATTAACATTTCGTCAGGGGTCGTATTTTTTATTCTTTGCAGTACATAGCAGCTGAATTGTTGTTAGAATGCGGTTCATCTTTTATTGTTTTATTACAATAATTATAAATCTCCGTAATTAAAGCGGTCCATAAAAATAGGTAACTGTTTTAGGTTGTGTGATAAAAAACATCGTATATAGTAACACAAAATATATTTTTAAACAGTTTATATAATATCAGGCGCGGTCCGAGGGGGGGGGGGGTCACAGGGGACATGACCAATTCTACAAACCAAAACCAATTCCCAAAGTTCTTTTGCCATGTATGCAGGAGCAGTAATGCTCAAGTATGGCTCGTCGGCCATAAAATGTATGTATCGTCTTGCTCCTGATATGCCTGATTGTATTCTACATCTAATCAATATTATAATATTATTTTCTTGAGGCTCTTGTGGTTGAACGCGCTCCGGATGTCTAAAAAGTAAAAACTCCGATTTTATATACACCCGTTCTCTTAATAATATGCTCGCTGCAATAGTAACGGGCGATTTTGACATGGCACGTTCGCAATGCAAAGAAAATTAAATCCGCATGAGTTAGCAGAGGGAATAAAATAAAAAGAAAATAAAATCGAGTGCGTATAGATAATGTCAAATTAGATGTAGAAGGTAGGTAATGTGTAATTGTTAATTAAACTATTTGAAATATATTTTGTGTTACTTTAAACGTTGTTATTATCACGCAATAATACCTAGTTGCCTATTAATAGACCGTTTTTATAACGGAGATTTGTAATTATTATAAGACGATAATAGATGCACTGCATTCTTATGACGACCTCTGTGGCTCAGTGTATGAGTGTGTAGATAGCTCAAGCCAGGGGTTGCGGGTTTCCCGCCGACGGAACAAAAGGTTTTCAAAGTTCCTGGGTCATGGATGTGTGTTAAATGTGTATCATAATATAATAAAAATCTTAAATATACTTATTATAGTATAAAAAGTATTAAATATATTTCCGTTGTCTGTCATAACACAACCCAACTAACATTACCGCTGCAAATATAGCTTATTTAGAACCTGAAGTGTTATAAAGGTTGACTTGGAGCTGTAATTATAGTTTGTGGCGACAAAACAGAGTTAGTAATAAAATATAACACCTATAGTGACAAAACGGGTCTATAAAAGCGATTATGAAGGCTAAAGTGGAACTGCAGCGATTATTATCCCTACAGTACAGACCAGAGCTTCTGGGTTATAGCTTTGAGCGAATCATACCACTATAAGATCTATATAAGAAATTATCATCTCCTATTAACTCCTTTAGCGTATTTAGTTGCACAAAGGAAACAATTAATGCTACTAGCTCTACAAGGCTGTTTTTTAACTCTTTTGCAAAACCAAACTCCTAAAGGGATGCAAAACTCCTCTATGTTATTTAGGGCTGTATATTAGAGTTATTTTCCCCTAAAACATTAAAACTATTTTATCAATAAAATATATTTTGCTTTATTTGAAGCGATACTTTTTTACTTAAAATACACAAAAAAGAGTGGGCCCCTTCACTATTTGCTTATAATACATAGTCACATTCACAGTAAACTCATCTTCGCAAAGAAAATTCCGCTTCAGCCTTCCACTAACAAATCAAAATATTATTTCACTACTCAACTCCGCCATTATAAAATCATTATAAAATATATAGATAATATAAGATAACCACTGATATATATATATATATATATATATATATATATATATATATAATTGGAATCTCGGAATCGGCTCCAACGATTTTCATGAAATTTAGTATATAGGGGTTTTCGGGGGCGATAAATCGATCTAGCTAATAATCATTTTCATAAAATGTCATTTTATTTGTGTTTTTTTTTAATTTTATATAGCACAATATTGTTAAGCCGGTTAGAAAAAAAGTTAAAAACTTATCATAATGACATTACAATTCACCGTATTGCCACCATTAAGGCACTTAAAAAGTTAGTAAGATGCATTATAGATCGACGACGACCTCCGTGGCGCAGTGGTGAGCGCGTTGGTAGCTCAAGCCGGAGGTCGCGGGTTCGAGTCCCGCCGACGGAACAAAAAGTTTATAAAGTTCCTGGGACATGGATGTGTATTAAATATGTGTATCATATAATAAAAATCTTAAATATATGTATAGTATAAAAGTATTAAATATATTTCCGTTGTCTGGTACCTGTAACACAAGTCCTTCAGGTACTTACCACGGGGCCAGACTGACGTGGTGTGAAGCGTCCATAGATATTATTATTATTATTATTATTACTATAACCCTAAAAGGGTTAATATTCATGAATTTGAGTCTTTAGGTAGCCTGTAACTCTATTATATCGCTTGAAGAGTCACTAGTCACTTAAATACTTCACTTAAAACGCTTTAAGGCTCAGTTATCGCTATTGTACATCCACAATAACTTTACTGTATCTCTAAAATTCATGCATAGCTCTACTATATCGTCATAGTGGAACATAAGGCGATAAGAATTTGTGCCCAATTCAAGGGTACAGTAGAGTTATAGCGAGCTATAACTCCATGTGATAGCACTTATTGAACACCATTGGATGTGTTTAGCTCTCTTGTAGATCTGTTCTACCTCTAATGTTAGCGCCTAATGTTAGTTGGGAAGTCCTTCAGGTACTTAGCACGGAGCCAGACTGACGTGGTGTGAAGCGTTCATAGATATTATTATTATTCTAACTACAATTCAGCTCCAAAATGTCGCAAAATAACATAAATAAAAATTTAAACATCACCCCTTACGAAAAGTTAATAGCAATATCTCCCATTTAGCCATCAAATCTTACAATGATATATATACAGAACTATTTCATTTAATATCACTGAAATTCTGAGCTACATCCTGTATCTGTTCGCTCTGGGTATTTTCATACATGTGATAGCATTGTCTTTAAAGACTCCAACCTCAAACTGACCATTAAATAAATACGTTCTTACTTTTTAATTCCGCGATTTCATTATTTGTTTCCATCGTCAGGTTACCGCATGCCCGCGCCCGAGGGTTGTCCGGAGGAGGTGTACGGTTTGATGCTGCGGTGCTGGGAGTACGAGCCCGACAAGCGGCCGCACTTCCAGCAGATATACACCATCATCGACAACATATACAACAGATGATAAAACAAGTTAAAACGTTATCTTAAGGTGCTCTCTCACCGCGAGTAATGTAACGTTTTAGATTCGACTTTGAGCATTACATTACAATACTACATCTGACTGACGAGCATTCGCGTGTATGTGTAATGTAACATTCGACTTTGAGCATTCCATAGCTAGTTGATGTTACAAGTTGTCTCAAGATATCACACACTGTATCATTACAAAGTGCGCATTGTAATGCTCGGTTTTGTATCATTACAAGGTGCGCATTGTAATGCTCTGCTCTCCTCCCTCACTGATGTAATGCTCGACTCTGTAACGTTTCATTACAAGCGAATGCTCCCGGTGAGGTAGCACCTTTAACTGAAGTCAAAACGGCGAATCGAGGCACAAGACTTGTCAAAATTAGTATGAAATTCTGTGCCCCGTTATTTTGATTACAGTATATCATACAAAACAGACTTTGACTACACACATTCTTTGTCTAAGCAGTCTAGATAATATTACCGACAAATCTATCAAATACTGCAAGAACGTTTTAGGAGTTTCCGGTTATAAATTTAAGAATACATATTATACTTACAATAAATTGTTGTAGGTATCATGACATCCATTTAAACTTTTTTATTCGTTTCTGCTCTTAATTTTTCTTTAGATACTTTTTTTCATCCTATTTAGGCCGCGTTTCCACTGACGCGGAGCGGAGCTTAGCGGTGCTGAATTGACCAATCACCATGATCGAAATCTACGCTCCGCTTCGCTGTCATTCCGTTGGAATTACACGATTGGTCAATTCGGGCACCGCTAAGCTCCGCTTCAGTTTAAACGCACCTTTAGGCAACTACAAGCATTCGACTCATTTACTTTATATTTCCTACTCAAGAAACTGTTGTAATTCTTTATACTTTTTAACAATAATGTATATTTCAATTGTATAATACAATATACATACACCAAATTGTAATTGTGAAATATAGTAGGCTCCATATAGGTTTATCAGTATTTCGTATCGTATTGTTTAGCTGTGTCGAGCCAAAGGATTGAGGTTCCAGGCTATAGTAACTATAATAATATTAATAAATCTAGCATTGTGATCTCTAACGAACAGATCCTTAAAGAATCGAGAGATTTATTTAATCCATATTATTAGGGGTAGAATTTGATGTAATATTGTTTAGGAAATTAATTGCTGTTGTATATATTTCAACAGCTTTATTATGTGCAAATATACATTCTAAGTTAAAAATATCGATAAAATGTATTCTAATGTAAACAAGAATATAATTCTTAGAATAAAATCGACTATAGAATATAATACGAGTGTTGGTATTGAATGTAGAATATTATATATTAATCCTTCAAGCCCCATAAGAGCGCCGGTGATCGCGACAACATTAGAATACAAAACATTTCCAAGAATCCCCAATCGAAGGATTAATATTATATTATAAAGTACCAATATAACTTTATAAGTCAGGTGACGAGTGTGTATGTGTGATAGTACTGTGCTTCCGAATAAATGATATCTTGCCTAGGTGTAGTTAGTGTATGAAATTGTATTTTAATCAGTGAGATTTAAATGTCGTAGAAGAGTGTCTTATAAGCCATTAAAATGTAAATATTTTATACTTAAACTTAACGAATAAATGTCGGAAATATTTTAATACAATTGATTTTCATTTACTTTTAAATAAGTATACAATTTTTAAAATTACCTTTAGAAATTTGCAAAATAATACTCTGGTTAACAAGTGCCATTTTCGTCAAAACCTGATCTCATGCACCGAAAATTATGATTTTGGTCTCATTCGATTCGGAATACCATCTAGAACATTCTATCAAAATTCCAAGAGGGGCTGAAAAAAAAATGTAAAAGTCATAAACAATTAAGTAAACATAAAAACAAACACCCTTCGTTTGGTTTTTTGAAAAAAAATTGGTACTAAGTGTAGATATCAATAAACAATAATCCGTTAACAAAAATAAATTATCACAATTTGTTTAATTATTATGCTAATCTTAATTTATTAATAGTCACAATTTTAATATTCATAAAACGCTGATTATTTCAAAACAAGAAATCCAGATTTTTTTTTATTATTTTGAGCTTAAAAGGCCTTATAAGAGATCCCCGTTGAAAAAATACATTTTTTTTATTATTCACACTTTTATTAACATTCAAAGGCATTCAAAAATTAGTCATGTAAATAAAGCAATTACGGTATTTTTATATCCAATTATTGTTACTATTTTGTTTTGTTATTGTTAGAAGCCAGATAAAAATATGCATTTTTTCATTTATAACTAATAAAATTTAAATAATAATTTTTATTGATGGAAAAACGTTATGTAAGGAGTTCTTAATTGATTTAAAAGAAATAAAGAGCAGTTGTCAACGAGCCGGCGTTTCAATACACAACATGGTGACAGCGGTGGGATAAAATATTTTAGAAAGGGTATAAAACGCTTACATTTCATATTGTAATTTCGTGGAAAGTAAAGAGAAGTATATAGAGTTACAAGTATGGAGCACGCTCGCCCGCCGCCAGAGCTCTGTTTGGGAGGCAACTCCGTCAGCCGGGCTGACGCATGGAAAAGGTGGATTACCCAGTTCCACCTTTTCATGAAGGCATCAGGGATGCAGAAAGAAGACAGCGGGGTACAGGTTAGTCTGCTGTTAAACCTCATCGGCTCGGACGGGTACGATATTTATGAAACTTTTAAATTTGCAAATGAATCGGACCGAGACGATATTAAGATTTTGGAGAAAAAATTCAATGAATATTTCGGATTTAAGAAAAATATTATAGTCAGAAGATACAGCTTCTTCACGAGGTGCCAAGAAACTGGTGAAACTATAGACCAATACGTAACTGAATTGAGGCTTTTATGTAAAGATTGCGAGTTCAAGGGCCTGGAGGACGAGTTGATACGAGATCGTATCTTGTGCGGCATTCGCAACACAACGCTCCGCGATCGCCTGCTGCGGCATGAAAACCTGACTCTCGATACAGCTATTGGCATCTGTCAGGTCGAAGAGGTGACGCAGGAGAGTAGCCGGGTGCTGCAAGCGGGGCCATCTCGCGTGGACAGCGGCAGCAGCAGTGGCGATGACAGTAGCGCTACCAGAGGGCGCCGCGGCCGACAACGGAGCTGGCCACAGCGGGAGGACCATGGCGCGGTCGGCGGTGCACACGCTGGTGTGCCGCGACGGAGCTTCTGGAAAACGGCTACGTGTCGTCGATGTGGAGGCGGGTGCAGAGACGTCCGCGATTGCCCCGCCATAGGTCAACAATGCTTTAAATGCAGTAATATGGATCATTTCTCGAGAATGTGTAACTTAAAGAATATACACGATATAGAATTATCGGATCAATTGCAGCAGCCAAAAATTTCGGACGGGGAGGCGGAGACGGAGTCGTTTACTATATCGTCTGTACAAAATATTGATCAAGTTTATTCTGTATCGAAAGATTGGTCTGTAATACTTAGGACTAAAAGTAGACCTGAAAAGTTTAAATTAGATTCAGGGGCAGATATTAATGTAATTTCATATAAACGATTTTTGCAATTGGGATTTGACTCAAAACGTATTGAGTTGAATAATAAAATAAAACTTCGATCGTATAACGGAGATTTTGTATCAATAAAGGGTGTCTGTTTTTTAGAATGGTTTTTTAAGAATGTTGAGTATAGTTTAAGGTTTGCTATTGCGAATATTGACTCTCAAAGTGTACTAGGATTGCAGGCGTGTTTAGATTTAGGACTGATTGAGCGTATTGATGATTCAAGCACTTCCAGCAAAGATAATATTGTAATTAATAGGGTTGGGCGTTTACCATGTAAAAATAATAATGTTTTTGTAGACGAGGAGGTGCCGCCAATATGGTGTACGCCGATGAAGGTTCAATTAAAGAATCATAGTAGAAGCTATAAAGAACCAATAAGACGTCAGAGTTCTGTATCAAATAAGAGTTGGAACAAAATTGGTGTAAAAGTTTTTGAGTACGGGAGGAAAAGTTTTTTGATTTTTGTAGATTATTATTCAGATTTGATTAAAGTGTGTCCTATAAGCAATAGTTCGTCTTTCTCTGTAATAAATATAATGAAGGAGAATTTTGTGCGTTACGGAATACCAAAATGCGTTATAAGTGATAATAGTTCGCAATTTTTAAGTAGTAATTTCAAAATTTTCTTAAAAGAATGGGGTTTTAAACATATACCTTTGTCTCCATACTATGTAGAATCTAATGGGAAAGGCGAGAAAACTGTAAAAGCAATTAAGAAAGTTATAAAAAAATCCATTGAAAATAACACTAATATTCATGTAAATACATTAGTATATAGAAATATTTGAGATACTTTACCTGGAATCTAGATTGTACTTCTAATGTAATGATGGAACGTCAATTGAGATGTTGACTCAAAGGACGTTACATTCTTCATATCTTAAACTTGGCGGTTGATTGTATGATAATAATATGTGAAGGTGGAAAGCAAATGTAATTAATAACACGATAAAGATGATGTGACGTGATCTGATTGATGAACAACAATGAGATCAGGGTATTCGCCTTCTCATACGCGAATCCGCGTAATCCTTAGAAGTTTATCAGTGGTTTATTTTATAATTTATTTAGTTTATATTTTGGGAAAATTATTATGTTGTTTGTATGAGTATTGTAATTAGCTTTATTTTCTATATAGGGAAGATGTTATATAAGGAGTTCTTAATTGATTTAAAAGAAATAAAGAGCAGTTGTCAACGAGCCGGCGTTTCAATACACAACACCTAATTGCTTTATTTATATGCAAAATTCATGAATGCCTTTGATTCTTCATAAAAAAGTGAAAAATCAAAATTTTTAAATTTTTCCAAAGGATATCTCTTCTAAGCTCTTTTAAGATTAGCTCAAAAGAATAATGAAAATTTCTAGATTTCTTGTTTTGAAATAATCAGCGTTTTTATGTTGACATTAAAATGGTGACTGTTAAAAAATTAACAAAAGCATAACAATTAAACAAATTGTGATAATTTATTTTTGTTAACGGATTACTGTTTATTGATGTCTACTTATTACCAATTTTTTTTTTATTCCGTAATTTTATCACTTAAAATATTTTTTTATTCACGTAGCAGATTGCGGCAAATCATGCGAAACCTGAACCACGCGTTTTTACCGTTACTTTCGCCGCTCAATTAAAGCTATAAGGATTATTGATAAGGTTCCAGGATCTAAGATTTTTTTTTAGGAAATTTCCTGCTCTTTAAGGATCTATTTTCAAATTTTGATTATCTCAAACAGTTTTCGAAAAAAAAAAAACCAAACCCTTCTTTTTATGTTTACTTAATTGTTTATAACTTTTGCATTTTTTTTCAGCCCCTCTTGGAATTTTGATAGAATGTTCTAGATGGTATTCCGAATCGAATGAGACCAAAATCATAATTTTAGGTGCATGAGATCAGGTTTTGCCGAAAATGGCACTTGTTAACCAGAGTATAAGCCACGGTAATTATTGTGACAATGATATAATGGCGGTGTCGCAGATACAGATTAATTTCGGAATTTTGGCTGTCGATTTGTGTTTAAGTTATTCCAAAACACATCCCATCCACTTCTTAGTAAACTTCACACCCTTTCGCAATTAGTTAGCTCTTCAAGCTACTGGTTGCATAAGGATCCTCCTTGCCTCCTGATTAGCTACCATAAACTCACCCGTCTACCTTGCCCTATTTTCCAGGCTAGACTTAACCCTATTTTTTCCACTCCCTATAATGCACTTACCCTCCATCCAAAAGTGCTTCTAAATTTTCCAATTGCTAAGGGCTCTGTCTTTGCTAATACCCAGTTCAATCAAATTATTGATGAGCACTTTAGGGACTGGCTGCTTATTTTTACGGACGCATCTAAACTCTTGGAGGACAGCTCTGTTGGAGTGGCGGTATGGATCCCGAGAGTTAATGTAGTTCTAAATTTTAAGTTACCTCCAAATTCATCCGTATTTACAGGAGAAAACTTAGCCATTATGGAGGCACTATCATTTGTTGAATCACACCACCTCAACAAATCCATTATACTCTCGGATTCAAGAAGCGCCCTGGAGGCCATTAACTCTAATCAGTTTTGCTCCAAGTGCAGATTTCCTTTAGTCTTAAAAATAAGACAGCTTCTCTTTAGGTGTCACATACAAGATATCCAAGTTGCTCTGGCTTGGATACCAGGGCATAGTGGAATAACTGGCAATGAGAGTGTAGATGCATATGCTAAGGCCGCTATAATAACAGGTACAACTAGTCACTATAAGATTTATTGCCAGGACTTAATTCCTCTAGCTAAAAAAGACTTGTACACTAATTGGCATAATGAGTGGTCAAGAACCAGTGTAGATAAGGGTAAATACTATTTTGAAATTCAAAATAGTATCCCCATTAAACCGTGGTTTTTTAAATTTAAAGATGCAAGTAAAACAGTTTGCTCAACAGTTTGCCGAATCAGACTGGGTCACTGTTGTTCACCTGTTTTCTTAGCCAAAATTAGGGTTAGAGACAGTTCACTATGTGAGTGTGGCATAGACGAGGGCACTTTAGACCATATTTTCTTTTCCTGTCCAAAGAACCAATCCTCATTATATGATATCCTTCCTCCTACAATCCCTCGCCCTACCGATTTCAAATCTGTCCTATCCTTTGTAAATACTCCCTTTGTAAAAACTTTATGTACATTTATACATACTAACCAAATTAAATTATAAGGTGTGGTACTAACTCTTTGTTTGTGTTTGTTCTAGGTTAAGGAATTGTCAACAGACACCGTACACGTTCATAATTCACCGTACCCTTGTTTTTTCATAAAACCTACTCATAAGGCAGAGTTTTCGTCAACGCACTCTGACATTGGCGATTCACTAAGGAGCCATTAATAAAAAAGAAGAAGAAGAAGAATTTTGGCTGTCCTTTTTTCGGTATTTGCGGTAGCCTAGCGGTAGCATTTGGGGGTAGGTAGCATGTCACCTTTGAATCACAAAGCCTTTGTAAAAAGTAACTAACAACATTTTATTTACAAATAAAGTTTTATGAGTTCGTCACTTACAGCGGATGGCGTTAACACTCCTAAGTCTGTAAACAGTAAGGTGATGTATGCGGGAGGCGTATAATCGACTAGGGGGTGTTGTTTCGACAGATCTCCGGATTTGAGTACACTCGACGGATATTTGAATTCGTTCGGTAAGTCCAACTGATTCAACGGATAGATTCTCAAAAACTTAACACTCTCCGTCATCACACAGACGATCTTCTTGTGCTCTGACGCCGACATCGCGATGCTGAACGTGCCGATCTGGAAAACAGATTAGGGTCTTTGACCTAGTATGCGAAATTATTATATAATTTCGCATACGAGAAAATATTATAGTTATTAAACAAACATTTTTTTTTAAATATTGACACTGACTAAATTAATATTACTTATCTAAAATCTAAATCAACTATGCTAATTTGAAAAGTTATTTTTAATACTTTATTTATAAAAATTGGTTCAGTAGTTTAGACCTTAGTGAAAAAATCATTAATACGTAAACTGCTAAAATCTGCTAGCATTACTTAATCATTCATTGATCCTGGCAGGTCAGCTGCAGCCGTTGATTTATAAATAGGCCGTTATTACTCACAAAAAAAATGGACACTATGTCAGGTGGTTAACATTTTATTATCATTTTTTATAAAACTGGCAGATTTATTTTAGTAAGTGTTAATGGCTGTACCTTGTTTATGATTCCACCACTTTCGGTGACACCTTCAGCACCGACCATCACGAAATCCACCTGCTCCATGATGTAGCCCACAGCAGAGTCCAGAATTAATGTCGAGTCTATGCCAGCTTCCTCGAGTTCTTTGTGCATTCTCACTCTGAAAATATACAACACATACTTTTAATGAGTATACTTTTGACTTTCATATATTTATCTTTAATATTTATGGAAGACTTGCTATACTTTGCTTACTTTTTGTTTGTAATAAATACTCGAAAAAATAGTCCACAAAATGCAAAGTGGACCAAAGCTCTTATAGAAATGAAAGTATTGTAAGATATTGTAGGACACAATGTGCTAAGAAAAGGAAACTTACCCACTGTTATCTGGAGAGGACATGGTCACAAACACTTGAAACCTTTTATTTAATTTGGCTGCTTCTGTTAATGCTTGTAGTACTACTCGTGATCTTGAATGTATTAGGATTTTCTGAAAAATAACAATAATATGATCAATTTACTTTTTAAATTCCCAGAGAAAATTTTACGAATTTTTGCTCATGACATTATAAGATGTGTATGGTCTTGAAGATTATTACTTACTTATATCTATCTGTAATGTTTTACTGTCTAAGATACTTAGTGCCTTAGCGTTGGGTGACTGAGTTTTGATTAATGTTAAAAAAAAAAAAAACAGACATCAATAACTGAAAAAGGCATAGTTCCTAGAGGCAGGTTTTTAGTCTATACTTTCATAGAAATATACAAGATCATCTTGATACTTACACAACCATCAAATATAAATTGTTGGGCTAGTTTTGCTATCTTCCCTCTCGCTGCCAACAGTGTGTCCAAGAATATTCTACCTCTTTTTAACATTATTTGCTCACATTGTTCAAAAGACTGAAACAAAAATACTAAATTAATGAAGTGTTTCATACAGAAACAGGGGCCAGGGCCATCCTACCAATAAATAGTGCTAGGCAAATAAACTTTTTCATAGAAATACACCACAAACAGTGCCGTAAATAACCTTTTTTGTGCTGCCCTTGTTGCCCTGTACTGCGCCCTTGTTTTTTTTAGTAATTATAGGCACCGAGAGCAATGCTATATAATACATATGCCTATTTTATTGTTACAATTGAGCTTTCCACTGTTCCCGCTGCGCCTCTAGGCTTAACCGAACTTATCAGGAGCAAACTAAAAAAATAATACCTAGTTCTGCCTGGTTTGGTCATTCTCGTCCCCCCAGAGTCTACGCCCTGTGCCTGGGCACCGGTGTCACCGCCCTATTTACGGCACTGACCACAAAACATCTGCACTATAGTCTCATATTATGATGGTTGGGCAGCAGACATTCAGAACAGTAGCACTATTCAGTAGTACTACTCACTAGTCAGTGTATTCTGAAAGCTAGTTGTACTTCTTACCTCAACATCTAGTTTGGCAAAGGTGATGAACCTCATGAATAGCTCACACCCCGATGATATCCCTGTGACAGGTTGATCACATTGCTTCATGGCGTCCACAGCCAGTTGCAAGTTCAAATCCAACTCACGTACTGTAGCCACTAAACAAATTTGTTATGAAATTATGATATATTCTTAGATACTAGGTAAACTGTCGGAATTTAGATTTCTACACTTATTGCATCAGAGATTTATGACTACTAGGTGCTATAAAATATGACTTGAAGCTATTTTAAGGTGGGCTTTTAATGATAAATAAAGTATTAAAGAAGCAAATATACATTAAGCAGTAAATATAGATATTCAGTGCTTTTTATACAAATTGTAGCTTACCTTTATAATTTTCTATGACGGTTAGCAATGTTTTAATAGCTGCAACTGCAGTGGAAACATCTTCCTCTTCCTTAAGAATCTTAAGAAATATGTCTTGTGCCTCTGAAAGAAATGAAATTTTAATAAAGTTTATCTAACTAAAAATAATCAGCAATATTGAGAAGTTTGAAAGTTTTGGTTTGAATTCTAACCTTCTTTTTTCATTGTTTAGTTTTTTATTTTTGGTATAAATCGTAAGTTAAATAAAAAAACTATTGGTAGGTATTGAAATTTCTGAATTTCTAAATAAATTTATCAAAATTAAAAATTAAAAATTAAATGTTTTCACGTCACAAGTATGTTCTTCTTCTTCGTACATTTTTGACACATTCGCAGGATTCCGTAGTCTTTTCTACGGAATCCGCAGGGATTCCGTAGAAAAGACAAATGACAGTAGAGTTTTTTTTTTTAATTTTGGTCCAAGTTGGCCATGTGATATTATCAATTAACATTGACTTATCTTCTTATTCTTTTAGATAAAATTCTCGTGTCACAATGTTAGTCCACGAACTCCTCCGAAACGGCTTTACTGATTTTTACCAAATTTTATATGCATATTCAGTAGGTCTGAGAATCGGCTACTGGGTACTTTATATATTGATAAGTACATATTTTGTTGAATAAAAAATAGTAAATTATTACAACTCGAGACTGAGGGCGACCATTGTTTGTGCGACGGGATAGCGATCGACGTTGCCATAGTGACATGCTTATTTAGTCATTTCAATAAAATAATATGGCAAATATATTATGGCAAAGCAACGTTTGCCGGGACAGCTAGTAATATATACGTTTATGAATATTATGTACTATGATGCTGGCACTTCACATGGCTATTTGTATTTGCTATTGGCTATTTGTTGTATGTGGCAACATTATTGACGAATACGCAAACAAGCAAATAAAGGCAAATACGGCCTTCCACATATGGACGTCAAATACGAAACTTTTACTCGATTTTGTTTACAGTGCGACAAATTTTTAAAATATGAACATGGGTAGTGGCGCTGCTCGTAAAGGAGAACTGTCAAAAATGACGTTTTTGTATGATGGCAGCGTTACTTCCTTTTTTCGCCACGTTCATTTAAAGCCTTGTCGAGCTGTACTATACGTAGGTATAGGTCTACCAGAATCTGATGGCAATTTTTGACAGCAGATTTTCAAAAAATATCCTTGATCATTGGATAAATTTTTATATTTTCATATTTCACACACAACATAAGCCGCTAAAGGAATAAAAAAGGATGAAAATGTTTTATTCCTATTACCCCGGTGTTGCTAGAGTCAATTTATTTTCTCACTTTTTGCCATCAGATTCTGGTAGACCTATAGTATCTCATACATAGATAAAGTATTTATAGATAAAGTTTTATAGTATAGATGTAATCTTACCCCGTCATCGCGTGGCCATTTTGTGCTTATTTTCATACAAGTAGTGTGCGTGTATTTTCTTGAATATTTCTATTTGTCGATCATTTTGAAGCACATTATAATCCAGAAAAGAAAGTCATTTAGTTCATGATATCGATAAACTATAGTTCAAGTAATGAGAATCCGTAAATACACGTAAAAAGCTATGCAATTTTTGTCGCCAAATTATTAATTGATGTGAAATTTTTAGCACTAATGCCTTATAGATCACAAATAAGGGATTATTAAACTTATAAATTATCTTTTAAGCTTACAAAAATACCGATTGAAAAGCCCAGAAAACGTTGTTCAAAACTTACGTATTTAATGTTAAATCCACGTGTTTGAGGCATTGTTTGGCCATTCTTACGGTTTATTATTTAGCGGAACCACAAAACTCAGCAATATCTAGCATAAAATGTTCACTAAAAACCTTTATTAACACTTTTATTACATGAAATATGCAGACCGACTCCTTGTTATGTCCTAGTAAGTAGGACATAACATTACACGCTTTTGACGCTTATACACCGATATAAGGCTCTCTCCTAGTGTATAGTCCTTCAGGCCCCGCGCGAGCACCGGTGATCACGACAACAATAGAATACAATAGCAATTCCTGGAAATTCCGACTGAAATAATAGTATCTCAATGATCTCATATTATTCTTGCCTATTTGACTCTTTTAATGTGCGTCAAAAACCGACAAAGGTACGGATATGTGTATTAATTGGTATTGGTCATATTTGTAAAATAGGCAAATAAGGCCAATACTTGTCAAACATAGCCGTCTACACATGGTGATTGTTTGGCGAATACATCAAATACGCAAATACAAATAGCCATGTGAAGTGCCTCCTTATCAATTGACAATACAGACAATACTTTGGACAATACAATGGTCAAATCATAGATAAAGTAATAAAGTATAGATGTAATCTTAGCCCGTCATCGCGTGGCCATTTTGTGCTTACTTTCATACAAGTAGTGTGTGTGTATTTTCTTGAATATTTCTATTTGTCGATCATTTTGAAGCACATTATAATCCAGAAAAGAAAGTCATTTAGTTCATGATATCGATAAACTATAGTTCAAGTAATGAGAATCCGTAAACACACGTAAAACGCTATGCAATCTTTGTAGCCAAATTATTAATTGATGTGACATTTTTAGTACTAATGCCATAAATAGCACGAATAAGGGATTATTAAACTTATAAATTATCTTTTTAGCTTACAAAAATACCGATTGAAAAACCCAAAAAATGTTGTTCAAAACTTATGGCCCGTATTCACTTTCATTAGTAATAAGTGCAAGTGATTAGGGCAAGTGATTAGTTATTAGGAAAAAGTAAGTGTGGACAGCGACTGTTTAGTGCAAGTGATTAGCCGGGTGCGTAGTAACGTGATTAGTTCTGTATTCACTTTGATTAGTGATTAAGTGCAGGTGACTAGTACAAGTGATGAGTGATTAGTAGAAAATAATGTGGACAGCGACTGATTAGTGCAAGTGACTAGTCGGCTGCGTAGTAACGTGATTAAAAGCGTGTTCTATTTTTTGCGAGTGCAAGTGCGTGACAGATGAAAACCTATTTTGGTTTCGTTTGACAGCTCGAGATTGTTACTATTATTCCGCTAGGTATATTAACTTTATGGGCCAGACTGACGTGGTGTGCCGTGTGAAGCGTCCATAGATATAGTATATCATTATTAAATAATATACCTATTAAAGGTACAAAAGGACACCCTTTCAATTACTTCCATACTAATCCATACTTATTACTTACTAATATACTAATAATATTATAAATGCGAATGTGTGTCTGTCTGTCTGTTACCTCTTCACGTTTATACCTCAGAAGTCAGAACCGATTTTGCTGAAATTTGGCATGGAGATACTTTGAGTCCTGGGAAAGGACATATAAAAATACTTCGTGGTCTTTATATATAAAACTCAAAGGTGACTGACTAACATGTTGATCTATCAACGCACAGCCCAAGCCACTGGACTGATCGGGCTGAAATTTGGCATGCAGGTTTTTGATCATGAGGCATCATCATGAGGCAGAAAGGATTTTGATCAATTCTACCTCCAAGGGGTGAAAATAGGGGATCAAAGTTTGTATATAACAATACTTCTTAACGCGAGCGAAGCCGCGGGCAAAAGCTCGTTTTTAATAAAACCAATATTAAAAATGAAGGACATGTCAAAATGGCAGTTTTATTTTTGAAACTTGGACGCTCGTGTTGACAGCTACTACTGAATTTACTAAATTAAATTACTAAAGAGCCACTAAACAACAATTGGACACTACTTGCACTACAAACCTGCACTCCACTGCCTCAATTACTAGTCACTTGCACTTGCACTAATCAAAGTGAATACAGGCCTTTACGTATTTAAGGTGACGCCGCGTTAAAGTAAGAAACCGTGTTGGATATGTTTTAGATTGCTTGTTTTCTATGAGAGGCCGGGCCGGCCTCTCATAGAAAACAAGCAATGGAACAGCAAAAAATGGAAAGGGCATAAGCAACAAAATGGTTTTTGTCGCGTAATTTAAAAACCATAAATACATTTCATATAAGCTATGCACATATTAAAGTGTATGCTTCAACCAATTTATGTACAAATTTTGAAACCTTAAATCACTCTCCTCTGTTGGAAAAATAGGAATCCCTTTTTTTACAGAGGTCTTTTCGATTGATAATTCTGTGTTATAAAAGTTGTCCAATCGTGTTATGCTATGGGCAATTCAAAGACAAAGACATGATGAATACTGACAATGAACTTTAGTTTCTTAGCTTTAGTCATTGCTGAGAAAAATCGGCATCGCTACGGCCAAATTATCAAGGCGTCGCCTTAAGGGGCCGGGCCTCCCTCGAAATTCTTATACATACGTAATACCAAAATCATTTTCTCATACGAAAATATTTAACATGTTTGAGTTATTTTTCAGCTTAAAATAGTAATTACCTAGGTTCCTGTACAAAAATTAACTTCAAAATTTAAACACCAAAAAAAAAAATGTTTTGTGTATAATTTTTTTTACTAAACTTACTACAAAATATTTAAATACTAAAAAATATTTTTAGAGTTGAAATATTTAGTAGTAAATTTATTATTTATTTATATATATTTTTTTTGTGTTTTACTCTATTTCTTAGTGTTTAAATATTTTGAAGTTAATTTTTGTACAGGAACCTAGGTAATTACTTTTTTAAGCTGAAAAATAACTCAAACATGTCAAATATTTTCGTATGAGAAAATGATTTTGGTATTACGTACCTATGTATGAGAATTTCGAGGGTAGCCCGGGCTCTTGATGCTAAATCCACGTGTTGGAGGCATTCTTTGGCTATTCTTATTCGAGGGGCCTAATTTCCACCTTTAGAATTTTTTATTTTTATGTTCTAGTTATCGAATTAAAAACGTGTCTGTTGCCTCATATGGATAATGACACAAACTATACGATTAAATTTTATCGAACCCTAAAAAGCCATTTCACACCCCCAATTTCACAGTAGCCGCGAAAAAAAAGCGGTTGGGAAATTCACCCACCAGAGTATATATAGCTGGTAGGTCGGAGGTTGGTCGGAGGTTCCTAAGGGTTTCTATTTCATCTTCTTTGTTCTGACTTTATTACTATAACGTATGGATACGTTACGTATCATCTAACTTCTAAGAGATTTAATAGGTACACAATAATAATAACCCATCAAGCCCCATTTAAGGCCCATAATATGAGCCGCGATAACAAACGATTTCCTAGTACCTATCTCAGATAATTTCAACAAACTACAAAGGACAAAATATTCTTTTTAAAACTACCTATTTTAGACGATAATCATAAAACCCTGGTTTTGCGAAATGCGAATCCTTTGTCCTAGTTTGGGAATCTCTGATCTTAGCCTGTAGTTATAAAATATAATAAGTAGGTACTTATTTTATAATTTCTGTACTCAAATTAACCATGATTTTCATAATTTTTATAGTAGGTACCTACCTAGCTACCAATCTATACTGGTAAAATAAATGCTAAAGTCTCAATTATTCTTGCGCATGGGCCTCCACCCTGCGCAAAATTTTACCCTTCCTGAGGGCCCCCAATCTTTTAAAAAAAGGCAGTATGCCATTCGCTTCAGCTTGCTACATCGATTTTGATGAATGGAATGTAGAAATGACATACGGTTACTGCTTGAAACACGAATTTTGACGCCATAAAGTTGCGGGCAACATCTTGTACCAACAGGCTACAGCTATTACTTATATTATTAAGGTTGGCTATAGGTCGGCTGTCGGCAACTAAGTATTTCGCCTTTATAATATTAGTGTGATTTGCAATAAGAGCTTTAACTTTATCAGCGTCCCTGTGCCAGGTATCAGGAATCAGGATGCCTGGGGTCCCTGTAGATTTCTAACGGCGCAGGCGCCTAAACCAAGTGTCAACACAATTCCTTGCGTTTTGTAAGTAATGAATTCAATCGTAGGTTGGCAACCAGAGATCCTCAACCACTATCTACGATATTAATGAAACACATCATTTAATACCCATTTGTTTACGCGTATTTCCTGACCACCGTAATGAGTTTTTTAACAACAGTGAGCGGCATGATTCAGTACGAAACGAAGGAAAAGTCACGGTCGCCTTGCCCACCTGCAGCCTGCACAATCACAGCACAGTGCGGCGGCAGAACAGACGTGTCTTGTTTATAGTAGTGTTGTTTATTGAAATGGGAAATTCCGCGTCGCTGAAACTCAACGATAAAAGAAAATGGCAGTAAGTTATCACTCGCACAAACATTTATAATAGTCATAACACATAACATTGTAACAATGCAGGTACCTGTTACAATGTTATGCTGCTATAAAGCAGCTAGTGCTGAGCGCTAAAAAGTAAAAACTATCTGCTCTGTGGTGGTGGTGGCGAGTTCGGTTCCCGGGTTGGAGCTACAAAAATGGTGTGTGATTGTGTCTGTTTGGGTAGGACGATGTCTGATCACCTGATTGTCTGAGAAGAAAAATGATCCATTCCACCTCCCAACCACCCACCTCTATCGTGGGTATCGCAGACACAATAGATTTTCAATTGTTATGCGGCAGCCGGCTGCCACTTGTGGATTGATGGGTTAAGAGTAAAGGTATCCTACCGAGAGTGTGTGCAATACACTATATTATACTATCTAATAAGTAGGGCCCGGATTTATATGTAATTACATATATATATATATATATATATTATAATAATATATTATTATAAGATTAATACTTCAGTCGGAATATTTCCAGGAATTGCTATTGTATTCTATTGTTGTCGCGATCACCGGTGCTCGCGCGGGGCCTGAAGGATTACATTCATTTTCACGATTTTTTTCAAAAGAATTCTATGCATCAAACATTGTTTGATGTATATGTCTCAGTATATGTCTATAATTTTTAAGTAGTAAACTTTGACATACGTATCTACTATCTATCAAATAACAATTGAAAGACCAGTCTTCTCATCTAATGCGCTTTTATAATTTTGGACGTGGTGGTAATATCGTGGACGTTCACGGTAAAACGATTATAGGGAAGTAAAATGTATGGAAATATATGGAGACGGTTTTAAATTTCCGTCGACGATAACTTTTTAACGTGCAGGTTAGAGGACATCATGACGCTTACACTTCTGAACCGCACAAAACGTCCGCGGTGCGTAAAATCAAAATAGCATTTAACGTACACCCAACGTTTTATCATGGAAGCCGGCGTCCACGATAACGTGACGTCCAGAATTACAAAAGCGCACTATCAAACACAAATCTTTTAGTAATAAAATAGTTCTTTTATAGCTAACAAAACAACGAGAAGTCAAAATTCAGGACCTAGTTGAGAATCACAGTGCACAGTTGCTTAGGCCAGCTCCTCTTTGTTTTTACTCCGTGATAGCAACTCCGTCCGTGTCAGTCCGCGCTTCGAATATATGACGTTTTTATGCTCAAGTGCAATCTCGTCAAACTTGCGAGATCTCGCCTATTTTTCGTCCGAGATCAATCTCGTTAAAAAAGGCCGAGATCTCGCGAGAACGAGATGACATTCCCTAGGCACGAAGCCCCTAAGTATTACGATTAATTTCACAATTTACAAATTCTTATTAAATGTGTTACGACTATTAATTATTCTAACAACATTACATTACATCCAAATATGAAATGGACCAAAGTAAACAGGCCAATGCCGCCCCTTTAATCTATACTATTATACTATAATATTATAAAGAGGTAAACTTTGTTTGTTTGTTTGTTTAATTGTAATGAATAGGCTCAAAAACTACTGGACCGATTTTAAAAATTCTTTCACCATTCGAAAGCTACATTATTTACGAGTAATATAGGCTACTTTTTATTTTGGAAAATATAGGGTTCCGTAAGATATTTGGATTTTTCTGACACAAGGTGAAAAAAATCAACCAGAAAAGTTACTTATATTGCGTACGCTGCCTAAATTATAAAAGATAGAACCATACAATGTTCTAAGTAAATGTAGATCTTATAAACATCTACAAAAATGTCCGCGACACACTATACCTATCTATGTCAAGTTAGACACAACAACCATTTTTTTATTTAAAAATCTTGATTTTTTTGGACTACATTTAAACGCATTTATTTTACTCATTCTGATAATCCTTATCAAAATAAATTATTTCATCACTAACTACAGTTTGTGTAGATAATATTTGGTGTTTAAATGATTAAAATTGGACGCTTGGTTTAGAAGTAATGACGAAATTAAAAATTGAGATTTACGCCCGTTTCGAAGTGGGCGCTACCAGGCGGGGGTGCGCAGTAGCGAAGATTACGACCGGCCCTGCAGCTGGTGAATTAGCTCTTAAACCAAGAATACCAATGATCCCTACTAATTTGCCTACACCTTGCAAAAGGCTCAAATTTCCTGTGAGACGTAGCTTTTGCGGTGGTACCGACCAATGCGGGCCACGGGTAGTAATAATGATTAATCAAAACTGCTGAATCGATTTTAATCATTTTTCAGTGGCTATATATTTTATACCCGTGCGAAGCCGGGGCGGGTCGCTAGTAGCTTATAAAAAATGTCCTATGTTTTGCCTCAGCATCGCGAGGTTAAGGTTAGATTACTAGCGTTTGCCAGCCACAAGCCAGTGTTAATTATTAGTGCTTGTCTGATGTGGTAGGCCGTAGGGGTAAAAATATATTATGGTAAAGTTATGGCTGGTTTACACGTATTAAGTAGATAAGTAGTTAACAAGTCATGTTAAAAATTTAGTTAACATTTAGTTAACTACTTATCAACTTAATACGTGTAAACACTAAACCAGCCCTTACGCCTACGCCCGCGCCACCAAATGTTTTTAAAAGTTGAAAGTCATTGCCACCAACGGCGTCAATTCGAAGCCGTCACAATTTTCAAAGAAAACTTGTTATCAACTATGACGTGTCGGTTCATGGTTGTATATGTCATGACACAATTGTATATAATATTTTTATTGATTTATCTCAATAGATAAATCAATAAAAATATTATAACTACTCAAGAAAAGAGCGTATTCCCTCTTAAAAGGCCGGCAACGCACCTGCAGCTCTTCTGATGTTGCGAGTGTCCATGGGCGACGATTGTTGCTTACCATCAGGTGACCCGTTTGCTCGTTTGCCCCCTTATTTAATAAAAAAGAAAACTACAAACCTACAAGCAACGGCCACTCCCTGCTTAGAAAATGAAAATTGGGCTTATCTTTTAATTTTTCAAGGCGGTTTACGTTCTTATCCACTATGTATCATCGTTCATGTTAAAAAGTAAAATATGAATCACAACTTTACGATAGAATCTAATATTGTCTTTTTATTACACAATTCTTTAAAATTGTGTAATAAAAAGACAATATTAGATTCTCACTCGGAAAAACTGGAGAGGGATATCGGCGCATGTGTAGAGATCAACTACGATAACATGGCGCGCCCCTCCAAATTACTGTTTCAATGTGTGTAGTCACATCCTTATGAAAGAGTTTGTATGTAGTAAGTATTCAACCAATCACAGTACACGTAATATTTCTGTTAATGTCACTTATTGCCAAGATTTGTTGGTCAACTAATCATAACTAGCCTACCGCGCAAGACAACGCATATCAAACGCTTTGACAACGCACTTCGAACATTTTGAATTTTGGAGGGGCAAACCATGTTATCGTAGTTGATCTCTACCTACTAAGACTTGTGTAGTGTGACCAATAGCCTAACAAAATAGCTACCAAAACTTACCACCGTCTGATCACGATTAATCAATAGGACATATTATTATTGCATTGTTTTCACGCTAGAATGCAGCACTAGCATAGGCAGAAATAAAGGCTGATTTACATTGATACAGTAGCTGGCGCCAGCATCACTGGATTCCGTCGCTGGATCAGCACTGTATCAAGGCTGATTTACATTGATACAGTAGCTGACGCCAGCATCACTGGATTCCGTCGCTGGATCAGCACTGTATCAAGGCTGATTTACATTGATACAGTAGCTGACGCCAGCATCACTGGATTCCGTCGCTGCACTGGCACTGGCACTTGATCGCATCGTTTACACGCGTCCAGTGGTCAATTCTACTTCTTCTCTTCTACTTCTTAAAACTTCTTTTGTGGTGACTACACGTTTGCATTCTCAAAAAATGAGTGTTTCACTAAAATGAAGGAAATTGAAAACATTGTCTAAAAATCTTTGTGCGTTATTACTAGACGAGCTGACAAATATGATCAGAATATGGCCACTTTTTAGATAACGTTTTTTAAATGTTGATCGTTGAATAAACAAAACGCGTGGTAACTGTGTGATTAAGCGCCAGCGACTGGCGTTTACTGGCACGTAGTACAGATCCAGTGCCACTGGCACGGGATGCACGGCGTGCGGGGGGCGTTCACTGGATCGAAAAATAGGCAGCCGGTCTATTTCGATCCAGTGCTGGATACTGGATGCTGGACTGGATTGAAACATGTTTACATTGATACAGTGCTGATCCAGCGACGGAATCCAGTGATGCTGGCGCCAGCTACTGTATCAATGTAAATCAGCCTTAAAAAGTTTTGTTCAACGTTTGACAACGTTTTTGTCAATATGAGGTGTGTATGTCGGATTTAGGTCATTGTCTACTGTGTGTACTGTGTGCTATAGTAGCTCTCTGCTGTGTCCTCTGCGTAATATATTTCCTATTATAATGTCCGTCTGATCATCTCTTAACAATCGATTTAAGGTAATCTTTTTAGCATTTAACATAACATCTCTATTTGCAATAGGCAATAGCTATGTCCGCTTAGTCTTTACCTAGATAATATCTAGGTAAGTATATTCGTTTTGGGCCTTATGTAATTACTAATTAGGTATACTTAACCATAACATAATAATTATAATCAATCTTACTAACATCACTTTAAAAACAATAATTAAGTGTAAGACATTTTAGACAGCAGTCATTTGTTTTAGTGCAAAAAAGTGATACAATTAGTGATGAAGACCTTGATGCAAGGCTGTTGAGTTTGACGAGTGACAAATTACTCATACTAAGGTTGCTATAGACAAATAGAACTTAGAAGTCTAGTTCCTGTATCTAGAACTGTGGTCCAAGCTCCAACCCACGAAAGAAGTCACTAAATTTCATCTGCTCGTCGCGTCGTGTCTACCGTAACATCAGTCACTTTTCACTCACTTTTTTTAGTAAGTACACTTTGACAAAGTGTAATAAAAAAAGTGATAATGCTTTATTTATTACACTTTACGGTTTACTATACGTGGGAGAGCCATTCTTCGGCACGAATGGGCCGGCTCGACCGGAGAAATACCACGTTCTCACAGAAAACCGACAAAACACAGGCGTGAAACAGCGCTTGCGCTGTGTTTCGTCGAGTGAGTGAGTTTACCGGGGATTGGGCCTCCGTGGAGGCCCAATCCCCTACCCTATTCCCTTCCCTACCCTCCCCTATTCCCTTCCGATCCCTACCCTCTCCTATTATCCTATTCACTCTAAAAAGGCCGGCAACGCACCTGCAGCTCTTCTGATGTTGCGAGTGTCCATGGGCGACGGAAGTTGCTTTCCATCAGGTGACCTGTTTTTCCGTTTGCCCAATTATTTCATAAAAAAGGGTGTGTACCTAGGTCCTAGTATGTACAGCAATTTTTTTTATGATTTGTATGGGTAAGCGCTCCAGTGTCATGAATTTTCCCATACAAAAGTAAAACAGTTATTCTTTCAGTCAGGAACACATTATATACCCCCTAAAGTATTATCACTTAGTTTTTAGAAAATACATTAAATAAAATCGGCCAAGTGCGAGTGGGACTCGCGTAAGAAGGGTTCCGTACCACTATGGAGCAAATACAGGAAAAAAATGTGTTTTTTGTATGGGAGCCCCCTTAATTACTAATTTTATTTAAATTTTATTATTAATAATTATTAAATTATAAATAAAACTAAGTATTTTGTGAACATTTCAATAATATCATTGGGTGGCTGCCTCTCGTCATCATTGATATCGAGCAATAAATATAAAAATAATCATTAATCTCGTTTTTTATGGAAATTGGAAACCCCTTAAATATTAAAATATTTATTTTGTTTTAGTATTTGTTGTTCTAGAGGCAACAAAAATATAGAATCTGTAAAAATTTTAACACTCTAGCTCAAGGCTGCTCAACCCCAGGCCCGCGGGCCACATTATGGCCCGCGAAAGAATTTTAAATGGCCCGCACAAGGAAGTTTTGAATATCCCGCCGAACTGAGAAATCCCGCCTAATTGGCTGCCGCGAAGGATAATATTATACAAATTTTCATAAATCCTTTCTTAATCAGTTTGACTGACATAGTTAATAGTTACCCTGCCAATATTCAGTTAGAACTGGTTGAACTGCAAAATCATAAATAATTGAAAACCCTTTTTGTAGAAAAAGTATCGTCGAAACCTCAAAATTCTTCAGAAGATTTTGTAGATTTTTGGAAATTGGTACCAAAAGAAAACTGTCCTGCAAAAACTGATCTAGCGTTACAGTTTTTATATAGTTTTGGATCAACATAATATTATTATGTCTGTGAAAAGGTGTTTTCAGACCTTAATTATGTTAAAAATAAATACCGCACATCATTAACTGAGCAACATATCTCTGACTTGTTGCTACTGTCAACATCAGATTAATCACCCAACATAAATAAATTGTTAAAAGACATACAACTGCAAAAATCTCATTAATATCAAAAAATTAATTTATGCTTATATAACTTATTGAAGTTTGATTGGTATTAAATTTAATCAAGCTTAAGTTAATGGCCCGTTATAAATGTCGGAATCCACCGTTTGGCCCCACTGTAAAAAAGGTTGAGCAGCCTTGCTCTAGCTATTACCATTCTTGAGTTACAACCTGGAGACAGACAGACAGACGGACAGACGGATACGGGATACAGATTACAGACATCGAAGTCTCAGAAATAGGGACCCGTTTTTACCCACTGGGTACGGAACCCTAAACATATAACCACAGCCGAACATAATATAACCTCCCCTTTTTGGAAGTCGGTTAAATTGCGAGGCTACTTCAAAAATTGAATAGTGCACGGCAATCTTCATTTTTCAAACTCATCCGTTTTTACATTGAAAATCTGAGTTATTTAAAGACAGCCTGTACTTTTAGCAGGATGGTCGTACTGTACTTTTACTAGGCCAAAACCCCTTCTATCTATGTAGTATCTAATAGGAGACAGCAATCCCCTATCAGCTATCTCATAAGATAAAGTGGTAAACAATTGCAGGACATCTTCCTGCAATTGTTTACCACTTTATCTTGTTGTCACGGCTTGCCTGTTGCTAAACTATAATACACCCGAACGTATTACCTCCTCCTTTTTGGAAGTCGGTCAAAAATTGAATAACTACCTCCATAATGCGATTATCTAGGGAGTTATGTATAAATAATTATACTTATAATATGTATACAAGCTGTTAGTCAATGACGTAATCTAGATTCTAGACTGAGAATATTATGAGGAAGATTTTAGTATCGAAGAAGAAATACTGTTAACGAGTTCACAGTCACGTCCATTAATCAGTTTACCGCAGCAAAACTTTTCATTTACGTTTTTTTCTATTGCTTGGGTTAAAATAATTTTCATAAATCATTAGATATTTTGAGCAATCAAAATAATATCTACACTGAGAATATTATGAGGAGGATTTTAGCATCAAAGAGGAAATACGTGGTTTTTTCTATTGCTTGGAGTAAAATAATTTTCATAAATCATTAGATATTTTGAGCAATCAAAGTATACAAACCTGGGCAATGACTTCGGTAGAGAGTGCCCAATAGGCCTAAGACATAAAATCAATTAATGAAATTGATATTTTGTGTCCAAGTATAATTTGTATCTAGAAACCTACCTAGAAACACACCAGGCCGAAGTTCGGCATGATTACGCCCAGACAATGGGCTACGCGTCTCAGTGGCTACAAAATTTTGTGATTAAATTATAACCTTGTCAAGTAATGATAGGACCTAGTCTATAATCATAAGAACACCACCATCATGCTCATATTCACACGTCATATAAAATCGAGACGGCCGAATAAGTCACGACACCTAGTCTATATTTTAATGGATATAGTAATGTGAGAAACATAATATATTTTAATGGCTATTAAACATGTTAAAAAGTGTGGTAAGAGAAGTGGGTAATAAAAACATTTATACAATACGTCATCAGTTCAGACTCCAGACATTTGTAGTAAATAACGACAAAAACACATAGGCATTTGTATTTAGTAGTAGGTAAGTAAATGGTAGAGTTTTAAAAGTTAGGCACTGTAGTCTGTACCTATGGTCAGAAGATGAGCTTACCTATATCTGCCATTTGCCAATCTCGTCTTTAATCCTTAATAGTAAGGGAAGTCGCGCTCAGTTTAAAAAGCCATTTCATACCGAGCGAAAATCGTTACAATAATAGTATTCCATTAATACATAACAGCTTTGATCGTCAGCCACTTCATAATGAGTGGAATAAAAATTGAGAGCATCTCAAAATTGTTGTTGGGAATCGTATTGAATTGACATTAAAAAGATCCCAATTCGCACCTAATAAAGGTTCATATCTAGATTATACACGTTTAGGATCGGTAGGTGTTATTTTAGTTTTAGTATATAACAACAGATGGCGCTTTTAAAGTAAAATGTATATAATTCTTCTTCACAAATATCATAACTTATATCGCTGGCTGACGGTTTTTCCACCATCGTATTAGCGACTGACGGATTTCTTTATTATTTACAAAGTAGAAACATTCACCTGTATAAATTTTGTACGGTATAAAATGACATTATATTCAAAAAAAATTACATATTCAGTAACGCGACTGACGTTGAATCCCCCGTCTGCAATATGGCTGACGGTGATTTTTTGGTTAAACATGACCTCGATAATCATCCATCAAAGTTTCATTCGGTATAAAATCACTTTTCGCAACTATTTTTTTTACAACTTTGAAATACTCTCAGTTAACATTCCACCACGGGTGCGGCGACTGACGCTGATTATATTGATTGATAAATATTAAGCTACCGCTTTACAAAAATTTGGTCGGTATGAAATAACTTAGCGAACGCTAGCAGTATCTCCCCTACTATAATCTGAGAGCTTGATAATTTTGTGAAAGCGCGAGTGTGTGAAAAATAAAAATGTTTAAGAGATCCTACATATTATATTACCTTCTTACATAGTTATGGCAAGATACTATAATACATTTTGTCAAAAAGTCTCATTCCTTTATTATCAAGGCGAAAACATTTCGTAACTTTAGCACTGCGGTTTGTTCCAAGTACGAAGCACCAACTATTAAAGTAAATACGCGTCTCGAAGGCTACAGTGGGGCAATACAGGATTTCCACATTTTACCGCTCTGCATATTATACCTACTGTTATTATTTTAGATTTTAGAATGATGATGTTTTTCGAATTTGAGTTCTTTGCATTTAGCTAATGCTAATTAGCTCTATAGCAGGACATAAATTATTACATACAAAATATGTAAATATTGATTCATTTGAGCTTTAGCCACATTTTTGCTGAATCATACGTAGTGAAACCAGTAACCATGATTCAGCACTCTACAACTCTACATCATTTCTAATGCTAATCTTAGTATAGTATCAAGACACATCTAATTCTAGACATTCTTTTACTATAGTAAGGTAGCTGCAGTTAGCCCTATAGGTAGAGTTATAAGTTATTACTTATTTCGTCACAGACCTCAGTTGCATAAGAGCGACTCATACACTTTCAATAGACCTAAACGCAGAATTTTACTCAAATTGTACAAATGTGTAGACTAAAATCTGATCTGAATGTGAAAAAGGATCTATCCCAATCTAGGAATATACGATGTATAGCGATTTTATGAAGTTCCAGCTCTAAGCAACTTACTTTGCCTACTAAATTCCTGCTATTTTAGGTACTTACTAACTAACTTATAATCTTACTAATAAACTTAACTAAAAACTTGATTGTGTTGACTTTTAATCCTTACATCGTGGATTCTTGGAAATCTATTGTTATTCTATTGTGTCTCGCTCGCCGGTGAGCTTATGGGGCTTGATGGGTTAAAATGATTTGAGGACTCGCTACCAAATTGGTCTACGCGAAATTCTATAACAAAATATAAAGTAACTTTTACTAATAAACTTTTACTAAATATAAAGTAAATTTTTACTTACTTTATATAAGTACTTATAAAGTAAGCGAGACCTGGTTTCATAGGTTGCTAACTTTATTATTAACACTAATATTATAAATATAAAAGTTGTACGTCTGCTTTTCATCATCAAAACCTGAAATACTTAGAGGTTCAGGAGTTTACAGGATACTTTTGAGCGCGAAAATATTTACGGTTCCCGCGCGAAAAAGCATTTTCTATACGTAAAAGTTACAAGTCCAACGTCTACATAGAAGTGTATATTATGAAACATGACACATAAACACCGTCCTGTGTCACCTCTACGGTCCACCTCGTTACATATTATAACATAATATTACTAACATTATCTGACTGGACTGACCCGCGACCTCGGCCTGAACTTGGCCATGCCCTTGCCGTCTGACCACAGAACGATCATCGATCACAATTCACAGATTTAACAACATTTAACTATACTTTGATCACAATATTCCTCCCATGATCCAACTTTGCTCTCCAGAGTCCAGTCATCCCTAAAAATCAACGAACGCTGAAATATGAAATATAAAAGTACTTACTACTGATACAATATATATAGACTCACTTGTTAGTAGAGGCTTATAATAATAATTATGTTCAATTTCGTTTATAATAAAGTATAACAAATTGACGTGTGCATGATAACTAGTAACTACTTGTTGACGTGATAACGTCTTATAATTCGATATGGGGTGCGCGCACGAAAAACATGACAGTTCATGCGGCGTTACCTCGCTCTGAGGCGTTCCGTTTAAGGCTTGAAGTGCAAGCGAGAGCGCGGAACGAGCGACAAAGAGGCACGTTGTCTCTCAACAACCGTAAGACTTTTAGTCTCGAAACTAAGAGCGCGGCCCACCTGGGCCGCGCTCTTTGTTTCGATGATTATATTACGTATTTCGATGACTTAGAGAATACTTTTGTATGAAGAAGTTTGGTTAGTTATGACATAGTATAAGGAGGGGACTGGGGAAGTAAGTTATCTTCATACAAAGGCACCGCGCGCGGCTTGTATGTGTGCGCCATAGTATCAATGCGTCGCCGCACGCACACTTATTAAAATCTCGGACCGTTTTCGGACCGTACCAGGCGGGGCGAACACTTTACGCTGCACGCCCGCGTCGCGCCACGCCGCGTCAAACGAATCAAAATTAATGTCCAATCATAATTGCAGGAGTAATAAATATTGCTGTGTGTTTGGGTGTTTTAATAGTAATGCAACAATTTCAGAATTGTCTTTGTTTAAATTACCAGTTGAACAGGAAAGGTAAGTACTAGGTACCATTTTTACTTGATGATCAGATATCTACTAACTTCTTTTTTTATTGTATTAGTTTTCTATCACACAAACTTTCCCACTGGAACATAGTATAAAATATAAGAGGATGTTTTAGGTAAGTACTAATTTGCCGCTATTGCTTTGTTTACGTTTAGTAATGCCGATTTCTCTGTATTGTAGGTATATTAATAATAATAATAATATCTATGGATGCTTCACACCACGTCAGTCTGGCCCCGTGCTAAGCACCTGAAGGACTTGTGTTACGGGTACCAGACAACGGAAATATATTTAATACTTTTATACTATACATATATTTAAGATTTTTATTATATGATACACATATTTAATATACATCCATGACCCAGGAACTTTATAAACTTTTTGTTCCGTCGGCGGGACTCGAACGCGCGACCTCCGGCTTGAGCTACCAACGCGCTTACCACTGCGCCACGGAGGTCGTCAAATATATATAAATATATTGTATTGCATTAGCTGTTATTAAATAATAAATAATTAAAACAATAATCATTAAAATATTTTCATTAATTTTAAATTAATATAAAATTTTAAGCTAGCGCTTTAAGCGCCTAAAATTTTATTATAACAAAAGTTACATTATGTGTAAAACAAACAAAAATGTGATTTGATAACGTTCGTCATAACTCATAAGTCATAACCATTGAGATGTAGAGATCAACTACGATAACATGGCGCGCCCCTCCAAATGACTGTATCAAAGTGTGTAGTCACATCCTTATGAAAGTTTGTATGTAGTAAGTATTCAACCAATCACAGTTCACGTAATATTTCAGTTAATGTCACTTATTACCATGATTTGTATGGTCAACTAATCATAATTCATAACTAGCCTACCGCGCAAGACAACGCACTTCAAACGTTTTGAATTTTGGAGGGGTGCGCCATGTTATCGTAGTTGATCTCTACTCATAACTGATAACTTTATACATGATAATACACAAACGCTCTACAATTTCTCCGATCTCAATTACGTAATTTAAAGCTTTTCTCTATTATACTTACTATTGAAAGAAATATACATTTTCATATAAAGAAAAATAAATATAGATTTAAATTTTAAATATTATTGTTGTCTTGCTGTTTACAACTCTAACCACTGAACCACTGTGTCTTCCTAGACATAGTGGACAGTGGTTCAGTGGTTTGCCCGGTTTGTTGCCCGGTTGATAACGCCGCAGGTCGTCAGTGCATCTTCTGGCGCGCACGTTTTTTTCAACGCTTGTCGAGCCGCGGTCATGTTGATAAAAAAAGCGAATAACCTGCCAATTTCCTTAAAAGTTAATTACTAAAAATTAATTTGGCGAGTATTTTACGAAAAAACGTTTTTATATTCAAATATCATAGCTTAGCTTTACATTTCATGTAGAGTTTGACGTAGGTAAGGAGTTCTAACTTCTAAGGCCGACCGGCAGCAGTCTTGGTTAAAATTAATCGCTAGGTTTAATTTAACACATTTTTCTAAAAAATACGAAAAAACATATTAAGTATAGCACCATGTTAGAGTCATTAACTTTAACCCAATCAAATGTAAGCCTAGTGGACTTCAATCAATATAATAATCACGTGTGTCAGTTACCTCCAGTGTAGCCGCGGGCTTAGATCGCCGACCTGCGACTGTTCGGTGATCGTTTAATCACTAATTAGTGCCAGTGGCGTGATAGTCATTATAAATCCGATCGCATCTTCCGTCCTTCAGTCGTCATTAGGAGCCCGCCAGCTCTAGATGACTTTCTCAAACCGTTCAGATGATTCCAATTTTAAATACTTACTTAATTTTAAATTATACTTAATTCAATTTTTGAAAAACTTTTTTGATTTTTTTTAAATTGTTACTGTAATACTTAGGATCTCTTTACTTTTTAAATATGGATTTGTTTAGTCGGAAAACTAAATCTAATGGACACATAGGCACACAGGCGAATGGTGCGCCTGAACTAAAACACAAACTGTAAGTATCCCCTTTATTTTCCAAATTATTAAAAGTAAGTATTTTTAACTGAATTCCTAAAAGCGAGGAGGTTATATATGTTAGGCTGTGGATATTTTTTTCCAAATATAATAATAATAATATCTATGGACGCTTCACACCACGTCAGTCTGGCTCCGTGCTATGTACCTGAAGGACTTACAGTGTAACTTGTGTTACAGGTACCTACCAGACAACGGAAATATTATATTTAACACTTTAACACTATACTTACATATATTTAAGATTTGTATTATGTGACACATAATATTATTTAATACATATCCAGACCCGGGAACATTAAAAACTTTTTGTTCCGTCGGCGGGATTCGAACCCGCGACCCCCGGCTCGAGCTGCGAACACTCAACCAATTGAGCCACAGAGGTCGTCAAATGTCAATATGTAATTATTATTTTACAAATTGCTACATTAAAAAACGAAACAAAAACGTAAATAATAGCCTACCTAAAAACATAAGTACCGGAAGTAAATAGTAAAGAAATTCTTGTTTACGACAGTTTAATGGCCAATTATCTACATCATTGTTTAACAATAAAATTTAATTTTTAAATGTCTGTAATTTTAAAGACATTTTTGACTGACTTCCAAGACCGGAGGAGGTTATATGTTCGGCTGTAATATGTATCTTTTTTTTGTATGTTCCACGATTACTCAGCCGTTTCTGGTCTGATTTTCAAAATTCTTTTTGTGTTGTATAGGGTTTAACTCGAATTTGGTACCATGTTCACAAAAGTGGTGATCTGATGATGGGATCTTTGAGGAATCAAGGGGACTCCTTGAAATTTGTATGGAAACATATAGTGATTTCGATTTTTCTGAAGCATTCGAGGTACCTAAATGCTACCAAAAAGTAAGATTTCACACCAGGTTATACCCTGGATCCAAAGGTACCGAACAGAACTTTTGAATGCTTATAGGTACAGGTTCGGGGATTTCGGCGTTGTTTAACTGAAAGCATAAACCAACACATCAATTTGATTAATCATCATCATCACAACCATAATTATACCATGGTTATCACACTATGACCCAATTATTGGTACTTTTCGTGATATTTTCATAATAATAATAATAATAATAATATCTATGGACGCTTCACACCACGTCGGTCTGGCCCCGTGCTAAGTACCTGAAGAACTTGTATTACATGTACCAGACAACGGAAATATATTTAATACTTTTATACTATTACACATATTTAAGATTTTTATTACATCATACACATCCATGACCCAGGAACTTTATAAACTTTTTGTTCCGTCGGCGGGACTCGAACCCGCGACCTCCGGCTTGAGCTACCAACGCGCTCACCACTGCGCCACGGAAGTCGCTACATTTTGCATCGAAGCAGATGTTTTTGACGATGATTTCACTGTTTGTGGACCGATTTTCGAAATTCTCGTGTTGTTGTATAGGATATAATCTTGATTTTGTATAACAATTACGAAAGTAGTGAGCTGATGATGGGATCTATGAGCAATCGAGAGAAATCCTTGAAATTTATCAAAACGCTCATAGTGGTTAAAATGTTGTTTCTAGTAAGTTAAACATATATTACGAATAAGAGAAATTTCATACGAAGGTGTCTCTTGGTCCAAAGGTACTGAACAGAACTCCTGAATCTTTAAAGATAAAAGTTTGGAAATTGCAGCATCGCTTAGATATTTAGCACAATTTCGCTTACAGTAACATAGAAGTAACCAGTTTAGAAGCATTTACCACAATTTCGCTTACAGTAACATAATATGAATAGTTAACATTCGTAACGGTTATTTACGCATAAAGCCTTATTTTGTAGATACTTAACTAAAAAGAGTGAAATTATTATTTTTAACAAAAAAATTAAAACCGACTTCCAAGGTAAAAACAATAGTAATATTATGAACTAAAAAGTATTAAATAACTCTTACTCAGTGCCTTTTTCCGACCGACTTCAAAATAATGAAGACTGTAGTATATACAGAAATAGTTGAGATTTAGACGAATTCTGAAAAAGGCACTATTAAAGAGTAAGAGTTATTTAATACTTTTTAGTTCATATTACTATTGTTTTTACCTTGGAAGTCGGTTTTCATTTTTTTGTTAAAAATAATAATTTTACAAACATTCTAGTGAACGTTTCAACTACTATAACTATTATCTTATATATAAAATTCTCGTGTCACAATGTTCGTTCCTCCTCCTCCTCCTCCGAAACGGCTTGACCGATTCTCATGAAATTTTGTGAGCATATTGAGTAGGTCTGAGAATTGGCCAACATCTATTTTTCATACCAAAAATTATTTATATGGCAAAACAACATTTACCGGGTCAGCTAGTACATATATAAATATTACATCAATCGTTGCTCTAGTCCAGTGGTTCCCAACCTTTTTAGAGCTACGTTGCCCCTATGGCCTGTTAGAGAAACTGAGTTTACCCCCCCACCAGAGTTGAGAGGCCGCTCTTGCGGATTACAAGTGGTAGCTAACGGTACCAACATTTTCAGATCTCTGTCTGCAATTGTTATAGAATATAGGGAATTCTGTAGCTGTTTTTGTCCAAAATGTACAGTTTATAAAAAATTTCTGCCAATTCATCTATTTTAGGTACCACCACTGTTACCCCTTTAGAATAGCTATTTTATCCCCGCGGGAGTAATAACCCCGAGGTTGGGAACCCCTGCTCTAGTCACTAGTGGCTTAAGTTTGCCTCGCTACTTGTATTCGTTGGTTTGATATTGATGACACATGACAATAAAAAAATGATTTTTAATTAAGTTTCGTTAGGACAATGCAAGCTTTGATTCAAGTTGATAAATTGACAAGAAACTAGAAAGATGATCTCTGCATCGATGGGCATGGCAAAAAGTGAATTAGCTGCGTCCGATCTCTCCTCACTCTCGTAATTTTGTCGGATTATCCCCTCCTGCCTCCACACATATCTATTGGGTTATGAGAGCAAAGGAACAGAGAGCGTCTATGTGTATAGCACATTTTACATACTTACTATAAAAGTGACTCCTGAATCCTGATTTTCAATGAAACTGATCGCCAACCCACAAATGATGTAAGAACCATTATAATTATTATTCAAACCATCGCTAGCCGTGATGACAGTCTGTTAATAGTTACCGTCATCGCCAAACCTTCACGACCCTCAATAAGTAAATGTTGTGTTATGGTGCCAGATATGTGTGCCATACACCATAACATAGTGATACCACCTTAAGTAACATAGTATGATCAATGACATAGTATGATAGATATTTCCCCAATTTCTTCGGTATTGCTAGGTATTTTTTAACACGTTGATAAAAATATAGAATATAATTTTGTACTCTACATTCTGAACTCCCTGAACTTCCTACGATCTAAGAGCTCATAATACATAAAAAATAGAATTTTTTTAATGTATTATGAGCACATTGATCTTAGACGATCCTAACCTAACTCCTTCAAGTTCTGATGATCCTCTGACCGTCACACTTCCTCTTAAGTTCAGGCGAACAGAGAACTCTACATTCTGAATTCCTTTGAGATCCGACGATAGATTGCTCTATATACATTCTGAATTTCCTGAAGTTCAGTTAATTATTTGAAAAGGGTTTAAAATATAATTACATTGTATGCCAAAATTTTATAAAAAAGTATAATAATGTCAAAGCAAATGTCAAAGAGAATATTATAATCACTACCACTGTCCTCCATTATACAAGTACGCTGGACTGATGATACCCAGATATATTTTGTGCCTATTTGAAGCGGAATCAGCTCCCCCAATATTCGGGAAGAGAACTAAATCTGACGTAAATTGCAAATGGCCGCTCAATCGCTATTGGTTGTAGAAACCAAAAATAATAGTATACCTCCATGGTAGAAACTAGTTTTAGTTCCAAGTACTCCCACTACTGCTATCAGCGCCAATATGGCGAATTTCAAACATCATTTTTACGTCAAATTTAGTTCTCTTCCCGAATATTGGGGAGCTGATTCCGCTTCAAATAGGCACAAAAAATAGCTGTCATTTCAAAGGGTATCATTAGTCCAGCGTACTTGTATAATGGATGTCAGTGGTCACTACGTAATATAGTCTCTATCACAGGTCTCTATTGCCATCAAACTGACAGCTTTTCATAAAACTTGCAGGCAAGCTCAAGCAAATAATTAATTTACATTTTGCGTTATAGTTAAATTATTAATTTAAAATATTACTTACTTTGAATTACAAAAGTGATAGTCTAATTTCATGCAGGTGTAACTAAATAGAGTTTAAAAATTACACCTATTATATTTATTTATGCTACCCAATATGTTACCTTTTGATGCTACCAGATAGTTCTTCGGCAACCTACGAATAATAAAAAGTATTGGCAACATAATTTCATTATTAAGAACTTAAGTTTTTTATACAATACCATTTTAGGTAGTATGAACAGTTATTAATACTTACTAAAAACATTAACTAATATTTTTACGCCTTTTTAAAATATGTATTACATTTTTAAATAGCTTTTATACATTTTCTACAATTAAATAACAATTATTACTATCAATTTTTGATCAACTAGGACAGATAGGAGGTCGTCAGCCTAGTGCCATCTGTTATCGCGGCCCGGAAACCGCTAGTGCGGTCAGCATTTTACAGCTGAAAATTTTCCAATTTTCCCAGGAGCGAGACCGCGATGACGGCAGCGCCCCCCGCGCCGCGCGATAAAAGCGGCGCGACGCTCGCATCTGTCAAACAGTCGCTCGCCGCGTTCGGACGACAGTGCACAGACATGGACCGCGACCGCATCGGCGTATGGGGCTCCGGCGACGGCCAGGCCAACAGCCGCCTCTCCGGCCTCGACCGCCTCAAGCACCCGGGACTGAACAAGGTCAGTGCGTTGGCCCAGGTCGAAACGCGGAAGTCGTTGTATTATATCACTCGATCCGATCCAAAACGCATGAAATACAGCTTCAGTGATTTACATGCACTGTTTACATATTTTTGTTTGTCCGATGACGTGTACACGCCAAAGTTCACGCAGAAACAAACGTACATACATAACAGTATTCAGCATTCACGGACTAGGTTATATCGATCACTTGAACAGCTGATTTTATCGGCGTGTAATCCTCATCATCATAAAACTACATGTAAAATATTTTTCTCAAACTAAATATTATATTATTTTATTAGTTCGAGAAAAACAACACTTTGTTATACAAAATAGAGAAAATATTCCGGACAAATACTCGTATGTTATCGCTATATTTAGTGGTGTATACTACACATAACCCTCATTTCATTGATCTTACTTACCCTTGGGCCTTGCCTAAAGTTCTGGTTTTTAAAAGGGGTTGCATAACATAAAAAGCTAACGAAAGTAGACCGTACAACAATCTTTCTACGCGAGAACTACTACGTATAACTTTGTTATTTAGATTTCCATAAAAACTGTTCCATCAAATGAGACCAAACTCAAAATCATTTATTTTCAATAGAAGTTGAACAAAATGTAACATTAATGCAACGAGTAGTTTTGTTTACATTTTATCAAAATTAAATAAAACTAAATAAAAATGTTAGGCACCTACTGAAACGCATAATAATGTTATAAAATATGTTGTGTATATATAAGTCTAATTACCAACCTATTGTTAATTATGTTTACCTCATTAAAGAAAATTTTATGCATTTCCATTTTTACATTAGGTATTTCATTACATTTTTTCTATGCATAATGAAACAGTAATTATTTAGCATTAGAAGTAGATTATTATGCATAGAATATGATGAATGGATTATTATTAAATATATTTATTAAGTTCATCTTATCACGTTTTAAAATATTTAATAAGTACTATTAGGTACCGATTACCGACTCAAGTATGATCGATCCAAAATCACGACAACAGCTGATTTTCCAAAGAGTTGTCAGTTGACATTACATAGTTAATTGCTGATTCAATATTTTAGGCCTTGGGAGCGGAAAAACAACAAACAATAATACCATTTATATGTGAAAAACGTGGCTTCATATTTAGTGGTTAGTAAATCAGCAGTATAAAACTTAACATTTCAGTTCTAGGAACTCTATATTTTTAAGAGCTTTCTTGTTTTTTGAGAAAATTGAAAAATGTGATTGAAAGCAAGAGTTAAATTTAAATAAACGAACACAATTAAAGGATTGAAAACCAGCAAATCATTAAAAACGTCAGGAAAATGAGAATATAAAATAAGGATTTCGGTGGAAGCTCTGATTTTAGGCTGTTTGTTGCTGGAAAAGTGTTGTAATTCATGAAAATCAAATCAAAAAATAATTACATAACTAAAACTCTTTACATTCATGTAAGTATACAAGTATTGTCCTCCTTCGCAGGAGCTGTATAATATTTCCTTTAAATAAAAAAAATCATAACACTCAACTTTTAACGAGTCATGTTGTAAGTCGTGATACCACTATTACATCATGTTTACTCACTTGTTAGCTCAATAAGTCTTGGCTAAACCCAACATTTTGCCTCTTCATTTTCGTGCCGTCATATTTATTCTATCGCATAGATTGTTTATTTGCAATGACAGGACAGGACATAGGCTGTTCAGTGTTCATCGTTTATTTTAAGACCTGTGGCGCGTGCAGTATCTTATCACACCAATGATGCGGAATTGTAATCTCGAACGATAAAATTTTAAATCGATTGTGATTGTTCACATGCAGATTTTAAAATCATTTTATGCTCAAAATCTCTTTATGTACCAACTACCAAAATAATACAAACATAGTGCAAACATACGAGTTTCTTACATATTTTGCGAATTTCTTACGCCGGTTCTTCTCGCCGGGATAGTTCCCGAACCGGTGGTAGGCACCAGTTGTATCAACGTTCTGAAAGCATTTTTTAAAAAATCTATTCAGAAATAAAACAATTTTTATTTATTTTGTTTATACGAAAACGCAGCTCCATAGACCAAAACGGACATACAACTTTTCTGATCATGCAAATAAAAACAGAAAACAAATTTGAGCCTTTACCTTTTATACTTTGTTTATACTATTAAAAATCAATAATTTTCTTTAACAAAATCATCATCAGATGTTTTGCTAAAAATGTATATAAATAAAAATTAATTCAAGTAAATATATAGTCAGGTATATTTAATATTATAGTATATAGCAAAGCAAAGCAAAGAATGAAAGCCGTGTTTATTAATGTTGAAGATGAATTTCTGCCAAGAACCTACAGAACAATCAATTCAATATAAAATAATTTTCTTGTCGGACCTAAAAAATATAAAAAAATCGGCCAAGTGCGACTCGGACTCGCGCACGAAGGGTGCCGTACCGTTATAGAGGAAAAATAAGTCAAAAATTGTGATTTCGCATGGAAGTCCCCATAAATTTTTATTTTATTTAAATATTATTATTAATTATTAAAGTAGACATATTACTAAGGCCTTTATAAAAATTTCAAGTGCCTGGCTGTTGCCATTGTTGATTATGAGCAAAAAAGGCAAAAAATAACATTTGTTGTTTGGGATCCCCCTTAAACCATCGAGCCCCATAAGGATACCGGTGACCACGACAACAATAGAATAACAATAGATTTCCGAAAATCCGCGATCGAAGGATTATTCTTAGTATTTATTGTTATAGCGGCAACAGAAATACACAATCTGTGAAAAATTCAGATGTCTAGCTATAGCGGTTATTGAGTTACAGCCTGGAGACAGACAGACAGACAGACGGACAGACATCGAAGTCTCAGTAATAGGGTCCCGTTTTTACCCTTTGGGTACGGAACCCTTAAAAAGGTAAAGTAGTGTTAGTAACAAATTAAGTAATCGCAATGTTAACGTAAATAGCGATGCTTGGAAGTTGATACGGACTTCCTCAAATCAATACTCTTTAGTCTATACAATGTGCGTCATAACAACTTTAAATACATTATACATTATTGTTGAAGTACCTTTGTAAAGACTACGGACTACCATCTTTCTTCTATTCCTTTATATCGACTTCTAAAGTTCGACTTTTAATAACATGTTCAAATAATATTTGCAAACTCTACATGCAGACTTTATGTAGAAGCAGGAATGCTAAGAACTAAGAAGATACAAATTATAAATGTTATCCATTGCGACAATAAGCATTATCTCTATATTATTTCTACCGCTAGTAAATATTTACACAAATCGACAGCTATCACGTTACAGGTGTTGTTTGTAATAATTAAATCAAGTTACATAATATTTCAATAAACTTAATTAATACGCAGAGCTAGAATATCTTTACCCTAATAAAGTAAGCGAGGTAGCACGTGCAGGTTTTATGTTTACGAGAAGGACCGATGGATAAAATTATCTAATATTGGTTTTATCTTTTCATAAAGCCGGCTTTTTTCTGCTAAACTATCTGTTATCGTCACCATGGTGACATAACAGTGTTAGTTGCATAGTTTTCCTTCGATTTTCCTTAAATAAGTGTGAATTTGTACAATTTATGTTCTGCTTAAAGTTTTAAAAAGTACTAAATGAGTTATAGTTGTAAAGTGTTGCGGCTTTTTAAAAGTACATTACATATTTTGTGCCAACAATAAGTTAACTAGTGCTGTTTAACTTAAAACTTATTAGCAATAATAATATAAATATTTACCGAAGTAATAAATTCGCCGACATAATATTTAATTTATTATACGTTTTCAATATTCTAACAGCTGTTGCTTCTATTATATACAGTTTATTTAAATTGTGTGGATACTTAAGTAGGTACTCTACCTACTTATGTAGAGCTATTTAATAAATTATGTATAGCACGGATTAAAAAAAATACGGATGGAACATTACACTATAAAGAAGTGAAGCATGCAAGGTACGACAATTTCGTCACAATTTCGTTTATTGTACACGTGACCGACACTCACACACACAACTAGGTACTACAACCCGCTGTCATTGTACATAGAGTGACACGCACACATCCTACACGGGCGGCCATTACTATGCTTCACTCGGGATTAGACAAGGTTACATCCGTATTTTTTTTAAATCCGTGATGTATAGGTACGTAGTATTTGATAGTTTATCAATACTTTAATACTGACTGGCACGAGTCAGGAAAGACCTACATACCGTTACAAGGTGGTCTGCGTAATTGCATTGGTTTGACTGACAGACGTAGGGGTCATTTTGACCGGAACCTTAAAGCTTACAGCACCCTGTATTAAAATTCAATTGGTCTAGGAAATTTGGTTAAAGATCTTTAAAAAAACTCCTACACAAAAAGTTAACAGCAAATAAAAATTAGTTTTTGTCTTTTGAATAAACTTTAACCTTATTTTAACACTAAGGATAAGAACACAGCCTATGAAAACCTTTAAATGCATCATAAACGTGACTGTGAATGTGTGATGAGTGATGACTTGATGACGCCGGTTCTTCTCGCCGGGCTAGTTACCGAACCGGTGGTAGGCACCAGTAGTATCAACATTCTGAAAGCATTTTCTTAAAATCTATTCAGAAATAAAATACTTAATTGTTATTTTATTTATTTATTTATTTATTTTATTTATGATGGACTGTAACTTGACTTTCCCAATGGGTTTTCCTGATGGGTATTTTTGAGTTTGTTATTGTTAGTGATGAATCGTAAACTGAAATAAATATCCTCACTGCTGATATTGCTGGTACTTACTTAAGTACGAAAAAGTTGTGTAAAAGTGGTTGTAGTACTTATGTTAAAGTTAAAGTGTATAAAACTTTTTGTAGTATTTTTAACCATAATATATAGTTTTGGCTTCTAGAATTTATTAATTTTTTTATTATTAAAAACTTTATGCACATATAAGTACAAAGGTGGACTTAATGCCCAATGGCATTATCTACCAGTCAACCTTTGGGCGATATATAGTTTAAAATATGTGATGCTCAGTATTTTCTAGCGAGTCACAGTGATGCGTGTAACACACATAGGTATGACATAACTAATATAACTATTCTAGTCATTTACAATAAGGAAAATACAATTTGATTAAAGGTATTTTTGTGTGTTTCAAAATTATTGTCATATTCAAGACATATAAGAATATACTGGAATAAAATGGGAATATAGTATTTTCTAGTGACAACAGCTAGCAATTGTTATTATTTGTTACTTAATTTAATTTAATTTAATTTAATTTAATTTATTTATTGGAAAACAAACAGCATTTTAATACAAGCAACTGTAAATAGTAAAGTAGCACATATGAGCCAATAAAGTTTTCACAGATAAGTATTTCAGTAACATGGATCAACAATTTGTGATACAAAAAGTTCTTGCAACGGTTGACAATCAATAGTAATTATTATAAATAACAGGATGTTAAAGTTTCTTAAGGAAATTTCACACAATTTTATGCATTATTGTTTGAAACAAAAAATATGTACATTATAAGAAAACAACTATATTTCTTTGATTGTGGCAGCAAATTTTTTAAATTTTAAGTTGAATATATCAATTTCATTAAAATTAAGATTATGTTTTTCACACGCTCTCACAATAAAGCGATTCTTAGCATAGTTTGATCTGCACACAGCTGTATCAAATGTTGAGCTACTACGGGTACGAGACGGGCACCTAAATAGAATTTGACTTAGGAGGTATGGAGAATCTATCATGTTGTGGATAATTTTATATAAGAGTATTTCATCTTTTAAACCTCTTCGCTTATACAAGGACAATATTTTAGTTTTGTTAATATTTGTAAACTTGTATTCTAATCTTTTTAGAAATTTATTTTGTATCTTTTCTAACATATCAATATATTTAAAATAACAGGGATTCCAAATAGTTGACGCATACTCAAGCACTGATCTGACTAGCGAGTTATAAAGTATAGTGTATGTTGTTGGTTGTTTAAAATCGTTAGCCTGTCGAAACAAGAAACCAAGAATTTTGAATGATTTGTTACAAATACTACTTATATGATTTGCAAAAGTTAGTTCACGGTCCAGAATTAGTCCGAGATCTTTGACTTCATCGACACGCTTAAGAGTTTTACCAAACAGTGAATAGTTAAATAATGATGATTTCTTCTTCCTAGAAAAGGATATAGTTTGACATTTATCAACATTAAGATGTAATTTATTTTTAGTACAATAATCACATAGGTCATCTAAATCTTTTTGCATGTTAATGCAGTCACTTATAGTGCGAACTATACAAAAAATTTTTTTGTCATCAGCATATAAAAGAACTCTTGAGTGCTTAAAGCAGCTTACCACGTCATTAATGAATATATTAAACATTAATGGGCCAAGATGAGATCCCTGGGGAACCCCCGAAGTGATAGGAACAAAATTAGAAGTGTGTCCTTTAATTGCAACAGCTTGGCTTCTATTACGCAAGTAGGATTCCATCCATCGCAAAAGATCACCATGTATACCGAAATAAGCCAGTTTTTTAATAAGTATTCTGTGAGAAATTTTATCAAACGCCTTTGCGTAATCGGTATAAACGGCATCTACACGGTAACCCTTGTCCATGGCTGTACAGACGTAGTCAATAAATTCGTTGAGGTTAGATTCTGTTGATCTTCCACTAACAAAACCATGCTGGGAGGGGGTAAGGTGGGGTCTAATAAGGGGAAAGATTGAATCGTAAATAATTTTTTCAAAAAGCTTTGGTATAACAGATAATTTAGAAATTCCTCTATAGTTTTTACAGTTATGCTTATCACCACTTTTATGAATGGGGACAACTAGTGATCTTTTCCAGACATATGGTATCACTCCTTGCTTAAGGGACTTATTGAATATTATAGAAAGAGGAAGTGAAATTGATTCGCGGGTATTTTTAAGGAAACATGGAGGAATCATATCTGGCCCACAGCCCTTATTTACGTCTAGATTTTTCAAATATTTTTTAACACTAAAATCTGTTATTTCAACAGTGTTTATGACATTTACATTATTAGGTTCAGGGACATGAAATTGTACGTCCTCAGAGTCACGCTCAAAAACCGACTGAAAAAAAGAATTAAACATGTTACATATTTGAGGACCATTGGAACTAACTTCATCATCCAGGTACATTGTGTCTGGCAGTCCACTTGCAGATCTTTTTGAATTAATAAATGTCCAAAAGGGCTTAGAACTAAATCGAATATTAGTTTCAATTTTTGATACATAAGTACTGTAGCAAGTCTCTTCAAGAGATTTAGTCCAACGACGCAACTCGCAAAAATTTTCATAATCATAATTCCTTCCATATATTTTCCATTTTTTATGGGTCCTTAATTTTTTATTTAGCATTCTGATTAGTTGTTTCGAGTACCATATAGGATAGCGATTTGATCCTGACACGTTTCTCGATGGAACAAATGAATTAATAATATCATTAATTTTTGCATAAAAAATGTCTACTACTGAGTCTAAGTCTGCTCCCGATAAACAAGATTGCCAATCGATTTTAGCAATCTCCCTGTTAATGGTGTCGTAGTCGGCACTAAAAAAGCGTCTTACAATTCGTGAAGCCGGCTGCAAAGAATTACTGGTTAATTGAAAATTCAATGAGATATAAAAACTAGGATGATGACTGTCCTCTGGCAGACAGAGTGGTTCCGTACGCACAACTTCGCATTCACGACTAGAAATGACAAGATCTAAACATCTGTCATTCATATTCTTAATGCCATTATATTGGAACCAGCTATTGAACGACATAAATGCTATTAAATCGTTTACCATATTGCTATTTGTGGGATTTTGAAGGAGCAAAACATTTTTTTCAGTATTAGAAAAATTCCACATTGCATCTTTTATGTTAAAGTCACCCGCCAGTAGAAAAGAATCGTCTGTAAAATCCATAGTTAAGTCCGATATATACTCATAAAATGTAAGACAAGACGATTCATGATGCCGGTTCTGAGGGAAGTAACAACAAAACAATCTTAGACATTTACTCCCGTCCAGTACAATAACGACATTAGTGATATCAGCATTAGGTATGTCAGGTAATGGTCGCGAGCGCCGCATATCGACAGTTAGCCCTTTTCGGACGGCTATCAGTGTACCGCCACCTCTCGTTAGCCCTACACGTTCGTAATCCCGATCATTACGATATACAGTATACCTAGGGTCGACTAGCTCGCAGTCTGATATACCCGGGAGCAGCCAAGTTTCGCTTAAACAAACAATGTCGTAGTCATTTTTTAGGATACTTCTATACAATTGGCTCGTTTTGGATCTCAAACCTCGTACGTTCTGATAATAAATGCTAATATTCATAGTGAGTTAATAACGTTGATGCCTTAATAGTAACTGCAACTACATTTTTAATAAAGTGTGATTCATTAGTTATTGAAGTATAAAACATTTTGCTACTAGTGATTTTCCAATGTTGCAATACTAAATGTGAGATGTGTATCAAAACATATTCCAAAAATAAAATGTTAATCTGTCCTAGTATATCCAGTCGCTGCCACAAGCAAGTAACAATAACAAATAACATTAAGGTAAGACTATAACAGTGATTTTCATACTTTTCGTGTAATTCAAAATAATAGGTTTCGTAAAATAGCAATTCAACGTACCAGACTGTAAGAAAAACAAGATTACCTATAATTATAAACTGCCGAAAGCAATACAATATCCTACGAATAGTTTTATTGCTACCATAGTATCCTTCATAATATTTATTAGATTGACCTAATTCAAAACAAAAGGTTACCACAAACACAAATATACAATAATCTACAAGAATTATCTGAGTGTTTACAACACATTTCTGCCAAAAGTTATACTCTATTGCAAAGTTAACTAAACAAGTATTACAATTCTTTATGTTACTATGAATTCTAGTGAGTTTTAATTTTGAATAAAATATTCTTATAGTTACAAATGTCAGATCGATGCATATTAGTAGCAGAAACTGAGTTATAACAAGTAACTTTCGCCATAAATAATATGTAATAATATAAATTACATTTAAACTTTTACTGCAAAGTGCTAAAATATTTATATGTTGTGATAATTTTTTTAAACCTATCAATTTTAAATACGAAACAACGCCTATCGTAGTTCTTATGTAATTTTCTTTAAACAATCTTCAGAAGTAATATGAAATACCGGTGAATTTTCAGATTTTCGCACCATGACCGTACAGTTTTTAACCCAAATAAAAGCCCACTTTTTTTCCTTCACTCTTCTTTTAGCCTCTGCAAAAAGTGCTTTATTTGTAGGAGATAAATGGTCATTGCAATAAATACGGCCAGTAGATCCGACAAAGCCTATATCACTTGTTTTGAGATTCTTCAACTTACGTACTGAGGATAGGAACTCATCTTTCTTATATCTAGCTAAAAATTTAACTATAATTGGCTTTGGCCTCTTATCACTAGTATCATTTTTTACAGCAATGCGTGTGACAAAGTCAATATCGTTCTCAACGTTCAGCTGGAATTCAGATTTTTCAGCCAGATTTTTAAGTATTTTAAGTAAATTCTCATCTCTGCGCTCGGGAACTCCATTGATTTGAATGTTAGATCTTCTTACCCATTGCTCATTTCTACTATTACATAAAGCAATGTTGTTAATGTTAGACTTTAGGTTTTCAATTTCCGACTTGAGAGCTAATTTTTCTGTGGTCAACTCATTAATTTGCTCCTGAGCAGTGACAAGAGAGGCCTCCATAATAGATATTTTTGACTCATAGTTTCCAATTATGGTAGAAAAGTGTTCTAGTTTTTCAGTAAAGTGTGATTTTAGCGAATTAATAGCATCTGACAGAGTATCAAACCGGAGATTTATTTGACACATTAAAGAATTTGCATCAATATTGATAATAGATTGCGGTTGATCAGCTGATGTTTCCACAGTAGATTGGGTAGACTTGTTCGCTGGGCTCGTTCCCAAGCCTTCAGCCACCCTTTTTGATTGTTTACATGTAGAACACTTCCATTTCGCTTTATTCATAGGCAAAATCTTTTTGTAATCCGCGTCATTCAATCCCACACAAATGTAATGATAGGCTGCTTTGCAAGATGCACATTTTAGGGACTCTTCAATACTGAGATTGGAAGCACATATTTTGCATTCCATTATAGTTTAGTTAAAGTCCTGTTAATTAAGATGACTCAGCAATCGGCACACGAGATACTCGCGAACCAAAGGTCTTAAGTGCCAGGGAAATACGCGGCGCTTACGCGTATAATAAACTGATCGAGTTCACTTGAGAAAAAGTTACCTTAACACCATTAATTTTGTTGAATTTATATTCACAGTGATTGCTTATTAAGTTTCTCGCACTTGTATCACTAATTCCATGCGAATATAACACTTTTACTAATTAATTATGAATTATTTAGTTAGCACGTAATGTTACAACTTCGGCGGTCTACCCTCTTTTTTGTAAAAGTATATTTATTAAGCTTTTTGTGTCACTTCGAGGTGAGGTGATTAGAACAAACTTCTAAACAGCACTTATTTCATTTTCATTTTTTTATTTTAATTTTTCTACAGACAGTGTGCTAGAAGCGCAAGCATAAAATACTTGGACTGGATTGCAATTTATCTTGAGCTGTCTATAGCATTTAGGATCTAGTGTTGAATTGAGAGATGGTCTATACTGTATAGACTTGTAAAACTCAATTGGATGGAACAATAAGGCAGTTCTAGTGGATATTCTACCATCTACGATAGGAATGTATGTCATTTTGTACAATAATAAGAAATATACAGGTGTAGATTTAAATCGAGGGCATCTACACTCGTGAGCTATAAATGTTTTTAATTAATGAAATGATCATTAGTGAAGTAATTGATAAAAAATAGCATAACCATTAGAACATGTAGTGCGACCATGAAACCTCGGTGGAACAGGACAGGGGTTCCCAAAGTGTGCGACGCGACGCTCTATATATAGACTTAGCATCAATAATGGGCACAGTAGCAATGCAAAAGACCAGAATAATTGTTGTTTTGCCCTAGTATATATTATAAAAAAAATTATTATAGTCTAGGGCAGCCATTTTAAGCGTACCGAATGTAACGAAGGGCGTCGCTAACCGGAAACAACACAAAAGTAAAAGCAAAATGATATTCTGTTTCTTGCTGAGGAATTAGGGTCTATTAACCTCACCACAATTAAAATACCGTATTATCTAAATGAAAAACTAGGTAGTAGCTTTGAGTTTAAATACTCTTCTTGAACGCCTGCAATAAGTTAAAAAGATTGGGAGCCTCTGCACTAGAGGCAGATCTTTGCAGGTGCGGCGTTATTGATTAACAGGCTAGCATTGTGACTACTGTCGTACAGTGCCGTAAATAGCCTTTTTTTGCGCCCTGTGCGAGCTTCTATAACTGCGCCCTTGTTTTTTTAGGGTTCCGTAGTCAACAAGGAACCCTTATAGTTTCGGTCTGTCCGTCCGTCTGTCCGTCTCAGGTCTGTCTGTCTGTCTGTCTGTCTGTCTGTCCGTCCGCGGTTTTGCTCAGAGACTATAGGACCTGCAAAGCTGTAATTTGGCATGAATGCACATATTAGTGATGCCGACAAAATGGTACATGAAATCTTTAAAAAATATTTTTTATGGTACCTTCCCTACACATCAAGCGGGGACGAATTTTTTTTTTGCGTCCACCCAATCCTGTGGGGTGTCGTTGGATAGGTTTTTTAAAAATATTACGAGTATTCATAGATCATTTTCCGATTTAGGGATCCGTTTGTGAAATATTAAGTTTTAAAGTGGAAATAATCGTTAGAGTCCAGTGTCTCCCCCTTCTACCGGCTAAACGGTTGCTTCTGGAAATGTGAAAAAATTCACGGGAGTAGGAAATCTGCTGAATTTAAAAGGAAAACTATCACGGCTAAGAAGACTTCATAAGTTATCTATCGATACTAATATTATAATTGGGAAGAGTTTGTTTGTTTGAACGCGCTAATCTCAGGAACTACTGGTCCGATTTGAAAAATTATTTCAGTTTAGATAGTCCATTTATCGAGAAAGGCTATAATATAGGCTATATTTTATGACGCTAAGATTAATAGCAGCGTAGAAATAGAGAAAATGTGGAAAAAAACGGGGGAAATTATTTGAACGCGCTAATCTCAGGAACTACGGGTCCGATTTGAAAAATTCTTTTAGTGTTAGATAGCCCAGTTATCGAGAAAGGCTATAGGCAATATTTTATGACGCTAAGACTAATAGAAGTGAAGAAATAGAGAAAATGTGGAAAAAACTCGGGAAATTGTTTGAAAGGGCTTATTTGAACGCGCTAATCTCAGGAACTCCGAACTACTGGTCCGATTTGAAAAATTCTTTCAGTGTTAGATAGCCTAGTTATCGAGGAAGGCTATAGGCCATATTTTATCACGCTAGGACTAATAGGAACGAAGAAATAGAGGAAAATGTGGAAAAAACGGGGGAAATTATTTGAAAAGTCTTCTCACGAACTACTAGAGCATTTTTTCTGTTATTTGGATCAGATAAGTAGACCACGTGAAGGATGATAGGCTTTTTTTGTGGACTGATTTTTCTGTGAAGTATCTAATTTACGCGGGCGAAGCCGCGCGGAACGTCTAGTTGAGTAATATTTGATCAACTAAAAAAATTGTAGTATAAAGGAACTTCTCGTTCAAATTCCTTTAAAAGTAACTGAGATGATGTTGTTAGTAGTGTAAAGCACGTTATAAATATACATTCATTGACCATACACAATTTTTAAAAAAACTAGTGGTACTACGGAACCCTATATTGCGCGTGGCTCGACACGCACGATAGTGTTTGTCTCACGAGTTAAGACAATGATATTGTTACGTGCTATGGGTTCGAGGATTCGGAGAGAAAGACCTGGTGACTCTCTTGAAGACTTTATTCACAAACACTAGCTCACACAAATCACTAAGTCCAAACACTAAGCACTAGATCCAAATCACTGAGCACTATCACTGTCCTAGGTCGTAGCCGAGTTGTCGGTTCACTATCACAATCACTCACTATTGATCACTTGTTTTCACTTTTGAAGTCGCCTTGATGATCGCTCGGATCGAACTGAACTGACTGCCGGCTTGTTTACCTTTTATATGGCCCGCGTCGAATTCTGGAGCGTTCTATTTTGGATTGTTTACGTAAACACGCAATCACATAAACAAGGGTCGGGCTTTTCTAGAAGGTACGCGCAACTGTCGCGCGCAGGTAAACAACTGCCCGTATTCGTAATACGTAAACAACTTCCCGTATCCGTAACACTACTCCCCTCTTAGAGATGCTCGTCCCGAGCATCGTTGTTACTGCCATGATAACGTGCCAAACGGTCTATGTGTACCACTTTGAATGTGCCTCTTGGTGGCTTTTGAATCCTGTAAGTCACATCATTCAATCGGGTAACCACTTTATATGGGCCGTCCCACTTGGTCTGCAACTTTGGAGATTTCCCTTTTCGGCGAGTTGGGTTATGCAGCCATACCAGTGACCCTTCTTCGAAGCCGCTCGTGTTCGCTTTCCGGTCGTATCTGGTCTTCATGTTCTCACTTGACTGTAACCCATTTTCCCGAACCATGGCGTGTATGTAGTGCATCTTTTCCCTTAAATCGCAGACATAGTCTGGTACGGTCTTTGGTTCCTCCGGTGACCCTCCTGTCAAAAGGTCTACTGGAACTCTTAGTTCCCTACCATAATTGACATACGCCGGGGTAGCTTTTATGCTTTCATGCTCGGCGGTACGGTACGACAGAAAGAAGAGTGGTATATACTTGTCCCAATCTTTTTGTTTGTCATCTACTAATTTCGCCAAATGTCTCTCAAGGGTCTGGTTAAATCTCTCGACCATTCCATCAGATTGTGGATGGTACGCGGTGGTCCTCGTCTTATGCATTCCCAAAATTCTGCACACTTCCTGGAAGACCTGCGATTCGAAGTTCCTGCCCTGATCGGAATGGATTTCGAGAGGCACACCAAAGCGAGATATCACTTCCTCGACCAGCTTAGAAGCAACTGTTGTAGCTTCCTGGTTTGGTATGGCGAACACTTCGGGCCATTTGGTGAAGTAGTCCATGACAACCATAAAATACTTGTTTCCCGATTCCGTTACAGGAAATGGCCCAGCCACGTCAACTGCAATTCGTTCCCACGGTGCGCCAACGTTATACAAGCGCAGGTTCCCACGGCTCCTTGTCTGTGGTCCCTTGACTGCAGCGCAAGTTGTACATTTGCGGCACCACTCCTGCACATCATCTCGGCAATGCAACCAGTAGAACCTTTCTCTCACTTTTGTTAACGTCCTCTTGACACCTAGATGACCTCCTGATACGCCATCATGCATTTCACGGAGAACATCCGGTACTCTCGTTCTTGGGACAACTATCTGAAGATGGAACTCTCTGCCGTTAGTCTTCTCCCATTTTCGGTAAAGTATTCCATTTTGAAGTATCAGACTGTCCCATTGCGCCCAGTACGCCTTAGTGGCAGCGCCAGTGGGTGCAACCTCACTCCAGATTGGTTTTTCGTTACCTCGTTTCTTCCATGTGATGATGTGTCGTAGGTCGTCATCTGTTTCTTGAGCCTCCCTCATAGCATCATTCTCCCATGGACCCAAAGGACTTGTTTTCGTTAACTTTAATGTCACTTCATTAGATTCCTGCTTAACACAATGTTTGCAGTCCTCTGAACACGGTCTTCGTGAAAGTGCGTCGGCATTCCCATGCGCCTTTCCGCTGCGGTGTTCCGTCTTGAAGTCGTACTCCTGGAGTTGTTCAATCCATCGAGCTACTTGGCCTTCTGGGTTCTTGAATTGCAGTAGCCACTTCAACGCTGCGTGATCAGTTCGCAGTAAAAACTGTCTGCCGATGAGATATTTGCTGAAATGTTGTAGCGTCTTTACAACAGCCAAGAGTTCTCTTCTTGTCACACAGTAGTTTCTCTCTGGCTTAGATAAAGATTTGCTGAAATATGCAATCACAACTTCTCTTTCGCCCTGCTTTTGAGATAACACCCCTCCAATGGCCGTGTTGCTTGCGTCAGTGTCGATTATAAACTGACCTTCAGGTTGTGGATACCCCAGGATTGGTGTTTCACACAGATGTTTCTTCAGTTTCTGAAAAGAATCTTCAGAAGTCTCGTCCCACATAAACTGTCGTTTATCTTCCGTCAGCCGATGTAATGGCTTGGCTATCTCTGAGAATCCCTTAACAAAACGCCTGTAGTAGGAGCATAGGCCGAGAAATGCCCGCACTTCGGTTTTGTTCTTAGGGGTTGGCCAATTTTGAACTGCTTCCAGTTTCTCCGGGTCCGTCTGGATTCCATCACTGGAGATGACATGGCCGAGATAATTGACCTTACTCCTGAATAAACGACACTTTTTCGGATTCAACTTTAACTTGGCCCCCTCTATTTTAGCGAAAACTCGTTCTAAGTTTCGCAAATGGTCTTCGAAGTCGCGGCCAACAATGATGACGTCGTCCAAGTAGACTAAGCAAGCCTCTCCAACTAAGCCTGCCAGTACACGCTCCATGAGTCGCTCAAATGTGGCAGGTGCGTTGCACAATCCAAAGGGCATGACGTTAAACTGCCATAAACCTTTACCTGTGGAGAAAGCTGTCTTCTCCTTGTCTTTTGGATGAATTTCCACCTGCCAGTATCCAGATTTCAGGTCCAGGGTCGAGAACCATTTCATGCCACTCAAGGTATCCAGAGTGTCGTCGATTCGAGGTAATGGATAGCTGTCCTTCTTAGTGACATCATTGAGACGCCTGTAGTCCACACAGAATCTTGTGCTGCCATCTTTCTTCTTCACCAACACAACAGGTGAGCACCACGGACTTGCAGACGGTTCAATAATCTTATGCCTTCTCATGTCCTCCAAAAGGCCTTCAACTTCTTTTTCCTTTGCAATAGGTATCCGTCTTGCTCGTTGACGAATTGGGTTCTCGCTTCCGGTATCTATCCTGTGCTGAACCATCGACGTTCTTCCAAGGTCGCCTTCCTGACTGGAGAAGATATTCGCGTGGCGTTGTAAAAACTTCTTAGCTTTCATGCTCTGCGAATAAGTCAGATTACTCTTGCAGTCGTCGAGTAGCTCAGTCACTAATCCGTAGTTGCTGCTTGCTTGGGAGACAACGGTTATTGGGGCTTCCTCCGCGTCAGCCAGTACACGCCTCTTAGTCCTGGCTGAAGCCCCCTGCTTCTTCAGCTCCTCTACTTGTTGCTCGAGCCTTTTCATCCTTGACATCTGGGTCTCCTTCTGCGGGCAGTTGAGCTGAAGATGGCCCCTCTTCCCGCACTTATAGCACATGGCTTCAAATATTTTCCTTGCAGGAGCCTTTACTTCGGAGACCTTGCGGATCTTATGGGTCTGCTGTATCTCATGGCGAACAGCCTCGACCTCCAAAGCATGCGCCAACGCTTCCTTTAGCGAGGTGTGGTGACGTAGCCTTACTGCAGCTCTGACCTCCAGATCCCTGATTCCGTCGACAAATGCTTGTACAATATTCGTGTCGACCATTTTGGAATCGGCTCCTGGGTGTGCCTTCTTGACGAGTTTTTCAATTTCCAACGCCCATTGCTGTAGTCCCTCTCCTGAGCGTTGGACTCTGTCGCGAAGTTGAGCACGGAACACGTGCTCCAGGTGTCGCTCCCCGTATCTGGATTCAAGGGCCTCCATCAGGTCTTGGAACCCCTTCCCTGTATGTGCTTCTAGGACCGACAAAGCTTGCCCTCTGAGCGCAACAGTGAGAGCGGTCAGGCATTGTTCGTCAGTCCATCCGTTGGCAGAAGCAACCGTCTGGAATTGCTGACGATAAGCGTTCCATGAAGTAGTACCGTCGTATGGTGGCACTTTAACTCTTGGTCCTTGTACCACTTGCACCACTCCGGTAGTTCCACTTGACACCGCCACTCCTGTGGTTTCCAGGCGCACTACTTTCTTCTGAAGTTCAGTGAGGCCGGTTTTCACATTTTCCACATCCAATCCTAACCCCGTCACTCGTTCGTCCATTACGTCGACATCTTTACGAAGCTTTGTCACCGTGTCATTGACATCCTTTATAGCTCCAAGTGCTTTTTCTTGGAGGACTTTTTGTTGCTCTTGTGACTCCTGCAAGGCGCTGAGCTTGCGGTCTTGTGCCTCCATCATTGCCCTTTGAGAATCTTGCAAAGCCTGAATTAACCCAATTATGCTTTCCAATTGAGGAACCATTTGAGGGGCCGTAGAAACTACGGGCGATGCCTGGTGGCTGGAGCCAGTAGACGGAGCCCGGTGGGCGGGGCCAGTGGGCGTGGCCTGAGTAGTCTGGTGGGCGTGGCCAGTAGGCGTGGCCACGCCCAAAGTGGGCGGAGCCTGGGGGGCGTGGCCAGTGGGCGGGTCCCGGTGGGCGGAGCCAGTGGGCGGGGCCTGTCCCTCAGTGGGCGGAGCTTGGTCCCCAGTGGATGTGGCCTCCGCAGCCCGTTGCGCCCTTGTTCTGACACTTCCCTCGAAGTCCTCTCTCGGAGTCAATGGCATCTTCCAAATCTCACTTCCGACACCAGTTGTTACGTGCTATGGGTTCGAGGATTCGGAGAGAAAGACCTGGTGACTCTCTTGAAGACTTTATTCACAAACACTAGCTCACACAAATCACTAAGTCCAAACACTAAGCACTAGATCCAAATCACTGAGCACTATCACTGTCCTAGGTCGTAGCCGAGTTGTCGGTTCACTATCACAATCACTCACTATTGATCACTTGTTTTCACTTTTGAAGTCGCCTTGATGATCGCTCGGATCGAACTGAACTGACTGCCGGCTTGTTTACCTTTTATATGGCCCGCGTCGAATTCTGGAGCGTTCTATTTTGGATTGTTTACGTAAACACGCAATCACATAAACAAGGGTCGGGCTTTTCTAGAAGGTACGCGCAACTGTCGCGCGCAGGTAAACAACTGCCCGTATTCGTAATACGTAAACAACTTCCCGTATCCGTAACAATATTCTACTTATACAGATCTGTTACGTTCATACTATTTTCCGGCTTAAATCTCTTCCGAACAATTTTCAAATTCAAAATTGGACTTTGACAGATAAGTGAAACAAAAGATACGAAATGCCATTTACATAAAAGAGACAGACTATATAAAAGCTACGACCCAATTGGGTCGTATTTGAGTTTTCACAACGCGCGGGGTAGTAACATATCTGCTTTGAGTTTTTTATATAATATCATTGAGTTAAGATAATAATAATATGGCAGAGTATTTTAATGCGAACCATACCAAATAATAAACAACCTAATATACTGGTCTACTGGTTGTCAGTCGAAAAAGGAGTTTCAGGACCCAATAAATTGAATACACGACATTCTCGCACGTCGCTAGAGCGGAAAATTGGAAAAGCTCTAGCCGTTTATTCAGTGACGTTCATTTAATTTAGAATAAATTGTATATAAAAACAAAGTTGAAGATATAGCCCCCTCCATATTGTAAAGTCCTATTTATAATTTTATAAAGAAAGCAGAAAATTTAGAATATCGTCGCTCCTTTCGAAAGTCGCGAAGAAGTTAGAATACACCGAATACACAAAGGAAGTAGGAAGCATGGAGAGAGACTGGTGGCAACTGACTCCGCGACGCGAGCTGTACTCGGTGCCGGACTGTCTGGCGTCATACGACTCGAGGGTACCTACTATGCTTATTGCTCTACCTACTGCTTAGTGATTAGTCTATACTGTCTATACTCTATAGCAGGGGTTACCAAGTGGGCCGTGGAAAGGCAAGAGGGGCGCCCTGAGTATATCCTCCATCATTATCCTGAACCACAAATATTATAAAATAACATTATAATATTAATTAAATATGTATAGAAAGTAGATGATTACATATTTCTTTATTATTATTATTTGCTTAACCTAACTATTTTATTTATTTATTTTATTTTATATTCAGAAGGCTTACAGACTAATAACTTAAATAGCTAGTAAAAATAATTCAGATAACCAAATAGCTAATGACAAGCCTCCACATATATGTAAGAAGATAATTATACAAGTTAGCAAAAATGTGTCGAACTATAATTATTAATCTTAGAGTATATTATAAACTAATTTGATAAGATAAAGACAAATAACTTAAATACAAGAGAAAAGAAAAAAAAAACAATATATATGAAAGTTATGAGAAAATTCAAATAATAATATTATGTACTTCAAATACAATCACACAATACTAATCAAAGAATGAATTTGCCAATAGTCGTTTTACAACGTTAGATTTAGTACAAAATAGGTCAATATCCATGTCCTGCGATACTTTATTAAAAGCATAAGTGCTTCGAAAGAAAAATGCATTATTTCTATTATTAGTTGTTGCAGAAGGTACATCAAGTAGAGACCGGTGACGAAATCCTTGTCTGTTGGTTCGTAAATTTAGTTTTGAGAGTAATTCAGGGCAGTCGATGGATCCATTAGCTATGTTAACTAAGAAACTTATGTCACTGATTTGACGCCTGAGTTTAAGTGGCAAAAAATGATACCTTCTGCAGCGTTGGGAATAGCTATCTGAACATTGCTGTGCCTTATAATCGAGGTATCTCAAAAATTTTCTTTGAACACCCTCAATACGTGAACGATAAATTTAATATTGGGGATTACAGACTTGAGACGCATACTCCAGGTGGCTACGTACGAAAGAACAATATAAAATTTTGATGGTCTTAATCGATCGGAAGCTAGTAATATGCATTAAAAGTGTTTATTGATTATCTTTTCCTAATCGGTATAGGTAGAGTAGGGCCGGGCGCCATGACAAAATATTGTGACGTGTTGCGCCGCAGACTGAAAAAGATTGGGAACCCCTGCTCTATAGAGTCTAGAGCAGCTATCCCCAACCCGCGGCTCGCGGGCTGCATGCGGCCCGCGAGCCGCGCCGGGGCTTCATCAATGGCCCGGGTGCTACTACTACTACCACCGGCAAAATAATGTAAAGTCGTGAAATCTTTTCTACTTTTAAATCGTAATTTTTGAAGAAGGTTATTTTTTCACCCTAATTTTGTGGCGGCTCGCGAAACCGTTAGAATTGGATGAACGAAAAACTAAAAGGGTGGAAATCTAGAGATTGAAGTAACGGTGAAGTTTGCATGATGCATCCTATCTGACCTCTATTTACCCTACGTTGCGTTCTCTACTTATAAGTAAATAGTATTTTTATGAATATTAAAAAGTAATTTAATAGATAAAATTAAATATTACATAACAATGATATTCTACATTAAATACAGATCTGTTACGTCCATACTATTTTCCTTACATCTCTTCCGAACAATTTTCAAATTCAAAACACAATTCGAAACACGCACGACGTCATTTTCAATTTATTTAGGTAAGAGTGTACGGCACGTTTGTGACTGCGCTAAATAACAGACGACCCAATTGGGCCATCTTTGAATCTTCACAACGCGCGCGGTAGTAACATATTATCTGCTTTGAGTTTTTCATCATTGTTACATAAACTCAGAAACTTATTTATTTTGCTCTAATCTCTATTAACGATATTATTAACTATTGTATAGAGAATTAAAAAAAATATATAACTTAGACATTATTATTTTTTTAAATATATTTTTCATGGGTCAAAAGTACCCAAATTTGAGATTTTTCGAACCTTTAAAAATTCATATCTTTAAAAATATTAACTTTATCGTGAAAAGTCATAGGACCTTTTTTATTGGTATTTCAATAAAGAATATAAAAAAATTTGTCCGCTTGAAAAACAACAATTCCTTGCAATTGTTTAAACAATGTTTGTTTAAACAATATGGCACTGGGTTGCACCATGGCAACATGCATTTATATCATCAGGAGGGCAATTTGAAGAGGATCGCATAAAAAATTGAGGTGGAATAGTTTCCGGTACTCATGCGCCGACTCGTTCTAGTCTAATTGGTATTTCTACTCGTACAAGTACGCATGTTTTTGCTATTGAATTACTTGTATGTAATTACGACGTAAGTCGTAATATCACGGTCACTTGCAAATTGGCGGAGTGTGGCACGATCTTTCGTCACACATCCGCCACACCTCACCTCCCGAAAGATATCGTACTCGTTTCTAGAGCTAGCTTACCCAAGTAATTAGTTTTTTTGGTTACATCCAACGCCTATTTCTAGAGAGAACTTATTATAAGAACATTTAATATTACCTAACATTTATTTAGGCGGTCTAAAATCTAGTTTAAAAAATTTAACCTGTCCTTAAAATATTCTCACGCGACGGTGAACCGATTGTTTTATTTGATAACAAATATTTTTTGCTGCCTCGTGTGAGCATTAGCATAGTCAGCTCACAGCTGAGCCAAACAAAATCAGAAGTGAAGGTCAAGCAAGCACCTTGTGAGTTGTGACGCCACGCTCAGCTGACAACTCGCTGATTTTCTTAACTCTCCGTGTGTAGTTGTGTACTCTACATTTTTTGTATTTTCTGTACATAAAATCTCTACTGCATTCTATTTCTGAAAATATTGTACCCAGGCACTTTGCTTACATAGGTACTATTTAATAGAGCCGACATTCCCATAGTTTTGACTTTTGGCTAAGATAAGCTCGCTTCCAAAGCTTATTTTATGCATAATGTAAATTAATGATAAGGTCTTCTTAATTATTATTTTTATCAAAAATTATAATTTAATTAATTATTATTCTTCAGAATTTTACTCTCCAAATGACGCACGATCACTTTTGATTTATTATTAAACTTGACGCTTACGTCAAGTTTAATAATGAACGACACTTAAGTCGTTCCTCTACAGATAGCTTAATTACAAATTAGTTAAAGTATTTGAACTCGAAGGTCTCGCCAAGTAAACTGCTACAGTTCAAATCTGAAATAGTTTGCGTTGGCGTTTAATTAGCATTTCGGCAAATGTTTCGTTTGCAATTCGAATGGGTAAATATTTGTGGGTCGCGGAGCTAAAATGCGGACTAACTAGTTACAAAATTTATTTCATATTTTATAATCATTATCGTCCAAAATCTACAAAATATTATAGTTTTTCCATTTTAATTAAAATTTACGCAAGAATTACGATTTAAATCATTGGTATTCCTAGATATAATCAGCAGGATATTCCGATCGCGGAGTACGTAGACAATTTTACTGTTATTAAGTTCCTATCGAGTACCTATATCTAGTCTATTCTTCCTACTCCTCCTATTTTCTTCTGATTAATTTCGTCGCGGGTCCCAAGACAGCTTTAGCATGTCCCTTGGGCTCCCTGAGATCATATCAAAGGGTTTTCGTGGTTGGATACCGCTGTCGATCCTGGCGACACAGGAGATACAGTGGTGGGAATGTGTGGTGGGCCAAAGCCCCTTTAAAAAATATATCTAGTCTAATGAAGGAGATTAGGGGTGAATTAATAAATCCATACTAATATTATAAATGCGAAAGTGTGTCTGTCTGTCTGTCTGTTACCTCTTCACGCTCGAACCGCTGAACCGATTTTGCTGAAATTTGGCATGGAGATTCATTGAGTCCCGAGAAAGGACAGGATAGTTTTTATCCCGGGAAAATGTACGGTACCCGCGCGATAAACGAATTTTGGCGCAACGAAGTTGCGGGCGTCATCTAGTAGATAATATAGTTTAATGTGCTCCACGCCTGTAGAGTATGGTAGTATGATATCCGCATTTTTTCTTTTTAAATATCTTACCCCATCTAATTTAACATTCTCTCCCCAGGGTATGGCGTTCACGATCGAGGAGCGCCAAGTGATGGGCATTCACGGCCTGCTGCCTCCCCGTGTCAAGTCGCAGGAGGAACAGGTGCAGCTGTGCAAGCTCTCCATCGAGCGGTACGAGGACCCACTCAACAAGTACATCTACTTGATGGGATTGCTGGTAAGAAAAGGGACAAACCTTCATAAAATTATCAGTGCCGTAAATAGAGCGGTGCCACCGGTGCCCAGGCACAGGGCGCAGACACTGTGGGGGCGCAAGAATGGCCAGAGTCAGACCAGGGAGGCCTGTGGCCCTGGAAGCATTGTTCTGGGTACCTATAATATCTATAAAAATAAGGGCGCAGTTATAGAAGCTCGCACAGGGCGCAAAAAAGGCTATTTACGGCACTGAAAATTATTATAGAAAATGTTTTATAGAGGTTGCGGTTATTACTACCATCTACGAATATGCTGTTTTTGAAAACATTTTACAATATGTATAAATAAATATACCTACCCAATCATTCTAACTGAATATTAAATTTGATTGTCTGCGAGTCTACGAGAAACATATTTTTTTCTTACTACGAGTAATTTTATTTTTCTTTCTATGTTATATTCTTTCTATTAGTTCTTTCACACTGCTAGTGTTTTCAAAGCCCTGACTTGTGAGTGTGAGTTTTTGTCACTCCTCAGTCCTCACCGAAACGCTGAATCTACTATCTAGTAGTAGTGGACACAATAAGGCTGCGTTTCCACCAGAGATGTGTTGCGAGGAATGTATTTTTGAAAACCAATAGAATCTCTTCATTTTCGTGACCTCGCTCAGCGCAGCGATTTTATTGGATCTTAAAAACATATTCCTCGCATCACAATTCACATCTCTGGTGGCAACGCAGCCTAAGGATGCTTTTTCAATCCCAGAATTATATGTGACAAAACTAACACTCAGCCCTGAGCATTGAATACATATTATTAGTAACCCTGAGGCCTTTAATAGCTACTTACACAACGTGACTGCATCACTCTTTCAGGACCGTAACGAGCACCTGTTCTACCGCTTCATCGGTGAGAACGTGGCGGACCTGATGCCGGTCGTGTACACGCCGACCGTGGGGCTCGCCTGCCAAAAGTACGGCCTGGTCTACCGCAGACCGCGCGGACTCTTCATCACCATCAACGACAAGGGACACGTCTATGATATACTCAAGAACTGGTAAGTCTCTAACTAAGATCAAGCAAAGTTTATGTAGCTAATAATTGTAGATGCTAGAACAATAATAGTTTTGTTGCAATTGTTGTATCTTAAGTAATCCAATAATCCAGAAAATAGTGCAGTCACTAGATTCCCGAACTCGGCCAGCATTTAATGGATATTGGACTGGACTAAAACATCACACCTTACATTACTACAGTGCTGATACAGCTCCAAGGTCCAGGAAAATTGATCAATATAGTCGGCACACAAACAAGGCGCCAGCATTCAAAGTATACGTCCAGATACGGTATTAA